>JANAVB010010193.1:12802989-13402989 GCA_029216955.1 Iris pallida | reverse complement strand
ATTCCAAGTTTTTATTATTTACTTTTTATCAGTACTTTGTAGTTTGATATCAGTACTTTTTATCTTCATGGACATGTTTTTGATGTTTCATTTATGACATCTCAGTTTATTTCAGCATTTTTTTTAAGCACTATCTCTTTATACTGCTTCTCCATTTTAAACTGCCTGTGAAATAGCATGCCTGAGATTTTTTTTGTTTTTGAAGCAATACATGCCTGTGATGATAATTTGTAGAAACTTTACATTCCTGTGATGCTATATCTCTAATTCTTATACTATATTTCTTTTATTTTCTCGCTATTTGTTACTTATGCATTGATTGCGGGGGAGCCTTCTGCATTTAATGCGGGGGAGCCTTCTCTTGTGCAATTATTTTGCTAAGTGAAAAAGGGGGAGAAAATTAAAAATGATCTAACATTTTTTATGAGTTAATAACAGGTTATGAACAATTTCTACTTTTTGATATTTTTGAAAAAGCTTGAACAAGCTTAATGTTATATCATTCATAGTTTGTCAATTATCAAAATGGGGGAGATTGTTGGCCCATTGGTCATAGTCAACCTGATTTTAATAATTGATCAAAACTCTGTCTGGATATACGAAGCTTGTTGGGACATCTCAGCTCCTTGGACATAAGCAAGATTGGATATTCACTCCGTTCAAGACTGAAGATCTGTTTGCCTATGAGTCTGTACTTCCTATGCAATATAATTTTTTATTTTATTTGAGTCTAGGAATACGTTGTACACCGAGTCGTACTGGCAAATAGGCTACTCCCAAATAGTTCAAAATGTTTTTAAAATGACCTATCAAAATGTTTACAAAAATGTTTTCAAAAAGGTTTTCAAAAATCACCAAAAATCTTTTTTAAAAACCCTAACCTAACCCTGACAGAACTCGGCCAGAGTTCGGCCAGAGTTCGGCCAGAGTTCGGTTGGTGGCCGTTTGATTTTTGAATTCTCTGGAACTTGGTCCTCCTGCAGTTGCGGATTTGACCGAGATTTGCTCACCGAGTTCTGCCCGAATTCTGCCCGAATTCTGCCCGAATTCTGACAGAGTTCTCCCTTTGGAATTCCTATAAATAGAGATGGATTTCGATCATTTCAATTCACTCATTCACTTTCAATCTTCTCTCTATCTAAAAATCTTTCTGCCTTCCAAAGAGTTTTTTAGAGGTTTTATTTTCAGATCCCAAGCCAGTTACAATCCTCTAGTCGATTTGCCAGTGCGGTACGGTCTAGAAGTTTTTGAGAGATTGTAATCAGAAGGCTTGATTGAAGAATACCTCTTCACATTTGAAGTTGGACGAGTTCTTCGTATCAAAGCTCGCATTGTAGAAGTTGCAAGGACTTCGTAAGAAAACTTGTGGTTTTTCCTATAGTGGATTCAACTGGTAGCAAGAGTTCTACCGACTGGATTAGTCCTCAACAGAGGGATACCAGTATACATCGCTGTCTTTGCGTTTGCTTTCTGAACTCCGCCTTTACATTATTTTAACTGTGATTATATACTGTGATTGTGTTGCTGACATTTTTTATTTAGCATTATTTCGCTGCCAACTTTATTCACCCCCCCTCTAGAGTATTACGCTTTACTATATCGTTCCTACAAAGGCAGCGTGCGTGAAAAGTCACGCAGGCTCAAGGGGAGAGCTGCATGAAAAGTCATGCAGGCTCAAGGGAAGAGCTGCGTGAAAAGTCACGCAGGCTCAAGGGGAGAGCTGCGTGAAAAGTCACGCAGGCTCAAGGGGAGAGCTGCGTGAAAAGTCACGCAGGCTCAAGGGGAGAGCTGCGTGAAAAGTCACGCAAGCTCAAGGGGAGAGCTGCGTGAAAAGTCACGTAGGCTCAAGGGGAGAGCTGCGTGAAAAGTCATGCAGGCTCAAGGGGAGACACGCATCAAACAGGAAGGTGCTCAAACAGGAGCACACTGCTCACTGTCTTCTCCAAACAGCAAGAACACCATGGTTGAACCTCAAAGCTTCAAACATCATAACTTGGCCATCCGAACTCCAAATCCAGATTTCCAAAGTTCCAACTTGGGTAAAACTGAATGCTCTTCCACATGGAAGCATCAAAAACCTATAAAATCCAACTAAAGTAGATCAAACCATGCAAAATCCAAAAATGATTAAAAACTTAGATCTACAAAAATCAAAGCTTCAAAATGGAAATTTCTAAGTTCTAAACTAGTATAGATTGAGGAGAAGAACATGTTTTGGCAAATAGTTTTGTAAGAAATTAATGACAAAATATGGATCTATCTCTTGAGCAAGTTGGTACTTGCCTTGGTTGGTGGAGGAAATAAATGAGAGGAAAAAATAAGAGGAGAGAGAATGAGTTGAGTTATTATAGAATCTTGAACCCATGGGTTCATGATAAACCAAAGGGTTCATGATGAACCATTGGTGGACCAAGAATAGGTTATCCAATTGAGCCAAACTGTAGGCCCAAATGCAGAAAATAAATTAGGAAATAATATTTTGTCGAATATTTTTGGGAAATGCATGAAGAAATACTGTATAATAAATATCGTATAAATTCAAGGTAAATATATTTTATCGGTTTACGTATTAAAATACGTATTCCAGGATTGGGGAGTGACAGTCTATGTCATGTGAGGTTTCACTGATAAGCTACATAGCTTACTTGGCATTTTAAAGTAGAGCTATGGAGGTCAAAAGCTACACTAATGGATATATTTATTTGTGGAAGGAAAAAGATGTAGACATATGTAAAGGGATGCTAATTGCTAAATAATTATCAGAAGATTTAACCTTGCAGAAAAATATAAGACATACGAAAGGGGCAATAGATCAAACCGAATTTTTGGGAACAAGAACTTTACCTGAACATAGTATACGAAATTCTGTTGGTAAGTTTGATATATGTCCATAGAACTTGATCCACGTCGATTTCATATAACTATTATTCCATGTTGGCAGAAAAAGTAAACTAACACGATATCCAACAAATCAATTTTGATATCACCACAAATTACCTTTTTTTCAGTCCAAGCATCCGTATATGTCTCTCAAAAAATTAAATCATACCTGCCAGAATAGAGAAAATAAAGATGAGTATAGCTTGTCACTGTTGTCAATATGGATTCTTTTATTTTCTCAAGGATTGGGTTAGGAACTTCAAAACTTAAGAAAATTTTAGACTTCTTTAAAGAAAGGTTTAGAATTTTGTTATATTCATTTCAAAAATTCAAAGGTTTTAGTGTGCTCTTAAAGAAAAATAAAAAAAATAAAATAAAATATGCAATAGACAGTGTTCATTCAAAATTATACTCATTAGCCAGGAATAATCAGTTGGTATAAGAAAATTGTTCTTGATGAGTACAGGAATATTGCTCTTGTAAGTTCAACTAGTGCCTGCCGCATGACTCGTATTTAATGAATGCCCAAGGTTTCTATTCTCTAGTCCTCAATCCCCATATTCCTCTCCATAACTTCAGTAACTTACTCTGATTTATGGAAATGAAGAAAAACCCAAACCCTAAAATTCAAATTTTTTCTCAAAATCTAGCACCAACATCAAAAGTAATAGCATTGTCAGAGGTAAAATTGTAATCCGAAGTCCTAAAATGAGAAACTAAACTTACAATACGATCTGTAAACAAAACCTAATATGCCAACTAAAATAATATCCCAAATCAAACCCTATCAAAATCGATTGAGAGAGAGAAACCCTAACAAAATTAAATCCTAAAAAAATTGAAGCATAGGCAATAATTTCCCTATGTATACATATAATAAATGCAAATTATATTCTCAACCCTAACAAAATTAACCTACTAAGAATATTAGGAAACTCACTACCAGTGGAAAGAATCTTGAATCTCGATGGAGGAGGGAGGCTTGGAGCGCGCACGAGAGAGAAAATACATGGGAGCACCACACGATAGAGAGAACCCATACACTGCAGGAGATAGGTAACCTGGGGAGCGTCGCAGGAGAGAAACACTCGTTTGGGTTTTTTGGAGGGTTTTGTTTAATAGTTTTTTTAGGTTATCATTTAATTAAAAAATTATAAAGGTGTATTTTCCTACATTGCTGTATGTCGCCCAACATAACTTACCTTTGTGCGACATAAGCATGGCTGTCGCGGAACATATATTACATTTCTGTGACATTGTCGGTGTCGTAATATGTAGAGAATATTTGGCGGGCCTTATTTTTGGTTTCCCTCCAGTAAATTTTGGGTGGATTCTGCGACATACTAAAACTTATGTTGCCAATACATGTAAAAAATGGCTTTTGGAGACATAATAGACCCTATGTCGCCAAAACATGTTGTAAAAAATATAATTTCTTGTAGTGAGTCCAGCATTTACATAGCGAATGGTCAGTAGCAATAACGTGGTATGTGTTGTGTATTGTATTACACCAATAAGGGGTACATATGTATGACTCCATGAGCCAGTACGGATCCCTTGTTGGGGTACTCGTACATTGTACGACATCTAGGGGAGTGTACATGTGACAATGACATGTGAACTCCGAGGATAACCCAGGGATTAACTAGGCAACTAACTTGGTAGATTCATTGGGTGGGAAGAAACCCAAGATCGTGCCATACTAGCCACCCTAGGTCCAGTCCTGACGTGTCGGGTTGGCCGCCACGGATATGATTTCATTCGCCTATAGCGGATGACTATATCCGAATTCTACGAGCTATGTGTTACATGTTTTAGCGTGGTAGCCCTCCGGGGGACCGGTGCATAATCAATGTGCTATATGTTTAATGGTTTGGCTAGCCCTGCTGGGTTGACACGATCTGAGGATCCATTTAATCAGTATCGCAGGGATAACTCCGTCAAATATAGAAAGCCGCTGGAATAAATAGCCGTTTAAAAAATAACTTGACTGTGCCTTGTACCTTCCATTAGTAGCCGAGAGACATGGACTATCATGGTGCATGGTCCAACCTTTGTTCTTGTTTGGTTGTTGGGTTGGTCATCGTGCTATGACAGGCTGTGGACCAAAATTACGACCGAAAGCCTTTTATTATTATTATTATTACGCTAGGGTTTTATCTCACTCTTTTGTGCTCCCTTGTGGTACTTGCTATTCGGGGCTGACCCGGCTGATTTTGTTTGGCCAGATCTCGATTCAGCGCTTGAGGATCCAAACTTCTTTCCTGACGTCAATGGTGCATACCAGGAGCATGGCTGGTAGGGGACTCGAGTGGGTTTTTCTCCACTACTCTAGTATCATTACTTATGTTCTAGCGTTTAGCCACCGACACCTGTTTAGTCGGTCAATCTAGATATTTTGTCTTTTGTATAATTATAATTAAATCAGACTGCAGCTGAGTACAATTATGTGCCTGTGACTCTCTGGACTAGCTAACTTATAAAGCTAGATCCCCATGATCATTTTGATGAAGCGTCGGGGACGCCTTTCTGCTTTATCTCATATATTCACTAATTGCTGCTTCTTGCTTTGAATGATTGAGACATAGATGCGTTATGGGACCATAGGAGACTTGATTGTAGCATGCGCCCCTAGTTTCATGACTGCCACGATCGCCGTATGATATTTATATATCCCATATGGAGCAGCTGGCCTAGTCCGTCTAAGTATTCCGGTACTGGGTACGACAAGGTTTTATTGGTGGCCCATGTAGGTCAGATTTTTAGACTTGAGGGGTATTACTATTATAGGAGTCTCAATCAAAACTTGTTTCCTTTGAATCTCTTGCCTCAATTTTTCTTTTCTCGCCTTGATTGGTAACCTGAATTGCATCCTCGAATCTTCCTCATCCTTTTATTTGATATTATGCATTTTTTCCTATAGGGGTACTTCTTTCTCAGTAGATGGCGAGGCTAACATGGAGGAATGTCCAGTAGAGCATGGCTCGACGGGGCAGCCTCATGAAGGAATGCCTCCCCTTAGTCAGATTCGGGTGGAAGTTATATAAGAGCCAATGGAACCGCAGGTTCTAGAAACTCCTGCACCCCTAGCGGTGCCGACAGCGACGACAATACCTGATACTGTGGCACTCCTGAGGTTATCCGAAGATTTCTTGCCACTCAGCAGCGTCAGGTGGCAGCCCATCAGCAATAGCAGACCCAACAGCAGGAATAAAATGTGCTACTGAACCAGGGGTTATAGTTAGCCCTTGAGAGGAGTGTCAGGAATGATTCAGAAGCGTCGGAGAGGTTTTACCGACTTAACCCGAGGTACTTTGATGGCACGGAGGATGCCATCACGGTGGATGCTTGGCTTTAGGATATTGAGGCTATATTGACAGCAGCAAAGGTTCCAACAGAAGAAAAGGTTAACCAAGTCAAATTATTGCTTCAGGATCTCGTCCGCGACTGGTGGGCATCAGAAGAAGTTGGAATGGGGCATCCTATTCCTTGGGAAAGCTTTAGTAATAGATTCAAGGCTATGTATTTTGGCATGGTAGCATGACATGAGCTACAGCAGAGATTTATCAGTCTCAAGCAGGCCCGTGAGACGGTGGACGAATATGCAGCAAAGTTCTGCAGACTGAGTCGGTTTGCACCGACGATGGTGGCTATGGAGCCAGAAAAAGCTATAAGGTTCCAGCTGGGACTTCATTTAGAGATTCTATAGCTGGTAGAAGGGCATAACTATCAGACTTTTGATGTCATTTTAGCGACAGCTCGAAGGCATAAACTCACCCAACAAAGGTTGGCGACAAGACTGTGGACACACACAAAAAAGAAAAAGAAAATGCTATCTTTTCTTTTATTGGCGTAAGGCACCACAAATCGAGTATGCCTGAGAGATCCTGTGCTGAGGATCCCCGAGTACAAAAAATAATATTGGGGAATGGGACGAAGGAGATCGAGCGGCAGTTGCTTCTTTACTCCGTTGACACTCCGATTATAAAAGTGAGAGAAAATCTAAGAAAATTGCTAACTCTCGGCTCACTGGCAAGAAGTGCAACAATTTGGCTCTTAAAAATGCTCTCCGTTCTGTGTTTTGAAGACGGATGAGGCCCCCCTTTTATAGTCGTTCTTGAGCTGGAATGGTGTTATGCGCCCACATAATAAAATACGCTAGTTTTTATATAGGTGCATAGTCCTGCTTTGGGCACATAGTATGTAGGTATATACAGTCTACGAGATCATAGGTTGGTCGTAGTGTTGACGTGGTCGTATGCTTCAGTGCACGTCTGCTCGTGGAGACTGACGTGGCCGTGTGCTTCGGTACACGTTTTGATCATGGCTTTGACTGAGTCAGGCTTGGACGCGTAGCCATATCTCAGGCTAGAGAAGCTAGTCTTGGGCGCATGAAGCTTTGCTGACTGGGCACATGGAGCTACACTGACTGGGCACATGGAGCTACACTGACTTGGGCTCATGGAGCTACACCGACTAGGCGCATGGAGCTACACTGACTTGGGCGCATGGAGCTACACTGACTTGGGCGCATGGAGCTTCATTTGCTAAAAATTTCTTATGCTTCTACAAGCCCCCCTTCAAAGTTTTTGATACTTGAACAAGTTCGAAATATTTTGAAAGAAGCATGGATCGTCTTCTTGTGAGGCAATGGGTGCACAGCACGGCTCTTTCCTTGGGTACATAGTATTTGGCCAGCCTGTCAGGGAGATACGACTGTTAAGATTTTCCTCAAAATCTGAACTGACAGATTCATTGGAACGAAATTTAGAGTAGTCCATCCTTCATACGTCGTCTACGTCTGCAAGGTACAGTTGTATAGTATGCAGAGAGCTGATCCTTCACGTGGGAACATAGGCTATAGTAGGCGCATACAACGCAATGGACGCATTGGTACATACAGCAAGTGGGCGCATAGGAAGTGGCCCGTGCCTATAAATAGGCCTTTGGAGGAGAGAGAAAGTTTATTATTCCTTTCTCTTTGAATTTTTTCAGAAAACTCTTCCTCTTCTTTCTTCGAGAACTATGTCTCCCAAGGTCGCCAAGACATCCGCGAAGGGCAAGGGGGTTGTGCCGAGTGATCTCCTCCTACGGCAGCGTCTTCGGCTGTCCAGGACCCGATTCTGGGTGAGGACATGCTTCAAAAATAATGTCTCGAGCGTTAATTTGCGACGCTCGAACTTTTCTTCTGACCAGGAGCTTGTGCCTAAGACAACATACTTATGTGAGCATTACTATGCACCTACAGAAGTCATGCGCCTGCACTGTGGTGTGCTATGCGCCTACATGTTGCCATATTATGTGCCCTCTAAGCAGTGGCATGTTATGTGCCCACGCACTGTTCGTGTATTATGCGCCCGTATGTCTTGTTTTGGGCGCATATCCCTTTGGGCGCATAGGAGTCTTCAGAACTTAGTTTTTTATGCAGTTTCCTAAGTCTAACTTTCTTTCTGCCTGTTTTATAGGGATCTGGCTAGCCAATTTCTCAAGGATCGGTATCGACAATTCTGGGCATGGTAAAGATGCAACAGTTGACGTACACATCAGAGAGCTTAGGACTCTTTGTGTTTTGGAAGGGTTCTGGCTAGCAAATTTCTCCAGGACTGGTATCGGCAATTCTTGGCAAGGTAAAGATGTGACACTTGACACCCACATCAGAGAGCTCAGGTCTCTTCGTGTTTTGGAAGGATTTTCCTCAGATGGTAGGAAGAACTTTTATACATCGAAGAGTCGGACGGTAATTGGGTGCTACCGTGAAAGTTCTGCTTTCGCGGTTCTTCAAGTAGGCAAAAGCAATACTAGAGATGTTGTTTTGAAGGTATGGTCTCTAGAAGAAATGTGACCACGATGTCCGCCATATAGAGGAAAGAAGAACAATATTTGTAGATGTTTTAACATGCTATATTTGCCACCCTCCGTGTAGCCCCTCGAAGGTTCAACAACCTTGTTTGCTTGCTCAACAGTAAAACATGACCTCCTTCAACGAAAGCGTGGTGCTGCCAAGCTGACCAAGCTATGTGTTGCTGATGAGTAGCAGATTCTCCCTTCTTTTTGGACATCAAATGTAATCTTTTACATCTTATCCAGATGAAGGGATGAAGAACCTTTTGTTTTGCTCATGAGAAGTAGTCCTGTGAATGTAACTGATTTTGAATAGACAGAGTACATTCGCTCTATTCTCTACTTGTGGTATCTGTGGTGCTTTGTATTAGAGAGACGAATACCGTATTTGTGTAAAGGGTATCCCGCTGGGTGATTCCCCTATCTTTTTTGTTTGGACCTATTGCCCTTTTGTGCATCCGGAAATGCGAGCAAATAGATTGGAATGATGCTTTCGTGGACCTATTATCCTTTGAAACACTAGCAGTGCAGGTAATAGATTTGAAACAAAACCTAACAGAGGTAACGAGGTCGTGATAGGTTTTGTTGTCTTGGCGTCGTACCTTTCCTCAGGGGTTGGGTACAGGCGTCAAGTTGGAAGACTATCGGTATCAGAGGTAATATGGATGTAACACGTGATAATCAAGAGTGGTTTTTAGTAGAATGGATTTTCTTGTCATGTTTGGCTTCTTGTCAGGTATTCCTCCCTGAAGTAGAGGAAACTTTCCAAGCTTCTTCTCCGACGACCTCCACCGAAGACGAGAAGATGGCTCAGGAAGTTGTCAGAGCTTTCTACTCGGTGCTGAAGGTGAAGCTTCCTGGAGACTTGAATCGAAGTGCTGTCTTCGGTCCCGTGAAGGCTGTTGCTGAATGTCAGGTAGCGGCCCTCGAGAGCATAGCCGACAATGAGGAGCGGGCCAACACTCCGAGGAAAGTTCTGAACGACCTGGAGGATCAGGTTGTCAGGTTCTGGGATGCCAAACAGCGGAGCCCGACGTCACTGTTCTGCCCAGAGGACGAGGCTTTGATGATAGCTCTTGCGGAGGAGAAGGCTACCTTCCAGGTAAGGAAGGATGCCCTAGCTTGGGAGATTGGCGAGCTGGCTGACCAGTATGGCCAGTTCAATGCTGCGAGTGAGGCCCGTACTGCCTCGAAGAACAGGCTGGCTGCACAAATCACTGAGAAGCACAATCATATTACACAGATTAGGAACGAGATTGCCCAGCTGGAAGCCGACTTGAGGGTGGCGACATCTGAATAGGAGGATTATTGTTCCATGCTACCATGACTGCCACCGCTTCTGTCCGTCTAGGAGAGCAGCTGGCAAAGTTGGAGGGGGAGCATCAGAGTCTGATCCTCTTTGAAGATAAAGCCGCTCATCAAGAAGAGGCACGTCGTCGAGCTGCTGTGAAATTTAATGCCGAGATTGTTGCTCTGAGGGACAGCATAAACTGCCTGTGTATCCCGTAGATGTAACTTTTTTCTTTTTTGGTCGTCACGGCTTTTGTACACTTTTTTTTTATAAAATAACAACTCTTTCTAGAAGTGAATGTTGTTTTGTTGAAATATCGATGCTAGAGGTAATATGGACGTAGTAAGGACATTTCTGGTGGATATTCCGCTGGAGAATTTTTTTTGATGTGGACCTATTATCAGTTTTATATTCGAATGATTCAAATATAGATAATAAGTTGAACGAAGCTGCTAGTAGAGGTAATATGGACGTAATAGCAGAGGATGTTCTATTTCGGACCAGAGGTAATACTGACGTGGAAAGATATATAGCATTAGGGAGGAGTGGATAGTTCAGAGGTAGTGTGGACATGACTATCTTTGATGAATGCTTTGCTCAGAGGTTATGTGGACGTGGCAAAACATTTGATCATTTCGCTGGGGAAATAATTATCGAAAAATAATTCAGAGGTAATAGGGACGTGGTTCGTTTCGTCAAACCGAGTTTTGACGGAGTCAAAAACGAAAATAATTCCACTGGGGAAATATTTAGAGGACCTATTATCCAGGGCGTATTCAAGACTCTTGAAATACGGATAATAGTTAGATGTTTTTTTAGAATCATATAAACATCGCACTGTACATTTACATAACTGAACATATGTGAAAAAAAGAGGTTACATATAGTATTTCTTCAGGAACCTGCCATTGATAGGCATCATGAGCAGGTCACTATCAGGCTTGGTCAGCCGGTACGCAACGTTAGAATACACCGATTCTATGACGAAAGAACCTTTCCATTTAGGCTGTAATTTTCCTTTTGTTTTGTGCGTCATGACCATCGGTCTTCTTACAGCTAGGACCAGATTACCGACTTGGAAGATCCTTTCCTTCACTTTTTTATTGAAGGCTCTGGAAAGGCGTGCTTGGTATAGCTCAATGCGCTGCTGAGCTAACAAGCATTTTTCGTCTAGCGCTTCAAGCTCCTGGAGTCGCAGACGATAGCTTTCTTCAGTAGTCAGCTCGCTGGCTAAGGCTACCCGAAGAGAAGGAATCTGGTTTTCTAGGGAAAGAACTGCTTCACTCCCATAAACCAGAGAGAATGGCGTACTGCCTGTTGGAGTCCGGATCGTTGTGCGATAAGCCCATAGACATTCACCGAGCTTCTCGTTCTAATTGCACTTCTTTGAAGACACAAACTTCTTAAGAAGTTTTATGATGGTTTTGTTGAAGGCTTCTGCTAGCCCGTTAGCCGCTGTATTGTAGGCAGTAGAGGCTACGTTCTCGATTCGATTCTTATCGCAGAACCGATAGAATGTATGGCTTACGAACTATAGACCATTATCATGGATGATCCTACGAGGTAGGTCGAAGCAGTAGGTGACGTAATATTTGATAAAACTGATCACGTTTGACGTCTTCACTTCGGTGAGCGGTATAGCTTCAACCCATTTAGAGAAGTAATCAGTTATAGCTAGGATGAACCGATGTCCTTTGGAGTATTGTCGACTGATTGGTCCTATGACGTCCATGCCCCAGGCTTCAAACGATCAAGATGCTACCGTCGGGTGTAGGAACTCTGAAGGTTGATGAATGAAATCGGCGTAGAACTGATAAGCTCTACACTTCTTTGCATATTCAACAACATCTGCGATCATTGTGGGCCAGTAATAACCCATTCTTTTGAAGCAATCTTGTAATTTGGGACCTGGTTGATGTACACTACAAACTCTATCGTACGCCTCCCAGAGTGTATGTTTGGCTTCTGTGTCGGATGAGCATCATAACAGTAGCCCGTCGTAAGAGCGTCGATACAACATCTAGGTAGCTGTATCGTAGTAAAATCTGAGGGATCTCCTTTGGATGGATACTGCTTCCTTAGGGTCCTCGGGGAGGATTCCATAGACAGCGTAGTCTATGAAGGGAAATCTTCCGTCTTTAGCATCAACGTTTGTTTTCGCTGCGTAACTATGATGAATATGTAAGGCATCTTTCATACAGAATAGTTCTCGACCAGACACTGTGATCGACTGTTGGGCGTTGATAGGAACGGTCAAAGAAGCTTTGATAGGAAACTTTCCAAGCTTCTTCTCCGACGACCTCCACCGAAGACGAGAAGATGGCTCAGGAAGTTGTCAGAGCTTTCTACTCGGTGCTGAAGGTGAAGCTTCCTGGAGTCTTGAATCGGAGCGATGCCTTCGGTCCCGTGAAGGCTGTTGTCGAATGTCAGGAAGCGGCCCTCGAGAGCATAGCCGGCAATGAGGAGCGGGCCAACACTCCGAGGAAAGTTCTGAACGACCTGGAGGATCAGGTTGTCAGGTTCTGGAATGCCAAATAGCGGAGCCCGACGTCACTGTTCCGCACAGAGGACGAGGCTTTGATGACAGCTCTTGCGGAGGAGAAGGCGACCTTCCAGGTAAGGAAGGATGCCCTAGCTCGGGAGATTGGCGAGCTGGCTGACCAGTATGGCCAGTTCAATACTGTGAGTGAGGCCCGTGCTGCCTCGAAGAACAGGCTGGCTGCGCAGATCACTGAGAAGCACAATCATATTGTGCAGATCAGGAACGAGATCGCCCAGCTGGAAGCCGACTTAAGGGCGATGATATCTGAACAGGAGGATTATTGTCCTAGGCTGCCATGACTGCCACAGCTTCTGCCCGTCTAGGAGTGCAGCTGGCAAAGTTGGAGGGGGAGCATCAGAGTCTGATCCTCTTTGAAGATGAAGCCGCTCATCAAGAAGAGGCACGGCGTCGAGCTGCTGTGAAATCTAAATTCGAGATTGTTGCTCTGAGGGACAGCATAAACTGCCTGTGTATCCCGTAGATGTAACTTTTCTTTTCTTTTTTGGTCGTCATGGCTCTTGTACTCCTTTTTTTATAAAATAACAATTCTTTCTAGAAGTGAATGTGGTTTTGTTGAAATATCGATGCTAGAGGTAAAGTGGACGTAGTAAGGACATTTTTGGTGGATATTCCGCTGGAGAATTTTTTTTTATGTGGACCTATTATCAGTTTTATATTCGAATGATTCAAATATAGATAATAAATTGAACGAAGCTGCTAGTAGAGGTAATATGGACGTAATAGTAGAGGATGTTCTATTTCGGACCAGAGGTAATACTGACGTGGAAAGATATATAGCATTAGGGAGGAGTGGATAGTTCAGAGGTAGTGTGGACATGACTATCTTTGATGAATGCTTTGCTCAGAGGTTATGTGGACGTGGCAAAACATTTGATCATTCCGCTGGAGAAATAATTATCGAAAAATAATTCAGAGGTAATAGGGACGTGATTTGTTTTCGTCAAACCGAGTTTGGACGGAGTCAAAAACGGAAATGATTCCACTGGAGAAATATTTAGATGACCTATTATCCAGGGCGTATTCAAGACTCTTGAAATACGGATAATAGTTAGATAGTTTTTTTTTCGAATCATATAAACATCACACTGTACATTTATATGACTGAATATATGTGAACAAAAAGAGGTTACACATAGTATTTCTTCAGGAACTTGCCATTGATAGGCATCATGAGCAGGTCACCATCAGGCTTGGTCAGCCGGTACGCACCGTTAGAATACACCGATTCTATGAAGAAAGGACCTTCCCATTTAGGTTGGAATTTTCCTTTTTTTGTGCGTCATGACCATCGGTCTTCTTACTGCTAGGACCAGATCACCGACTTGGAAGATCCTTTGCTTCACTTTTTTATTGAAGGCTCTGGAAAGGCGTGCTTGGTATAGCTCAATGCGCTGCTGAGCTAACAAGCATTTTTTGTCTAGCGCTTCAAGCTCCTGGAGTCACAGACGATAGCTTTCTTCAATAGTCAGCTCGCTGGCTAAAGCTACCCGAAGAGAAGGAATCTGGTTTTCTAGGGGAAGAACTGCTTCACTCCCATAAACCAGAGAGAATGGCGTACTGCCTGTTGGAGTCCGGATCGTTGTGCGATAAGCCCATAGACATTCACCTAGCTTCTCGTTCTAATCTCACTTATTTGAAGACACAAACTTCTTAAGAAGTTTTATGATGGTTTTGTTGAAGGCTTCTGCTAGCCCGTTAGCCGCTGGATTGTAGGCAGTAGAGGCTACGTTCTGGATTCGATTCTTATCGCAGAACCGATAGAATGCATGGCTTGCGAACTATGGACCATTATCATGGATGATCCTACGAGGTAGGTCGAAGCAGTAGATGATGTAATATTTAATGAAACTGATCACGTTTGACGTATTCACTTCGGTGAGCGGTATAACTTCAGCCCATTTAGAGAAGTAATCAGTTATAGCTAGGATGAACCGATGTCCTTTGGAGGATTGCGGACTGATTAGTCATATGACGTCCATGCCCCAGGCTTCAAATGATCAAGATACTACCGTCGGGTGTAGGAACTCCGAAGGTTGATGAATGAAATTGGCGTGGAACTGACAAGCTCTACACTTCTTTGCATATTCAACAGCATCTGCGATTATTGTGGGCCAGTAATAACCCATACTTTTGAGGCGATCTTGTAATTTGGGGCCTGGTTGATGTGCACCACAAACTCCATCGTGTGCCTCCCGGAGTGCATGTTTGGCTTCTGTGTCTGATAAGCATCGTAACAGTAGCCTGTCGTAAGAGCGTCGGTACAACATCTTGGTAGCTGTGTCGTAGTAAAATCTGAGGGATCCCTTTTGGATGGATACTGCTTCCTTCGGGTCCTCGGGGAGGATTCCATAGACAGCGTAGTCTATGAAGGTAAATCTCCCGTCTTTAGCATCAACGTTTGTTTTCGCTGCGTAACTATGATGAATATGCAAGGCATCTTTCACACAGAATAGTTCTCGACCAGACACTGTGATCGACTGCTGGGCATTGATAGGAACGGTCAAAGAAGCAGCGAGACCGGCTACAGCATCTGCTTGTATATTCTGTAGTCGATGTATGTGCTCGATGAAGAATCTAGCGAAAATAGACACCAATTCAATTGTTGCTCGGTGGTAGGGAATGAGATCTTCGTGGCGAACTTCATAATCCCCTCGAACCTGACTAGCTATTAGCTTGGAATTGCCGTAAGCCTCTAGATAGTCAACTCCCAATTGCTTTGCCAGTTGTAGACCGATTAATAAAGCATTATATTCGACTACGTTGTTGGCACATGGTTCCACGAGAGATTATACACGGTATATAACTAGATGATCAGGTGACACGGGCATAACACCTACTCCAGCCATGATATTCCCTTTGGGTCCTGTTCTTGATGCACCGTCAAAGAACATTCGCCAAATGGGGACTTCTTCAGTTGCAGTATTAGACTCCACCACTTCGTCGGGGATTTCGTCGTAGAGTTTGGATGACTACGACACCGGATAAGCTGCTAGGAAATTAGCTAAAGCTTGGCCTTTTACTGCCTTCTGAGGAATGAAGATCATATCGTATGGAGTCAACAACATTGCCCATGTAGCTAAACGGGAATTGAGAGAGCCTGGTTTAGTCATGAGTATTCTGAGAGGGTTGACTTTAGATATGATGTGGATAGTCTGCCCAGACACGTAGTGGCGTATCTTTTGGATGGCAAATACTAGTACAAGGCATTCCTTCTCTACAGGTGTGTATCTGTGTTCGGCACCCACCATTGTGCGGCTGAGGTAGTAGATTTCCTGTTCATGGTCGCCTTCATTCTTGTAATCCCCCAAAATTTTGGAGAATTTTTCGTGGTTTTAAATATATATTGATTAAATATTTAGGCTGGAATTAATTTATCTTTTATTATTATTAGTAAGATCAATGTTATTATGTGTAATTTAAATTATAAAATTTATATTATTTATAATTGATTTAAGAAAGTATTTATTAGTCCTGCTATAGCAATAGCAGGTAAATATTTGTACAAACGTTTGTTTAAGTCTATTAGAAATATTCTTGGATTTTAAGGAATTTTTATTATTTCAAATTTTATGTGTTTGTCACAAATAATGAATAGCCTTGAATTTAACCACTGAAATTATTTTTTAATATTAAAAGTAGTAGTAGTGGCTACACTATAGGTAATTTGGTACAAGAAAGTCTTTATTAAAATATTTTAGAAAATAATTTTATTTTTTTCTTTTCTCTTAAATTTTTACATAATTTTATTTGGACTAGGAGCATGTATGAATATACATGTAACTAGGATTGAATATATATATATATTTTTTTTCTTTATATATATATATATATATATATATATATATATATATATAAAGAAAATATATATATATATATATATATATATATATATATATATATATATATATATATATATATATATATATATATATATATATATATATTGATATTTCAGTAAAATAAGAATTAATACCACAGTGTACTGTTCCCGTTGGGGAACAGTACAGCTATACCCCTTTGCAGCTAAGACCCCGCAGCTAAGACTCTATTGCAGCTAAGACCCCATGCTCCTGAGACCCGACCCCATGCTACTTCGAAGACCGAACACGAGAGTACGAGATTTAAATCCGCGCTCTACCTAATCTTCACCAAATCATATTCAATCTTCCTTTATGCAATCATATCCAAATCTTCGACCCCAAATTTAAAAATCAAGGAGTAGGTAGAAATCCAAACAATCCGAGAGTTTATCCGGATATATAGAACCCAAATTAGCGACGGTTGAAAGGAAGAACCCACCAGATTTCCTTAACGTATGTGTAAAATCCTTGTGTCTAGGAGAGCCCCAGCCCTAGGCGCATCATTCCAGCCAACTGCGCAACCTGTTCGTCGCCACGATCGCCGTCAAACATTAGGAACGACACGAAACAGAGAACGCCCTATTTTTCCCTCAACAACGAGGTACCTCCCTTAACTACCACTTTTCTTCACGCGTAGTCGATAATTTTCGATCCCGAGAGTTGTGATCTAGAGCCTACGTTACCCTCTAGAAGACCCACCCATTAGTACCAGGAAGGATCACACCATTCGACTCAAAAACTACGAAAAACCAACCATTGTCGACAGTGGGAAGCAGCCCAACCACCCATATTTACTGTCAAATTCTGATCAATCCCGAAGAGAGTTTTGGAAAAATTTTGAACAATATTTTAGCCAGCATATAGAACTTCAAATCTCTTATTTTAGTTTAATATTCCTTCCACTGTATGTAATGATTTTTAAACCCAAAGTTTGTGAAAACAGCATTTAAAACAGTAAATTTTAGAAAAAACCCAACCGATACGGGGTACGCCCCGACAAACGAGGCAACATGGTCGCGCACTATACAAATCGAAAGGCGCATATGGATGTTGCCGACGTGTGGGAACTGACGAAATTCGATTTCGTTGCCCGTGCGCGACGAAATCAGTACGTATCCGTCGAGATACCCCCGTATCGACGTTTTGCGAACTTGACCATAACTTTGTGCACATTCGTCGTATCAAGATAAAGCTTGTGCCATCAGGATCGTATCATTTTTTTGTTCCTGTATGCCAAGTTTGGTACGATTCTGAGAAGGTTGATCGGAACGCCAAATTGGCGAGCCCGTGACCCGCTCTAACGGGCGATTTTGTGCACGACCCGCCGGAATCCAATTTTGGACGTACGGTTTGGTTCATCTCCTCAAACCAGATCCGTAGACATCTAGTTTGACGACTTTAGAGACCATAGATTCTGGCACGTATTTCGGTGTAAAATGGGTCCAACGACGGACATCGTTTTGATCCAAAATTATGATTTTGCCCCTGTTCCAGAATTAGACTTTTGGATAGGCGTTTCCTAGGTATTTCTTTTATACCAAATCTGTTCGTGATGTTTATTTCAGCATCCGAGGTCGTTCGTAAAAGTTGGCTTTCATTGCTTCCCTATTCCGGCGATTTGAGTCATCCGGCGTCGCCATTCTGCACACTACCTCCAGGCAAGATACCTTGCTACCCGCTGTTTATTTATTTAGATCATATTTTATGCATTATTCATTATCTTCTTTATGCAAAATAAACAGTGATACATGGCATAACTTGTTAGAACTTACTCTTCAGTTATATTTCCTGCTGTGTATTATTTTCTTATCCATTAAACTTAGAGTTAAGGGACCATCCTTTGTGTGTTGCATTCATAGACCTTGACACATTTGTATCACATTTTTGTGAGTCACATATGGAACTCGGACATGCGTGACTGACTGGCCACTAGTACGTATAAGCCGTACGATAGGATTAACCGCTAATAGACATTGCATGCTTAGTTTGACTTAGCGGTTAATAAGGGTTATGTGTTGTAGATACAACATGGTAGACATTGGGCGGGGAGTACATATCCTTAGCGTATGGGATACATTACACATTTCCCTTGTGACCGTACGCTCCACCGGAGATGCGGGTTGACGACCCCTTATTACTGCTGGCCACTGACGTTCGTGGAACGATTATGCCTGAGGCGCCTGGTGCCCCAAGGGAGGACTATGCCAATCCCATTTTTAGCCAGGGCCCATGCGTTGGAGGGATGTACTTAAACTGCATTCACATAGAATGGTAGGCTACCCTTATCCGTTAGGTACGAGTACTCTTGGTTTGGATACTTATATCTGACCGTAGCTTGGAACAATAACTTGTCGCGGATTAGTTTGCCACATCTTGTCCTTGTTTGGTTGTAGGTGTGGCTTACTATACCGATGAGAAAGTATTGAACCTTGTTGGGGTCCGGATACCACATTGGATTCGTGACCTGAAAAGATATCTCATCGTGGGTTAGTGTGCCATCTCTTGTCCTTGTTTGGTTAGGGGGATGGTACGCTACTCCAAAGGGTGAGGTATTGGACCATGTTATGATCTGATCTTACTTATTCTTATTCAGCAGTATTTATTCAGTTTATATGGCATGTTTTTTATTTTATCTTGTTACGTCCCTCTGTGGACCTGGTGATCTCTCCAGGTATAGATGTGCAGGACTTCCCGCAGGAGTATGGCTCCGTTATAGACTCATCCTTCACGTTCGAGCGAGTTGTACCTTCTGATCACAGCTGTCCCTATTGGGTCGAGGAGCCTATTTAGTCATCATTTCTTATTTTATTTATCTTAGAGGTTGGACTCTATTTCCTTTCAGTTTATTCTAGTGCCGGTAGTGGATTTGTCTCCGCCCGACCAACAGCTATATTTTGACATTTACTTTGATTCATGAGATACCATTTTTCTTTATATTCTGTGTGGATGAGACGTAGTTTTTACCTGTGACTGTCTGTTATTATTATTCACAAAACAGCTTATGCGTATATTCGAGATTTCAATATCTTGGAGTATATCTCGTATATATGCAGCTGGCTTGCTTCGTTCCTAGTCCTACGTATTTTGGGACTGGAGCATTACATGTTTTTGTGGTGGCCCATGCAGGTCTAGATAAATTGTTTGGTTACTTTACCGTACCAAACAAGCCTGTTTATAGGATTAGAAATTTAAGATCTCATCCACATTTATGACATTCTATCTCGCCTTTATTTCGAACTCCCAATTGTCTATCTTGATTGCTTCTTGCTTGAATTATTCTTCCGTAAACCCTTATCCCACTAGCGTGCGTACTAGGTCGTTATGTTCCACCATTCAATCACACTACTAGTTTAACTCCTATAAGTTGGGTAGGAAGCCTCACAACCTAAATTCCTTTGACTTTAACCAAGGCCTTAGACAAGAAGACAGTAGGACGACTGCAGAGGCACGAACATCGGACACGACTTAGATTCTTAAGTAGCTTAAACTACTTATATTTTCTTTCATCATTATCTTGCGTATTTGTAATTGGACTACCTTGACTAATGTTGCTATTATAGCCTAGTTTTTCGAGCTTACTCTCTCATCGAGCTTGTTCAGGACATATGTTATATTGTGGGCCCCCACTGATACATTGTCTTATCAGAACATGTGTAGTGTGGTCTGATCAACCATAGTACATTTGGTTCGTCTTTCGTACAATTTTACATGGATTGAGATATGGTTAGCTTAACATATTTGCCCTCTAGGATCTTATCCACGGGTTGTTGACATTTTGAATTCTTTATTAAACTCTCTTTCAATTGCTTGACTCAAAACCTATCTGAATCTATTCTAACATTGCCCTTATCTTTATGCCAACAATATGACTCTACACAGCGGACACACCTCTCGCCTAGCCATCGCATCTGGTAATGCGATTACCCAGGAGAGACAGGCTTCCCCAATGACTCCGGTAATTCCGCATCAGCTCAAACAACAACATGATACTACGATCCCATCGAATGTACAACAGGAGGCCCAAGTACCCCCAGTCAGCCACGAAAGGCAGACCACTGTAGTACCACTAGGAGAGACTGTACCATCCCTATTACCTCAGCAGTTTTTACCACAGCTTGGACCCCAGCTGCCCTCACTTTCGACTGGTGTGGACCCAACCACCCAGTTCATGTATGCTATTCTACAATCTCAGTGGCAACAAATAGAAATATTGAGGCAGAGCATGGTGGCCTACCTATCTAGACCCCCACCACCAGCCTCGATACCAAATCTAGCATCAGCTCCGCAACCTTATCTGGGCTCCATTAAGGATTTCATCGACATGGGCCCTAAGAATTTTAAGGGTACCGAGGGTCCTTTAGATGTTTTCGCTTGGCTTAACAGCACGAAAAAATTCTTGAAGGCATTCCAGTTGCCAGCACATGATTGGATGACAGCAGTCGACTTACTCTTAGAAGATAATGCTCATCACTGGTGGAAGGCCGAAGAGAGGTGACTGGGTACTAGAATCACATGGAAGCAGTTCTACGACCTCTTCTATGAGAGATTTTTCCCCATCTATGTTCGAGACGTCCTCTACGACCAGTTCGTTCATCTAAAGCAAGGGATCATGTCAGTAGATGAGTACGATGCGGAGTTCAGCCGCCTGAGTAAATTTGGTGCGTCGTTGATACCGACGGAGCAGAAGAGAGCAAGGAGATTCCATCAAGGGCTTTCACTAGAGCTCAAGCCTTACACTACCACACAGTATCGAGTCTCTCATACAACTATTTTAGAGGAAGCACATAGTCAGGAGCTCCTCCGTAAGGAGGCACAACATGAATAGAGGCGTCCTACCCCAATGCACAGACCAGTTAGAGTTGACCAGAATGGACCTATCAGACGTCCCATGGCATACCCGCAGGAGAGAACAGGGCCCTATTAGGCTCGAGAGAAGCCTATTTGCCATTTTTGTGGAAGACAAGGGCACATTCAGAGAGATTGTCGCATTCGGTTGGGCCAGTATTTAGGATGTGGATCGGAGAAACACAAGGTCAAAGATTGTCCTGGACGACATGAATTAGCACCGCATCAGCAGACCCAAGGACCAACACTACTAGCACCGGGAATGAGAGCACCACAAGAATATCAGCGGGGACCACCTTTACCTGACCAGGTAGCTCATTTTAGGCAGGAAATGAATAGACAAGGGCATGGACATGCATTTACCATGGAGGCGATAGACACCCATCCTGAGATTGAGGATCTAGCAGGTATTACCCTAGTTCTACCATTTATTTTATTAGTCATGACTTATCACTAAAACTACACACCTTTAATCGATAGTCATTGGGCATAACATAATGCTTCTCTCTGTTGTGATTTACTAGTTCTCAACCCAAGTGCATGAACACAATCATTGACACCATTAGAAAACTGTATCCATGATCTGTGACCCCGTCAATAACCTTGGAATGCTATAGAAAGGTTAGTCATTCAACCTCTAAGAATGCCTCTATGAACTTGACAAAAGTCCTCCACTTGAGTTGATAAATCAAGTGGTTTATGATGTCAAATTCTACCAAGTATCGTTTGATGCCTCTATCGTGACTTCGATATTTGGAGCACAACACCAGCCTTTTCCTTCCAACAAATTTCACCTTTATGAACTAGACAAACCACCCTACACACATGACTCACATGTCCCACACAAACAAACCATCATGCGCTCCGTTTCAATTATACCTCGTGCACGACTTATTAACCCTTAGAACAACCACGGATGAAATTCTCATCCCACTTGATTTTTTTACCATGCAAGACCCAACCAATCCCCAAACAAATGGATGCCCATTATCCATGGTAAGACTAAGAATACCCCTAACTGGTAGAGTATGGTGCCCATTTAAAATTTGTACACTACCTTCATCACCCTTGCAGACAACAAGTTATGAGTTGAAACACTTACTCTCTTTTCATATTCCGCTCTATTATATTTTTATCAAGTCTTATTTTAATTTCGAGGGCAATTTTTTTTTAAGTTGGGTAGTATGTAAACCCCCAAAATTTGGGAGGTTTTTTCGTGGTTTTAAATATATATTGATTAAATATTTAGTTTGGAATTAATTTATCTTTTATTATTATTAGTAAGATCAATGTTATTATGTGTAATTTAAATTACAGAATTTATATTATTTGTAATTGATTTAAGAAAGTATTTATTAGTCCTGCTATAGAAATAGCAGGTAAATATTTATACAAACGTTTGTTCAAGTATATTAGAAATATTCATTGAGTTTAAGGAATTTTTATTATTTAAATTTTACGTGTTTGTCACAAATAATGAATAGCCTTGAATTTAACCACTGAAATTATTTTTTAATATTAAAAGTTGCAGTAGTGGCTACACTATAGGTAATTTGGTACAAGAAAGTCTTTATTAAAATATTTTAGAAAATAATTTTATTTTTTTCTTTTCTCTTAAATTTTTACAAAATTTTATTTGGACTAGGAGCATGTGTGAATATACATATGACTAGGATTGAATATATATATATATATATATATATATATATATATATATATATATATATATATACATATTGAGATTTTAGTAAAAAAAAAGAATTAATATCATAGTGTACTGTTCCCATTGGGGAGCAGTACAGCTAAGACCCGCAGCTAAGACCCCGCAGCTAAGACCCTATTGCAGCTAAGACCCCATGCCCCTGAGACCCGACCCCATGCTACTTCGAAGACCGAACACGAGAGTACGAGATTTAAATCCGAGCTCTACCTAATCTTCACCGAATCATATTCAGTCTTCCTTTATGCAATCATATCCAAATCTTCGACCCCAAATTTAAAAATCAAGGATTAGGTAGAAATCCAAACAATCCGAGAATTTATTCGGATATATACAACCCAAACTAGCGGCGGTTGAAAGGAAGAACCCACCAGATTTCCTTCGCGTATGTGTAAAATCCTTGCGTCCAGGTGAGCCCCAGCCCTAGGCGTATTATTCCAGCCAACTGCGCCACCTGTTCGTCGCCCCGATCGCCGTCAAACATTTGGAACGACACGAAACAGAGAACGCCCTGTTTTTCCCTCAACAGCGAGGTACCTCCCTTAACTACCCCTTTTCTTCACGCGTAGTCGATAATTTTCGATCCCGAGAGTTGTGATGTAGAGCCTACGTTACCCTCTAGAAGACCAACCCATTAATACCAGGAGGGATCACACCATTGAGTCAAAAATTTGACTCAAAAACCACAAAAACCAACCGTTGCCGACAGTGGGAAGCAGCCCAACCACCCATGTTTACTGTCAAATTCTGATCAATCCCGATGAGAGTTTTGGAAAACTTTTGAACAACATTTTAGCCAGCATATAGAACTTCAAATCTCTTTTTTTTAGTTTAATTTTCCTCCCCCTGTATGTAAAGATTTT
The DNA here is from genome assembly GCA_029216955.1 of Iris pallida. Lineage (NCBI taxonomy): Eukaryota > Viridiplantae > Streptophyta > Magnoliopsida > Asparagales > Iridaceae > Iris > Iris pallida. The sequence continues at coordinate 13,379,126 of JANAVB010010193.1, read as the reverse complement.
TTAAACCCAAAGTTTGTAAAAAATAGCGTTTAAAACAGTAAATTTTAGAAAAAACCCAATCGATACGGCGTGCGCCCCGACAAACCGGGCGACGTGGTCGCACAATATATGCATCGAAAGGTGCGTATGGATGTTGTCCACGTATGGGAACTGACGAAATTCGATTTCGTTGTGCATGCACGATGAAATCAGTACGTATCCGTCGAGATACCCCCGTATCGATGTTTTGCAAACTTGATCATAACTTTGTGCACGTTCGTTGTATCAAGATAAAACTTGCGCCATCAGGAGCGTATCATTTTTCTGGTCCTGTAGGCCAAGTTTGGTCCGATTCTGAGAAGGTTGATCGGAATGCCAAATTGGCGGGCCCGCGACCCGCTCTAACGGGCAATTTTGTGCACGGCCCGCCGGAATCCAATTTTGGATGTACAGTTGGGTTCGTCTCCTCAAACCGGATTCGTAGACATATAGTTTGATGACTTTAGAGACCGTAGGTTCTGGCACACATTTCGGTGCAAAATGGGTCCAATGGCGGACATCATTTTGACCCGAAATTACGATTTTGCCCCTGTTCTAGAATTAGACTTTTGGACGGGCTTTTTTTGGGTATTTCTCTTTATTCCAAATCTGTTCGTGATGTTTATTTCAACATCCGAGGTCGTTCGTAAAAGTTGGCTTTCATTGCTTTCCTATTCCGACGATTTGAGTCATCCGGCGCCGCCATTCTGCACACTACCTCCAGGCAAGATACCTTGCCACCCGCTGTTTATTTATTTAGCTCATATTTTATGAATTATTTATTATCTTCTTTATGCAAAATAAACTGTGATACATGGCATAACTTGTTAGAACTTACTATTCAGTTATATTTGCTGCTATGTATTATTTTCTTACCCATTAAACTTAGAGTTATGGGACCACCCTTTGTGTGTTGCATTCACAGGCCTTGACACGTTTGTATCATGTTATTGTGAGTCACATATAGAACTCGGACATGTGTAACTGGCTGGCCACTAGAACGTATAAGCCGTGTGATAGGATTAACCGCTAATATACATTGCATGCTTAGTTTGACTTAGCGGTTAATAGGGGTTATGTGTTGTGGATACAACATAGTATGCATTGGACGGGGAGTACATATCCTTAGCGTATGGGCTACTTTACACATTTCCCTTGTGACCGTACGCTCCACCAGAGATGCGAGTTGACGACCCCTTATTACTGCTGGCCACTGACGTTCGTGGAACGATTATGCCTGAGGCCCCTGGTGCCCCAAGGGAGACTATGCCAATCCCATTTTTAGCCAGGACCCATGCGTTGGAGGGATGTACTTAAACTACATTCACATAGAATGGTAGGCTATCCTTATCCATTAGGTACGAGTACTCTTGGTTTGGGTACTTGTATCTGACCGTAGCTTGGAACAATAACTTATCGCGGATTAGTTCGACAAATCTTGTCTTTGTTTGGTTGTAGGTGTGCTTTACTACACCGATGAGAAGGTATTGAACCATGTTGGGGTCCGGATATCATATTGGATTCGTGACTTGGAAAGATATCTCACCGTGGGTTAGTGTGCCATCTCCTGTCCTTGTTTGGTTTGGGGGATGATACGCTACTCCAAAGGGTGAGGTATTGGACCATGTTATGATCTGATCTTACCTATTCTTATTGAGCAATATTTATTCAGTTTATGTGGCATGTTCTTTTTTTTGTATCTTGTTACGTCCCTCTGAGGACCTGGTGATCTCCCCAGGTATAGGTGTGCAGGACTTCCCGCAGGAGTATGGCCCCACTTTAGACTCATCCTTCATGTTCGAGCGAGTTGTACCTTCTGATCACAGTTGTCCCTATTGGGTCAAAGATCCTATTTAGTCATCATTTCTTATTTTATTTATATTAGAGGTTGGACTCTATTTCCTTTCAGTTTATTCTAGTGCCGGTAGTGGATTTGTCTCCGCCCGGCCAACAATTATATTTTGACATTTACTTTGATTCATGAGATACCATTTTTCTTTATATTCTGTGTGGATGAGATATAGTTTTTACCTGTGACTGTCTGTTATTCTTATTCATAAACCAGCTTATGTGTATATTCTAGATCTCGATATATTAGAGTATATCTCGTATATATGTAGCTGGCATGCTTCGTTCCTAGTCCTACTTATTTTGAGACTGGGGCGTTACAATTCTTCTGAGCTAAGAAGGTGCCAAGGGAATGATCCATAGCGCAGACATATAGTCAGAAGGGTTTCTCCATTATTGGAGCTACCAATACTGGAGGGCTTGTAAGATACGCCTTAATGTTGTCGAATGCACGTTGTAACACCCAGTTTTCCAGATGAGGGTAATTTTGAAATTTTATATTTAATATATTTAATTATGGTATTTAAAATTTTCAATATGATTTTTGGTGATTTTTAATAATTTTAAAACTATTTAAATCATGACTTATGATTTAGTGTGCAGCTAGTGAAGCCGTAGTGACTGTCTGCCCTAGAGCCTAACCATGTGGGTAGAGATTTTGTTTAGTACATTTAGCTTGAGGGTATTTTGGTTATCTTGAATTTATTTGAATTTATTATAATTATTTGGAAATTAATATATATTATATTAGATGGTGTGATTTAATATTATTTAATTAATTGCCATGTGATTGTTATTAGCCCCAACCTAGAATTGACCTAACCTAGGTTAGTCCTAGTTAGTCATGGTTAGACTAAGTTAGAATTGTTTGGTCATGGTTAGTCATGACTAGTTAGAATAAACTAGGTTGCAACTTGATTAAAGGGGGACCTTGATTTTGACCATTGAATATACTAGATGGGATGAGAGCCCTTGGATTGAATCCCAAAACCCTAACCCTAACTATTATGACCAGCCAAGAGACCCCCCTTGCCTATATAATGCCTCTTTGGGGATTTGTGCCTCTTTCTTTAATAGCTCTTCATTTCTTAAGGGAATAGGTGAGTCTCCTTAAATTTCTTTCTAGTTTAATCAATAGGCATCCTTTTTGATTGGAATTTCTTCCATCATGATCTAATTAATATTTTCTTGCTGATGGTGGAGTCAAATCTCAGATTTGCATCAATTTGGGGATTTGGGGTGGCTTTGAAGAACTCATTAGAAGAGACCTTTTGTGTGAAGAACAACCAATAGGTACAATCTATTCCACCCATTAAAACTAGGTTTAATTTTCATATTCATCTAGCCCTAGGTGTCCTGATTCTATAGGTATAGGGTTTCCCAAGTTTCGTGTCCTTTCGTGTCCATTTTGGACACGTATCAGTGTCGTTTACATTGGGTTTGTCGAAATACCTCAATGGGCATTTCGTGTGCATTTTTAGTTTTTGTTTGAATAGGAAATTAGTATTTAACCTCGCTTACACATTTTTGATGTTTGTGTCAGGTCTTAGTGTCGTGTGGTGTCGTGTCGGGTACGTGTACATACGGTCGTGCACGTGCGTGCGCGGGCACAGTGCGTGCCCTGCACTTCGGGGGTCACTGCGACACAGACACGCGACCTGGACACGTGAAATTTGACACACGCCTTAGGGCAGTGTCTGACACGCCACGTGTCAAGTTTCAGGTGACCACGTGGCGTGTCGAGGGAGTAATCAGTATCGCACGGATTCTTTACTGTGCTGTGCAGCGCGAAAAATTGCGTCTGATACGCACGATTATCTCGGACACAACACGTCCCCGACCCGATTCAGGGTGATGACACCCTAGCCCTAGTCCTGGTGAACCTAGGTCCACGAGCACGTGTCTTAATTCGTGTCGTGTCATGTCCTAGACTCGCACGAACACGTGCACGATGATTGCTGTCCAGTTTTGCATTATTTTGTGTTCTCTGTGTTCATTCAGTTGATAAATGTTTAAATACATGTTTAAATTGTTAAATTGATCCTAATTATGATCTATAAACTATGTTAGATTATGTTTACACATTAGTTTAGGTTTTTATTGAAATATTGGATTCAAAACTGGGGTTTACTGCCATTCCTGATACAGATTCCTAAGTTATACATGGACTGATACATTCCTGGATACTAAACCCCAGTCTAAACTAATTTCTTTGCAAGTACTTTTCCATGTTTAAAACTACATGTTAGATTTAGATTCTCATGGTAGCTTGGGTTTTTGTACATTGTTTGGATTTTCGATTTTTGAGTTGGGAATGGAATCCCTGAGTACCATTGCATGAACTGATTCCTTTCCTTATATAACTGAACCTGAGATTGCACTCTCATGTGTACTGCATACACACACGCATCCTTACATATATACACACTTGTAGACACACTGCTAACCTGAGATTTAAATCATGTAAATAATTGTTAACTGAAGTTTGGTTTATATTTTGAATTGGGGGTTGTTGAATAGAGGTTGTTTCTTTTCAAGAGTTAACTTAGATGAATGTATGTGGATTAAGTTCAAGAGTTTGATAACTGGGGTGATTTTTCATTAACCTGAGATTCCTAACACCCTTTATGGAGATGTCATCTCAATTTGAGATGATTCCAGTTTTTTTTTCTTAAGACTGAAAACCCAAGGTACACTGTTATGCAACTGGTTCCAGTTTTCCCTTACTTGTCAAATGCCACACACACCACCACCCTTTTCTGAACTTTGAATCCACATGTTCTTGAAGTTATATTCCTGTTCTCTTTAAAAACTGATTTGAAGTTGATTCACATTGATTACATGTTTTGGGATAATTAGTTAATTGATTTCAATATTGATTCATTGAGTTCATTTCCTTAACTGAAATTGATCCCTGTGTTTTTCATCAAACCTGAATTAGGGTAGGTTCTAATGTTTGATTCTTTTTCTTTTTTCTGAAATCTAAAACCAATTTACATGTTAGCATTGTCACTATCAATTTCAAACCTGAGAACTTCTTAGTATTTTATTAATTGAGTGTAATCCTGAGACTGTTTTACCTGTACGCTTTTTGAGAATTAGTTTCCATTCCATTTTGCACTGCCACCCTGTTTTTATACACACACACTTAAATATTCCTGTACATGAAAATCTGAAGAATGACTTCACACACAAACCTGAGAACTAGCCTAGGTTGATTCCTCTAGACACACAAGCATTGGCTTGGTTTAGTTGATTTTCTATTCTACTTCATTTCTTATTCCATTTCATGTATATCACATATGTTGTACACATGTATAGATAGATTCATGGATGTATGTCTATGGTTGACACTTATATTATATAGGTATACATCTATGTTAGTGAATGTAATATATGTAGCCTTGTTAGGAATTAAGCTGGAATTTAGTTTGTTTCACTGGATAAGAGATACCTGAGGACTCATGTATGTGTATATATATATATATATATATTATGGTTGTGTATATGTATACATGTGTTATGTATTAGATTAGGTTAATATATCAATGTGTAGTATTATAGATATAGGTATGTCTTGTTGTCTGGTATTATGGGTTGGCTAATAGGCATGATATAGCCTATGGCCTGTGCGTGCCTGTTTGACTAGTGAGCCTAGGTTGGACTTGTATAGCTTTGCTTAAGCTTAGAATAGTCTTGTTAGCCTAGTGTAGACTAGTTTGACATAGGTTTGACTTGGTTGACCTAGTTTGACTTCTAGGGTTGACCAGAGTTGACCAAGAGTTGACTTTGGTCTAGATAGACTTAGATTCATGTAGAATGCATCGTAGTGCATATTATTGCCATTTTGGACTTATTGTGACTTGTGTTGCTCTAACTAGGAGCCAGGTACCTCATCTCGGATAGTACATTTTCACAGCTATTCAGATACCAGGCGAGTACATTCTCTGATCATTTCATAACTTGCTTAGAATTATATTCCTGCTCTAGTTTACCTTATTTGATACTGTCACGACATTATCACGGATTGGTACTATATGGATCCTTGCTTGAGATGTTATCCCCCTCGGGAGCATCGGATACATTGTGTCATGTGTTTAATGTACATCGTGTATTCCTCGCTCTCATGTTATCCATGTTTATCATGTGCTTCATGCTCGTTCGTGCTTGCTTGTGTACTCTCATGTGCTATCATGATCGGTCGTGTTTCCCATGAATCTCATGTATAACCTATACTTCATGTGCACCCTTCGTGGGTCTTCGTGTGGAATTCATGTGCACTCAGTTCTCTGAGCCTCGTGAATACTTCATGTATACCCATCTATGGGCTTCATGTGAAAATCATGTGCGTAACATAACCTGTTTGGATCCTTGTGTATTGATTGGGGCTTGGGGGAGTATAAATAGTCATGTGAACAATTCCAAAGTAGAATAGCCTTGTACACCTCTTTAGTATAGCCATGTGCAAATCAAGCCGTTCACATGTCGACTTTGTACTCTAAATCACTAGTCACTGGTAGCTCTCTACTTATAGTAGATATTATATTACAGTTCTCTTCCTATTTATATCATGTATCTTCTTTCAGTTTCATGTATCGTACTCTCTTGTATGTTTATATTTTCTAACCTGTTATGATCTGCGTGAGATGTATTGTGCTCCCTCCCGTCCTGACTGGACCTGTTGAAAATTTTACAGAGGATGATGAGGAACCCTGCACCCCTTACTTTGGAGCTTGCCTAGATGACACTCGCGACCTGGACCCCTGGGAAGGTTCAGGCAGCTGCTGAGGACGACACCTTGCTTAGTATAGATAGCTTAGTCTGTTCTCTTTTCATGTTTAGCTGTTGTCTTTATTTTCAGAGTTGTATATTTTTAGAGGTATTGAGACTGGTAGATGTTGAGACTTGTATTCATTCTATTGTGCCTCAGTTGAGGATTTTCTTATCTATTTATCGTGCCATATTCTATCTCTAGATTGTGATTGAGTTGTACCTCTGTGTTGGCCTCCTTTTGGAGAGTATTTTTATGTTAGTCAGTTATAGTTCATGACCTAGAACAGCGTTCTACCGCCGACACTGCGGCGTAGGCTGGGCGCTGTTACGTACTCGTACCCTCACGGTGGGTGCGGGTCGTGACACGTTTTTAGTGGTGGCCCATACAGGTCAAGTTTGTGTAGTGGTATTCGAAGTAGAGTACCACTACAGCCTGCAGTAGGATTAGGAGTTATTTTTGAGGTACTCAATCACATTAGGAAAAACTCGAACTGGATTCCTGCCATCTAAATTCCTGATACTTCCTTGAATAACTGTCCTCCCTTGAATTACCGATTCTATCTCAGTATTGATTCCTTGTTTGAACTGTCTCCAGGATGGTGATTGAGACACGATCGCATCGCTCTGGCTCAGCAGACGCTGGTGAGAGGCCTACCACCCCTCACCCGATCGTGGATGCTGGGACCACAGCACCCCCTATTTCTGCTCACATAGGAGCTTCTGCAGCTTTTGGGAGCGCACCTCCACCTGTCCGGAGGTCTTCCCCCGTCATTCCAGATATGTACCAGCAGCAGTTACCTTCAGGGACAGTAGATACGGCTCAGATGTTTACCCTCTTCCAGTGATTCATGCAGTTTCAGCAACAGATACAGCAGAGCCAGTCTGCTGATGTCCGACAGAGCATGCAGGATACTCATCAGTTGGTCAGGAGGACAGTAGAGCTAGTGGCTGCTCAGCCACAGGGAGGTCAGATGCAGCCGTATCAGCCGAGGACTCTAGACATCCAATCCTTTAAGAAGATGGGACCCCAAGATTTCAAGGGCACAGAGGGCATCATATACGCTGACGATTGGATAGAGCACATTGAGGAGATATTCAGATTAGCACAGATACCAGCAGGATTACAGATCGAGGCAGCCGCCAGTCAGATGCAGGACTTGGCCCGTACCTGGTACCAGACGGACCCGAGGGTTGGTACAGCCGGTCAGACTTGGGCAGCATTCAAGAAACTATTCAAGGAAAAATTCTTTCCTGATACAGCTCTCCGTGCTCTGGAGGCGCAGTTCGAGAGTTTGGTTCAGGGGAACCAGACCGTTGAGGAGTATGCTGGAGAGTTCAGCCGTTACAGATTCATCGAAGATCTTACCGAGGTCGGGAAGGTGAGAAAGTTTCGCAGGGGTTTGATCAGGGAAATCAAGTCGTATACCAAGAGCGACCGCGAAGCCACTTTCGAGCAGATTCTAGTAGGAGCCATGACAGCGGAGGACGATCTTGGACTGAAGGAGAAGAGGAGGCTAGATACTCAGGGAGCCAGTGGTAGTGCAGGCCCAGCCAAGAGGCCCCACCTACAGATTCAGCAGCAGGTGCCCCATTTGCAGAGTCAGCAGCAGTATCCGCAGCAGATGCTACCTCCACAGTTTCAGTAGCAGTACCAGCAGCCGAGGGTCTACCTCCAGCAGCGGCAGTTTCAGGACCGTGTACCCTTTCAGCAGACGGAGCAGCCACAGAGGCAGCAGCAGGCCCCGGAACAGCAGCTCGTTATTATTTATCCCTTCTGTAAGAGACCAGGGCATGGTTGGGGCGAATGCCGGAAGAGGTTGGGCAGATGTTTGCTTTGCGAAGGATCCGATCATCGTCTAAGAGAGTGTCCCGAGTCATCAAGACAGACAGTTCAGGGAGCAGGAGCTAGGGCTCCGGTAGACCAGCAGACGGGATTACCCTTACCGACTCAGCAGCAGAGGTATATGCTGCATCAGCAGCAGGCCAGAGGAGGCCAGCGAGGGCGAGCTTTCGCCAGGACAGTCGAGGATGCTCAGGCCAGTAGAGATCTTGCTGCAGGTTTCGATCTATTCAATTTTCTTTCCGCAATTGTCTCTCATACTGCCTTGAAATTTTGATTCTTTCTGTTCATTGTTGATTTATCAATTCTGTCCTGTTGTTCTTGTGTTATGTTAGTTTTCTTCTGGGATAATCCATATGGGCTAGGTCACCTTGGTTATGGAATTGAGAATCTTCGATGGTCGTGTTTAGCTGGCATAGTGAGGACATATAGTCAGCTTTAGGACGTATTTCTCGGGTGTAGGAATTTAAGGTTTTTGCTGCCAAGCATGCGGCAATGCAAAAATTTTAAATACCAAGATTCTAGAGGTATGTGCCTTAGTCGAGGACTCTGTGATTATCGTAGCCTTGCTCACTAGCACGACGAAGATTCTGAGTATCCTGATTTTGGACAGACGCATATGATTATCTGACGGTATGTTTGAGACTTTGTTTGTGGGGTGTTTGACCTAGAAGGCCTGCTACCATCTTAATTTCGAGGACAAAATTTTTATAAGGTGGGTAGGATTGTAACACCCAGTTTCCCAGATGAGGGTAATTTTGAAATTTTGTATTTAATATATTTAATTATGATATTTAAAATTTTTAATATGATTTTTGGTGATTTTTAATAATTTTAAAACTATTTAAATCATGACTTATGATTTAGTGTGCAGCTAGTGAAGCCGTAATGATTGTCTGCCCTAGAGCCTAACCATGTGGGTAGAGATTTTGTTTAGTACATTTAGCTTGAGGGTATTTTGGTTATCTTGAATTTATTTGAATTTATTATAATTATTTGGAAATTAATATATATTATATTAGATGGTGTGATTTAATATTATTTAATTAATTGCCATATGATTGTTATTAGCCCCAACCTAGAATTGACCTAACCTAGGTTAGTCCTAGTTAGTCATGGTTACACTAAGTTAGAATTGTTTGGTCATGGTTAGTCATGACTAGTTAGAAAAAACTAGGTTACAACTTGATTAAAGGGGGACCTTAATTTTGACCATTGAATATACTAGATGGGATGAGAGCCCTTGGATTGAATCCCAAAATCCTAACCCTAACTATTATGACCAGCCAAGAGACCCCCCCCTTGCCTATATAATGCCTCTTTGGGGATTTGTGCCTCTTTCTTTAATAGCTCTTCATTTCTTAAGGGAATAGGTGAGTCTCCTTAAATTTCTTTCTAGTTTAATCAATAGGCATCCTTTTCGATTGGAATTTCTTCCATCATGATCTAATTAATGTTTTCTTGCTGATGGTGGAGTCAAATCTCAGATTTGCATCAATTTGGGGATTTGGGGTGGCTTTGAAGAACTCATTAGAAGAGACCTTTTGTGTGAAGAACAACCAATAGGTACAATCTATTCCACCCATTAAAACTAGGTTTAATTTGCATATTCATCTAGCCCTAGGTGTCCTGATTCTATAGGTATAGGGTTTCCCAAGTTTCGTGTCCTTTCGTGTCCATTTTGGACACGTATCAGTGTCGTTTACATTGTGTTTGTCGAAATGCCTCAATGGGCATTTCGTGTGCATTTTTAGTTTTTGTTTGAATAGGAAATTAGTATTTAACCTTGCTTACACATTTTTGATGTTTTTGTCAGGTCTTAGTGTCGTGTCGTGTCGTGTCGGGCGCGTGTACACACGGTCGTGCACGCGCACGCGCGGGCACAGTGCGTGCCCTGCACTTCGAGGGTCACTGCGACACGGACACGCAACCTGGACACGTAAAATTTGACACACGCCTTGGGGCAGTGTCTGACACGCCACGTGTCAAGTTTCAGGTGACCACGTGGCGTGTCGAGGGAGTAATCAGTATCGCACGGATTCTCCACTGTGCTGTGCAGCATAAAAAATTGCGTCTGATACGCACGATTATCTCGGACACGACACGTCCCCGACCCGATTCAGGGTAATGACACCCTAGCCCTAGTCCTGGCGAACCTAGGTACACGAGCACGTGTCTTAATTCGTGTCGTGTCGTGTCCTAGACTCGCACGAACACGTACACGATGATTGCTGTCCAGTTTTGCATTGTTTTGTGTTCTCTGTGTGCATTCAGTTGATAAATGTTTAAATACATGTTTAAATTGTTAAATGGATCCTAATTATGATCTATAAACTATGTTAGGTTATGTTTACACATTAGTTTAGGTTTTTATTGAAATATTGGATTCAAAACTGGGGTTTACTGCCATTCCTGATACAGATTCCTAAGTTATACATGGACTGATACATTCCTGGATACTAAACCCCAGTCTAAACTAATTTTTTTTCAAGTACTTTTCCATGTTTAAAACTACATGTTAGATTTAGATTCTCATGGTAGCTTGGGTTTTTGTACATTGTTTGGATTTTCGATTTTTGAGTTGGGAATGGAATCCCTGAGTACCATTGCATGAACTGATTCCTTTCCTTATATAACTGAACCTGAGATTGCACTCTCATGTGTACTGCATATACACACGCATCCTTACATATATACACACTTGTAGACACACTGCTAACCTGAGATTTAAATCATGTAAATAATTGTTAACTGAAGTTTGGTTTATATTTTGAATTGGGGGTTGTTGAATAGAGGTTGTTTCTTTTCAAGAGTTAACTTAGATGAATGTATGTGGATTAAGTTCAAGAGTTTGATAACTGGTGTGATTTTTCATTAACCTGAGATTCCTAACACCCTTTATGGAGATGTCATCTCAATTTGAGATGATTCCAGTTTTTTTCTTTCTTAAGACTGAAAACCCAAGGTACACTGTTATGCAACTGGTTCCAGTTTTCCCTTACTTGTCAAATGCCACACACACCACCACCCTTTTCCTGAACTTTGAATCCACATGTTCTTGAAGTTATATTCATGTTCTCTTTAAAAACTGATTTGAAGTTGATTCACATTGATTACATGTTTTGGGATAATTAGTTAATTGATTTCAATATTGATTCATTGAGTTCATTTCCTTAACTGAAATTGATCCCTGTGTTTTTCATCAAACCTGAATTAGGGTAGGTTCTAATGTTTGATTCTTTTTCTTTTTTCTGAAATCTGAAACCAATTTACATGTTAGCATTGTCACTATCAATTTCAAACCTGAGAACTTCTTAGTATTTTATTGATTGAGTGTAATCCTGAGACTGTTTTACCTGTACACTTTTTGAGAATTAGTTTCCATTCCATTTTGCACTTCCACCCTGTTTTTATACACACACACTTAAATATTCCTGTACATAAAAATCTGAAGAATGACTTCACACACAAACCTGAGAACTAGCCTTGGTTGATTCCTCTAGACACACAAGCATTGGCTTGGTTTAGTTGATTTCCTATTCTACTTCATTTCTTATTCCATTTCATGTATATCACATATGTTGTACACATGTATAGATAGATTCATGGATGTATGTCTATGGTTGACACTTATACTATATAGGTATACATCTATGTTAGTGAATGTAATATGTAGCCTTGTTAGGAATTAAGCTGGAATTTAGTTTGTTTCACTGGATAAGAGATACCTGAGAACTCATGTATGTGTATATATATATATTATGGTTGTGTATATGTATACATGTGTTATGTATTAGATTAGGTTAATATATCAATGTGTAGTATTATAGATATAGGTATGTCTTGTTGTCTGGTATTATGGGTTGGCTAATAGGCATGATATAGCCTATGGCCTGTGCGTGCCTGTTTGACTAGTGAGCCTAGGTTGGACTTGTATAGCTTTGCTTAAGCTTAGAATAGTCTTGTTAGCCTAGTGTAGACTAGTTTGACATAGGTTTGACTTGGTTGACCTAGTTTGACTTCTAGGGTTGACCAGAGTTGACTAAGAGTTGACTTTGGTCTAGATAGACCTAGATTCATGTAGAACGCATCGTAGTGCATATTATTGCCATTTTGGACTTGTTGTGACTTGTGTTGCTCTAACTAGGAGCCAGGTACCTCATCTCGGACAGTACATTTTCATAGCTATTCAGATACCAGGCGAGTACATTCTCTGATCATTTCATAACTTGCTTAGAATTATATTCCTGCTCTAGTTTACCTTATTTGATGTTGTCACGACATTATCACGGATTGGTACTATATGGATCCTTGCTTGAGATGTTATCCCCCTCGGGAGCATCGGATACATTGTGTCATGTGTTTAATGTACATCGTGTATTCCTCGCTCTCATGTTATCCATGTTTATCATGTGCTTCATGCTCGTTCGTGCTTGCTTGTGTACTCTCATGTGCTATCATGATCGGTCGTGTTTCCCATGAATCTCATGTATAACCAATACTTCATGTGCACCCTTCGTAGGTCTTCGTGTGGAATTCATGTACACTCAGTTCTCTGAGCCTCGTGAATACTTCATGTATACCCATCTATGGGCTTCATGTGAAAATTATGTGCGTAACATAACCTGTCTGGATCCTTGTGTATTGATTAGGGCTTGGGGGAGTATAAATAGTCATGTGAACAATTCCAAAGTAGAATAGCCATGTACACCTCTTTAGTATAGCCATGTGCAAATCAAGCCATTCACATGTCGACTTTGTACTCTAAATCACTAGTCACTGGTAGCTCTCTACTTATAGTAGATATTCTATTACAGTTCTCTTCCTGTTTATATCATGTATCTTCTTTCAGTTTCATGTATCGTACTCTCTTACATGTTTATATTCTCTAACCTATTATGATCTGCGTGAGATGTATTGTGCTCACTCCCGTCCTGACTGGACCTGTTGAAAATTTTACAGAGGATGATGAGGAACCCTGCACCCCTTACTTTGGAGCTTGCCTAGATGACACTCGCGACCTGGACCCCTAGGGAGGTTCAGGCAGCTGCTGAGGACGACACCTTGCTTAGTATAGATAGCTTAGTCTGTTCTCTTTTCATGTTTAGCTGTTGTCTTTATTTTCAGAGTTGTATATTTTTAGAGGTATTGAGACTGGTAGATGTTGAGACTTGTATTCATTCTGTTGTGCCTCAGTTGAGGATTTTCTTATCTATTTATCGTGCCATATTCTATCTCTAGATTGTGATTGAGTTGTACCTCTGTGTTGGCCTCCTTTTGGAGAGTATTTTCATGTTAGTCAGTTATAGTTCATGACCTAGAACAGCGTTCTACCGCCGACACTGCGGCGTAGGCTGGGCGTTGTTACGTATTCGTACCCTCACGGTGGGTGTGGGTCGTGAAACACGTTGACATTGTTCAGTCCAGACGAAAGATACGCCTTTCTTCATGAGCTGAGTGAATGATTGACACCTTCCAGAGAGGTTCGAAATAAATTGTCTGATGTAGGCTGGCCTTTCTTGTAGTCCGCATAGCTCTTTGAGGTTTCTTGGAGATTGCATATCGAGGATAGCCTTCACTTTCTCTGGGTCAAGATATATACCCTTTGAAGTGATGATGAAACCAAGTAACTTGCCGCTGGCGACTCCCAGAAAAGACTTGGTTGGATTCATCTTGAGTTGGTGTGCACGCATTAGTTCGAACACCGTTCTCAAGTCTTTAAACTGCGATATCGTCTACGTAGCACTCCACAGTTTTGCATAAATGATTGCAAAAAATTGTGTTCATGGCTCGCTGGTATGACGCCCCTGCATTCTTCAATCCGAAGGACATCACCGTATAGAAGTATACCCCAAACGGTGTTCAAAAAGATGTGTATTTCTCGTCGTCGGGGAACATCTTGATCTGGTTGTAGCCTGAGAACCCATCCATGAAGGACATCGGCTCGAAGTCGCAAGTATTGTCGATCATTACGTCGGTGATCGGTAGAGGAAACTCGTCCTTCGGGCATGTAGAGTTCAAATCACGGTAGTCGATACAGACCCGAACTTTACCATTCTTTTTCATGACTGGAACGATATTGGCAACCAAGTCTGGGTGTTGTTCCTCGCGAATAAATCCACTGGCAATGAGCTTCTTGACTTCATTTTCGATGGATTCCATGACGTCTGGTCAGAATTGTCGTTGCTGCTACTTTACTGGCTTGGCTTAAGACGAAAAGTTCAAGCGGTACATGGCGAATTTAGGGTCCAAGCCTGGCATATCTTCATAGCTCCATGCGAAGACGTCGATGTATTCTCTTATAAGCTGTATAAGAGATTGGCATTCATCATCAGATAGGCTTTTGCTGATGAAGATTGGTTTCAAAGATTTTTTATCTCCTAGATTGACTTGGATGACTTCATCTTCGGTTGGTGGTTCCCGTTGTTCGAAGCGCAGCTCCTAGCGGGTATCTATCTTTTGAGCCAATTGTTCGAGTTCGATTGATTGGACATCGTCTGTAATTTGGTCGGCAGAAACCATGTTGACGGACAGAGTTGCTTTGAACATATCGCCGATGCTGGAGTCTGAGTCCCAGAGGGAGGAATCAGAAGAATGATAACAACGATCTGCTTCATCATCTGACCTTTCAGGAATTGTTGGAGGAGAGACATAGCCTAAAACAACACCGCTTCGTTGATAGTAGTTCTCGGGTTTGTCGGGGGGAGCAAAGTGTCGTATTAGCAACCGTCATCTTCGGTCGTAATTCAGTCCTTCGTCGCTTTTGATATCATATCCCATATTCTGGATGATATTCTTGGCCTGCCAACTATACCAGAAAAGTTGTATTTTTCCAGAGTTATAGTCAGCTTCTGTGTTGTGCTTGGGAGGAGTAGAGTCTGGAACGAACTTTCTCTCACCAATTATACGACCGAAGATGATTAGCTCTTTATCTTTCTTTCTGGTTGGAACGATGAAGTAGAGGATATATTCAGGGTAAACTTTTTTCTACAGGTGAGGTGTTATGACTGGCATGTAGAGGTGTGGTCCTATGCCGTTCTCTAGGGCGTATATCGTATCTATGTAGTGGTTTACAGATTGATAGACATCGGGGTAATTCAAAGATAAACCTTTACTAAGGAAATACGCAAGTTCTTTTTCAGGGATAACATCATCCGCTGAAGGTACATTATTATGAGTATTGATATACTCATTGAGAGGATCATCATCTGGAAGAGGAGCCACAGTCTTGGACGAGTTCACCACGTAGGGTAATTCTTCAAGATTGGGAGGACGGGCATCAGTAGGTTCCTCCAGGGGTGTCTTGCTGAGAGTGATGGTTAGTGGCTTAACCTTGTCGGGGTTCTTATTTTTTACCCAGATTGTGAGAGGCTTCGGAGTACTTTTTGGAGTAGTACATCATTTAACTCAAATAATCAGGTGACCATCATTGGAGGACGGACTTGCTTCAGCTTCATTGTCAGCTTCATTGCCGTCATCCGTGGGGGTTGAGATTGGTAAAGTACCGAATCTCCATAATAAGCTTCAAAGCCCTTGAAAGGATCGATATCGGCAAACTTTGTCTTCACGACACCATCGCTGTTGACGTACTTAATGTACTGGTGAAGTGTGAAAGGGATGATCATGTTCTCGTGTACCCATGGATGTCCCAGTAAGACGTTGTAGGATACATTGGCATCGATCACATAGCAGGAAACCTCCGTTCAGAGATCACCGATCTGGCACTTGAGACGGATCTTGCCCAGCGGATGGCTTTGACCAGCATTGAAAGCCACGATAGTTATGTTGGTTGCAGATAGCTTGTGCAGAGGGATTTCCAGGATTTGAAGCAAATTTCTAAAAATGATGCTATTGGAGGATCCAGGATCGATGTGCATGCGTCCACCCTGATCGCCCCGATATACCCTGTATAGTACAGGGGTCTATCATGACGATTATTTTTATGTAGCATGTCCTCATGTGAGATGGTGATGTTGGACACCACTTACATAGTACTATGGCAGTGGGGACAGGAGATAGGATCTTCAGCGAGGGCTTTTACTTCAGCGAGGTAAGAGTCGGTATGTAGTAATGCCTCACTTATGGCCTTCCGTATTTCTTTGGAGAGTCACAATAGATCGAACAGAGACAGCCGGGCAGGTGTATTGGCTAGCTGAGCCAGTATGTCAAAGTTGTAGGGCCGATCCATGCCTTCGGGAGCTAGCGCCTTTAGAGATTTGTCAAACCACGTCTCCTTCTGCTTGGATTTGTCCGTGTTTTGAGGCTTGGATTGGCCGGCTTCTGAGCTTGTGGGGGCAGCAGGAGCTTTAGAAGGTATTGCTTCTTCTTGTACGGGATCGTACGTCCGATGATAAGTCTTCCCCGATCGCGTCTCACCTGATAGAAACTCATAGATGGGAGAGGATACCATATGGCATGGCTTGAATTTCTTGCCCCTTCTTGCTTTGGGAGGTGCTACCCCCTGTGTCACTTTTTGGACAAGGTCTGGATGGACTGACATAATCTCACCATATTCAGTTGTGAGTGGAACCAAGGTCGAGTTGTGAGCTGGTGGTAGGTTGACGACTTCCATCATCACCTTAGGGATCGGGACCACCCCGTCCGGGACTTCTGTAGGAGGAAAGTCGCCAAACTGAAGAGAGGTCATGTTAGCAGATACGACCTTGTCTTTAGCTTCGAGGGTGATCACTTGGCTGTCGATAAGCTGTTGTATCTTCTTTTTCAGGACGATGCAGTCCTTGGTGGAGTGATGCAGGTACTGATGATAGAGACAGTACTTAGGATCAATTAGTTGGCTCACCTCTGTAGGACGTCATGGTGGAGGCAATATCAGCTTATTACCCTTCGTCAATGTGTGGAAGATGGTAATGACATCATCTTCGTCGAAGGAGAAGGTCTCCTTAGGCTTGTCGGAGATGCCCTGAGAATTGGAAGCTTTGGATGTATCGACTTTTAGGATTTCTTTCCCTTTACCCCCACGAACAGGGATAGTATGAGGTGCTTGCCCTTGTATTCGAATCTGGGTGTCTTCAACCATAGTAGTTCTAAGTTAGGAACGTCGTTTTCAGCAGCATCAGCGGCCCCAATGAAAGCGGGCCATGTATCATACATATGTATACCTAGACAAAACTTCACTGTAGGAAGGAAGTTATGTCGTCAAGTTTCCATAAGTTCTGAGTCTGGTATGCCAAACGGCATCTTCAGTGCTAGCCGCCTGAAGCGTTCTATGAAGGCGATGACAGACTCAGTCCTCCTTTGCTTGGTCTCGATGAGTGTGGACATACTAACATGCATGTCGCTCCTGTTAAGGAACAACTTCTCCAAGTCTTTGAATGAATTGATAGACCCGTCAGGCAGACTGTAGAACCATTCGAAGGCTACCCCCTGTAAGGTGCTAATAAACAGCTTCAACAAGAATGGATCATCTCTGGACAAGTACAGAGTCTGCGTGTTGAAGTACGTCATGTGCTAACGAGGAGAAGTCAAACCATTGAATGAGTTCAACGTCAGCGGCTTGTAGTTAGGAGGGCAAGTAACGTTCTCCCACTCAGGGGGATACGGTTGAGATATCTCCATCTTTTGAAGCTCGTCTTTGTGCGAGATGGTGTCGAGACGAGTGACCAAGCAATCAATTACATCCTGTTGATTGAGCAGGTGTTGGAAAACGGCTGCTGAACGATTGTCAGGCATTGTTGGAGAAGGACCACCCCCGATATTTGCAAGATTTGGAGGAGGTACAACGGAATGATACTCCTTTTGTAGTGAATAAGGGTTTTTGCTGTGAGCCAGGCTAGCGTGGGCTAAGATATTTTGTTGAGGTGGAGGAACAGTCCCAGCAGCTTGAACTGCCATGATGCTGGTAAGCATAACAGTGATCTTGGCGAATGCTGTTTTGAGACCCTCTAGCCGTTTGCTAGTCTGATCATTGGCCTCTTCAGGTCTTTCTTCGTCCGTCATGTATGTAGATAACATGCGGCGACGAACAGAGGAAACAGTACCACTGGTGTTGATACTATCTGTCTCTCAGTGGGCAAGTCCTTCGTCTTCAGGTAGAGGAGGTAGATAGTCGCCATCGAATTTGGAGGGATCATCGTCTTCTGGAAGGCTACCCCCAGTGTGGGGGTCATCTGCTTCAGATTCTGAAAGAATGCTACCCCGGGCTTGGGAATCTTCGTCGTCCGTACGGAATCTTGCCTTTGATCGAGTGCCCATATAAACTCCTTTGAATGTGACATCCTACTGGCCATCTGTTGGTAGACTTCTCCTTCTTCTTCTCACGGAGCTAAGAGAAAAAATTGGGTTCGTAGTCCATCGTCTTTGATTGGGGCTTTCGTAAGGGGGACCCCATGAAGCCATGTTGGATAAAAAAATATAGTGGCTTCTTGTCGTCAAAGAAGTGCAGCCGCTGAAATATGGACTTTCTCTGAGGCACTCTTGTTGCTTTGGAGCAACAACAGTTGATAACAATACTGGTGCACGGAAGTGCACTATGAATTGTTATGTTCTCCCTCGCTTTACGCTTATGATTTATCATGTCGTACAAGTCAGCAGAAGGGAGTTTTGTCTTACAACCCATGTTGCATGCATCGTCGAGCTTTGCATACGGGTTCGTAAGGAGGGTAGGCACATCCAGACTTAGTTCATGTGCAGGGGCAACCCCCACACCTAAGTTCTGTGATGTCCTTGAAGACAGCCCCGTGCTATACACGTGGGGCCTGTCCTTTTGCTGTGGGTGCATAGGCCTTGGAGACTGGGTTTGGGTGCATGCTTCTTGACAGCATGTTTGAGTCACCTTGATGTGGGGGCATAGTATGGATCCAGAGAGCCTGGGCGCATAGCCTTGGGCGCATGAATCTGAATGCCCAGCCTAATGAAGACGGAAGTGTTCTGGTTGGGGCTATGCACCTAAGCACTCCCTTGGGCGCATGGCTTTGGGCACATGCTTGGTGGAGCAGCGTTATTTTCTCTCAGTTTTTCCTCCTTCATTCATGAGCCTCACCGGGTTTGGCCAGAGTGCAGCACACCCTGATTCTTGGCATCGTAGTGTTTTTTGCTGCTAAGTCTCGAGTGTTGAACACTCTGTTGTTGGTTGTGGAGGAAAGAAGTCACTGGGCTAGTAGAGCCCAGAATGGTGTGAGCCTTCTCCATTTGGAGGACTTCTGTGGCAGAGTCGTGCACCCATGTGACAGAGTCCTCCAGCTGGATATCCGTTATGACACTAGCAGGATATGCGCAGCGAGCCTTCGGAAGCCAAGTCTTACGAGACTTGTTTGGCTTCGCTGATTTGGAGGAAGTATAGTCGTCCCTCGAGAGCATCTATTCGAACGCCTGCTGGTCAAACTTTACGATCAACATCTTCTAAGTACTGTTTGCCATTGATTACAAAAGAACAGAACAATTATATCGGAGGACTGGACTTTTACTTCACAATACAAACTCGCTCGTGCAAAGAAAGCCTAGGGACGAAAACCTAGGTACAGCAGTCTAAGTACAATTGTTTAGTTTAGATTCTGGGGGGTGACGATAGAGGCTCGGGAAAGCGACAGCCGCTTTGCCTTACTCCTTGGACGATCAGACGTAGTTTTGGCTCCGGTGAAAAAATGCTCTTAGACGTGTGGGGAGACTCCCTTGCGCCCTCTGTTGATAGCTCTCTGGATTTTTCTGTAGTGCTCCCTCCTCTCTTTGTTTATCTCTCTGTTCTCTTCTGCTCTACCTGTCTGCAAGGGAATGGCACCTTACTATTTATAAGAATAGGGTATGCTCATTAGGGTTTGTCAATGACTGCCTCCTTCAGAAGTCGACGGCTAAGGCTCACTTAATCTGGGCCCTCCATCTGGAATGTGATAAATTTGAGTAATTAATGTGATTGCATCAAATCTCTGTGGATAATAAATGTTGATTACCATGGATATTCGTGATTTGTGATAGCCTGCCACGTGTCCCATTAGCTTGATTTGATTTGATCTGGGCAATTATGACGATCGCAACAAATCTAATTTCATTGGGATTTGTTAGCACCCATAACTCGAGGGAAGATAAGACTGCCACGTGTCTCTATTGTCGTGAAGAGCGCCACGTGTCTCCACTGAATTATCCTGACAGAGCCGCATATGAGTGGTCCTCCCAGCCGCGTAAGGATTGGCAGTCGCATGAAAAAGGGGCGGTCGCATGGGGATGGGCAGTCGCATAGGATGGGTAGCCACATGAGGATGAGCAACCGCATAAGGATGGGCAGCCGCATGAGGATCGGCAGCCACATGAGGATGGGCAGCCGCGTAAGAATATAAAGCCGCATGACATGGGCAGCCGCATGAGGATGGGCAGCCGCATGAAGATAAGTAGCCGTATGAGGATGGGCAGCCGCATGAGGATGGGCAGCCGCATGAGGATGGGCAGCCGCGTGAGGATAAACAGCCGCATGACATGGGCAGCCGTATGAGGATGGGCAGCCGCATGAAGATAAGCAGCCGCATGATATGGGCGGCCGCATAAATGCAGCGGCCGCATGGAGTGGCCTCGAGACTTATTGGATTTCGCCAGCTGTAAGGAGATTTTCTCCTTTTTCCTAGGATCACGCCATTATGTCAAAGTCATTATTACGTTCTTTTGTCAGAGCTGTCATAGCTGTCAGCCGTCAGGGCATTAAATGCCGCCGAATGTAGCGAAGAACTATTGAAGGCCACGTGGCTGTTATTTATGAGCCGCATGGAACTATCCGAGCCGCATTGACTACATGGGGATCCTGAGCCGCATGGATTGCATGGGGACTCTGAGCCACAGGGGGATCCTGAGCCGTATGGGGATCCCTCTGTTGGAGCCGTATAGGTCTTTCTTAATTCTTTTCCATGCTTCTAAAAGTCCCCCTTCAAAGTTTTCAATTTGAAAATTGAAATACTTTGAATAAGAAGCATGGCCATGTAATAACTCTTCGGGCCGCGTAGGATGTTCTGACCGCATGGATATCTCAGCCGCAGGGCCCCCTCAGCCGTACGGCCATATGAGCCGCATGGTCATTCCAGCCGTATGGCTCTCTCAGCCGCATGGCCATCTGAGCTGCATGGTCGTTCCAGCCGCATGTCCATCTGAGCCGCATGGGCTCCTTGCCACGTCTTTATGCCATGTACAAATCTTTTGCATTGATTGCCTTTACCGTCAGATTTAAGGCCGCTTTTTGGGGCAGGATCCCAAGAGTTTAGCCTTAAATAATCAGATCGCCTTGATAACTGAAGTGTCGATTATACTGTACATGGATCGATGCGTCGGTCCATTTGGATTCTGCCTATAAATAGCAGAGTGTTTAAAAATAAGCCTTTCTTTACTTTCTGCTATTGCCCTAGCTCTCTTATCCTCGTCCTCCTTCTCCGATCATAGTAATGGCTCCCAAGAAGACTGTTGCGGCGAAGGGTAAGAAGGCAGCGTCTTCGTTGGCGGCGAAGGGTAAGAGAGCTGCTTCTGCGACGACGAATGCGGTAGCTCCTCCGCCAGCTGATGTACCCATAGTTCACCCTGATGTCCACCCAGCCATCGCTGGTAAGGACTTTTGCGTGAGTTTGGGACCCTAACTGTCATGGCTACGTCGCATATTTTATGCGCGAGCCTTCATCTTCAAGTGTGCCGCATGTACGTCTCGTGCCGCATGGGGTATGTTCCATGTCTGAGATGCATGAGAACGACCGAGCCGCATAGGCGCCTTTTGAACTGAACCGCATGTAGTCCCTCTGAGCAGAATCACATGAATTCCTAATGGACTGCATGAGTTTGTTTGACTTGGGCTGCGCAAGGCTCTGTCCATCTAACTGTGTTTCTTTTTATTCTTGATTCTTGCAGCACCCTTGCCGAAGGCTGAGTTCATTGTGAAGGAAGAGCTACTGCCTCCTCACAAATGAGACTCATCGTTTGTTATGGAGGAACAAAAAGGAGAGCTGGCGCCCATAGCTGTCAAGGAGGAGCCCCAGTCTGACGGCGGTAGTACTGGGACTTCTGACCTTCCTACTCCGGATGAGGAATTTGCTCAGGTAGATCCTCTATATGCCAAATGGTTGTGGGATTGGTATATGCGCCCCCGTAACTAGGATTCGTGGGGCTCTCATAAATTTCCATCTTTTGTCTTGATATTTCTGTCTTGTCTTTTGCTGCGGTTTTGTGTTTTGCTTCCTTCGATCATCAATGTAATCTTCTTCATTTTTTGTCTGAATGAAATGATAGAGGACTTTTCCGGCTTGCTCATGAGATGTAGTCATGTGAATGTAACCGATTTTGAATGACCGGAATACATTTGCTCTATTCTTTGCTTGTAGTAGTTGCCCCAATGAGAGGCTTTTTGTGGACCTATTATCCTTGGCGTACCCTGGTTCTGGATACGGATAATACGACGAGGGAGGGAAGAACCATCACACTTACTCAGAGGTAATGAGGACATGGTAAATATGAAGGTTTTCTTCGATGGAGCCTTTCCACTCAGAAGTAAGGAGGGCATGGCAGGAGGGGGCTCCATGAAAGATATATAGAACGACTCAGAGGTAATGAGGACATGGAAGTTCTATGTGAGGGGGCGGTTTGTTTTTGGTGGAAGTGAAGACAACTCAGAGGTAACATCGACTTGGTTGTTTTAGAGAATTTATGGATCGGTTATCCTTTTTTGTGCACTGAAAGTGCGGGTATTGGATCATAAGGAGAGAGCTCTTTTAGGAAGAAAGTTCAGAGGTATAATCATACATGACTTGCTGCCTAAAAGATGCGATATAGATTTATCTGTAGTAGCCAGAATGTAAGTTCAGCGGTACCTGCGGGTACATAACTCGACAAGCTGGGAGATTTGGAGTCGACATACGAGTTCAGTGGTACGAGAGGGGTACATGACTCGTCATTCTGGAAGATTTGTAGTTGGGATGTGAGTTCAGCGGTACCGGCGGGTACGTAACTCGTTATTCTGGAAAATTTGTAGTTGGGATGTGAGTTCAGCGGTACCGACGGGTATGTAACTCGTCATTCTAGAAAATTTATAGTTTGGCTGTGAGTTCAGCGGTACCAGCGGGTACGTAACTCATCATTGTGGAAGATTTATAGACGGGATGTGAGTTCAGCGGTACCAGCGGGTACGTAACTCGTCATTCTGGAAAATTTGTAGTCTGGCTGTGAGTTCAGCGGTACCAGCGGGCACGTAACTCATCATTTGTAGAAGATTTGTAGTCTGGCTGTGAGTTCAGTGTTACCAGCGGGTACGTAACTCATTATTGTGGAAGATTTGTAGACGGGATGTGAGTTCAGCGGTACCAGCGGGTACATAACTCGTCATTCTAAAAAATTTATAGTCTGGCTGTGAGTTCAGCGGTACCAGCGGATACGTAACTCATCATTTGTGGAAGATTTGTAGAGTGTCATTTAGACATAATATTTCTTCAGGAACTTGCCATTGACGGGCAACATGAGCAGGTCCCCGTTTTGTTTTGCGAGGTAGTAAGCTCCGTTGGAGAATACAACATCGATGATGAACGGGCCTTCCCACTTTGGATGGAACTTGTCGACGGTTTTGTGAGTCATTACCATCGGCCTCCGAACTGCCAAAACGAGGTCGTCCACCTGGAATATTTTGATTTTAACCTTCTTGTTGAAGGCTTCGGAGATACGTGCCTGGTACAGCTCGATACGTTGTTGAGCTAATAGGTGCTTTTCATCTAGGGCCTCTAAGTCTTGTAGTCGGCGATGGTGATTATCATCTGTCGTCAGTCGATAGGTGAGAGCGACGTAGAGTGAAGGAATTTGAGTCTCCAGTGGGAGTACTGCCTCACTCCCGTATACCAGAGAAAATGGTGTATTCCCGGTGGCAGACCGTACTGTAGTCCGGTACGCCCATAAGCATTCACCGAGCTTTTCATTCCAGTCGCGTTTGTTTGACAACACGAATTTCTTGAGAAGCTTGATGATTGTTTTATTGAATGCTTCAGCCAGACCATTAGCCGTAGGGTTGTATGGTATTGAAGCAATATTCTGGATGCGTGTTTATCGCAAAACCGATAGAAGACGTGGCTCACGAACTGCGGACCATTGTCGTGGATGATCCTTCGAGGCAGCCCAAAGCGATAGATGACGTGATGCTTGAGAAAGCTGATCACGTTTGAAATCTTTACATCAGCCAGCAGAATAGCCTCTGCCCATTTGGAGAAGTAATCTGTGATTGCGAGTATGAAGCAATGTCCTCGAGACGAAGGCGGAGTGATTGGACAAATGATGTCCATTCCCTATGCTTCGAATGGCCAGGATGCCACTGTCGGATGTAGAAACTCGAAGGGTTGGTGGATGAAATCTGCATGGACTTGACAGGCTTTGTATTTTCGTGCATAGTCTATCGCATCTGCAACCATCATGGGCCAGTAGTAGCCTATTCGGCGAAGGCGATCTTGTAGTTTCGGGCCAGGCTGATGGGCTCCGCAGATGCCGTCGTGAGCTACGCGCACGACTTCTTTGGCTTCTTTATTTGACAGACATCGAAGTAGTACTCCATCGTATGATCGTCGATACAGCATTTTCGTCTCTGTATCGTAATAGAATCTGAGGGAACGCCTTCTGATGGACGTGGCCTCCTACGGATTCTCTGGCAAGATGTCGTAGACGACAAAGTTGATGAATGGCTGTCTCCAGTCTGGTGTTTCGTCGACTGTCAGAGCAGAGTGACTCTCCACACACTGAACATTATTCATAGGACAGACCAGTTAACGGCCTATGATGTCAACCAGATGATGAGCATGATTCGGAACTGCTAAGGAAGCGGTAAGACCTGCTAGGGCATCGGCTTCAATGTTTTGGAGCCTGGGAACGTGCTCTATAAAGAACCCCTCCAGGGATGAGATGATGTCGATCGCTATTTGGTGGTAGGAGATCATGTTCTCATGGCGAACCTCGTATGAACCCCAAATCTGATTGACGATTAACGGTGAATCGCCGTACGCTTCGAGGTGCTCTACCCCCATCTCTTTTGCAAGCCAAAGACCAATGACCAGAGCGTTGTACTCAGCCATATTGTTTGAACAGGGCTCTATGAGGGAGTAAGCCCGATTGATCACTAACCAAGAGGGAAAAATCAGCACTACTCCGACTCCAGCGACAATGTTGCCCTTGGGCCCAGTTCTTGAAGCGTCGTCGAAGAACATTCGCCATATGGTATCATGGGAGGCCGTATTTGAATTAGCGACCTCGTCTGGAATCTCTTCATCTATTTTGGTTGACTCCGATCCTGGATGATCGGCTAAAAAGTCTGCCAGGGCTTGACCTTTAACAGCCTTCTGTGGGACGAAGATCATGTGGTAGGGGGACAGTAATATCGCCCAGGTAGCGAGACGAGAGCTGAGTGCACCTGGCTTGGTCATGAGAACCCTGAGGGGATTGACTCTTGATACGACATGAATGGTCTGTCCCGTGATGTAGTATCGTGTCTTCTGAATGGCGAAAACCAGAGCAAGGCATTCCTTCTCTACGGCGGTATATCGGTGCTCCGGCCCTATCATCATTCGGCTGAGGTAATATATGGCCTGCTCATGGCCTGCATCGTTGTTTTGTGCTAGCAGAGCGCCGAGAGAATGCTCCATCGCTCGTACATAGAGCAAGAATGGTCTTTCAGGAATCGGGGCTACCAGGACTGGAGGGTTCGTCATATATTCTTTGATGCTGTCGAAAGCGTGCTGGCATTCTTCATCCCATACGAATGAAATGCCTTTCTTTATGAGATGGGTGAACGGCTGGCATCGTACAGAGAGGTTAGAAATAAACCTCCTTATGTAGGCTAGCCTTCCTTGAAGGCCTCGGAGTTCACGGAGATTTCTCGGGGGACCTATCTCCATGATTGACTTCGTCTTCTCAGGGTCTACGTGGATTCCCTGAGAGGTAATGATGAAACCCAAGAACTTCCTGCTGGATACGCCCAAGAAGGATTTTGTGGGATTTATTTTCAAATTGTACGTTCGCATCAGGTCGAACACTGTCCTTAGATCATGTAGATGATCTTCTTTAGAGCGACTCTTGACGGCAATGTCGTCGACGTAGCATTCCACTGTCTTGCGCAGATGGTCTCTAAAGATAATACTCATGGCTCTTTGATAGGTGGCGCCAGCATTCCTTAAACCGAAAGGCATAACTGTACAACAGTAGGTGCTAATTGGTGTTCGAAATGATGTATACTTTTCATCGTCAGGGAACATCTTGATCTGGTTGTACCTCAAGAAACCATCCATGAATGACATACGCTCAAAGTCGCAGGTGTTGTCGATCATAATTTCTGTGATAGGGAGAGGGAACTCATCCTTAGGACACGCCTCATTCAGATTGCAAAAGTCGATGCAGATTCGAATCTTTCCACTCTTCTTGAGGACTGGTACTATGTTGGTGACCCAGTCAGGATGGTGTTCTTCGCGGATGAAGCCGCTGGCTATCAGTTTGTTTACCTCGGCTTCAATGGCATTCATGATGTCAGGACGGAACCGACGTTGCTGTTTCTTGACTGGTTTTGCGTCCGGAAGTATGTTGAGCTTGTGAAGTGCAATCTCGGGGTTCAGTCCTGGCATATCTTCATAGCTCCAGGCGAACACGTCGACGTATTCTTTGACGAGTTGTAGTAGCGATTCCCGCTCTTCGTCGGTTAAGTTCTTGCTGACGAAGATGGGCTTCAGAGACGATTCATCACCGAGATCGACTTGTACAACCTCATCCTCGGTGGGAGGCTCTCTTTGTTCGAACCGCTTCTCCCACTGCGCATCTAGTTGTTGTGCCCACGGATCTAACTCAAGAAGTTCAGGAATGTCTTCTTCTTCTTCGTAGGCGTCGGCCAATGCCATATTGACGGACCATACTTGCCTGAGCATGTCCCCGATGCTGGTGTCTGAATCGAAAGTGGGTGATCCAGTTGAGTGCGAATGCCAGTCGCATTTCTCGTCTGAGCTTTCATGTGTCGTCGTAGGTGTGACGTAACCTAGCCCACGTCTATTTTTGTAGTAATCTCGTGGTTTCCCAGCTGGGACCAGCGATTGTAAGGGTAGTCGCCGTCCAGTATCGAAGTTCAAGCCCGGTGTAGTTTCCAGATCATATCTTTGTTTTTGCATAAGGGACTTGGATTGGGAACTATACAGATAAAGGGGCAATCTCCCGGCGTCGGGTTCGAGCTTAAATTCTTCTATCTTGAAGGGCTGTGGACCATTCTTCCGGTCGAAAATGATCGGGTGATCCCCTCCCTCGATTATGCGGTAAGCGTCTTCCACTGGAGTAAATTGATTGGTGGTGTAGACATTTGTCACTTGTGTGTGCAGGTGAGTGCCTATACCGTGTTCCATAGCATACATTGTACAAAGCTTATTAAGCTCGAGATAATTCAAAGATAGCCCTTTATTAATGAAGTAAGGTATCTTTTCCAGCAGGATTACATCATCTGCGGATGGAACATCAGTGTGAGAAGCCACATACTTTGCCAGTTCCGGTTCTTCTTCGGCCACCCCCTGTATAAATGCCGACTAAGAGGATGATTTGGGCAACTTGATTATTAGGGGCTTCATGGGTGGAGCAGAATGTAGAGTTGTTGGCGCACTAGCCACCCCTAGTTTGGTGCTCGGTGCCGGACGGAGAGTGGTTGGTTGGTTAACGGTCCCTGGCTTAGTACTCGGTCGTCGATTCATTCTGGAAAGACAGATTGTCATTGGCTTGACAGAGGGATTGAGCTCTCATGTTTGTTGCTGGCTAGCTTTTGGCAGCCTGATTGTCAGTGGCTCTGTCGTGGGTCTGGACGCTTGGCCAGACCTTGGCAGTCGGATGATCAACTGTTCCTCCTGTGCAGAGAGGCTAATCGCGTCCTTACGCAGAGTGGCTGTAAGGGGCACAGTTATGCCAGGCTTGCAGGCTTGGAGATGGATCGTCAGAGGTCCTTCTGATCCGTTTGCTGCCTCAGTTTGAGCTTGTGTGTCTCCTTCGACAAGATGCCTCTTTGACTTTTCGTATAAATAGGAGTCCGAGTAGTAAGACTCGACCCCTTTAAAACGATCGATGTCGGCAAATTCTGTCCTAACGAACCCGTGCTTGTCGACATACTTGAAGCACTGGTGCAGCGTAGAAGGCACGATCATGTAATCGTGTATCCAAGGACGCCCCAGGAGAATGTTGTAAGAAGTGTCCGCATCTATGACATGACAGGTTACTTCTGACTGAAGGTCGCCGATTTGATATTTCAGATGAATCTTCCCGATTTGGTAGCTCCTGCCCAAATTGAAACCGCTGATGGCAGTGCTTGTCGGCGTCAGGCGATGCATTGGGATACGTAGATGATGTAGTAGACTTTTTGGGTTGAAGCTTATGGAGGACCCGAGGTCGATATGCATTCGATCGACCTTGATATCGCCAATGTACCCAGTATAGTAAAGATGGCGATCGTGCTGGTTGGTTTTGATGAGCATGTCCTGTGGAGTGAAGACAATGTTCGGCATCGACCCTGTGCAAGCGTTGTTCTGGAGATCTGCCGACGAGTCTTACCAGGCAAGATTGGATTGAGCCAGATAAGCGTCAGCATTCTGGATTGCTTCGCTCAGTACGACGCGGACATCTTTGGAGAGTCTCAAGAGCTCATATAGCGATAATTTGGCTGGTGTGTTGGCCAATTGGGACAAGATGTCAAAGTTGTAGGGCTTCTCCAGCCCATGAGGCATCTCCCTTCGGAGCGGTTTGTCGAAGCGAGTCTCCTCCGGCCTAGGCTTGTCGGTCGTCGAAGGCTGCGGCGGTCCCGGAGCATCAGCAGCTGTCGTATGAGGGTCTTCAGCCGAGTTACCCGATGGAGATTGGATTTGTGCGCCAGAGCGAGTGACAATAGTAGTAGCTTCTTCGACCTCTACCGAAATCATGCTGCATGATTTAACTTTTCTGTTCTTCTTCTTGCTGGTGGCGGAAGGTGTAGACAGAGTCACCTCAGGTACTAGGTCCGGATGGACCCACATGATCTCCCTCCGTGATGTGGTAAGGGGCACAAGACCAGCAGCTTGGTCTCGGGGAGGTGGAAGGTTAGAGACCTTCATCTTCGCTCTAGGGATAGGCACTACTCCATCTTGAGTCTTTGTCGGAGGAAAGCTGCCGAATTGTCCTGATACCATATTGGCTGCCACGGTTACCTCTTTGAAATC
The DNA here is from genome assembly GCA_029216955.1 of Iris pallida. Classification (NCBI taxonomy): domain Eukaryota; kingdom Viridiplantae; phylum Streptophyta; class Magnoliopsida; order Asparagales; family Iridaceae; genus Iris; species Iris pallida. The sequence continues at coordinate 13,349,504 of JANAVB010010193.1, read as the reverse complement.
AATGGCGAGGGCATTAGAATCGATAAGATGTTGGATGTACCGCTTCAGCTGGTAGCTGTCTTGTGTAGCATGGTGAACATAGCGATGGTAATGGCAGTACTTGGGATTTTCCATATCTGCAGGATAAGGCACACGCCTTGGAGGAGGGAGCTGAATTCATCCTTCTTGGATGAGCATGTCTATGATGGGTTTAACATGGCCGTCCTCGAAGGAGTAGGTCATCTGAGGCCACTGCCTTTCCTCCGGCTTCGATTCGGGTTTTGGGGCTCTGTCGGCCACCATAGCCTGCTTGCCTTTGTTTTCTCGATTGCTGGAGGAATTACCACCGTTGTTGTTGTTGATGTTAGGGCGTTTGCCCTTGTCTTCTCCTTCCGAGATGTATAATCCCAGTTGGCGTGCTTTCTTCACCTTGTCTTCTGCGCTAGTGGCACTGATGATGAATGTCTTCCAATTCCTGAATTGACTTTCATCCATCCAGAGGCTGATTGTGGGAAGCAGCCTCTTTTGGCAAATTTTAATCAAAGAGGAATCAGGGTTGCCGGACGGCAGCTTCATCGCGGTTTGGCAAAACAGCTCGATATAATTTCTTGTTAGCTCCTTTTCTCTCTGAACAACATCCATGAGAGTGGACATTGTTACTTCTTGTTCTACTTTATACAATCTCTCTAGGAACATGCGTTTGAAGCCGGTGAAGGAGTGGATGCAATTGTCCGGCAAGTTGCGGTACCAGTCGAAGGCGACCCCTTCCAATGTTCCGATGAACAACCGCGTAAGGATGGCATCGTCATGAGGCAGATGGTCGGTTGTGACTGCGAAGTAGGTATTGTACCTGCTTGTAGATGTCTTCCCGTCATATGGATTGATGTGGAATGGTTTATATTTTGGTGGGAAGGGGATATCTCTCCATGCTGCATGATACAGTTGACGTACCCTGAGGTCCTGGCAATTTTCCCGGGCTTGAAACATGGCTCGGAGCTCTTGGACCTCCCTTCTCGCCTCCCTGGCCTCATCTGTAGCGGTGGAGGCCGATATTTCAGGAGGATTATCGCCCGAGTTTGCTGCAGCTGAGTTCGAGTCCGCATTGATCGCGGGACCCAAGCTCATTTGGCCAGGCATCCTTTCTTGCAGAGTGGGATTGGCTGCCTTGATCTCGTCTACGGACTTGACCAGAGCATGCAGTATGGCCTCTATAGTATCAATACGTTGGCGATCACCGGGACCCTCTTGGTTGCTGTCCGTCATGAATATCATCCTTATATGATGAGAGGTGGAAGGGACGGTAGAGGATGTGCCCTCTGAGTCGTACCCTTATACGGAGAAGTCGTCAGGGTATGTGGGAATGTTCTCTTCTGGTTCAGACTCAGAAAGGGTGGTACCCCCAGCTTCAGAGCTTGCATCGTCTTGAGAGTTGTGGACGTCGTCGGGGACGTCGGGATTTGCTGCATCCGTATTATCCTCTTGGAATACTGGATTGTCGTGGCTATTTGAAGGAGTGCTACCCCCAGCTTCAGTGGTATCAAGTATGAACGACGAATCTCCAAGTGTGGCAGATTTCATCTTTGAGCGGGTCCCTTGGTAAACTCCTTCTGCAGCGGTGGTAGACAACCGTTTAAAAGAAAGTCTCTTGGTCACGCCGGTTGAAATTTTTGGGCTGGAGGCATTTGTTTTCTTCCCTCTCCCGCTGCCAGGATTCTTCAGGGCAGAATTGCAGGAGGCGACGAGGAGCGCCTCATTTTCTGAGCTCGGGCGTCGCAACCGTTGGAAGACGGACCATTGGCCTGCTTGTGCTACCGCCTTGTTGCAACAACAGTTGACAATGACTTGGGTGAAGTGATGTCTGTGGGAGGATTTCTCACACACCGAGGCCTCTTCTCTTTCCTTGCGTTTGTGGAGGATGACCTTACGCAAGTCAGATGGGTCGGGAACGACCATGTTTGCTCCCTGGGTTTTGGGAGACTTTTGGGAACCACTCTGTCCGTTTGTTGCCGGGGGCTAGACTCGAGTGGTTCTGTACAACTTTCCATCAGAGGCTCGCATAACAGTATATGGAGCGCTCGGATGGTCAGAGGTCATGACAGCGGACTGAGCTTGCCAAGCTCGTGCTGTCCTTGACTTCTTCACTCTAGCGCCTGAAGTGGCATAGTAGGAAGAGTCAAAGTGATGCTGTAGAGAGTCAGACATATTCTCTTGGGCACATGTGTAGCTCCCCTTCCCGAAATTTTTAAATATTTTTTTATTTTATTTATTTGATTTAAATAGTGATTTTAGAATATTATAAATAATTATTTACTTAATTATTACGGTAGATGATTTTAATCATGGTTGAGTTTTGAAGTACAAGACGGCTAGAAATCATGGCACGGATAGTGCAGTAGCGTGCTTTGACTAGCGTTTAGCCATGGTAGGGAAATGCAAAGCCATATGAGTGTCATAACTAGGAAAACCAGATTAAGTTGTGACTTAACCCCCACCGATGAACTATTTATTTATTTATTAATTTAATATATTGTTTTTAGATGATCCGATTGTACCAATTTAGCCAAACTGGGCCCAAACCGAATCCAAGCCCATGTAGGCATGTAGTGAAACTCGAGACGGCCATGTAGACATTTTATGTGTATACAAATATTTTCTTATTTATTTTTAGGACTTGACAAATACCTTCTAAATATTTAATAATTTATTTAAATGGTGTTTTCGAATAACTGTACGAAATTCTAGGACCAGATGGGGTATGATATGTTCACCAAGGACTCTTAGTTGACATTTTAGTGGTTATGATTACTCTCATTAATATTATCATTATTGTTATTATTATATTATTTTTATTCTAATCCTTATTATTATTATTGTTATTATTATATTATTCTTATTATACTATTATTAGTATTTTGTTATTATTATATATTTATGTGTGTATACATATATATACATATAAATGTACATAGATATATATATATATATATATATATATATATATATATATATATATATATATATATATATATAGATATTTTGGTAATACGTACATGGTATATATATAAATATATTATATAAGTAATTGAATGTATATATAAATATATATAATGGTGTATTTGTGTGTGTATATATATATATATATATATATATATATATATATATATATATATATACATATATAAAATATATATGTATATGTGTATAAGCGTCTAAATAAATATTTAAGCGTATATGTGTGTGTGTATATATATACGTATATATATACACGTGTATTTATGTGTATTTATGTGTATTTATGTGTATTTATGGGTATATAAAAATATATGTGTAGTAGTATATGAGTATTAATATATAATAAAAAAAAAGAATAATAGAAACAACAGCAGTAGCTCGGGCTCAAGCCGAGCCCAACCCCTTATTAGGCCAGCAGCCCGTACTACTTCCCCTCCCCCTCTGTTAAAACCGAGCACCCAAGGCTATTCAATACTCCCCAACCTTTAACACCCCACAAGCCAGCATGGCTCTCGGCCTGGGCTCGAACCCGAGCCAGCAAAGCAAACCCGACCCAACTGTTGAGAAACCGAACCCCCCTCTGTTTACACGCGCATATAAGGAGAAACCGAGAGAAGAGAGAGGAGTTCGATCTCATGAAACCCTAACTCCTCAACGACTGCGCGCCACCCCGACGCATCCCCGACGTCGGGCGCACCTCCGTGCGCCACCGCCGCACGCCGCCGGCCGGCCAGGCGCGGGAACGGGCCGCGCGCGCGTGTAACTGTGACAGCAGCAGCCGAGGTTTTCCCCAACTTCACAGGTACATAACTTTCTCCGCGCTTGACGATAATTCAAACCGTAAAAATCTACGCATAGACGACCTAACCCACTGTAAGTCCCTTAAAATAGATTGTTTTAATTCGTCCTATATTAATTATGAGAATTCTTGAAAGTTCAAGAAAAACTACGAAAAACAGAACAGTAAAACTGTTTGTAGAGCCTATTTGTAAGTCGTTTCTAGAACGATGGATGTACGAACCTAGAAATATACCTGAAGACACTTGTAGGCAATCTATACCCCTTTAAAACCTTTTTTGTAGAATCTGATTTCATCAACCATGCGTCGTGGAAATCGATTTCCAAAATCAAGAAAAATAGTGTTTCAAAAACATAAAATTTTACGAAAACGCTCCACACGACGTACGTCACGCCAATCCAGACGACGTGGTCGTGTACCGAAAGTATCGAAAGCTGCGTAACAGCTTCGTGGTCGTGTGGGCTTTGGCGGAATTCAAATTGGTCGCGTGTGCGCGACGAATTTGATACGTATCCGTCGAAATTCACCGTATCGTGCACTTTGCAAATTTCTCAATTACTTTGTGCACGCTCGTCAGATCGAGACGAAACTTGCGCCAACAGGACCGTATCATTTTTCTGGTCCTGTATGCCAAGTTTGGTCCAATTCTGAGACAGTTGAATCTGACGTCGTTTTGCGGGCCCCACGGTCCCACTCAACAGGCAATTTTGTGCACGGCCCGCCGGAATCCAACTTTGGATATACGGTTGGGTTCGTATCAGAAAACTGGATCTGTAGACATGTAGTTTGACGACTTTAGAGACAGTTGACTCTGGCATGCTTTTCGGTGCAAAGCGGGTCCAACGGCGGATACCGTTTTTGCCCAAAATTACCGTTTTGCCTCTGTGTCCAGAATTGGACTTAAGGACAGGCAATCCTAGCTAATTTGACTATTCTGAGAACGTTGGTACTATTTATTTCAGCATTCGGAGACTTCTACATGTGTTGACTGATTGTGGCTCATTGAGTGGTATGGTATTATTGGTTTCTCCAGCTAAGGACCTCAGGCAAGTGCACTTTCTGATTGCTTTCTGATTCATAGTAGTCTTTTTATTTCATGTCTATACATATATCTTGCTGCTTGTTGACACGCTCGTCACACGGAGTAGTCGGGAGGGGAAATATCTTAGTACACATATGAACTACCCAGAAATATCCCCAAAATGTCTATTATTGCATGATAGCAGCTGCACACGACACGTGCAGTGAGCCGGATTTACCCCCTAGCCGTTCACATATCGAAAAGGATATTTCACACCACCTAGATAGATGTCTTTTATTATTTTTTTTCTTTTTTATTTTTCTCTCGTGCTTTGTCATCAGTTTCTTACCAACTTTCATATTCCATATGCTATTTTCATGTCTTGTCGATTCTATTGTGTTTTGCATTGCCGTCGGTTTGTGTACTTGTTCCAATCCTGACTGGATAACCAATATTTTTCAAGTTTAGCCGCTATCACTTTTAACACTGGGGAAGACTTGGGTATGCTGAAGACAACCTAGAAATAGATAGCCATTGTATCATTTCATTAGTTGTAAAACTTTGTATTTTTCTTTAATTATAAATGTTGTAACTGTTGTAATAATATAGAAATATGAATGAGCAGCAAATGTTATACTTCTTGAGCATTTATTTCTTGCAGGCTTGACAGCGTTCTACCGCCGACTCTGCGGCGTAGGCTGGCTTGGACACGTCTCGTATCCGGAAAAGCGGGTGCGGGTCGTGACAATATGAGAGATCCGGACCATAGGATAGGCGATCGAAGACTGAGCCTGAGCTGCGTGGAGCAGGCAGTATACAGCTGAAGTCAACAGTCTTCATGAGGCTGGCAGTTGCGGCCGCATAGGTTTTCTTCATGCGGCTGGAAGTTTTAGCCGCATGGATATTATTCATGCGGCTGGCAGTTTCAGCCGCATGAGCATCATGTATGCGGCTGGCAGTCTTGGCCGCATGAGCATCATGCATGCGGCTGGCAGTCTTGGCCGTACGAGTGTTCGACTTCTTCCTAGAGCACATAGAATCACTCTTTGTCCCTGCAAGTCCAGCATCGTAGTGCTTTCTTCTGTCGGACTTGGGGACAGCAGAGTCCTCTATGGCTTGAAGTGGGGCCGCATGAGAGTCGCCTTCGCCGTCCTGGGCAGCAGAGAGTACTTCTTCGGTAGCCTGGGGAGAAGCAAAATTTTTGGGTCTCCACTCCTTGCGGGCCTTCTTTGTGCGGGCTCGCCGCTTGACCGGGCCAGCGCTCCCGTCGGAGAGCATTTCTTCAAACGTCTGCTGGTCGAACCGGGCGACCAACATTTGTTGAGTGGAGGCAAGTTTGGCTACGTCTAATTGCATCACCAACTCCTCAGCCGTGGAGAAGTTAGTCCCCAGCAGAGTCGCCGTCGTATTTGACATTGATTATAAAAGAACAGAACAATTATATCGGAGGACTGGACTTTTACTTCACAATACAAACTCGCTCGTACAAAGAAAGCCTAGGGACGAAAACCTAGTTACAACAGTCTAAGTACATTTGTTTAGTTTAGATTCTGGGTGGTGACGATAGAGGCTCGGGAAAGCGACGGCCGCTCTGCCTTACTCCTTGGACGATCAGACGTAGTCTTCGCATCGGTGAAGAAATGCTCTTGGACGTGTGGGTAGACTCCCTTGCGCCCTCTATTGATAGCTCTCTGGATTTCTCTGTAGTGCTCCCTCCCCTCTCTGTTTATCTCTCTGTTCTCTTCTGCTCTGCCTGCCTGCAAGGGAATGGCACCTTGCTATTTATAAGAATGGGGTGTGCTCATTAGGGTTTGTCAATGATTGCCTCCTTCAGAAGTCGGCAGCTAAGGCTCACTTAATCTGGGCCCTCCATCTGGAATGTGATAAATTTGAGTAATTAATATGATTACATCAAATCTCTGTGGGCAATAAATATTGATTGCCATGGATATATGTGATTTGTGATAGTTTGCCACGTGTCCCATTAGCTTGATTTGATTTGATCTGGACAATTATGACGATCGTAACAAATCTAATTTCATTGGGATTTGTTAGCACCCATAACTCCAGAGAAGATAAGACTGCCACGTGTCTTTATTATCGTGAAGAGCGCCACGTGTCTCCACTGAATCATCTTGACAGAGCCGCATACGAGTGGTCCTCCCAGCCGCATGAGGATTGGCAGCCGCATAAAAAAGGGGCTGTCGCATGGGGATAGGCAACCGCATATGATGGGCAGCCGCATGAGGATGGGCAGCCACATGAGGATGGGCAGCCGCATGAGGATAAGCAGCCGCATGAGGATAAGCAGCCGTATGAGGATGGGCAGCCGCATGAGGATGGGTAGCCGCATGAGGATGGGCAGCCATATGACATGGGCAGCCGTATGACGTGGGCAGCCGCATGAGGATGGGCAGCCGCATGAAGATAAGCAGCCGCATGACATGGGCGGCCTCATAAATGCAGCGGCCGCATGGAGTGGCCTTGGGACTTGTTGGATTTCGCCGGCTGTAAGGAGATTTTCTCCTTTTTCCTAGGATCATGCCATTATGTCAAAGTCATTATTAAGTCCTTTTGTCAGAGCTGTCATAGCTGTCAGCCATCAGGGCATTAAATACAGCCGAGTGTAGCGAAGAACTGTTGAAGGCCACGTGGCTGTTATTTTTCAGTCGTATGGAACTATCCGAGCCGTATGGACTACATGGGGATCCTGAGCCGCATGGATTGCATGGGGATTCTGAGCCGCAGGGGGATCCTGAGCAGTATGGGGATCCCTCTGTTGGAGCCGCATAGGTCTTTCTTTATTCTTTTCCATGCATCTACAAGTACTTCCCACTTTGTCGGTATCGGATTGCGTCACCACCTTCTCGTTAGAGGAAAAGGTAGTCCCCAGCAGAGTTGCCATTTTTGTGGACACACACAAAAAAGAAGAAGAAAATGCTGTATTTTCTTTTATTTGCACAAGACACCACAAATCAAGTACGCCTGAGAGATCCTGCGCTGAGGATCCCCGTGAACAAAGAAGAATTCTGGAGAATGGGATGATGGAGATCGAGCGACAGTTGCTCCTTTACTCAATTGACACTCCGATTACAAAAGTAGAAGAAAACCTAAAAAATTGCTAACACTCGGCTCACGGGCAAGAAGTGCAGCAATTTGGCTCTTGAAAATACTCTCCATTATGTGTTTTGAAGAGGGATGCGGCCCTCCTTTTATAGTCGTTCTTGAGCTGGAATGGTGCTATGCACCCACATGAGAAAACATGCTAGTTTTTATGTGGGCGTATAGTCCTGCTTTGGCCGCATAGGATGTAGGCGCATGCAGGCTGCAAGATCGTAGGTTGGTCGTGGTATTGACGTGGTCGCATGCTTCGGTGCACGGCTGCTCGTGGAGACTGATGTGGCCGTGTACTTCGGTGCACCTTTTGATCATGGCTTTGACTGAGTCAGGCTTGGACGCATAGCCATGTTTCAGGATATGTGCCCTCCTTTCTGGGGAGCTAGTCTTGGGCACACGAAGCTTTGCTGACTGGGCGCATGGAGCTACACTGACTGGGCGTATGGAGCTACACTGACTTGGGCATATAGAGCTACACCGACTGGGCGCATGGAGCTACACTGACTTGGGCACATGGAGCTACACTAACTTGGGCGTATGGGGCTTCATTTGCTGTAAATTTTGCATGCTTCTACAAAGACATGGGGGCCAGAAGAGGTCTCATCCCCATAGTAGGGGTGGAGGAGCAGTGCAGCGAACATCGGTGCCAACACCAAGCATCCATATTCATGAGTCAGGAGCGCCCCGGAGGACGGTGGTATCAGAGATAATAGCACCAGTTTGGCATCAGCAGCCGAGGAACCAACAACAATGCCAGGTGGCGCCCATTGGATGTACTTACTGCGATAAGGAAGGGCACACTAGGGATGTGTGTCGTTCAGCTAACGGATTGTGCATGAGGTATGGCAGTCCAGACCATTGGATCGCTAATTGTCCTATGATGGAGAGGCCAGGTGGGCAAGTTCAGCAGTTTCTGGCATTGCCAACTCTGGGGGCAGCACCGAACATGGGACCAGCGTTGGCAGTAAGGCCACTAGCCCAGCGTTTGCCAACACATGCTCAGATGTTTTGCCAGGCGTAGAACCACGAAGGGTCGCAGAGGCCGCAGCAACAGCATGGACAAGGAAGGCAGCAGCAGGGAGCTCAGCAAGGCCAGGGTCAGGCCTTCACCTTATCTCTGGAGGAGGCACTAGCTTCAGGCAATGTGGTTGCAGGTAATATTTATGTTACCTCTTTTCATGCAGTAGCATTGTTTGATTCGGGGGCTACCCACTCTTTTATATCTGCACGATTTGCAATACTTATTGGATTGGAGTTCGAGGCATTGCGAGAGAGGATGAATATACTCACTGGTAATGGTCTAGTAGGAGTTAGCAGAGTGTGCTTAGCGTGTTCGGTCGTAGTGTGTGGGCGATTATTGCCCGCATCTTTGATTGAGTTGCCTATGAGAAACTTTGACGTTGTCCTAGGCATGGACTGGTTGAGAGACAGTCATGCGATGTTAGATTATCGGGGAGGTAGGGTAGTATTTAATGTACCTGGCATTGAGGAGTTCGTCTTTGTTCGATCATTAGAGGATCGACCTAAGGGCATTGTTGCAGAAGTATTGGCAGAGCAGGAGCAGATACCAAGAGTGGTCAGAGAGTTTCTTGATGTATTTCCAGATGAGCTTTGTGGTTTACCACCGGTGAAAGATGTAGAGTTTTGTATTGAGTTAAATCTTGGAACGGAGCCTAAAGTCGGCAGAGTTTACAGGATGTCGCAGTCAGAGTTGGATAACTTGTACCAGCATAAAGGAGAACTGAAGGCAAAGTAGTTTATCCGAGATAGTGAACCACCATGGGCAGCACCGGTGATTTTAGTACCCAAGAAGGATGGATCGACGCGAATGTGCATTGATTATCGGTAGTTGAATGCAGTAACAGTAAAAAACAAGTATCCGTTACCAAGGATTGATGACTTGTTTGACCAATTGATTAAGGCCTGCGTCTTCTCTAAGATTGATCTTCGATCTGGATATTATCAAGTGAGGTTCTGGGAGCAGGAAATACCTAAGACAACATTTAGATCGCGATATGGACATTATGAGTTTCTGGTAATGCCATTTGGACTAACTAATACCTCAGCAGTATTCATGGATTTGATGAATCGCATCTTTATACCATATTTGGATAAGTTTGTAGTAGTGTTCATAGACGACATCCTCATCTATTTCAGCAATGAAGAAGAGCATGAGAAACATCTTCGGACAGTTTTTCAGACCTTGAGGGAGCATCAACTTTATGCGAAGCTTGGTAAATATGAGTTTTGGTTGGATCATATTTCATTCCTAGGACCTATTATTTCTGGAACAGGATTGTCAGTAGATCCGAAAAAGGTTGAGGCAGTAGATAATTGGTCAGTTCCGAAGACGGTCGCAGACATGTGTAGTTTCTTGGGATTGGTAGGTTATTACAGGAGGTTCGCGGCAGACTTCGCCAGGATTTTGGCACCCTTGACGCGTTTGACGCATAAGGATGTAGAGTTTGTTTGGTCAGCAGAGTGTCAGACATCATTTAAAGAGTTGAAGAAGAGAATAATCTCAGCCTCGATCTTGACACTTCCAGTAGGACCTGGAGGGTTTATAGTGTATTGTGACGCATCTGTGAAGGGACTTGGGTGTGTATTGATGCAGCATGGTACGGTGATAGCATATGCATCTCGACAGCTTTGAGATCATGAAAAAAACTATCCGACCCACGATTTGGAGTTAGCAGCAGTAGTGTTTTCGCTTAGGTTATGGAGGCTTTATTTATAGGGGAATCGAGTGAAAATTTACACTGATCATAAGAGCTTAAAATATGTATTTACCCAGAGGGACCTAAATATGAGATAAAGAAGATGGTTGGAGTTACTAAAGGACTTTGATGTAAATCTTCAGTATCATCCAGGCAAGGCGAATGTGGTAGCAGATGCCTTGAGGAGGAGAGGTGGTGCATTCATTTTAACCTCGCAGAGGCATATTTTGGATGATTTTTAAGAAATAGGAATTGAAGTGATCTTGTCGCAAGATAAGGGAATTATGGCTAGTTTGCAGATTTAGTCTACTTTAGTACAGAGGATCATAGCAGCCTAGGCGGAGGATCCGAGATCCAGAAGTTTCGATCAGAATGTGAATCAGGTCTCAGATATGGGTTAGTAATCCATGAGAATGGTACACTTAGGTTCGAAAACCGTCTTTATGTACCAGGTGGAGACCTTCGACAGGAAGTTATGTCAGAGGCTCATAGTTCTCCTTATTTTATCCATCCTGGAGGCACAAAGATGTACCAAGATATAAAGCAACACTTTCGGTGGAATGGCATGAAGAGGGAGATAGCGTGGTTTTTTTCTAAATGTTTGGTATGTCAGCAAGTGAAGCAGAGCAGCAGAGACCAGCAGGATTGTTACAGCTGCTTCCTATTCTAGAGTGGAAGTGGGAGAACATTACAATGGACTTTGTGACTGTAACGCCCCAGTCCTAAAATAATTAGGACAAAGTGCGTAGACATGCCAGCTATATACATACGAAGTATACTCCAATGTATGGAACCCCTTTATGTATATATAAGCTGTAAATGAAGTAAAACCATGATAACTAAATCTTATCCAAAAAATCAGAAGAACAATAATATAAGTCAACTCAAGAGTTTGTCATTTATACATGTAGTTGGACGGAGACAAATCCACTACCAACTATTTTAAAAGAGAGAAATATACAAGGAAAGGATAGATGAAAATGACAAGACACACCAAGGGCAATCACCTTCGAAGGACTGGAGAAGATTACGGCCTTGGCTAGGACATCTGCAAGTTACAAGCACACACCTCGAGAGATAACCAGGTCCTCAGAGGGACGGAACAAGATACATAAAGAACATGCTACATAACTGAATATATATAATATGTTATCAATCACAAGTAAAGTAAAATAGACCCATTTGTAACAAGATCAAATGTCTCATCATCGAAATAGTAGACTACCCCTACAACCAAAAAAGGACAAGGGGTAGCATACTATACCGCAATGCGACATTGTCCCAAGCTACTAATGGGACGGGGTGATATGACATTGACGAGGGTTCCCTAACCATCTAATGTGTTTATGCAGTAAAAACAAACCTTCAACGCATGGGCACTCTGGCTTCAGGAGCATGGACTTATGTATTGTTCTATCAGGATACCAGGGACCTCAAAACATAACATTCATCGAATGTCAGAGGCCAGCAGGAAATCAGGTATCAGGATCCAGGACCGTATCTCCAGTGGAGATAATCGACAATAACAGAAAAGTGCATACGTGGCCCATATGTTAAGGAACTGTTCTTTCCACCCAATGCCTAGAAGAGTCACATCCATGACTCCTATACCACTACTAACTGCCAAGTCTCCTAACATGCCTCTATTAGCAGTTAGCCCTAACGCATGCGCACAGGTGATCAGCCATCACGCAAGTACCTCTACATGCTACTCATCTTACACATATCTCGTGGTACAACTGTGTCAAGGTTTATGTTATACACTATAAATGGTAGTCCCTTAACTCTAGGTCCGTATGCAATCAAAGGACAATAAGTAAAGCTAATATCACTGAGCATGCAATAAATCAGGAACTGTAATAATGGTACAACTACAAGAACTAGAAAAAAGTAAACAGTGATATACAATAATAAAAATGCAGACTAAATATAAGCAGTAAATATGGCAAGGTATCTTGCATGAGGTTATGTGCAAAAGAGAATGATCCAGTAGCTCGAACCGGCAAATAAACGAAGCAAGAAAAGCCAAATCCTGCAGATGACTCCGGATGCTGCAACAAACATCACGAACGAGTTTGAAATATAAAATATGCCTAGGAAACATCTGTCCCAAAGTTAAATTCTGGAACAGGGGCACAATCGTAATTTCGATTCAAAACGATGTCCGTTATTGGACCCGTTTTACACAGAAATGCGTACCAGAATCTACGATCTCTAAAGTCATCAAACTACATGTCTACGGATCCGGTTTGAGGAGACGAATTCAATGGTATGTCCAGTTTTGGATTCCGATGAGCCGTGCACAAATTCGTCCGTTGGAGCGGGTCGCGGGCCCGCCAAATAGGCGTTACAGTCGACCTTCTCAGAATCGGACCAAACTTGGCGTACAGGACAAAAATAATGATACGGTCCTGCTGGCACAAGTTTCGTCTTGATTCAGCGAACGTGCACAAAGTAATTAGAGAATTTGCAAAGAGGCCGATACGGTAAATTTCGACGGATACGTATCAAATTCGTCGTGCACACGCGACCAATTTGAATTCCGTCAAAGTCCACACGTCCGTGAAGTCGATACGCACCTTTCAATGGCTTCGGTTCGCGACCACGTAGCCCGGTTTGGCGGGACGCACATTTTATCGAGAAATTTTCCAAAAGTTCACTATTTTAAAAATGGGTTTTTTCTATTTTGGAATCCAATTTTCTCGATGCATAGTTGATGAATTTAGAGTCTACAAAAAGGGGTTATGAAGCCCTGTAGGTTGACTACCGCTGCCTTCAATTATTTTCAAAATTTGTGCACTAGTTGATAGAAAACGATCCTCTAAACAGGGCACCTACACTGTTTTTCAACTGTTTTCGAAACAGCTTTTTCGGCGATCTTTGGATCGATCTCGCACGGGTTTGATTTGGTTATACATAATTCTAGTTGTTGGGGATTGAAGATGTATATGTTAACTACACCTGGGCTTTGTTGATCGAGATTGCACTAAACATGGAGGAAGAAATATGGGTTGGAAGTTGAGCACCTGAGGGTCGTCTGCTGTGCGTTACAACACTGCTACGGCGGCTTGCTGCCGGCCGACGGCACTCCGATGACTGGTGGGCGGCACAGCCTGGTCGCGGGGCATGGCAGGGCTCGCGCGCGTACGTGTGGCAGAGGGTTTTTAAGGTTTCTTTATATATATATATATATATATATATAAGAGGGGGTCGGGTGTTAATATACTGGCCCAGGCTCGGCCTGGCCGTGGCATGGCTGCTGTTCCCTTCGGGGAACAGTGGATTGGAAATTTCTTTTTTTCTTCTTTTTTTTCTTTTTCTTTTTTTTTCTCTTTATATATATATATATATATATATATATATATATATATATATATATATATATATATATACATATTATAGAAAAAAAATAAAATATATATATATATATATATATATATATATATATATATATATATATATATATATACATATTATAGAAAATATGAATAAATTAATAGAAATTCCTAAAAATCTTAAAAATTGACCTAAAATATTCTAGTCAATATTTAGCACAACTACACTATCAATTATGTATGGTGAACCACGTGTAAGCTACTTGCAGTAATTGATAAAAAATTAATAATTAATTATAATTCATTTTTTTAAAACTATAAAACGCTGTCAAATGAAAGTAAAATGCCTTAAAAGTTTTTCAAAATAACAAAAATAGATTTTTGAAAAGTTTGTTCATGAAGTTTGTAAAAGTTTATCGACGCAAATATTTATTGTAGCATTTAACTTGCTACTAAACTATTAGAATAATACATAAATTTTAAAAATCTATAATCTAAAATAGTGTACAAGTAAATAAATTAAGACTAAAAACCCTCAAAATTCTACGGGTTTACAGTGACCGGTTTACCTAGATCTCCGACCGGTCGAAACCCAGATTGGGTAATTGTGGATCGGCTCATGAATGTTGCTCATTTTCTTTCTTTCAGAGTAGGGCAGTCTACTGAGCAGTTGGCAGAAATATATATGAAGTAGATAGTGAGGCAGCATGGTGTTCCCGTCAACATAGTATCAGATCGAAACACCCGGTTCACCTCTTATTTTTGGCGAAGTCTGCATCAAAGTTTGGGTACCAAGCTGAGGTTCAATATAGCCTATCACCCGCAGACGGACGGATAGTTAGGAAGAACCATTCAGACATTAGAAGATATGTTATGGGCTTGTACCTTAGACTTCGACGGAACTTGGAAAGATCATTTTTATTTAGTAGAGTTCTCTTACAATAATAGTTATCAGACAAGTATACAGATGGCACCGTTTGAAGTATTATATGGAAGGAAATGTAGGTCCCCTCTGGCATGGGACAATATGGGAGAAAGAAAATTAATGGGATCATAGATGACCACGCAGACCGTGGAAACAGTCAAGTTGATCAGAGAGCGACGTCGAGTTGCACAGGACAGACACCGACACAGGGCAGATCAGCATCGTAGGCCTCTAGAGTTTGGTGTAGGTGACCAAGTGTTTCTGCGTATTTCTCCTACTCGTAGTGTCATTAGATTTGGAACCCGAGGAAAGCTTAGTCCTAGATATGTTGGTCTAGGCGATGTTGCTTATCGTCTTGTCCTTCCACCTTCGCTACATAATGTACATGATATGTTCTATGTATCTCAGTTGTGTAGGTACGTCCCGAATCTGGGTCACATCCTCGATCATTCTGAGCTGGTCGTCGGTACCGACCTGAGTTACGAGGAGCAGCCCATATCTATTTTGGATCGACGAGAGAAGGTGCTCAAGAATCGGACTATTAATCTTGTCCGCGTCGCTTGAGGCCATCACTCACTGGGGGAGTCGACATGGGAGCGCTGTAGAAGCATGAAAAAAGAAGGACATTGCTTTTAATCCCACATCAAAAAGAAGAAGAAGAGAGGTCTCATTCCACTCTATATATAGAGCCCTCTTGTCTCCTTTGAAAAGGGCAACAAAATAAATAAAGGAAAGGGAACCCGTTATCCAGGGAGCCCGTTCGAGCCACAAAAGTTGCAGTAGTTCTTCTCTTCTTTTGGGTTAGCTGCAAGTTCTTCACTCACTGTCAAGGCGAGAAAAAGTTAGATTTTGAGTACTATACGCCTTCGCGGGCTAGTACGAAGAACTCCAAGGCGGCACGGGCCATGCACCTCAAACGTGCTATGCCAACGGGAAACCAGAAGCATGCGCTTACAATCATGCGCACTGCTTATGGTAAGTTGTACAAAGTGGCACAACATTCACTTGATCACCCCGGCGCTTGGCCTTGCCATGCGCCTGATGGGGGTGTAAAGGTGGCGCATCACTCATACACTCACCCTGATGCTTGGCTTTGCCATACGCCTGATTAGGGTACGAGTGTCATTCATACACTCACCCAGACGCTTGGCTTTGTCATGCGCCTGATTAGGGTACGAGTGTCATTCATACACTCACCCTGACGCTTGGCTTTGCCATACGCCTGATTAGGGTACGATTGTCACTCATACACTCACCCTGACGCTTGGCTTTGCCATGCGCCTAAAGCGGGTACGAGTGCCAATATCTTCTCACATGATTTACGTAATGTGATCACTCATAGACGTAGATCGGGAGAGACGACCATCATGCACAACTCGCCCCTCACGGGACATACTTGTGCTACGGTCGCCATCAACTGCTGCTGCCATAAGACAGTGGCTCCACCACCAAGGCAGTCTGTGTTCCAGCAGTTGCAACATGCTGTGCCTGTCCGACATTGTCTCAGAAACATGATACCAATTGAAGACTTTGTAACAGCCTACTCTCAACTAGCCCCATCACTCAGATGTCCGCCCCGTCAGAGTAAATCACTTCCTCGTCAATGCACAGGCGCATACCAGCATGTGCTCTTCTCTTCTGAAGGAGTTCACCATCAAAGCTTCTTCGAACAAGGACAACCATCACCCACAGTACAACGTCTTGCCAAGGAGGAGGATCAGTCGAATCCATCTTCGTCGAGAAGTCAAGGGAGAGACAACAAAACTCTCTCAAACTGTTGCTATTTATAGGCCAGGGCAAATCAAACCCATGCGCCAAGTGGCAACCTTCCCGAAGTTAGTACAATGAACTTGTATTTATGATGATGAATTTGCCTCTTCAAATTCAGCTAAGTCAAAGAGTCATTAAATGACCGGAAGAACTCAATAGACAGACCAATAAGGATACGCCATCAGCACCAAGCGCCTCGTATGGATGCGCCCAACAAAGCACACATCTATGCGTCCTAAACACGCATGGACCCATGCGACTATTTTGGCTCGTCACCCATCAAGCAATTAATGCTCAAGTGACAGAGTTGGCAGCACGTCCCTCGAGGACTGAACAGTTAGCAGCTTTTTCAGAAGACGAAGCGTCGCTGACGTCAGCATCATCATTACTTTCCTCCGACGGTTATAAGCCACGTGGCCGTCTAACCATTTCGTATCCGCCTCTACAGCCATGCGTCCAAATCTCTGCATGTGCCTTAGAAGCCATGCGCCTCAGACTTTTTCTGATCCCTAAAGACAGAGGTCAAGTCACTACTGAAGCCCCGCATGCGCCTCAAAAGCCATGCGCCCAGACTGGTTCGTGACTCCTAAAGGTTACAAGCCAAAGTCTACTCATGCGCCCAATCCTAGGCGCATCCTGTCAGATTACTCTCTACCAAATCCGAGATCTTTGAGCTACGGATACGTGCCACGTGTCCTTTGACTCAGTTCAGCTGATGAAGGGGTGCTAATCACCCAAGATCTCAGCAACCGAAAGATCTTCTCCATTGCTACGTGTCAGCTCTGTCGCAACCCACAAATGTAATAAGAAGAGTTCAACTCCTCAATCTGAGCACGCCGCCCATGCACTTCCATCAGCAATCACCACGTGGCATCCCCACAAACAGGCGCATCCTACATATGCACGTATGAGCAGCCAACCTGCTGCTTATAAATAGAAGGATCATCCCCTCTCACACACAAATAGACTGTCAAAGATTAAGACACAGTCAACCAAAGCATCAGAGTTTATTCCCAGGGATTGCAAGAGACACTCAACGTCTTCTTCCTCTCCGCAAGCTCCAGCACCCAAAGCAACTCAGACCTTCAGAGAACCGAGAACCGTCGTCAGATCGTCAACGGAGTCAACGCAGTACCACTCGCTCTATCGACACAGGGACCCAGATAAACAAAAGTGTTCTTCTAGGACTACATCTAAGTTCTACATTGTAACACTATTCTGTTTGTAATTAAAATTGCAATAAAAAGATTGTAATGGCAAACAAGCTGGCGACTCTGCTGGGGACCTCTTTCTTCTCCATCGAGAAAGCTGTATCGTAATCCGACGACGTGAAGGTGGGAACCTCCCACAAGATGCTGGTCGTACGCCTCAATCAATAGGCGTACGAGGAGTTCATCTCTGAAGGCAGCGCAAGTCTTTCGAAGCGGCTGCCAAAGCCGAAGAAGACTCGCCAAGTCTGGGTGCGCAAGGTCGAAGCCTCTGGCACCACCACCGAAGGGGATGCACCGATGCAGCCTATCCTTCCTGCTGACGTCCTCAGCAGCTAAGATGCGCCCACCGCCGTAGTGCATCTATCGGGGAAACGTGGGGCCGACCACATTCATCAACCATCTTCCTCTTAATGCGCCGACGGAGCAGGGGCGCATCTAACGCCCTGCACATTAACTCTGATGAGCCACATAAGGCTTCTATCTTTGACAGACTCACTCGCTGTCGTGGCGAGGAGAATTTGGACTCTGAGTACTATGCACCCCAGCGGGCTGGTACGAAGAAGTCCAAGGCAGCATGGGCCATGCGTCTCAAATGTGCTATGCCGGCAGTAAACCAGAAGCAGGTGCTCACAATCATGCGCGCTGATGATGGTAAGCTATATAAGGTCGACTCGGGTGCTTCTGCGCCAGAAATGAGCCAACCTTCAAAGTCCTTGTCTCACTTGGGCGCATCTGCTGCGTTCGCAACTAAGTCGAGCAAGGCAAACCCTGTGGTCTTGAACTCCCATGCAACTATTAGTTGTGCGTCTGAGGCTCGTTCAAGTCACTTTAAATGTAGTTCCCCCACTACTGATCTGAGCGCATGTTTTACGTTGGATCAGGGGGCGCAGCATTCACTTGAGCACCCCGGCGCTTGGCCTTGCCATGCGCCTGATGGGGGTACGAAGGTGGCACTCTCCTCCACTAAGGCAGTCTGTGTTCCAACGACTGCAATCATCAACACCTCTCCAACATCACCTCGGGAAGAAGGTGTCAGCTGAAATGGATCCAGAACTACATGTTGCTTCTTGCAACGTAGTCTCCAACTCCCTATCAATTCGGAAGACGACTGGCAGCTCCGCGACTTTGTCCTCATCTAAGAACCAGCCGAGGAAGACCAAGACAATTGTCCCGTCCTCAGGAGTGTTTGAGGGCACTCGGGAGAGAAAGAAAATCTCAGAAGAAGCTGGGGTAGTCAAGCCCTTGTGGATCTTCATCCTGGAGACAAAGTCAGCCTCCCGAACATAGCTGGGGGTAGTCAAGCCCCTGTGGATCTTTATCCTGGAGAAGAAGTCAGCCTTCCAGACGTAGCTGGGGGTAGTCAAGCCTCTGAAGATCTGCGTCTCGAAGACGAAGAAGTCCTCCAAGACAAAGCTGGGGGTAGTCAGACCCTTGCTGATACTTCTTCCGAAGACGAAGGTGTTCTCCAGAACATAGCTGGGGGTAGCCAAGACGAAGCCCAAGGAGAAGTTTCTCTTCTACAAGAGAGCGAGGCTGAAAGCAAAGCCTCAACCGATCCATCCACTTCCAATCGCGTCATGACGGTGTACATGACGGGAGCTGGTGATGCAGAGTCAGATGCGCCGCCAGTATATCTCGTCCAGCGCATGGATACCTTGGAAGGAAGACTCAAAACCCTCTCTGTCTCCATACAAACACTGACACAAGCAGTGTTTGAGATAGGTCAGCTTTGGCTAGGGCATCGTCTACTGGTCCTGACCCAGGGGCCAATGGAGAATCAAGTGTACCCCTTCAACGGGTATCCTTGGATACCGATCGTCGCGAAGCACCTCGGACGTCGGAGCCGTCAAATGCTCAACTCCAGGATGTACCACCTTTTCTCCGACTCCCAGCTCCACAGAGGATGTGGTTGAGATGATCAGGGACTTACGCGAGCTCTTTGAGTCCAAGAATAGACAGGAGGAGCGCCAGAAGATGGAGATTCCACAACCATACCCCCTCGAATGGAATAAAGTAGTTTATCCTCCCAAGTATAAACCACAAACATTGATGCCATACGACAGAAAGGAGTCTCCATGCCACTATCTGACATACTTCCAGTCTCAAATGGGACATCTCCCGAAGGAAGACGCGCTACTCACCAGCCTGTTTGTCGGGGCACTGAAAGGAGTGGCTTATGACTGGTACTACAGTCTCCCTGACAACTCCATATCTTCCTTCGACGACTTGACGCATCTCTTCCTTGATCGTTTCTACGACGGAGGGAAAGACATGACAATGGCATCCCTGATAGAGGTGCATCAGAAGGACAAGGAGACGGTTCGAGCATTCATCGAACGTTTCCGACAAGCCTGCTTCAGACTGCCCTCGGGTGTGCCAGAACATGCACTCCTCTCCTCCTGCAGCATGAATATGCTGCCTGCGGTCAAACTATGGCTCAACTCCACTCCTTCTCCCGACTGGAGCTCATTAATTATTGTGGCCGAAGCAGCAAAAAAGAAGGCGTCCAATGCTAGTCTTCTGGGAGTCAGTTTTTTTGCCTTTGAGGACAAAGAAAAACGGCCTGCAGCCAACAACCCTGGACGAGATACGAAGGAGAAGCAGGCGTTGACTGTCAATGCCTCCAAAGGTGCATCAGCACCTACTCAGAAGCCTCCACTTGTACCAAGGCCAAAGAAGGTTTATTCTTTCAACGATGAAGACACCCTGCAACTCTTCGAGATATTGAAACAGGGTGACAAGATCAAGTTGCCGGACCCGAAGTGTCCCGATGAGGTTGGAAGAGTGGACAATCCGAGGTACTGTCACTACCAGCGGTTTGTCGGTCATCCAACTAAGGACTGCTACGTCCTCAAGAACTACATCCAACGTATGATCAATGCGGATGTTATCTCCGTTAACTACGACAAGAAAATGGTCTCGGCCAACCTGGTGTCACTCCAATTTGGCACCTTACCGCCAACCACAACACAAGATGGCATCGTCCCCATCCCAAAGGCGACAATAGAGGTGGTCAATCTACCACCTACTCGTGACAATGTGAGTGGACTCATCCCACTCACCACATCTCGGGGAGAGGTCTTATGGGTTCACCTTGACCTTGTCTTCGAAGTTACTCAACCGGAGGTACGCTCTGTCTTCAAAACCAAGGGAAGGAAGATCAAGTCTTGCTGCATAGTCTCTTCCTTCGCGAAAGAGGTACTTCCTGTACAGATGCGTTCACATCAGAATGCCCAATCTGACAAAGCTGTCGTCGAGATTGTGCCTCCTTGCACCGCCCCTGCTGCCCAGGAAGAGGGCCCATCCAGGCCTCCAGCAGCCAATAAACAGAAGCATATAGAGGTCCGTTTCGACAAGTCTTTGCGAAAGGAGAATGCTTCGGGGCTAGCCAAGCCTCATAACTTCGACATACTGGCACAACTTGCTAGTACTCATGTCCGACTATCTTTGTTTGAGCTTTTTTGTCTTTTAAAGGACATTCGTGAAGCTCTCTGTGAAGCCCTGAAGGATGTTAAATCCTTCATCAGTCAGGTTAAGCAGCCTAAGGATCTTTCGACCATATTTGCGTACTGCCATTGTGCGAATGAAGGCATCCCCAACATAACCTTCACCCAACAGGACATGCTGCTTAAGCACAACCGGCAGAACAGGCCACTGTATTACACATGGTATGTTGGTTTCGTTAAGGTGAAGCTGATTCAGATCGATCTAGGGTCTTCCCTCAGCATCATCCCGAAGACGCTACTCTCAACACTTGGGATCCCAATGTACCGTCTGGCACCTTCCAATACTACAATCAGCGGCTTCAATGCTAGCAAAAGCGAGCCGTTGGACAAAATACGGCTGAAGTGTCATATCGGTAACCTCCGAACCGAGGTGACTTGCTATGTCGTGGATGCTGGTGTCAACTACAACCTCCTACTGGGTCGTCCGTGGCTGCATGAGTACATGGTGGTGCTATCTACACTCCACCAATGTATGAAGCATCTGTCCACCAACGACATCTTCCGGACAGAGTTCGCGGACATTGACCCTTTCAAAAGGGTCGAAGCCTACTTCACTGATTCATCCCTGTACAAGTTGCCAGACGAAGGGGAAGCCAATGATATTGACGATGAAGCAGAAATGGCAGCAGAGCCGGACATGGAGCCAGAGATGATTCCCGATGCCCCTTTAAAAATTTGACTCAAAAGGAAACCGTCTCAAATGCTGCCTCCCATGACCATCAAGCTACCTGGAAAAGCACCAACTGCTCTAGGTAGAACACCTACTGAAGCTCCCTTGAAGATACGGCTCAAGGGAAAACCGCCTTAAACATCGGCTCCCCTTGTGGCAAAACTACAAGGGAAGGCACCAATTACTGAAGACGCAGTTGAGGCACCTCTGAAGGTGCGTCTTAAAGGCAAGCCTCTACAATCATCTGTCTCATCCAAGCTGCCGGAGAAGGCCCACATAGCCCTCTCGGACCCCAAGGTCAAAGCTGCGGTGGACTCTCCCGATCCAACCCTAGTACTCACAGATAAAGAGCTAGGAAAATATATATCTGCTGATGTAGATGCACCCTCTCTGGACAATGTAATCCTACAGGACAAAATCTCGTATTTCATCAATAATAGAGTGTCTTTTAATTATTCTAGTCTTCTACATTGGAACGTCATGTATAATTTAGATAACGCTCTTCGGTCGTTGCAAACACAAATAACGACCGTCAATCATGTAAATCGAGTAGTCCAGTCCCAAGGGGTCTGTTTCCTAGTCCCACCGCAGAATCGGGACGAAGAATCCATCATCTTCGACAAAGTCGAGCATCATTAAGACCTTCCGTCACTCGAGCAAGAACCAGATACCAGTAGAATACAAGTCTACCGGTACACGGACAAGACAAAGTACCTCATCCAAAAGATGAGTTACGATCTAAAAAGCAACAAAGGCCTGAATTATGGCAAGGTCGACGTCTTCCTCTTCGGCTCCCAACACCTAAAGGAAAGCCGCAGGACTACTATCATCGAACTCGATGAGGAGTAGGCTACGTCACGCCGCCGACAACTCCAGAGAGTTCGAAGGCAGAAGAAGTAGAACATTCTCATTCGTTCGAAGCATCAACTTGGGATTCCGATAGCAGTATCGGCTCAGTCTTCAAGAAGGTGATATCAGCCAACATGGCATCTGTACAATCTCAAGAAGATGAAGGCAAAGACCAAACGCCAGAATTCTTCGAGGAAGAACCTTGGGCTCAACGCCTAGGAGCACAGTGGGAGTCTCATTTTGAATTACGCGAACCCCCTACTGAAGACGAAGTCGAGCAGATCGACCTTGGGGATGGATATTTTTTCAAACTCATCTTCATCAGCAAAAGCCTAAAAGGAGAAGACCGGGGATCTTTGGTCCAATTGGCCAAAGAATATATCGACGTCTTCGCCTGGAGCTACGAAGATATGCCGGGACTTGATCCCAGATCGCAATACATAGACTTAACATATTGTCTAATGCTAAGCCTGTAAAGCAACAACAATGACGCTTTCGTCCGGAGATCATGAACGCTATCGATCAGGAGGTGGACAAACTCCTGAGCAGCGGGTTCATCCGTGAAGAGCAACATCCGGATTATGTGGCCAATGTCGTCCCTGTCACTAAGAAGAATAGGAAGATACGGGTCTGCATCGACTTCAGGGATCTTAATACCGCTTGCCCGAAGGACGAATTTTTGCTTCCAATCACAAACGTGATGATCGACAATACATGTGGCTTCGAACGCATGTCTTTTATGGTGTAAAATCCCTAAATTTCTACTATTAAATTTTTTTATATAAAATTTGTACCGATTTAAAATATTGTATTGTACGTCACGTAATCGTATTTTACGTCGCGCACGAACTTTTACTTTGCTCGACGAGTGCGAATATGTGCGAGCGTACATACTTTAGAAAAATATTTTTATTTATTATTTTATAGTTTCAAGTAAATATAGACAATAATTATTTCTAGCTATTAATTTCAAGTTTAAGATTTTAATTATGAAAACCTTTTCGTTTTTAGCAGTTATTAATAATAAAAAATTTTGTGCAAAAATATTCATTTCATAAATATTTTATTAAGTTTATATTGTAAATAATAATGTATTTTCGAAATTAATTATTATAGTATTTTTGAAAAATATATTTTAAATTATTGGGACATTTAAATCTTGATTTAAAATGTTTTGGATTTATTTAAATAGTTAAATATTTGAAATTCATTTATCTCATGGATTTTATACTAGAAATTTAATTTGATTTAAATTAGATATTTAATTTGAAATTAGATTTGGATATAGATTGGATTTGGATTTGATTGTTTTAAATTAAATAGATGATATATCTAATTTGGGTTTTAAATTAAATCCTAATCCATATCTAATTGGGAATTCCCACATCCTATAAATAGGCAGGTACTCCTCCAATTTCTTTTATCAATTCACAAATTCCTACAGAAGTTATTTCTCCACAATGTGCGTGCTCGTGTCGGTGTTCCATCCATCCTCGTGTCAGCCATGACGGCCTCGGGTCCGACCCCGGGTGACTCTCTTATTCCAATTTTTGTACAAGTACATTTATTCCTTTGTGTCGACAACCCCTACACCATTAAATTCCAAATCCTAACTCAAAACCTAACCCGACGTCGTCTTCCCCGGCCACACACCCTACTAACACCATCCCTACCAAGACTCCTCCATGCCAGCAACTTCCCCGACCCTACAGCCAACACCACTACCACCGTGGCGGAACTCATCTCCGCCATCACCACCACCAAACACCATTGCCGCCACCAACGACCCTGAACCCCGACACCAGCAAACCCGCCCCAGCCTACAGACCAGCCCGGCCAACCACCACCAGCTCGTTGCCCAGACGAACCCTTCCACCACACCCAAACCCGACCAACCACTAACCCGTCACCACCGCTACCGCGGCCATCGTCGCAGCAGCCCACGCCGCCGCCACCATCCTAAAACAATAGAAAAGAAGAAGAAATCCTAACCCTAAAAACTCACCTCCGCGGCGAACCGCCGTCCGCCACCCGCGCTCGGCTCCGGCCGAGCGAGCTTTCCCTCCGTCCCACGCTCCTTGGAACCACCGCGGCCGAGCCATCACCACCAG
The DNA here is from genome assembly GCA_029216955.1 of Iris pallida. Lineage (NCBI taxonomy): Eukaryota > Viridiplantae > Streptophyta > Magnoliopsida > Asparagales > Iridaceae > Iris > Iris pallida. Next base: position 13,324,482 of record JANAVB010010193.1, on the reverse strand, counting down.
CCACTGCGACCACCCCCGCTTCCGACCTTCGCTCCCCACCGTCGGAGACGAACCGAACCGCCGCATCATGGTCAAACCCCCATCGAACCCCTGTCCCGTCCGACCTAGCTCCGTCCACCGACAGCCGATCCCCTTTCTCTCACCACCCTGAGATCCACCCTGACAAACCCACATGCCGGTAACCCCCATCTTCCCTCGTCGCCGTGCGCGGCCGCCGTCGCCTCACTCGGCCGAGCCCAGCCCCGAAACCCCCTCGCTTCCTCAGCTGCCACCGTCGCGCCCTCCGCGCGCGACCGCCGACCCGGACCCCCTTTCTACCCGACCGCCCACCGACAAGCCAGCCGCCGCCAACTCCTCCGTGACCTCTTCCCCGAAACCCTTCTCCCGCCGACGAACGAACTGCCCTCTCTCTCTCTCCTTGGTTCCTTCCTTTTTTTTTCTTTCTTTCTTTTGAGATTCGATTTCTTCAGTCTTCTGTAAGAAGACAACAGTGTGGGTATAAATTTGTTTTTGTTTTCTTATTATTTATTTATTATTTACTTTTTTTTTCTGTTTTTGTGTGTGGTAGGTTTGTATCCTTTAGTATTTTTATTTATTATTATTATTATTATTATTATTATCATTACTGTTATTATTATTATCATCATTTTTAATTTACTATTACTAGTTTTATTATAACTATTATTATTAGGATTATTATTAGAATTAATTAGTATTTTGGAAAATATCTACGAGTATGTATATCAAATATTTTGCCCTCATTATTATATTTACCTGCTACTTCATCCAAGACTTTTTACAAAATTTACTTTTTGGTGTCAAAATAATTTTTCTAGAATTTTTTATTTATCTATATATATATATATATATGTATTCGGAAGTTATAGTTTTGGCCTAAATTAGTTATTAATGTTCCGATGTAGTTATTTAAAATATTTTATCAAGCGTAGTTATTATCTATAAGCATGTCCATACAAACTTTGGGTTTTAACCTAAATCTATTCCTCTATTTCAATATTTATCAAATTATTTTAAATAGTAAAAATATCTATAAGTATTTTCTAAAAACATATATTTATTGTTGATCAAATTTTTTTTCTATTCTTTTGACCGTGACCAATTTCGATCTTCTATTCCTTTGCCAATTCCTTTCTTCCACCTATTGTGCCTAACTAATTTGACCCTTCTGGACCCAATGGAACTGACCGTGTCACTATCCGAGGTCCCCTTGTACAGTTGTTGCACCAAAGTTTCAGTTCGTGCCACCGTGATATTCGCAGCACACCAGGCATCCTACCAGGCAAGACACCTTGCCATTCGCTGTTTAATTATTTTAGCTCATATTTCATGCATTATTTATTTTCTTTATGAAAAATAAACTGTGATACATGGCATAACTGTTAGAACTTACTGTTTATTTATATTTCCTGCTGTGTATTATTTTCTTACAAATTAAAACCTAGATTTAAGGGAACCCCTGGTTAGTTGCATTCATTGGCCTTGACACATTGTAACACGAAGTTGTGTGTCGCATATAGAACACGGAAGTGCGTGATTGGCTGGCCACCAGTATGTATAAGCCGCGCGATAGGAATAACCACTAATAAAGGTTGTATGCTAGTTTGACTTAGCGGTTATAGAGGTTAATGTTGTGGATACAACATAATAGGCATTGGGCGGGGAGGACAATTCCTTAGCATATGGGCTTCGATGCACTTCTCTTGTGACCGTACGCTCCACTGGAGATGCGATTTGACGACCCCTTATTATTGCTGGCCACTGACGTTCGTGGAACGATTATGCCTGAGGCCCCTGGTGCCCCAAGGAGGGACTATGCCGATCCCATTTTCAGCCAGGGCCCATGTGCAGGAAGGATTGTTCTTAACTATATATCACTTAAAACGGTAGGCTACCCTATTCGTTAGGTACGAGTACTTTTGGTTTGGGTACTTGTATCTGACCGTGGCTTGGAACAATAACTTGTCACGGATTAGTTTGTCACATCTTGTCCTTGTTTGGTTGTAGGTGTGACTTACTACTTCGATGAGAAGGTATTGAACCTTGTTGGGGTCCGGATACCATATTGGATTCATAGCATGGGAAGATACATTACCGTGAATTAGTTTACCATCACCTGTCCTTGTTTGGTTGGGGGGATGGTACGCTCGTTCAGTAGGTGCATATTGGACCATGTTATAATTCGATTTACTTATTTATTTGAGCAATATTTATTCAGTTTATATGGCATGATATTATGTATCTTGTTACGTCCCTCTGAGGACCTGGTTATCTCTCCAGGTGTGTGCTATTGTCTTTTACAGGTGCTCTAGCTTTAGCCGTGATCATCGCTACTTCTTCGAGGATGATTGCATTTGGATCGTCTTCGCTCCGCTCGCCAAAAATCTTTCTTTTGTTATGTATTTCTATTCATAGTTGGTAGTAGATTTGTCTCCGCCCAACTACATGTACCAGATGATAATTTCATAGTTGATTATATGAGATCTTCTATTCTTTTATTTTATGTGGATGAGATTAGTTATGGTTTTACTGCATTTTATAGCTTATGTATTTATATGAGGCTTCCATATATTGGAGTATACTTCGTATGAATACAGCTGGCATGTCTACATTCCTAGTCCTACGTATTTTGGGACTGGGGCGTTACATATTTTTGTGGTGGCCCATGCAGGTCAAGATAAATTGTTTGGTTACTTTACCGTACCAAGCAAGCCTGCGTATAGGATTAGAAGTCTAGGATCTCATCCACATACTTGACCAATTTCTTTGATTCTATCTACCGTTTGACTCATCAATTGCATCTTGCTTGATTCCTTCCATCAAGATTCTCATCTTTCCTTCGTGCTTGCTAGAAATTGACCCTACTAGTTAGTTGTCCCAAAATACCATTAGTTAATTCTTTAAGTTGGGTAGAATGCTTTATGACCTGGCAAACCCCTTTTGTCATGGCGACCTATCTTAGCAAGTCTACTTAGATTCTAGAATTTAGGGGATCCTAACCCATCTAGTCAACAAGCCTTGGTCAAAAAAACCGTAGAATGATAGTATAGGAATAAACAAGACTTAGATTCCTATGACTCTTAGACTATTCATATTTGTTCTTTTTTTCAATCTTAATCTCGTGCCTATATTTTTACCACATTGACTAATGTTGCTACAATAATCTAGTTTTGCAAACTCATCCATTTATCGAGTTTGTTCATGACTTATGCTATTGAGCGCGCTCACTAGCATATTGTCTAATCAGAACCGGTGCATGATGGTCTGATCAACCAAGTGCACTTTGGTTCGCTTTTGTCTATTATTCTACGTGGATAGGAACATAATTAAACTTGGCCCCTACAATCCCATCCACGACTGCCTTGACAGTTCTTTTGAAATTATTCGATCGTCTTTGAATCACGTATTCGTATTCGATACCGCCTCCTTCGAACTCTATATTGCTTTCGCCTTCACCTATTTTAGGAGGACGAAAGCGTTATACTAGAGGTTCCCCTAGCTATCCTATCTCTTGTGACCATTAACACTCAATGTGGCTATATCTTTGTCTTAACTACTCGTCCTTTCCCTCGACCCTAAATCTACAATCTTGACTTTCTAATCACTTGAATTTAGGAGTGATTATAATCGCCTTTTAATCATATCCTCAACCTAGACTACGACCATATCAACTTCGAACCATTCTATCTACCGTTGTGCCTTCTCACCCCCCGACAAATTCTTAATTTCGAGGACGAAATTTCTTTTAAGTTGGGTAGGATGTAAAATCCCTAAATTTCTACTATTAAATTTTTTTTATATAAAATTTGTACCGATTTAAAATATTGTATTGTACGTCACGTAATCGTATTTTATGTCGCGCACGAACTTTTATTTTGCTCGACGAGTGCGAATATGTGCGAGCGTACATACTTTAGAAAAATATTTTTATTTATTATTTTATAGTTTCAAGTAAATATAGACAATAATTATTTGTAGCTATTAATTTCAAGTTTAAGATTTTAATTATGAAAACCTTTTCGTTTTTAGCAGTTATTAATAATAAAATTTTTCGTGCAAAAATATTTATTTCATAAATATTTTATTAAGTTTATATTGTAAATAATAATGTATTTTTGAAATTAATTATTATAATATTTTTGGAAAATATATTTTAAATTATTGGGACATTTAAATCTTGATTTAAAATGTTTTGGATTTATTTAAATAGTTAAATATTTGAAATTCATTTATCTCATGGATTTTATACTAGAAATTTAATTTGATTTAAATTAGATATTTAATTTGAAATTAGATTTGGATATAGATTGGATTTGGATTTGATTGTTTTAAATTAAATAGATGATATATCTAATTTGGGTTTTAAATTAAATTCTAATCCATATCTAATTGGGAATTCCCACATCCTATAAATAGGCAGGTACTCCTCCAATTTCTTTTATCAATTCACAAATTCCTACACAAGTTATTTCTCCACAATGTGCGTGCTCGTGTCGGTGTTCCATCCATCCTCGTGTCAGCCGTGACGGCCTCGGGTCCGACCCCGGGTGACTCTCTTATTCCAATTTTTGTACAAGTACATTTATTCCTTTGTGTCGACAACCCCGACACCATTAAATTCCAAATCCTAACCCAAAACCTAACCCGACGTCGTCTTCCTCGGCCACACACCCTACCAACACCATCCCTACCATGACTCCTCCATGCCAGCAACTTCCCCGACCCTACAGCCAACACCACTACCACCGTGGCGAAACTCATCTCCGCCATCACCACCACCAAATACCATTGCCACCACCAACGACCCTGAACCCCGACACCAGCAAACCCGCCCCAGCCTACAGACCAGCCCGGCCAACCACCACCAGCTCGTTGCCCCGACGAACCCTTCCACCACACCCAAACCCGACCAACCACTAACCCGTCACCACCGCTACCGTGGCCATCGTCGCAGCAGCCCACGCCGCCACCACCATCCCAAAACAATAGGAAAGAAGAAGAAATCCTAACCCTAAAAACTCACCTCCGCGGCGAACCGCCGTCCGCCACCCGCGCTCGGCTCCGGCCGAGCGAGCTTTCCCTCCGTCCCACGCTCCTTGGAACCGCCGCGGCCGAGCCATCGCCACCAGCCACTGCGACCACCCCCGCTCCCGACCTTCGTGCCCCACCGCCGGAGACGAACCGAACCGCCGCGTCGTGGTCAAACCCCCGTCGAACCCCTGTCCCGTCCGACCTAGCTCCGTCCACCGACAGCCGATCTCCTTTCTCTCACCACCCCGAGATCCGTCCTGGCAAACCCACACGCCGGTAACCCCCATCTTCCCTCGTCGCCGTGCGCGGCCACCGCCGCCTCACCCGGCCGAGCCCAGCCCCGAAACCCCCTCGCTTCCTCAGCAGCCACCGTCGCGCCCTCCGCGCACGACCGCCGACCAGGACCCCCTTTCTACCCGACCGCCCACCGACAAGCCAGCCGCCGCCGTCTCCTCCGTGACCTCTTCCCCGAAACCCTTCTCCCGCCGACGAGCGAACTGCCCTCTCTCTCTCTCTCCTTGGTTCCTTCCTTTTTTTTCTTTCTTTCTTTTGAGATTCGATTTCTTCAGTCTTCTGTAAGAAGACAACAGTGTGGGTATAAATTTGTTTTTGTTTTTTTATTATTTACTTATTTTTGTTCCTGTTTTTGTGTGTGGTAGGTTTGTATCTTTTAGTATTTTTATTTATTATTATTATTATTATTATCATTACTATTATTATTATTATCATTATTTTTAATTTACTATTACTAGTTTTATTATAACTATTATTATTAGGATTATTATTAGAATTAATTAGTATTTTGGGAAATATCTACGAGTATGTATATCAAATATTTTGCCCTCATTATTATATTTATCTGCTACTTCATCCAAGACTTTTTACAAAATTTACTTTTTGCTGTCAAAATAAATTTTTTAGAATTTTGTATTTATCTATATATATGTATTCGGAAGTTATAGTTTTTGGCCTAAATTAGTTATTAATGTTCTGATGTAGTTATTTAAAATATTTTATCAGGCGTAGTTATTATCTATAAGCATGTCCATACAAACTTTGGGTTTTAACCTAAATCTATTCCTCTATTTTCAATATTTATCAAATTGTTTTAAATAGTAAAAATATCTATAAGTATTTTCTAAAAACATATATTTATTGTTGATCAAATTTTTTTTCTATTCTTTTGACCGTGACCAATTTCGATCTTCTATTCCTTTGCCAATTCCTTTCTTCCACCTATTGTCCCTAACTAATTTGACCCTTCTGGACCCAATGGAACTGACCGTGCCACTATCCGAGGTCCTCTTGTATAGTTGTTGCACCAAAGTTTCAGTTCGTGCCACCGTGATATTCGCAGCACACCAGGCGTCCTACCAGGCAAGACACCTTGCCATTCGCTGTTTAATTATTTTAGCTCATATTTCATGCATTATTTATTTTCTTTATACAAAATAAACTGTGATACATGGCATAACTGTTAGAACTTACTGTTCATTTATATTTCCTGCTGTGTATTATTTTCTTACAAATTAAAACCTAGATTTATGGGACCCCCTGGTTAGTTGCATTCATTGGCCTTGACACGTTGTAACACGAAGTTGTGTGTCACATATAGAACACAGAAGTGCGTGATTGGCTGGCCACCAGTATGTACAAGCCGTGCGATAAGAATAACCGCTAATAGAGGTTGCATGCTAGTTTGACTTAGCGGTTATAGAGGTTAATGTTGTGGATACAACATAATAGGCATTGGGCGGGGAGGACAATTCCTTAGCATATGGGCTTCGATGCACTTCCCTTGTGACCGTACGCTCCACTGGAGATGCGGGTTGACGACCCCTTATTATTGCTGGCCACTGACGTTCGTGGAACGATTATGCCTGAGGCCCCTGGTGCCTTAAGGGAGGACTATACCGATCCCATTTTCAGCCAGGGCCCATGTGCAGGAAGGATTGTTCTTAACTATATATCACTTAGAATGGTAGGCTATCCTATCCATTAGGTACGAGTTCTTTTGGTTTGGGTACTTGTATCTGACCGTGGCTTGGAACAATAACTTGTCGCGGATTAGTTTGTCACACCTTGTCCTTGTTTGGTTGTAGGTGTGACTTACTACTTCGATGAGAAGGTATTGAACCTTGTTGGGGTCCGGACACCATATTGGATTCATAGCATGGGAAGATACGTTACTGTGAATTAGTTTACCATCTCCTGTCCTTGTTTGGTTGGGGGGATGGTACGCTCGTTCAGTAGGTGCGTATTGGACCATGTTATAATTCGATTTACTTATTTATTTGAGCAATATTTATTCAGTTTATATGGCATGATATTATGTGTCTTGTTACGTCCCTCTGAGGACCTGGTTATCTCTCCAGGTGTGTGCTATTGTCTTTCGCAGGTGCTCTAGCTTTAGCCATGATCATCGCTACTTCTTCGAGGATGATTGTATTTGGATCGTCTTCGCTCCGTTCGCCAAAAATCTTTCTTTTGTTATGTATTTCTATTCATAGTTGGTAGTGGATTTGTCTCCGCCCAACTACATGTACCAGATGACAATTTCATAGTTGATTATATGAGATCTTCTATTCTTTTATTTTGTGTGGATGAGATTAGTTATGGTTTTACTGTATTTTACAGCTTATGTATTTATACGAGGCTTCCATATATTGGAGTATACTTCGTATAAATACAGCTGGCATGTCTACGTTCCTAGTCCTATGTATTTTGGGACTGGGGCGTTACACATGGACAGGTATTCGGGCTATAATCAGATCAAGATGTTCCCCGATGACGCAAAACACACGTCATTCAGGACTCCGAAGGGGGTTTTTCTGCTACACGGTAATGCCCTTTGGCTTGAAGAACGTTGGTGCTACATACCAACGAGCTATGAGTACTATCTTCTGTCAACATCTTCGTAAGACAGTTGAGTGCTATGTCGATGACATCGCAGTCAAGAGCCGTCTCAAGGGTGATCACTTACAAGACCTGAGGACAGTCTTCGATCTCATGCGAGCGCATTAACTCAAGATGAACCCCGCTAAATCCTTCCGTAGGGTTTCTAGCGAAAAGTTTTTGGGCTTCATTATCACGGCGAAAGGCATTTATGTCGATCCCGAGAGAACCAAAGCCATCATTGACATGGACCCTCCGAAGAACCTCCGAGAACTTCGAGGCCTGCAGGGGCGTCTGACATACATCCGAAGGTTTATAGCAAACCTTTCCGAAAAATGCCAACCCTCCACCCAGCTCATGAAGAAGATGGTCTCCTACGTCTGGACAGAGGAATGCCAGAAAGCTTTCGATGATATCAAGGCTTACTTGACGAGCCCGCCAGTCCTGGTGGTACCTGTCGCAGGCAAACCATTTCTCCTCTACGTTCGTGCTATGGATCATTCTCTTGGCGCTCTGCTGGCTCAGAACAACGATGCGGGCTATGAGCAAGCTATCTACTACCTCAGTAGGACACTGATCAGGGCCGAACACCGATACAACCCCGTAGAAAATGAGTGTCTGGCTTTGGTGTTCTCCATCCAGAAGACTCGCCATTACGTTTTGGGCCAGATAATTCACGTCATCTCCTGAGTCAATCCACTCAGGGTCCTCATGACGAAGCCGGGATTATTGAACTCTTGACTAGCTACATGGGCGACCCTGTTGACGCTGTACAACATGGTGTCCGTTCCACAAAAAGCCGTCAAGGGTCAAGCTCTGGCCGACTTTTTAGCTGTACACCCCATCCTAGAGTCCTCCAGACGCTATGAGGACATCCCGGATGAGGTCCAAGAATCAAATGTCACCGAAGAAAGCTCCGTCTGGCGGATGTTTTTTGATGGTGCTTCAAGAACAGGCCGCAAAGGCCAAATCACCGCCGAAGTGGGGTTAGTCTTAGTCTCCCCCCGATCAGCTGGTCATCCAGCGTGCTTACTCCCTTTCGAAGCCGTGCTCCAACAATGTTGCTGAATACAACGCTCTCATCATGGGTCTCCAGCTGGCACAACAGCTGGGGGTGGATCATCTGGAAGCCTACGGTGACTCAAAACTCGTCGTTAACCAGATCAGAGGTCAATACGAAGTTCGCCATGAAGATCTGGTTCCTTACCATGAAGTTGTTTTGAACATTATTTCAACCTTCACCAAGTTTTTCATAGAACACGTACCTCGGTTACAAAACCTGGAGGCTGACGCTCTGGCTGGCCTCACAGCCTCATTGGCAGCACCCCTCCGGACTCAACACTACGTCACGGTAGTTGGTCGAGACTTGGTCTGTCCTAAAAACAACCTATGCTCACAAATGGCCCATGCCACGTCAATAAGTGCTGGTCTTAATATCCGAGACTGGATGTTTTCGTTCATCGACTTTGCTGTCTACGAAATTCTTTCAGAGGACCCGAAGGAAGCCGTCTCAGTCAGGAGGCATTCTCTTCGATTCTATTACGATACAGCTACTAAAATAATGTACCGATGCTCCTACGATGGACTTCTCCTTCGATGTTTATCCAACGAAGAAGCAACCGAAGCCCTTCGAGAAGCTCACAATGGAACTTGCAGGGCTTATCAACCTAGGCCTAAGTTACAGGATCGACTGCGACGCATGGGTTACTACTGGCCAACCATGGCAGCCGACGCTGTCGACTATACTAAGAAGTGCCATGCTTGTCAGCTTCATGCCGACTTCATCTATACACCGTCGGAACCACTACATCCTACGGTCGCTTCTTGGCCCTTCGAAGCTTGGGACATGGACATTATACGACCTATCACCCCTCCTTTATCGAGGGGACACCGCTTCATCCTAGCCATCACCGACTACTTCTCCAAATGGGCAGAAGCAGTTCTGCTGACGGAAGTGAAGAGCTCAAGGGTGATCAGCATCATCAAGCACCATGTCATCTACCGTTTTGGGGTACCTCAAAGGATTATCCATGATAATGGTCAACAGTTCATCAGCCATATTTTCAGCAGATTCTGTGACAAGAATCGCATTCAAAAGATGGCATCGACCGCCTACAATCCGACATCAAACGGATTGGCAGAGGCGTTTAACAAGACTATCGTCAAGCTACTCAAAAAGGTCGTATCATCCAACAAATGCGACTGGGACAAAAAGCTCGACGAATGTCTTTGGGCCTACCGCACAACGGTACAGACCCCGACGGTCAACACACCATTCTCCTTGGTCTACGGGAGCGAAGCGGTACTATCTCTCGAGATCCAGATACCCTCACTCCGTGTAGCGATCACAAATCAACTCCTATAAGAAGACAATCAATGTCACTGTCTGCAAGAATTGGAGGCACTTGATGAAAAACGTCTCCTAGCTTAACAGCGCATCGAACTCTATCAAGCCCGTATATCACAGGCTTTCAATAAGAAGGTTAAGCAGAGGACTTTCCAAGTAGGTGACCTGGTTCTGGCAGTCAGAAGGCCGATGGTGTTGACTCACAAGACACCAGGAAAGTTCGAGCCCAAGTGGGAGGGACCTTTCATCATAGAGACGGTATACTCAAATGGTGCTTACCGCCTCGCCAAACCCAATGGGGACTTGTTCATGATGCCCATCAACGGCAAGTTCCTAAAGAAGTACTACTCTTGACATCCTTTAGACATGTACTTCTATCTCCACACAACAAGGAAGTCTGTAGACCCAATCATCAGGGCTCACATACACCTCCCTTCCATAAAATCTTACGCTTCTGGAACCCAGCTGTTCCGTGGCGTTCTATCCTCAGTAGAAGAACAACCACGTCCATATTACCTCTGAGTTTCTCTTCTACGCCCTGCAAAACATAATCTGATACCACGTACGATTATGCTGCTTATCATGTTTACAACATCCACATCACCTCTGAGTAAACATTCCGTACAGACAACCCCTGCGTTATCGTACATTGATCGCAGAACTTCCATGTCCATATTACCTCTGAGTAGTTCTGCGTATCTTCCCAGAGTCACTCCTACCACGTCCAAAACACCTCTGAGTAGGAAGACTTCACCATTTAAATCCCATATTTGTCACGTCCACATTACCTCTGAGAAAATATGTCGGTCCTCTCCAAGTTATTATCTATACCTAACCAAGGTGCGCAAAAGATAATAGGTCCACACAAATCACTAGTTCATGATAGTAAAGATGAACAGACCAGAAAATTCTTTATTTTGCATTCAAAAGTAAAGGATTACATCCCCAGCAGAACTTTTATATCCATATTACCTCTGAGTAGTTCCGTGTATCTCCCTCCAGAGTCATTCCTACCACGTCCAAATCACCCTTGAGTAGGAAAGCTCTACCATCAATCCCATATTTACCATGTCCATACTACCTCTGAGTAAATATGTTGGTTCTCTCTCTCTCTCTCAACTTATTATCTGTACCTAAAATCAAGGTGCGCTAAGGATGATAAGTCCACATAAATTCCCCAGTAGAAGTACCCAAACCTATCACGTCCATACTACCTCTGATAGGATTGTCACACCTAAACAGCTCTACTGTCCATGCTTCTTGTTCAAAGCTTGTCCAAAAGTTTTAAAAACTTTGAAGGGGGTCTTATAGAAGCATGAAAAAAGAGGGATATTGCTTTTAATCCCACATCGAAAAGGAGAAGAAGGGAGGTCTCATTCCACTATATATATAGAGCCCTCTTGCCTCCTTTGAAAAGGGTACCAAAATAAATAAAGAAAAGGGAGCACATTATCCAGGGAGCCCGTTCGTGCCATAAAAAGTTGCAGTAGTTCTTCGCTTCTTCTGGGTTGGCTGCAAGTTCTTCACTCGTTGTCAAGGCGAGAAAAAGTTGGATTCTGAGTACTATACGCCTTAGCGGGCTAGTACGAAGAACTCCAAGGCGGTACGGGCCATGCGCCTCAAACGTGCTATGCCAACGGTAAACCAGAAGCATGCGATCACAATCATGTGTGCTGCTTATGGTAAGCTGTACAATGTGGCACAACATTCACTTGATCACCCGGCGCTTGGCCCTGCCATACGTCTGATGGGGGTGTAAAGGTGGCGCATCACTCATACACTTACCCTGACGCTTGGCTTTGCCATACGCCTGATTAGGGAACGAGTGTCATTCATACACTCACCCTGACGCTTGACTTTGCCATACACCTGATTAGGGTACGAGTGTCATTCATACACTCACCCTGACGCTTGGCTTTGCCATGCGCCTAATTAGGGTACAATTGTCACTCATGCACTCACCCTAACGCTTGGCTTTGCCATACGCCTGAAGAGGGTACGAGTGCCAACATCTCCTCATATGATTTACGTAATATGATCACTCACAGACATAGATCGGGAGAGACGACCATTATGCACAACTCGCCCCTCACGGGACATACTTGTGCTACGGTCGCCATCAACTGCTGCTGCCATAAGACAGTGGCTCCACCACTAAGGCAGTCTGTGTTCCAGCAGTTGCAACATGCTATGCCTGTCCGGCATCGTCTCAGAAACATGATGCCAATTGAAGACTTTGTAACAGCCTACTCTCAACTAGGCCTATCACTCAGATATCCGCCCCGTCAGAGTGAATCACTTCCTCGTCAATGCACAGGCGCATACCATCCTGGGGCTCTTGTCCTTTGAAGGAGTTCACCGTCAAAGCTTCTTCGAACAAGAAGAACCATCACCCACAATACAACGTCTTGCCAAGGAGGAGGATCAGTCGAATCCATCTTCGTCGAGAAGTCATAGGAGAGACAACAAAAGTCTCTCAAACTGTTGCTATTTATAGGCCAGGGCAAATCAAACACATGCGCCAAGTGGCAACCTTCCCAAAGTTAGTGCAATAAACTTGTATTTATGATGATGAATTTGCCTCTTCGAATTCAGCTAAGTCAGAGAGTCATTAAATGACCCGAAGAACTCAACAGACAGACCAATAAGGATGCGCCATCAGCACCAAGTACCCCGTATGGATGCGCCCAACAAAGCACAGGTCCATGCGTCCTAAACACGCATAGACCCATGCACCCATTTCGGCTCGTCACCCATCAAGCAATTAATGCTCAAGTGACAGAGTTGGAAGCACATCCCCCGAGGACTGAACAGTTAGCAGCTTTTTCAGAAGATGAAGCGTCCCTGACGTAAGCATCATTATTACTTTCCTCCGGCGGTTACAAGGTGTAGAAGCATAGAATTTCACAACCAGAAAGCCCATGTGCCAGACACTACATGCGCCAGAACTCGGACAGAACACTTTACAGCAAAATTAATAAGTATAGGCATTTGAAGAAGGACTTTTTATTTATATATAAAAGTCTATTACATGTCTAGAAAAGGTTGTACAAAGGAGAATTTCTACAAAGGAAAGATCCTAAGTCTACAGCCAGCGACCACCATGCGCCTCTAGATAGGCGCAGCGGCTACCATGTGCCTCCAGATAGGCGCAGCAGTCACCATGCGCATTCAGATAGGCACAGCAGATACCATGCGCCTCCATCCAGGCGCATCCCACCATCTCTTCAGCAGCTCAGTTATGTGTATCCAGCTCAGTTATGTGCATCCCTTCAGCAGCCCAATTATGTGCCGCTCTTCCAGCCAGGCTCACCTGATAAGTACTTCGACTAAACAAAGCATTTAACCCTCTGGCTGGAACCAAGGAAGAGAAGAGCACCGCAAATCTGTGGCCAGGGGAGGTTTCGAAGGAGCCTCCAAAGACCAAGGAAGACCGTAATCGAAATACGGCTAAAAGAGCAGCTTTTAACACAACAAGAGTGGGCGACACCCACTTTGAAGGAAGAAAGAGCCTAGCACCGCCATTCCGATCTACGACTCTTCCGGAACAACGGAGACGAGGCCCGAACATCCCTATCTTTGGATGCCACAGGCACCTTCCGTCCGCCTCGGAAGCCCTCGACTCCATCTTTTGGATGTAACAGTCACCTTCAGGAGCATTAACGACGAACATGGCGTCTCATCTTCACCCTCGGGAGCACTTCGTCAACAGAATGCACCGGAGAACCCGAGTTCATGTTGGAGGAACGTGAGAGAGCGAGAAGCAAACCTTCTCTCCATGCCACTATTTATAGGCCGGGCAGATCAAACCCATGTGCCAAGTGGATGGCTCTTCGAATTCCGTGCAATGAACTCACATTAAATGGATGAACCGGACGCCTCGACTTCAGCCAAACGGCTATCAAAAGCACTCGAGAAGCGAAATAGCCGCATTATTAAAGACGTGTCGGATGCGCCGGCTGGACAGCGCATCACACCCTTCAAACACCAAGCGCCTCCCACAGGTGCGCCCTGTACCGAGTGCATCACAGAGGATGCGCCTCCATACGTCCCCATACACCTATTGGAACGTCAACCAACGCGTCCACTCAGCTGTCCATCGAATGTCACCAACATTAAATGCTGAACTGACAGAGTTGGCAGCACGCCTCCCCAAGCCTGAACGGTTGACAGCTTTTGCAGAAAATGAAGCGTCCACAACGTCAGCATCATCATGACTGTACTCCGACGGCTACTGCCACGTGGCCACTCAACCACCCGCATGCGCCTCCGCGGCCATGCGCCCAAACCCGTATGCGCCTCAAAAGCCATGCGCCTAAGACCCTTCACTGATCCCTAAAGACAGAAGAAGAGTCTCCAGTTGAAGCTTTGCATGCGCCTCAAAAGTCGTGTGCCCCAGACTGATCTCTGATCCCGAAAGACAGAAGGAAAGTCGCTCGCATGCGCCTCAAAAGCCATGTGCCCAGAACGGCTCGTGACTCCTAAAGGTCACGAGCCAAAATCTCATCATGCGCCTAATCCAAGGCACATCCTACCAAATCATTCCCCCCATCAGATCCGAGATCTCCGAGCCATGAGTCGACGACACGTGTCCTTTGACTCAACTCATCCAAGATTTCAGTAACAGAAAGATCTTCTCCTCTGCTACGTGCCGGCTCACAACAGCAGTGTGAAGAATTCAACCCCTCGAGTATGGCACATCATCCATGCGCTTCCATCAGCAATCTCCACGTGGCATCCCCACGTACAGGCGCATCCTACATATGCGCGCATGAGCAGCCAGCCTGCAAAGTTATAAATAGAGGGATCATTTCCTTCTTACCCAGCTACATACACACAGAGAGAGACGAACGAACGAACATACCACCAGAGAGGC
Source organism: Iris pallida (assembly GCA_029216955.1). Classification (NCBI taxonomy): domain Eukaryota; kingdom Viridiplantae; phylum Streptophyta; class Magnoliopsida; order Asparagales; family Iridaceae; genus Iris; species Iris pallida. The sequence continues at coordinate 13,309,315 of JANAVB010010193.1, read as the reverse complement.
AGATACAGACATTCAACGTCTTTCTCCTCTCAGCAAGCTCCAGCACCCAGAGCAATCTACACCTTCAGAGAACCGATAACCGTCGTCAGCCCATCAACGGAGTCAACGCATTACCACTCGCTCCATTGGCACTAGGAACCCAGATTAAACAAAAGTGTACTCCTAGGACTATATCTAAGTCCTATATTGTAACACTGTTCTGTTTGTGTTAAAGTTTTCAATCAAATAATTTTAATGGCAAACAAGCTGGCGACTCTGCGGGGACCTCTTTCTCTTCTTCCGAGAAAGTCGTGTCACAGGCCGACGACGTGAAGGTGGGCTCCTCCCACAAGACGATGGTCGTACGCCTCAATCAACAGGCGTACGAAGAGTTCATTTCTGAAGCAAGTATGAGTCCTTCGAAGCGGCTGCCGAAGCCGAAGAAGACCCGCCGTGTCTGGGTGTGCAAGGTCGACGCCTCGGGCACCACCACTGAAGGGAATACGCCAATCCAGCCCTCCCTTCCTGCTGACGTTCTCAGTAACCAAGGTGCGCCCGCTGATACAACGCATCTCTCGAGGAAGCGTACGGCTGACCACGTTCCCCAGCCATCTCCCTCTCAGGCGAGAAAGATGCGTCGACGGAGCAGGGGCGCAGCCAATGCCCCACGCATCACCTCTGATGCGCCACAAAAAGTCTCTGTCTTTGACAGACTCACTCACTGTAATGGCGAGGAGAATTTGGATGCTGAGTACTATGCACCCCAGTGGGCTAGTACAAAGAAATCCAAGGCGGCATGGGCCATGCGCCACAAACGTGCTATGCCAGCAGCAGGCCAGAGGCACGCGCTCACAATCACGCGCGCTGCCGATGACAAGCTGTACAAGGTCGAATCAGGTGCCTCTGCACCAAAAATAACTCGACCTTCAAAGTCCTCATCTCACTTGGACGCATCTACTGCGTGCACAACCAAGTCGAGTGAGGCAAATTCAGTGGTCTTGAACTCCCGTGCCTCCTCTGGTTGTGCGTTTGAGGTCCGTTCAAGTCACTTCAAATGTTGTTGTTCCCCCACTACTGATCGTGATGCCTGCTTGGTATTAGATCAGGGGGCGCAGCACTCACCTGTCCACCCCGGCATTTGGCCTTGCCATGCGCCTGAAGGAGGTGTGAAGGTAACACTCTCCTCCAACTTCTCGTCAGTCCGAAAGACGACTGGCAATTCCTCGTCTTCATCCAAAAGTCAGCCAAGGAAAACCAAGGCAGCTGTCTCGACCTCTGGAGTATTGGAAGGCACTCGGTCGAGGAAGAAATTCTTGGAGGAAGCTGGGGGTAGTCAGACCCTTGTTGAGCCTCCTTCCGAAGACGAAGATGTCCAAAACACAGCTACGATGGATCTTCATCCTCGAGGCGAAGTCAGCCTCCCAGAAGCCCCTCAAAAAGAGGATGTCCCCCAGGACACAGCTGGGGGTAGAGACGAAGAGGCCCTTTAAGACGGAGTTGAGGGCAATCAGGCCCAGGCAGATGCGCACGTCGAGAATAACCTCCAGAATGTGGCTGGGGGTGGCCAAGGTGGAACGCCAGGAGAGGTGACTCCTCCACATGAAAGTGAGGTCGAAAGCGAAGCCTCAACCAATCCATCCACTCCCGGCCGTGTCAGGATAGTATATGTGACTGGGGGTGATTCCGAGTCTGATGCGCCGTCGCAAGACATTGTCCAGCGCATAGACTCATTAGAGGGAGGACTCAAAACCCTCTCTGCCTCTATGCAAGCACTGACTCAAGCAGTGTTTGATATCCGGTCGACTTTGACCAGAATACCTTCAACCAGTCCCGACCCAGGAGCCAATGGGGAGTCGAGTGTACTCCTTCAACGGGCAACCTCAGATACAGAAGTACCCCGGACGTCGGAGCCCTCAAACGCTCCACTCCAGATAGTGCCACCTTTCCCGACTCCTAGCTCCACGGAGGATGTGGTCGAAATGATCAAGGACTTGCGGGAGCGCTTCGAGTCCAAAAACAGGCAAGAGGATCTCCAGAAGATGGGCATTCCCCAGCCTTATCCCCTCGAGTGGAACAAGGTGGTTTATCCTCCAAAATATAAACCACAAACACTCATGGCGTACGACGGGAAGGACTCTCCGTATCGGTACCTGACATATTTCCAGTCACAGACGGGACATCTTCCAAAGGAGGACGCGCTCCTCACCAGCATCTTTGTTGGGGCTCTAAAAGGGGTGGCGTATGACTGGTACTGCAGCCTCCCCGAAAATTCTATATCGTCCTTTGACGACTTGACGCACCTCTTTTTCGATCGCTTCTACGACGGCGGGAAGGACATGACGATGGCATCTCTCATAGAGATACGCCAGAAGGAGAAAGAAACGGTTCGGGTGTTCATCGAACGCTTCCGACAGGCCTGCTTCAGGCTACCTCCAGGCATGCCAGAACATGCGCTCCTCTCCTCTTGCAGCATGAACATGCTGCCTGCAGTGAAGCTCTGGCTCAACTCTACTCTCCCTCCCGACTGGAGCTCCCTGATCATCGAAGCTGAAGCCGCAGAAAAGAAGGCGGCCAATGCACGTCTTCTGGGTGTCAGCTTCCCCGCCTTTGATGATAAGGGGAAAAGGTCTGCAGCCAACAACTCCGGACGAGAAGCAAAGGAGGAACATGCATTGACTGTTAATGCCTCGAAAGGCGCATCTGCGCCTACTCAGAAGCCTCCACTGGCACCGAGACCTAAGGAGGTGTATTCATTCAATGACGAAGACACCCTACAACTCTTTGAAATACTAAAACAGGGTGACAAGATCAAACTCTCGGACCCAAAGCGGCCCGATAAAGTCGGGAAAGTGGACAACCTGAGGTACTGTCACTACCATCGGTTTGTCGGACACCCGACCAAGGACTGCTACGTCCTCAAGAATTACATCCAGCGCATGATCAATGCCAATGTAATCTCCGTCGACTATGAAGAGAAGACGGTGTCAGCCAATGTGGTGTCACTTCGGTTCGGCACTTTACCGTCGACCACCACCCAAGATGGCGTCGTCCCCATCCCTAAGGCGATAATGGAGGTGGTGAACTTGCCACCTACCCGTGACAATGCGAGTGGACTCATCCCACTCACCACATCTCGAGGAGAGGTCCTGTGGGTTCACCCCGACCTCGTATCCGAGGTAACTCTACCGGAGGTACGCTCTACCTCCAAATCAAAAGGCAGGAAGATCAAGTCTTGCCGCATGGTCTCTTCTTCAACGAAAGAAGCACTTCCAGTGCAGACGCATTCACAACAGAACACCCAGCCCGGTGAAGCTGCCGCCGAGGTAGTGCCTCCTGGCACCATCCCTGAGGAGGGCCCGTCTAAACCCTCAGCAGCCAATAAGCAGAAGCAGGTGGAGGCCCATTTTGACAGACCTCTACGGAAGGAGAATGCTTCGGGGCTAGCCAAGCCCCACAACTTTGACATACTGGCACAACTGGCCAGTACTCCTGCACGCCTGTCTTTATTTGAGCTCCTGCGTCTTTCCAAAGACTCCCGAGAAGCCCTCTGCGAAGCTCTGAAGGACGCTGAATCCTTTCTCAGTCAGGTCAAGCAGCCTGAAGACCTCCCAACTACTTGTGCGTACTGTCATTGTGCGGATGAAGTTATCCCAAACATAACTTTCACCCAACAAGACATGCTGCTCAAGCACCACCGACATAACCGACCGCTATATTACACAGGGTACATCGGTTCAGTCAAGGTGAGCCGGATTTAGATCGATCCGGGGTCTTCCCTCAGCATCATCCCGAAGGCGCTGCTATCAAAACTGGGGATCCCAATGTACCGGCTGGCGCCCTCCAACACAACCATCAGTGGCTTCAACGCTAGCAAAAGCGAGCCACTGGGCAAGATCCGACTGAAGTGTCACATCGGCAACCTCAAAATTGAGGTGACCTGTTATGTGGTGGATGCCGAGGTCAACTACAACATCCTGCTCGGCCGACCATGGCTATATGAGTACATGGTGGTGCCTTCCATGCTCCACCAATGCATGAAATATGTATCCACCAACGGCGTCATCCGGACGGAGTTCGCAGACATCGATCCTTTCAAAGGGATTGAAGCCTACTTCACCGATTCCGACTTGTACAAGCCACTTGACGAGGAGGAAGCCAACGATGCTGATGATGAGGCAGAGACGGCAACTGAGCCGGACACGGAGCCTGAGATGAATCCAGACGCCCCTTTGAAGATCCGACTGAAGGGCAAACCACCCCAGAAGGTGCCTCCAATGAGCATCAAACTATCAGGGAAAGCACCGACTCCTGAGGCTCCCCTGAAGATACGCCTCAAGGGAAAGCCGCCTCAAACATCGGCTCCCCTGGTGGCAAAATTACAGGGGAAAGCACCACAAACAGGAGGCGCAGTTGAGGCACCTCTGAAGGTGCGTCTTAAAGGCAAGCCCCCACAGTCATCCAAGATGCCAGAGAGGGCTCACATAACCCTCTCAGACCCCAAAGTCAAAGCTGTGGTGGATTCTCCTGATCAGACCCCAGTGCTTACAGATGAGGAGCTTGGCGAATATATCTCTGCTGATGTAGTTGCACCCTCCTTAGACAATATAATCCCACGGGATAAGATCTCGTATTTTATCAATAATAGAGTGTCTTTTAATTATTCTTGTCTTTCGTACTGGAATGCCATGTATACATTAGATAACGCTCTACGGTCGTTACAAACACAAATAACGACCGTCCATCATGTAAATCGAGTAGTCCCGTCTCGAGGAGTCTGTTTCATAGCCCCTCCACAAAGCCGAGACGAAGGATCCATCATTCTGGGCAAAGTCGAGCGTCATCAAGACCTCCCGCCACTCGAGCCAGAACCTGATACCGGCAGAGTACAAGTCTATCGGTACACGGATACGGCAAAGCACATCATCCAAAAGATGGGCTACGACCTGAAAAGCAACAAAGGCCTAAACTACGGCAAGGGTCGACGTCTCCCTCTCCGGCTTGCAACACCCAAAGGAAAGCTGCAGGACTACTTCAACAAAACTCGACGGGGGGTGGGCTATGTCACGTCGCCATTAACTCCGGAGAATTTAGACGCAGAAGACGTAGAACATTCCCACTCGTCCGAAGCATCGACTTGGGATACGATACCAGTATCGGATCAGTCTTCAGGAAGGTGCTGTCAGCTAACATGACGTCAGACAACCTCAAAAAGGTGAAGGCGAAGACCAAGCGTCGGAAACCTTCGAAGAAGAACCCTGGGCTCAATGCCTAGGGGAACAATGGGAGTCTCGTTTTGAGTTACGGGAACCTCCCACCGAAGACGAAGTCGAGCAGATCGACCTTGGGGACGGATCTTCTTCCAAACCCATCTTCATCAGCAAAAGCCTAGAAGGAGAAGACCGAGAGTCTCTAATCCAGCTGGCTAAAGAGTATATCGATGTCTTTGCCTGGAGCTACGAATGATATGCCGGGACTCGATCCACAGATCGTAATGCATAGGTTGAACATCTTACCTGATGCCAAACCTATCAAACAACAACAAGGACGTTTCCGTCCGGACATCATGAATGCTATCGATCAGGAGGTGGACAAACTCTTGACCAGCGGCTTCATCCATGAGGAACAGCACCCAGATTGGGTAGCCAACGTCGTACCCATCACCAAGAAGAATGGGAAGATATGAGTCTGTATCGACTTCAGGGACCTCAACTCTGCTTGCCCGAAAGACGAATTCCTGCTTCTAATCACCGATGTGATGATCGACAACACTTGTGGCTTTGAATGCATGTCCTTCATGGACGGGTATTCAGGCTACAATCAAATCAAGATGTTCTCCGATGACGCAAAACACACGTCATTCAGGACTCCGAAGGGTGTTTTCTGCTACACAGTGATGCCTTTCGGCTTGAAGAACGCCGGTACAATATACCAACGAGCTATGAGCACCATCTTCCGTCAACATCTTCGCAAGATAATCGAATGCTATGTTGATGATATCGCAGTCAAGAGCCGCCTCAAAGGAGATCACCTACAGGATCTGAAGACAGTCTTTGATCTCATGAGGGCACATCAACTCAAAATGAACCCCGCTAAATCCTTCCTAGGGGTTTCTAGTGGCAAATTCTCGGGCTTTGTCATCACGACGAAAGGCATTCATGTTGATCCCGAGAAGACCAAAGCTATCCTCAACATGGACCCTCCGAAGAATCTTCGAGAACTTTGGGGCTTACAGGGACGTCTGGCATACATCCGGAGGTTCATAGCAAATCTCTCTGGTAAATGTCATCCCTTTACTCAGCTCATGAAGAAAGGAGTCTCTTATGTCTGGACAGAGGAGTGCCAAAAGGCTTTCGACGACATCAAAGCCTACTTGACGAGCCCATCAGTCCTGGTGGCACCTGTGGCCGGCAAACCATTTCTCCTCTACGTCCGTGCCATAGATCATTCCCTTGGCACTCTGCTGGCTCAAAACAGCGATACAGGCTATGAGCAAGCAATCTACTACCTCAGTCGAACGCTCATCGGGGCCGAACACCGGTACAACCCCGTTGAAAAGGAGTGCTTGGCTTTGGTGTTTGCCATCCAGAAGACTCGTCATTATGTCTCGGGCCAGAAAATTCATGTCATTTCCCGAGTCAATCCGCTCAGAGTCCTCATGACGAAGCGAGGTTCATTAAACTCCCGGCTAACCACATGGGCGATCTTGCTAACACCGTATAATATGGTGTTCCTCCCGCAAAAAGCTGTTAAAGGTCAAGCTCTGGCTGACTTTTTAGCTGCACACCCCATCCCAGAATCCTCAAAACTCTATGAAGACATCCCGGATGAGGTCCAAGAATCCAACGTCACCGAAGGAAGCTCCATTTGGCGGATGTTTTTCGATGGCGCTTCAAGAACAGGCCCAAAAGGCCAAATCATCGCAGGAGTGGGGGCAGTCTTAGTCTCCCCCGATCAGTTGGTCATCCAGCGTGCTTACTCCCTTTCGAAGCTGTGCTCCAACAATGTTGCCGAGTACAACGCACTCATCATGGGACTCCAGCTCGCTCAACAGCTGGGGGTGGACCATCTGGAAGCCTACGGTGACTCAAAACTCGTCGTAAACCAGATTCTGGGGCAGTACGAGATTCGCCATGAAGATCTGATCTCTTACCATGGAGTTGCATTGAACATCATTTCGACCTTTACCGGGTTCTTCATCGAACATGTACCTCGTCTACAAAACTTGGAGACTGACGCTCTGGCCGGCCTCGCAGCCTCATTGGCAGCGCCCTTTGGGACTCAACACTATGTCACGGTAACTGGCCGAGACTTGGTTTGTCCTAGAAACAACCTATGCTTACAAGTGGCTCACGCCATGCCGACGAACACTGGTGTTAATATCCGAGACTGGAGGTTCCCGTTCATCGACTTCGCTGTCTACGGAATCCTTCCAGAGGACCCGAAGGAAGCCGTCTCAGTCAGGAGACGCTCTCTTCGATTCTACTACGATACAGCTACCAAAATGCTGTACCGACGCACCTTCGATGGGCTCCTCCTTCGATGCCTGTCCAACGAAAAAGCAGCCGAAGCTCTTCGAGAAGCTCATGGCGGAACTTGTGGAGCTCATCAACCCGGTCCTAAGTTGCAGGATCGACTGCGACGTATGGGCTACTACTGGCCAACCATGGTCGCCGACGCTGTTAAATACGCTAAGAAGTGTCATGCATGCCAACTTCATGCAGACTTCATACATACACCATCTGAACCACTACATCCTACAGTCGCCTCCTAGCCCTTTGAAGCCTGGGGTATGGACATTGTGGGACCAATCACCCCTCCTTCATCAAGAGGACACCGCTTCATCCTGGCCATCACCGATTACTTCTCCAAATGGGCAGAAGCAGTCCCACTGGCGGTAGTAAAGAGCTCCAGGGCGTTCAGCTTTATCAAACACCATGTCATTTACCGTTTCGGAGTACCCCGGTGTATCATTCATGACAACGGTCCTCAGTTTATCAGCCACATTTTTAGCAGGTTCTGTGAAATGAATCGCATTCAAAATATAGCATCCACCGCCTACAATCCGGCTGCAAACGGATTGGCAGAGGCGTTCAACAAAACTATCGTTAGGCTGCTCAAAAAGGTCGTGGCATCTAACAAACGCGACTGGGACGAAAAGCTTGGCGAATGCCTTTGGGCCTACCGCACAACGGTACGGACCCCAACAAGCAACACACCATTCTCCCTGGTCTACGGGAGCGAAGCGGTACTGCCTCTCAAGATTCAGATACCCTCACTCTGCGTAGCAATAACAAACAAACTCACAGAAGAAGACAATCAACGTCGTCGTCTACGGGAACTGGAGGCACTCGATGAGAAGCGTCTCCTGGCTCAACAACGCACCGAACTCTACCAAGCCCGTATATCACAGGCTTTCAACAAGAATGTCAAATAGAGGACTTTTCAAGTTGGCGACCTGGTTTTAGCAGTCAGAAGGCCAATGGTGTTAACTCACAAGACACCAGGAAAGTTCGAGCCCAAGTGGGAAGGACCTTTCATCATAGAGACAGTGTACTCAAACGGTGCTTACCGCCTCGCCAAACCCAATGGGGACTTGTTCATGATGCCCATCAACGGCAAGTTCCTAAAGAAGTACTATTCTTGACATCCTTCAGACATGTACTTTCCCAGGGGATCTGTGGGCCCAATCATTGGGGCTCACACACAATCTCCTTCCACTAACTCATACGCTTCTGGAATCCAGCTGTTCCGTGGCATCCTTTAGTAGAAAGACAACCACGTCCACATCACCTCTGAGTTGTTCCTCTACACCCTACAAAGCGGAATCTTACGCTACGTAAGCCGACGCTACCCTTCATGTTTACCACGTCCACATTACCTCTGAATAAACATCTCGTACAAACAACCCCTGTGTTGTCGTACATTGATCGCAGAACTTCCACGTCCACATCACCTCTGAGTTGTTCAGTGTATCCCCTAGGATCATTCCTACCACGTCCATAATACCTCTGAGTAGGAAGATTCTATCATTTTGAACCTAATGATTGCCATGTCCACATCACCTCTGAGCAATCATGTTGGTTCCTTCAAACTTATTATCTGTACCTAAAAACCAAGGTGCGCAAAAGATAATAGGTCCACACAAATCATCAAGTTCATAATAACAAAAATGAACATATCACAAAAAAAAAGGTTGTGTACTTCTTTATTTTCCAAACAAAAAAGAGAGTACAGAACTACATTATCCCCCAGCAAGGGTTGCAAAAGAACTTAAAAAAGGGAGAAGCTACAGTCCCTGAACCTCTCCAGGGTGGGCTGAGAGCTCTCTGACTCGACATCTTAAGTCGGCTGTACGGGTCTCCACAGTTGCCAGGACTCGACGCTCAGCTTCTTGACGCATCAATTCAACAGCCTCAGTGGAAGTTTCGCTCTCATGCTTCTCATCAAGCTGTTGTCGCTGCTGAGCCAAGGCTAGAGTCTGCTGAGTAAAAGTCGCTTCCTCCTTCTTGAACGCTGCGTGTTCAGCCTGGACACGTTCGGCATCTAACTGGAGTCGGGCCCGTTGGTCCTCAAGGCGACGCATCTGGGTGTTGATCTCTGCGATGTTAGCATCCAACGCAGCTCGCGTTTCCATCGTCTTCTTCATGGACTGAGACAACTGCTCTACCCCAGCCTCAGTCTCAGCCACCTCGCGCTCCCAAATGCCCACAGTGGCCTGGTAGAAAGACTCGATCTCGGCAATCAACTGCTCCTTCTCCGTATCTATCAGGACGGAGAGGTCATTTCGCTAGATGCGCTGAAGTTCCGCAAGCTGCTCGTCCAGCTCGATCACCGAAGCCTCCAAAATTTCGGCCATGTGGTCGTGGCCTTGGTGAATGCGGATCAGCTCAATACAGGGCATTGCCAGAGTTCTTGCCATCACAAAGCTTCTATTGGCATCCATCACCGCAGATATACCCCTCTGCAGCATTTTGTACACCCCCTCGACGAGGAATTTCACATATTCGTCTGCGTCCGCCAGTACCTGCGGCGTCATAGCAGGAGTTGGAGGAGCTACTACAGTTAGCAGACCGAAAGAAGATCCGCCAACCTCAACCTGCGAGGCTTGAACCTCGGCATCAATAGGCTCTTCATCAACAGGGGCTGGACTGCTAGCCCGAGGAGCCGAAGCAACCGAAGAAACCGGCACAGGCGTCGAGATAGTTCCCCAAGTAGAAGGAGTAACAGAAGGTTCCACACCCTTGCCCTTCTCAAGCCCGGAGGAACCACTGATGTCAACGGCCACTTCTTCAGCCCCCAACGTTCTATCAACAGCCAACACCTCCCCTGGCAGAATGGGGAGATCATCACTTGTCTCTTGACCCGCCTCAGCGGTTGTGATCGACAGACGGGTCTCGTCACCAAATCCCTCTACAGGGACAGCATCTGTCGCTACCTCCTGATCGGTAGCCACCTCAACTATTGAGGCTGGGGTAGGACTCGGCAATGCTGCAGCCGACCCCCCTTCATCAAGACAATGAGGAAAATCAACCCTCTCCTCTGTTCCAATCATATCTGTTGCCCCCGCAACAGACTCTTGTAACTCTGGAGCAACGTCATCCAAAGACGACGAACTCCAATCCACCTCATTATCGGGATGCATCGAGTCCGCAGGACCCTCAACATCCAAGACATCCACGGAAGACTGTACCTTCTCGGAAGTTGTTGCAACCTCAAAGACAGGAGATACTAAAACCTCCGCAAGAACGTCTTCGGGATCCTCCTCAATGGAAGACATTATCATCGGTGGAATGCGCTCATCTGAAGAGCCTGCCACCTCCTTTGGTTTACTAGCACCCGGTTTTGAAACTCGGGACTTCTTCTTCGACAATCCCTACAAGAAGAAGAGCATAAGTCACCACAATGACAAAAATGAACTAGAATTATGGAGTACTCCTTACCTCAGCAGGAACTGATCCCGTTGGCGTTACAAGTGGCACTTCCGTAACCTTTGGAGCCGACGTCTTTCTCGATCTTTTCGGTATAGAAGAACCAGCTTCTGTGTCAGCCCGCCTCTTCCCAACAGACGGATCTCTCACTGGTGCTGCAGCAGCAGCTCGATATCCCGCCAATTCTGGTAGACGATACGATCGGGCTGCCATCAACATATTCGTCATGGCCTCCAGCTGAGTTCCAATGATGAAACTAGTCTTCCTGTCATAACCAGGAGACGCAGCATTCATAATGCAATACAGCTTGGCGGCCGGATATAGGATCTGCGGCCGAGGGTTGCGGACTGGCGTAGTAAAATTAACGCTAGTGCATCCAGCGTTATAATACTGCTAGCCCCGGGCTCCATCCAACAAACTCTCGATGAAGCCTAGACTGCTACTGGGATTCTGCAACATTAGCTGGGTATAGCCAAATTGACGAGCAAATCGGCTTGGCAGATATGGCTCCAGATAACATCTATTCTGGTTGCGGTAGACCAGGTGAGAAAGCCGAATACTTTGCAACCAACAAAAACTCCATTTCGGCAAAGTGACCGCATCTTCGCCAGAGTCAACTAAATCTTGGTCGGCTTCGAAATCTTTGAAGATCGGGCCAACCTTGACAATCTTCCTCCCCTGAAGGTAGGACAAGACTCTCCTGCAAATGGGGACGCCAGTGTATAACCACTTCCTCTTGTAGAAGCGGCGGATGAAGGCATCCCCTTCATCATGATCCTCCTCTGGACCGGGACTCATCACGTTCGAATGATACAAAATCAGCCACCCCATAAGATAATGGAAAGGCAGCTCGGCCCGGGAAAAGTTGTCATTGTTACCTTTCTCGTGGATCACATCATCAGCAAAAGACCTCAAACCGCACAACAGGTTGCACACCATCGCGGGGAGGAGAGCTAAAGGTTGTCCAAAAGCCAACTTCACGGCAGGCAAAATGAGATTCTGATGTACCCTCTCTACGGCACCGGATCTACCTGCAAACACACAATCCCGGAGCCATATCATCAAGTAGGCTGTCAATACTGCCTTAGATGACATCCGGTGCCCACAGTGCCAGAAGCAGCTATATGTATTCTGGCCGCTCTCATCCGAACGTGGGGTCCTCTCGTCCAGCCGACTTATTTCAGAAGTCACTTCCACGGGCTTTAGTCCCTGCGAAGTCGCAAACCGGATCCTCGAAGGATCTACCAAATCCTACTTAAAAGATATAGTCCCTCCAAGCAGTTACATGAGGCTGGGTGTTGCCCTTATCCCTCCGATGCATCAGATAATGGTGGCTCGTCACCTCTTTGAATACAGCCATCATCTCCGGGTCCTTATCTTCCAGAACCTGGATCTCCTCATTTGACGGGAAATATTCCTCGTACGGCTCCGAGCCCCAAGAAAGCTTAGACACTTCGTACATCTCATGGAGAGCCAACCCCAACTCTCCTACCGGAGTGAAAAAGTTGCCAGTATGGGCATTGAATAATTCCAAGAGCACGAGGAACATGGGCTTATTGAGATCCACGCCTGCCTGCGTAGCCCGAATGGCGGCTGTCAGCCCGATCTCCTTAAGCTCAACTTTGAACCTTGAAAGCACCCAAGTGGTCAACTCGTCCCACTTCGGAATATAGTGACACCAACCTTCGACTCTAAAGCCACCCGTCGGGTACATAACCTTCGCTGTCAGCATCCGATTTACAAAGGTCAGGGCACTGAAGGGAAACGTGTCGCTTGGGACTTCACTGTAGAGGCTCCCGGGACGCAAGGCTCGGTAACTGAACGAGGAACCGGCTCATGAAGCAACCAAAGTATCTCGTTGGTTCGAGGTGGCGACGATCGAAAGGGTACCTCCCAAGGCCCCTCCTTGAGAAGGAGTGAGTTCCCAACCCATCCTTCTCTTCGAAGCTAAACGATAAAAGGCCGTCAGCGGCAACTGGCGGTCAACCTGCCGCATGTATAGAACCATGCCTTTGGTAGAAAAGAACCAGTCTTCTTTGATCTTCAGTACCTTCGCTTCAGAAGAGACTAGTCGGTCGCTAAACAGAAAGGCAGGTTTTAAGAAAGTCACATCTTCAGATTCAGCAGACTTCAGTTTACCGCTCTCCATCATACTCTGGAGGAAAAGCGGCAACTGGTTCTGGATTTGCAGCATTCTCTCCCGGGGTTGGTTCTGTAAGATAGCATCCTTTGCAGGTGTAGAAGCATGGAAAATATTGCTTTTAGTCCCACATCGGAAAGGAGAAGAAGAAAGGGCTTACTCCATTCTATAAATAGAGCCCCCTTACCTCCTTTGAAAAGGGCACCAACTTCTCTTCCCTCCTTCCAAACTTGGACTCTTCCTATTGGGCACCTTCGGGTGCTAAGTAGAAGAAGTCTAGGGCAGCGCGGGCTCTTCGGGCTCAGTCAGCTGTCCCAACCTCTGACCATCACGAGCGTCCCGCTAAGTGGGCCTCTGATGGAAAGTTGTACAAAGCCGCTCGTGTCCAGCCCCCGGCGGCAAACGGACAGAGTGGTTCTCAAGAGTCTCCCAACAAAGATCGAGGGCAAGTGTTTCTATTAGCCCCACATCAGGGAGCAAACATGATACCTACGCACTCGTGTGTTCGGGATACACGGGCCCACAAAGCGAGTGCACGGGCTGATCAAGACATTCCTCATGCGAGTCATGAGACGTCCTTCATGCGGCTCGGTCATGAGACATTCCTCATGCAGCTCGGTCATGAGACGTCCTTCATGCGGCTCGGTCATGAGACGTCCTTCATGCGGCTCGGTCATGAGACGTCCTTCATGCGGCTCGGTCATGAAACGTTCTTCATGCGGCACAGAACTCAGGAAGCTTCATGCGGCTCAAAATCAGACGAGCTTCATGCGGCTCAGGAGTCCCATGCGGCTCAAACACATAGGCAGCTCGAGTAAACTCCATGCGGCTCAAAGAGAGAGGCCACGTGGCATTCAAAACAGCTGTGCTCAACATCTGGACGCATTTAATGTTCTGACGGCTGACAACTGACAGATGACAGACCTGACATAAAGTTGTCATAATGACTGACACGAAAAGCAGAATTTTTCTAGGAAATAAGGAAAATCTTCACCAATACGGCGCTGTCTACCAAGCTTCGAGGCAGGTCCATGCGGCCAGACTAGACGAGTTCATGCGGCCAGTGCAAAGAAATCTATGCGGTTCAAACCATGAAGGCCCCCATGCGGCTCAGCCATGAAGAAACCCATGCGGCTCGGCCATGAAGACTCTCGTGCGGCTCGGTCATGAACATATTCATGCGGCTCGGTCATGACAACCTTCATGCGGTTCGAGTGTAGAGACTATTCATGCGGCTCGATCATGAAATCTTCCATGCGGCTCGGTCATGACGACCTTCATGTGGCCCAAATATGAACACTCCTCATGCGGCTCAATAATGATGACAGGACACGTGTCCTAAACATAATCAAATTTTGGGTCAGATTCTAATAATTTGGGACACGTGGCAAGAGAATGAATTAAATTGATTCATTTAGATTTGCAGACATCAGCAAATCATCATGATGGAGATTTATTGCAATCAACATTTATTATTGATGGGATTTGGCATAATCCACATTAATGGTCCAGATCCTTCACACTCAAGACTAATGGTCCAGATTGATCAATCACCAGGCCGCCGCCACTTTGAGAACGGGTAATCAGCCAAACCCTAATGATGCTTCCCCACTATTATAAATAGCAGGGTGCCATTCCCTTGCAAAATACACAGAGTCAAAAAAAAGGAGGAAGAAGAAAGAGAAAGGTCGGCAACAAAAAGAATAAAAAAAAAAAAGAAGAGAGAGATATACACAGAGAGAGCTCCCCCTTTTCTTGATAATCACAGAGAGAGAGAAGCCAGGAGAGCAACCCGAGGAGAGTAAGAAGAGCCTTTCTTCGTCAACGCCGAGCAGATCTTCCCCGAGCCAAGGCTGCATACCGATCGTCCAAGGAGTAAGGCAGAGCGGTCGTCGCTTTCCCGAGCCTCTATCGTCACCCCCCAGAATCAAAAATAAACAATCGTACTTAGTCTGCTGTACCTAGGTTTTCGTCCCTAGGCTTTCTTTGTACGAGCGAGTTTGTATTGTGAGTCTAAGTTCAGTCCTCCGATAATTGTTCTGTTCTTTTACAATCAATAGCAAACACGATGGCGACTCTGCTGGGGACTAAATTCTCCACGGCTGAGGAATTGGTGACGTAATCGGATGCAGCCAAACTTGGCTCCACACAACAGAAGATGGTTGTCCGCTTCGACCAACAGGCGTTCGAAGAGATGCTCTCTGAAGGCAGCGCTGGCCCGGTCCAGAAACGCACCCATACCACGAAGGCTCGCAAAGAGTGGAGGCCAAAGTCATTTGCTCCTCCCCAAGCCCTCGATGGGATACCCTCGGTCGCTCAAGACGGCGAGAAAGACTCTCCTGCGGCCCCACTTCAGATCGCAGACACCTCTGCTGTCCCTAAGTCCGGCAGAAGAAAACACTATGATGCTGGACTTGCAGGGGCAAAGAGGGTCTCTGCTCAACCTGAACCGCAGAGGGGTATTAGCCGCAGAAAGAAAATCCATACGGCCACAACCGTCAACCACATGAAGAAAACTCATGCGGCCACTTCTGTCAGCCGTATAACTTATACAGCTACAGTTCCCAACCGCATGGATGAGATTCATGCGGCTAGTAAAGTCAACCGCTTGCAGAAAACCCATGCGACCACAGATGCCAACCGCATGCGGACAGCCTGCACGGTCGTGACTCCTAACCGCATAAGAACTCGTCCCACAACAGAAGACAGTCGCATGCAGATAGCCTGCACGACACCCAACGCTAGCCGCATAGCGTCTCTACCACACTTTCCTCGATCAGTTTTCGACCGACTCTCATGCGGTCCTAACTCTGATCACTTTCTGGATGAAAATCCAGACTCTGTGATACCTAATGTGGACTCTTCCTATTACGCACCCACAAGTGCTAAAAAGAAAAAGTCTAGGGCAGCGCGGGCTCATCAAGTCCAGACAGCTGCCCCAACCTCTGACTATCGGGGCGTCCCGCTGAGTATCACGCGGGCCTCTGACGGAAAGTTGTATAAAACCACTCGAGTCCAGTCCCCGGCGGCAAACGGACAAAGTGGTTCCTCTGACCTGCGTGAAGCTATCCTCCACAAACGCAAGGAAAGAGAAGGAGCCTCAGCGTGCAGAGAGTCCTCACAGGGACGTCACTGCACCCAGATTATCGTCAACTGCTGTTGCAACAACACGGCAGTAACGGAAGGCCGGCCATCCGTCTTCCAAAGATTACAACATCCGAGCTCGAAAGACGAGGCACCTCCCGTTGCCTCCTGCAATTCTGTGCAAAAAGTCCCCGTTGAGGGGAGAGGGAAGAAGACAAGCATCTCCAGCCCAAAGGTGTCAACTATTGCAGCTAAGAAGCCATCGTCTAAAGGATTATCCTCTACTGGAGTATTCCAACACACCCGTTCAAAGACGAAAACTGCTGCAGTAGGAAGTTCGCCGTCTACGTCATTGGGGGTCGTCGGAATTGGGGGTAGCACTCCTCCAAACCTCCACGACAACCCGACATTCCAAGAAGACGGACTGGAGGAAGCAAATCCTTCGACGGATACAACAGATACCGACGTCCCCGAGGACGTCCTAAACGAAGCAAGCTCTGAAGCTGGGGGTACTGTTCCTTCCGAGTCCGAACCTGAAGAGAACATCCCCACATATCCTGATAATTTTTCGATGCATGAGTATGACTCGGAGGGCATGTCCGCCACCTCTCCTTCTGTCACTCCTCACGTGAGGACGATATTCATGACGAACAACAGCCAAGGTGGTTCCGACGATCGCCAACGTATCGACACTTTGGAGGCCATACTGTACGCCTTGGTCAAGTCTGTAGATGAGATCAAAGCAGCGCTTCCTACTCTGCAGGGAGTGACACCTGGTCAGACAAGCACGGGTCCCGCGAACAACATAGATTCAAATTCAGCGGCACCAAACCCGGGCAATAATGCTCCCGAGATAACGGCCCCTACCGCAACAGATGAAGCCCAAGAAGTAAGGAGAGAGGTTCAGGAGCTTCGAACGATGTTCCACGCCCGAGAAAATTCTGAAGACCTCAGAATACGGCAACCATACCCTGCTGAATGGAGGGATGTGCCCTTTCCCCCAAGATATAAGCCATTCAATATCAACCCATATGATAGTAAGACTTCAGCAAGCCGGTACATCACTTACTTTGAGGTCACTACCGACCATCTGCCCCATGATGACGCCATCCTCACACGGTTATTCATTGGGGCACTGGAAGGAGTCGCCTTCGATTGGTAACGCAACCTGCCAGATAATTGTATCCACTCCTTCGCTGGCTTCAAGCGCTTGTTCTTGGAGAGGTTCTATGAGGTAGGACAGGACGTCACGATGTCTACCCTCATGGACGTCGTCCAAGGAGAGAAAGAGCTGACAAGGAATTACATTGAGCGGTTTTGTCAAACCGCAATGAAGTTACCATCTGGCAACCCGGACTCTTCCTTGATTAAAATTTGCCAAAAGAGACTACTCCCAACAATTAGTCTCTGGATGGGCGAAAGTCAATTCAAGGACTGGAAGGCCTTTATCATCAGCGCTACAAGTGCCGAGGAACGATTGAAGAAAGCTCGCCAACTGGGGTTGCATATCTCAGAGGGAGAGAACAAGGGGAAGCGTCCCAACGCCAGCAACGACAATGGGGGTAGCTCCTCCAACAACCGAGACAACAAAGGCAAGCAGGCCATGGTGACCGATACAGCCCAGAAACCCGAGCCACAGCCAGCAGACAAACAATGGCCTCAAATCACTTACTCCTTTGAAGACGGTCACGTCAAGCCTATCTTGGACATGCTTATACAAGGAGACAGGATTCAGCTTCCTCCACCAAGACGGGAGCCTCGGTCGGCTGATTTGGAGAACCCAAAGTTCTGCCATTACCATCGCTACGTCCACCATGCTACACACGACTGCTATCAACTGAAACGGTATATCCAAAACCTCATCGATTCGAACGCCCTGGCCATCGATTTCGAAGAGGTAACCGTGGTAGCCAACATGGTGTCCATATAATTCGGCAGCTTCCCTCCAACAGAGACTCAGGACGGGGTTATACCCATCCCTCTGGCAATAATAGAGATTGCTAATCTGCCACCTGCTCGCGATCAAGCCGCTGGTCTAGTACCCCTCACCACATCACGAGGGAAAATCATGTGGGTCCATCCGAACCTAGTCCACGAGGTAACTCAGCCCTCTCCACCTTCTAAAAGAAAATATGAAAAAGTCAGATCCTGCCGCACTGCCTCGGCGGAAGAAGAGGAAGTTTCGGCCGTCACTACTCGATCTGGAGCACAAGCACAACCGGTGACCGAAAGCGCGACTGATGATCATCCGCCCACTACCAATGATGCTCCGGGACCGGCTCAGCCTTCGACGACCGACAAGCCTAGGCCGAAGGAGACTCGCTTCGACAAGTCCCTCCGGAAGGAGACACCTCAGGGGCTGGAGAGGCCCTACAACTTCGACATCTTAGCGCAATTAGCTAACACCCCGGCCAAATTGTCTTTATATGAACTCCTCAGGCTCTCAAAGGATGTCCGCACGGCTTTAAGTGAGGCGCTCCAAAATGCCGACGCATACTTGGCTCAGGTCAACCACACGGGAGATAACCAACCTGCAGAGCTCCAAGATAGTGCGTGTACGGGAGCAATGCCCAATATCGTCTTCTCTTCGCAAGATATGCTCATCAAAACTAACCTGTATGATCGCCCGCTATACTACACTGGATACATCGGAGACGTAAAGGTGGACCGAATGCACATTGATCCTGGGTCCTCTATAAGCATCATTCCGAAGGGTCTGCTACATCATCTTCGCATTCCAATGCATCGCCTGACACCTACAAGCATCGCCATTAGCGGTTTCAATTCGGGCAGGAGCTACCCAATAGGGAAGATCCGTTTGAAGTGTCAGATCGGCGATCTCCAATCAGAAGTCACCTGTTATGTCATAGATGCCGACACTTCTTACAATATCCTTCTGGGACGGCCTTGGATACACGATTACATGATCGTGCCTTCCACACTACACCAGTGCTTCAAATATGTCGATAAGCACGGCTTCGTGAGGACAGAGTTTGCCGATATCGATCCCTTCAAGGGGGTCGAATCTTATTACTCAGACTCCTGTCTATACGAAAAATCAAAGAAGCATCTGGTCGAAGAAGATGTGCAAACTCACAACAAGACGGCTACAGGATCAGAAGAACCTCTAACGATCCACCTTCAGGCTCGCAAACCGGGCAATTCCGTACCCCTTACGGCCACTCTGCGTAAGGACGCAATCAGTCTCTCCGCACAAGAAGAACAGATGAGAATCCGGCTGCCAAAGTCCGGCCAAGCACCGAGACCCACAACGGGGCCACTTACCATCAGACTGCCAAGAGTCGATCAATCCCAAACAGAGAAGCTCAATCCCTCCGATAGACCTCTGACGATACGCCTGCCTAAGAAAGGTCGTCATCCCGATGCGAGGTCTGACACTTCAAGCGAACCAGCCACTCCTCGCTCCACGTCAAGTGCCAAACTGGGGGTCGCTAGTCCGCCAACAACTCCACGATCTACTCCATCAACTGAACCCCTGATGGTCAAGTTGCCCAAATCATCCTCTCAGTCTGTATTTACACAGGGGGTGGCTGAAGAAGAGTTGGAGCTGGCCAAGTATGTGGCTGCTCACACTGAGACTTGCTCATGTTGCCCATCAACGGCAACTTCCTGAAGAAGTATTACGTCCGAAACGACATCCAAAAAAAAAAATCCCTGATGATTGAGTTATGTACCCCCCCGGTACCTCTGAACTCACATCCACTCCAGATTATCTAGTCATGTACCCGCTGGTACCACTGAACTCACATCCATATTCTCTCCAGATCACCGAGTCATGTACCTGCTGGTACCGCTGAACTCATATCCACAAAAATCCCAAACTACCAAGTCATGTACCCGCTGGTACCTTTGAACTTACACTTTGATCACAAAATTTATAGATTGTCGAGTTATGTACCCGCTGGTACCCCTGAACTTACATCCCGGTCACTCTTTTAGGGAGAACGTTATGTATAAACATACCTCTGAACTTTTTTCCTAGAAGGGATCCTCCCTCATGATCTACTACCCGCACTCCCAGTGCACAAAAAGGGTAACAGATCCACAAATTTCCAAAACGGCCATGTCCTCATTACCTCTGAGTCGTTCCATTTCCGCCAAAAATAAATCACCCCTTTACATAGAACTTCCATGTCCTCATTACCTCTGAGTCGTTCAATGTACCCCTCTTCATTGAGCCCACTTCTGCCATGTCCTCATTACCTCTGAGTGGGAAGGCTCCGTCGAAGAAAACTTCTTACTTGCCATGTCCTCGTTACCTCTGAGTAAGTATGTCGATTCTCTTTCAACCTATTATTTGTACCCACAACCGGAGTACGCCAAAGATAATAGGTCCACAAATATCCTCCGTTGAGTTTTCTCCTGCCATGTCCTCATTACCTCTGAGTAGAAAGATTCCGCGGTGAAACAAAAACCCTCATGCTTGCCATGTCCTCATTACCTCTGAGTAAGTATGTTGGTTCCTTTTTCATCCTATTATCCGTATCCTAAGCCAGGGTACGCCAAGGATAATAGGACCACAAATGTCCTCTGTTGACCACAAACGTCCTCTGTTGACCACAAATGTCCGCTGTTGACCACGAATATCTTCCGTGAAATCTTCCCTGCCATGTCCTCATTACCTCTGAGCAGGAAGATTCCACGGTAAAACCCTCATGCTTGCCATGTCCTCATAACCTCTGAGCAAATATGTTGGTTTCCTTTCATCCTATTATCCGTATCCTGAACCAGGGTACGCCAAGGATAATAGGTCCACAAATATCCCTTGCTAAGCTTTTTAGCATAAATCCACCATCTCACCATGCCCCGGGAGCCCAGCTGCTCTACGACATTCTTTTTCCCAATACCGAGAGCACCCATGACCACTTTGCCATGGCTGTTCCGGATATCCTGACCAAACTTGTTATCCGTACCTAAAACCAAGGTACGCCCAGGGTAACAGGTCCACAAATAAACCCCCAGAAGGTCCAATTCCACAAACACCACAAGTACAAGAAAGAGAAGATGAGTTGAAACATGCTCATTTATTCAAAATTCAAAGTACTACATCATCTAGGATCACATCCCTTGACAAAAAGAAAAGAAAAACAGTAAAAGAAAACAGAAAACTGTTCACTGCTCCATGGTATTCTTTCGCCCGATACCAAGAACCTCCATATCCGCCTTACCGCGGAGTTGTCCTAGGTATCCCTATCAAACTTATTATCCGTACCTAAAACCATGGTATGCCAAGGATAATAGGCCCACAAATGTCCTCTGCTGACCATAAATGCCGTACTAGGTCCCTTAGTACATCTACATCTTTCCTCATCATCACATGCTTTCGGAGCCCAGCTGTTCCATAGCATTCTTTCACCCAATGCATAGAACTCCCATGTTGATAGCACCTCTGAGTTGTTCTATGTATCCTCATTCGAGTTCGCTCCTACCATGTCCATATCACCTCTGAGTAGGAAAGCTCTACCATCAACCTTATATTTACCACGTCCATACCACCTCTGAGTAAATATGATGGTTCCCTCTCTCAACTTATTATCCGTACCTAAAACCAAGGTACGCCAAGGATGATAAGTCCACATAACATCCCCAACGAAAGTACCCAAACCTATCACGTCCATGCTACCTCTGATTGGATTGCCACACCTAAACAAATCTACTTTCCATGCTTCTTATTCAAAGTGTTCCAAATTTGCAATTTGGAAACTTTGAAGGGGGTCCTGTAGAAGCATGGAAAATATTGCTTTTAGTCCCACATCGGAAAGGAGAAGAAGAAAGGGCTTACTCTATTCTATAAATAGAGCCCCCTTACCTCCTTTGAAAAGGGCACCAACTTCTCTTCCCTCCTTCCAAACTTGGACTCTTCCTATTGCGCACCTTCGGGTGCTAAGTAGAAGAAGTCTAGGGCAGCGCGGGCTCTTCGGGCTCAGTCAGCTGTCCCAACCTCTGACCATCACGAGCGTCCCGCTAAGTGGGCCTCTGATGGAAAGTTGTACAAAGCCGCTCGTGTCCAGCCCCCGGCGGCAAACGGACAGAGTGGTTCTCAAGAGTCTCCCAACAAAGATCGAGGGCAAGTATTTCTATTAGCCCCACATCAGGGAGCAAACATGATACCTACGCACTCGTGTGTTCGGGATACCCGGGCCCACAAAGCGAGTGCACGGGCTGATCAAGACATTCCTCATGCGAGTCATGAGACGTCCTTCATGCGGCTCGGTCATGAGACATTCCTCATGCAGCTCGGTCATGAGACGTCCTTCATGCGGCTCGGTCATGAGACGTCCTTCATGCGGCTCGGTCATGAGATGTCCTTCATGCGGCTCGGTCATGAAACGTTCTTCATGCGGCACAGAACTCAGGAAGCTTCATGCGGCTCAAAATCAGACGAGCTTCATGCGGCTCAGGAGTCCCATGCGGCTCAAACACATAGGCAGCTCGAGTAAACTCCATGCGGCTCAGAGAGAGAGGCCACGTGGCATTCAAAATAGCTGTGCTCAACGTCTGGACGCATTTAATGTTCTGACGGCTGACAGCTGACAGATGACAGACCTGACATAAAGTTGTCATAATGACTGACACGAAAAGCAGAATTTTTCTAGGAAATAAGGAAAATCTTCACCAATACGGTGCTGTCTACCAAGCTTCGAGGCAGGTCCATGCGGCCAGACTAGATGAGTTCATGCGGCCAGTGCAAAGAAATCTATGCGGTTCAAACCATGAAGGCCCCATGCGGCTCAGCCATGAAGAAACCCATGCGGCTCGGCCATGAAGACTCTCGTGCGGCTCGGTCATGAACATATTCATGCGGCTCGGTCATGACAACCTTCATGCGGTTCGAGTGTAGAGACTATTCATGCGGCTCGGTCATGAAATCTTCCATGCGGCTCGGTCATGACGACCTTCATGTGGTCCAAATATGAATACTCCTCATGCGGCTCAATAATGATGACAGGACACGTGTCCTAAACATAATCAAATTTCGGGTCAGATTCTAATAATTTGGGACACGTGGCAAGAGAATAAATTAAATTGATTCATTTAGATTTGCAGACATCTGCAAATCATCATGACGGAGATTTATTGCAATCAACATTTATTATTGATGGGATTTGGCATAATCCACATTAATGGTCCAGATCCTTCACACTCAAGACTAATGGTCCAGATTGATCAATCACCAGGCCGCCGCCACTTTGAGAACGGGTAATCAGCCAAACCCTAATGATGCTTCCCCAATATTATAAATAGCAGGGTGCCATTCCCTTGCAAAATACACAGAGTCAAAAAAAAAGGAGGAAGAAGAGAGAGAAAGGTCGGCAACAAAAAGAATAAAAAAAAAGAAGAAGAGAGAGATATACACAGAGAGAGCTCCCCCTTTTCTTGATAATCACAGAGAGAGAGAAGCCAGGAGAGCAACCCGAGGAGAGTAAGAAGAGCCTTTCTTCGTCAACGCCGAGCAGATCTTCCCCGAGCCAAGACTGCATACCGATCGTCCAAGGAGTAAGGCAGAGCGGCCGTCGCTTTCCCGAGCCTCTATCGTCACCCCCCAGAATCAAAAATAAACAATCGTACTTAGTCTGCTGTACCTAGGTTTTTGTCCCTAGGCTTTCTTTGTACGAACGAGTTTATATTGTGAGTCTATGTTCAGTCCTCCGATAATTGTTCTGTTCTTTTACAATCAATGGCAAACAGCAGGGTTGATCACCGACTCATCAAAATCAACTCCCATTTGGCAAAGAGAAGCATCTAGGAGGACCTCATTCAACAAAGGGATCGTCATCGACACTGGCACAACAAAAGTGGAAGTCAGGCAAAAAGACAAAAGGTGTCAAATAGATTGACGCATCGTCAGGGTATAAACCCATGCGCATCAGCTTCAACGCATCACACATGTGCGTCAGCATTGGAGCTTCGGCGCATCATCAGGGCGTAAACCCATGCGCGTCAGCATTGGAGCTTCGGCACATTCAAGGCGTGAGCCCATGCGCGTCAGCAAAGGCTTCAGCGCATCATCAGGGTATAAAACCCATGCGCGTCAGCAAACTAAACCTCGATGCATGATAAAGGCCTGAGCCTATGCACGTCGACAGGATAAACCTCAGCATATCAAGGACAGAAGCCCATACGCATCGGCGGCAGAAAGTTAGAGCATATTAGATAGCAAAAGTCGACACCCACCCGTCACCCCGGGACGAACGTCGGCCGGAGTCACAGTGGTGGTAGGAGCATCCTCGTCGACGAACTCTGCCGGCTCCTTTCTCTTAGCACCGCCGTGAGGAGTCTTGGGAGCCATTCTCTCAAAGAAGAAATTAGGGTTTTTGAAGAAGAACTCTAAAAAAAAGCAAGGCACAGAGCAGAAGGACTCTCTCTCTCAAATCTCTTGCCTATTTATAGGCCGTGGTCGCACGCGTGAACCGATGACGAGTGATCTCAGCCGTCGCCTCGGGTTCTGTGAAGAGATAACAGCAAATACAACCAAAAGATCATCATTAATCTTTTCGGTTACCGAGGCATTATCATATGCATTAACTGAGAAGAGCATGCGCCCCAACAGTCATGCGCCCTGATCGCCATGCTTCTTATTCAAAGTATTCCAAAACTTATTCAAAAGTTTTAAAAAATTTGAAGGGGGTCTTATAGAAGCATGGAATTTCACAACCAGAAAGCCCATACGCCAGACACTACATGCGCCAGAACTCGGACAGAACACTTCACAGCAAAATCAATAAGTATAGGCATTTGAAGAAGGACTTTTTATTTATATATAAAAGTCTATTACATGTCTAGAAAAGGTTGTACAAAAGAGAATTTCTACAAAGGAAAGATCCTAAGTCTACAGCCAGCGACCACCATGTGCCTCCAGATAGGCGCAGCGGCCACCATGCACCTGCAGATAGGCGCAGCAGTCACCATACGCCTTCAGATAGGTGCAGCAGATACCATGTGCCTCCATCCAGGCACATCCCACCATCTCTTCAGCAGCTCAGTTATGTGCATCCAGCTCAGTTATGTGCATCCCTTCAGCAGCCCAGTTATGTGCCGCTCTTCCAGCCAGGGTCACCTGATAAGTGCTTCGACTAAACAAAGCATTTAACCCTCTGGCTGGAACCAAGGAAGAGAAAAGCACCACAAATCTGTGGCCAGGGGAGGCTTCGAAAGAGCCTCCAAAGACCAAGGAAGACCGTAATCGAAATACGGCTAAAGGAGCAGCTTTCAACACAACCAGAGTAGGCGACACCCACTTTGAAGAAAGAAAGAGCCTAGCACCGCCATTCCGATCTACGGCTCTTCCAGAACAACGGAGACGAGGCCCGAACATCCCTATCTTTGGATGCAACAGGCACCTTTCGCCCGCCTCGGAAGCCCTCGACTCCGTCTTTTGGATGTAACAGTCACCTTCAGGAGCATTAACGACGAACATGGCATCTCATCTTCACTCTCGGGAGCACTTCGTCAACAGAATGCATCGGAGAACCCGAGTTCATATTGGAGGTACGTGAGAGAGCGAGAAGCAAACCTTCTCTCCATGCCACTATTTATAGGCTGGGCAGATCAAACGCATGCGCCAAGTGGATGGCTCTCCGAATTCCATGCAATAAACTCACATTAAATGGATGAACCGGACGCCTCGACTTCAGCCAAACGGCTATTAAAAGCACTCGAGAAGCGAAACAGCCGCATCATTAAAGACGTGTCGGATGCGCTGGCTGGACAGCGCATCACACCCCTTCAAACACCAAGCACCTCCTACAGGTGCGCCCTGTACCGAGCGCATCACAGAGGATGCACCCCCATACGTCCCCATACGCCTAGTAGAACGTCAACCAACGTGCCCACTCAGCTGTCCATCGAATGTTACTAATATTAAATGCTGAACTGACAGAGTTGGCAGTACGCCTTCCCAAGCCTGAACGGTTGACAGCTTTTGCATAAAACGAAGCGTCCACAACGTCAACATCATCATGACTGTACTTCGACGGCTACTGCCACGTGGCCACTCAACCACCCGCATGCGCCTCCACGGCCATACGCCCAAACCCGTATGCGCCTCAAAAGCCATGCGCCTCAGACCCTTCACTGATCCCTAAAGACAGAAAAAGAGTCTCCAGTTGAAGCTTTGCATGCGCCTCAAAAGCCGTGCGCCCCAGACTGATCTCTGATCCCGAAAGACAGAAGGAAAGTCGCTCGCATGCGCCTCAAAAGCCATGCGCCCAGAACGGCTCGTTACTCCTAAAGGTTACGAGCCAAAATCTCATCATGCGCCCAATCTAAGGCGCATCCTACCAAATCATTCCCCCCATCAGATCCGAGATCTCCGAGCCATGAGTCGACGACACGTGTCCTTTGACTCAACTCATCCAAGATTTCAGCAACAGAAAGATCTTCTCCTCTGCTACGTGCCGGCTCACAACAGCAGTATGAAGAATTCAACCCCTCGAGTAGGGCGCATCATCCATGCGCTTCCATCAGCAATCTCCACGTGGCATCCCCATGTACAGGCGCATCCTACATATGCGTGCATGAGCAGCCAGCCTGCAAAGCTATAAATAGAGGGATCATTTCCTTCTTACCCAGCTACATACACACAGAGAGAGACGAACGAACATACCACCAGAGAGGCAGATACAGACATTCAACGTCTTCCTCCTCTCAGCAAGCTCCAGCACCCAGAGCAATCTACACCTTCAGAGAACCGATAACCGTCGTCAGCCCGTCAACGGAGTCAACGTATTACCACTCGCTCCATTGGCACTAGGAACCCAGATTAAACAAAAGTATACTCTTAGGACTACATCTAAGTCCTATATTGTAACACTATTCTGTTTGTGTTAAAGTTTTCAATCAAATAATTTTAATGGCAAACACAAGGAACATGGTCGCCCAACCATTTCGTATGCACCTCCGCAGCCATACGCCCAAATCTCTGTATGTGCCTCAAAAGCCATGCACCTCAGACTTTTCTCTGATCCCTAAAGACAGAGGTCAAGTCACTACTGAAGCCCCGCATACGCCATAAAAGCCATACGCCAAGACTGGTTCGTGACTCCTAAAGGTTACAAGCCAAAGTCTACTCATGCGCCCAATCCTAGTTGCATCCTGTCAGATTATTCTCCATCAAATCCGAGATCTTTGAGCTACGGATACGCGCCACAAGTCCTTTGACTCAGTTCAGCCGATGAAGGGGTGCTAATCATCCAAGATCTCAGCAACCGAAAGATCTTCTCCATTGCTACGTGTTAGCTCTGCCGCAGTCCACAAATACAATAAAAAGAGTTCAACTCCTTAATCCGAGCGCATCGCCCATGCGCCTCCATCAGCAATCACCACGTAGCATCCCCACAAACAGACACATCCTACATATGCGTGTATGAGCAGCCAACCTGCTGCTTATAAATAGAAGGATCATCCCCTCTCACACACAAACAGACTGTCAAAGATCAAGACACAGTCAACCAAAGCATCAGAGTGTACTTCCAGGGATCAGAAGAGACGCTCAACGTCTTCTTCCTCTTCGCAAGCTCCAGCACCCAAAGCAACTCAGACCTTCAGAGAATCGAAAACCGTCGTCAGATCGTCAACGGAGTCAATGCATT
This sequence comes from Iris pallida, assembly GCA_029216955.1. Taxonomy (NCBI): domain Eukaryota; kingdom Viridiplantae; phylum Streptophyta; class Magnoliopsida; order Asparagales; family Iridaceae; genus Iris; species Iris pallida. Next base: position 13,281,572 of record JANAVB010010193.1, on the reverse strand, counting down.
ACCACTCGCTCCATCGACACAAGAACCCAGATAAACAAAAGTGTTCTCTTAGGACTACATCTAAGTCCTACATTGTAACACTGTTCTGTTTGTAATTAAAATTGTAATAAAAAGATTTTAATGGCAAATAAGCACGAGGACGAGATTAGATCTCGACATCCGTACTTGTTCGACTCAGTAGATATATTTATCCTTATGCCTTTGTAATATGTTTCCCTATTTTTATTGCACCCACTAGGGTGTATGAATGTTCTCTAATGCCTGTTAAAATTGATGAGATTGCATGCGTAGTTAGCCTTGTAATTAGTATCTTGGTTGCTTTGATTTCTCTATCTTATCTTGGCAGAAATTTTGAGGACAAAATTTTTCTAAGAAGGGTAGAGATGTCACTCCTCGATCTTGATATACGTATTCTTTCATGAATCCAGTACATGGTATCCTGTATTTAGCATGTACATAATTCTATTTATTATTTATTAATGGTTGCATGTAGCCTTTAAGCATGTCATTAGTGGAATGGTTAGAGCATATTTAGAGATTAGGGTTTTCTTAGGCCAACCCAACCCAACTATATATATTCTCTTTCTTTTCTCTCCTCATAACCTTTCATTCATTTTTCTTAACCACTACCATTAGGCAAGTACAACTTGCTCAAAAGTGAAGCTTTGTGCATTTTTCATTCTTGATTTTTTTTTCTTTGATATTATTTATCTATATTGTTCTTCTTATCATACTCTAAAAGTTTAGTACTTGGTTTTTTCGATTTTGATGGATGGATTCTTGTAGATCTAAGTTTATGTCATTTTTAGTTTTCTTGGGTTTTAATCTATCAAAATTACTGGTTTTTAAAAACTAATTGTTCCATGTGGTAGAGAACTTGATTCTACACAATTTGACCTTTAAAAAGTTAGATTTTGACTTGTTTTGAGAAAGTTATGGCCAAATAAGATTTGGACATCTTCTATGTTCATCTGTCCTGGTTTTGGCAGGGATGATGAATAGTTCCTGGTAGCATAGTTGTATAGTGCCTGGCCACATAGCTGCAAAGTGCCTGGCCGTATAGGTACATAGTACCTGGCCGTATAGTGCCTGGCCGCATAGTTCCTAACCGCATAGTACCTGGCCGCATAGTTCCTGACCGCATAGTACCTGGTCGCATAGCTGTATAGTGCCTGGCCGTATAGCTGCATAGTGCCTGGCCGCATAGCTGTATAGTACCTGGCTGCATAGCTGTATAGTGCTTGGCAGTATAGCTGTATAGTGCCTGGCTGCATAGTGCCTGGCCGCATAGCTATATAGTGCCTAGCTACATAGTGGCCGTATAGCTGTATAGTGCCTGGTCGCATAGCTGTATAGTACCTGATCGCATAGTGCCTGGCCGTACAGCTGCATAGTGCATGGCTTCATAATGCCGCAGACCGTATATTTAGCTATTTTATGTCCTATTTGGATGAATTGTGGCCAGAATTTCTTCCAAACATTAAAGTTTTAGATCTTTGTCTTGGCTTCAAAAATCTTCATGTCTCACTTTAACCAGAATTCATATGGGACTTATGGTACCTTGCGTACCTTGCACCTTTCACCTTGCACTTTTGCCCGTGCACAGTTTTTGCCACTTCATGACTTACGGGCACTTCATATCCTAAGTGCGTAGTACATTCTTGTTCTTTTTCCTCTTGTGACTTGGTCCTCATTCCTGATCTTACTACCTATGCGTGTGCTGGATAAACCTATGTGTGTACTAAGGTATAATCTATGTGAGCACCGAGGTGCTATCCTATGTGCTAAGTGTTCCTATATGATACCTGCAAGTACGTCCAAGAGTCTAGCATTTACATAACAAATGGTATGTAGCAATGACATGGTATGTGTTGTGTGTTGTATTACACCAAGAAGGGGTACATACGTATGACTCCATGAGCCAGTACGGATCCCTTCTTGGGTAATTTTATATTCTACGACATCTAGGGGAGTGAGCATGTGACAATGACATGTGAACTCCGAGGATAACCTAAGGATTAACTAGGCAACTAACTTGGTAGATGCATTAGATGGGAAGAATTTCGAGATCATGCCATACTTGCCACCCAGGTCCAGTCCTGATGTGTCGAGTTGGCCGCCACGGATATGGTTTCATTCGCCTATAGCGGATGACTATATCCGACTTCTACGAGCTATGTGTTATATGTTTTAGTGTGGTAGCCCTCCAGAGGACCAATGCATAATCAATGTGCTATATGTTTAATAGTTTAGCTAGCCCTGCTGCGTTGACACGATCTGAGGATCCCTTTAATCAGTATTGCGAGAATAATTCTGCCAAATATAGAAAGCTGCAGGAATGAATGACCACTTGAAAAATGACTTGACTATGCCTTCTATATTCCGTTAGTAGCTGAAGGACATGGACTGTCATGGTGCGTGGTCCAACCCATGTCTTTGTTTGGTTGTTGGGTTGGTCTATCTTGCTATGACAGGCTGTGGACCAAGGTTACGACCGAAAGCCTTTTATTATTATTATTATTATTATTATTATTATTATTATTATTATTATTATTACGCTAGGGTTTTATCTCACTCTTTTGTGCTCCCTTGTGGTACTTGCTATTCGGGGCTGACCCGGCTGGTTTTGTTTGGCAGATCTCGTAGCAGCGCCCGAGGATCCAAACTTCTTCCCTGACGTTAATGGTGCATACTTGGAGCATGGATGGCGGGGGACTCGAGTGGGTTTCTTCTCAACCACTCGAGTATTATTACTTATGTTCTGGCGTTTAGCCACCGACACCTATTTAGCCAGTCAATCTTGATATTTTTTCCTTCGTATAATTGTAATTAAATCAGACTGCAGCTGAGTACGATTATATGCCTATGACTCTCTGGACTAGCTAACTTATAAAGCTAGATCCCGATGATCATTTTGATGAAGCGTCGGGGACGCCTTTCTGCTTTTATCTCATATGTTCAATAACTGCTGCTTTTTAATTTTAAAGATTGAGACATAGATGCGTTGTGGGACCATAGAAGACTTGATTGTAGCATGCACCCCCTAGTCTCATGGTAGCCACGATCGCCGTAGGATATTTATATATCCTATATGGAGTAGCTGGCCTAGTCCGTCTCAGTATTTTAGTACTGGGCGCGACATATGTATGGATATGTTAGTGGTTATGTTAGAATCTATGTAGAGGTTAGAGGTATCTTAGAAGTTAGATAGTGGTATCTTGTATAAGTTAGATAGTTAGTTGTGTTAGTCAATATTATTGTTAGTTAGATATGACATATGTTAGTTGGTTAGAGTTAGAGATGGATATATATATATATATATAGATATTAGTGTCTTGGTTATCCATGGTTTGTGTATGTGTGGTTGAAGATTAGATGAGTTAGTATCCCAATAGTTAGATATCTTAGATAGTTAGATAAGTTGTATCTTGTATAGATTAGAGATAAGTTAGATAGTGGTTAGTTTGTAGATAGGTAGTATCTTAGGATACTAGATGTTGGTATCCTAGAATATTGTGATTTATCTTACTTTAAGGTAAAGGGGTTTACCTTATCACAAGGTAAGGTAATGAGTTTACCTTCAAGACAAGGTAATAGAGGGTTTACCTTCAAGATATTGGGTTTACCTTCAAGGTAAGGTATGGTTACCTAGATACTAGGGCTAGATACTAAGGTATTGGTTATCTAATCTCTTGGGGTAGATAAATAGATGCTAGATAACTATAGTTTGGGTATTGGAAGACTAAGGTATTTATACCTACACTAAGGTTTTGGACTTCCAACCAAGGTAAGGGTATTGGGATACCAATAGAGATAAAGTAGATGGTATCTTGGTTAGTATCCTAGGAATGCTTGGATATAGAGTTAGTATCCTATATTAGAAATTAGTATCCTAAGTTAGTGGATAGATAGTAATCTAGAGATGTAAGTTGGTATCTTGGTGTCATAGGTTAGTGTGTCATATTACCTTGAGTAGGATACTACTAGTTAGTAACTTAGAATTTAGGATACTAGAAGTATATGTTATATAGTTAGGTGTATATAGCAAGTGTCATAAATATATATTTTAGCATCTTAGAGATTAAGATACTAGTAAGTTAGAGTGTTAGATAAAAGTTAGTATCTTGGAGGATAAATGAGAAGTCTAAGGTATTGACAAGGTAATGGAATTTACCTATAGTCTAAGGGTAAGGTATTGGTTGGATGTTAAGATAGATGGGTATAAACTAGTCTAAAGAAATGGTAGGATCTATTAGCCTAGGATAGTGAGTGATCTACTAGTCTAAAGTAGATGGGGTGTTAAGGTATTACCTAGATATTTAAGGTATTGATATAAGATACCTATAGAGATAAAGTAAGTGGGTTATCTTGGTTGGTAATTATTAGGAATAGGGTATTTGACTTAGATTTGACCCTATTTGACCAAGGTTGACTGTTTTACCTCAAAGTCAACTACAAGTCAACATTGGACCTAGATTGGACTAGGAGTTGACCAGAGTTGACAAGTTGAACAAAAGTTAACTATGAGTCAACCATTGACCCAGTTTGACCTAGACTGGATTAGATGTTGACCAGAGTTGACCAATTGACAAAAAGTCATCTGTAGATCAACCCTTGATCTAGTATGATATAGATTGACATTGTTTGACCTTGTTGACTTTGTTTGACTTATCTTGACCTAGTTTGACTTTGTTTGACTTAGTAAGACATAGTTCGACTTTGTTTGGCCTAGTATGACCTAGTATGATTTAGTTTGACTTATTTGACTTGGTGTGACTTAGTTTGACTTGGTGTGACTTAGTTTGACCTTGTGTGACTGAGTTTGACCTAGATTTGCATAACATACACTAGAAATCATGCCTAACACTGTTAAACCCTATTTAACTCATGCATATATTATCTTTAGGTCTGTGACTCCACTCGGAGCCTCGATACATTGTTTACATTTTCTACCAGATCTCAGGCGAGTACATTCTCTGATAACTTTTCTATTCATGTACTTAGTATAGATATACTTGTTCTTAACACATTGGTCACACGGATTGGTATTCATGGATCCCGACATGAGATGTTATTTCTTGTTATCTTGGTATATCTTGTACAAGCCCTTGTAGTTCATGTGCAGTATATGGACACCGATTCTCGAGGAGACTTGCTCCCTTCTCATAGAATCCCGTATCGTAAGATGTCTTATTTGTATCTACTCTACCAGTCGGGGGTGGGGAGTATTAGTGTAGATGTGTGGTTATTATCCGCCTTGTTTATTTTGTAGACCTTGTGAATACCAATCCTACACTCCACGTATGATTGGCTAGATCATTAGACCTTGTTCAGACCCAAGCCGGCCACATATTAAAGCTAGTATTCACACACCTAGATAGATGATTCTTGATTCTTGTACATGCCATGATCAGTTTTACTTGCCTTATTCTAGCTCTAGTTTACAGCTTACATTGTCATGATACTTACATGTATATTTCTATTACTCTTGTATATACTCTCTATTTACAGTCTCGTAGCATTTGTCATATCTTGTGAACTGTTGTTAGTATATTGTGATCGTTCCATCCTTACTGGATATGTTGACAAACTTTTATAGATGATGGAAAGGACGAGTGTCCTACCTACTATGGTCCTCATGACTTAGTGGACGTAGACCAGGAGACCCTTGTCCAGCAGGGGTTAGTTCCAGTCGATAAGGCATTAGTGGTAGCTTTGCTAGATTAGTTTAGTACTAGACTTTGTCTCTAGATTACACTTGGGCTTGTTATTATTTAGTATTTGTATTTGAGATTATTGACTTTGAGACTTTGGACTTGTATTTTTCTGTGTTGGACTTTCGGGATAATATTTTCATATCTTGTTGTCTTTATCTTTCAGTGTCATCTTTTCTTCTTAGAATTTGTGGTTGAGTATATTATTTTGTCATTTCTTGTCCTCCGTTCGGAGTTGACCACTCTCGACAGGTTTTGATATTTTAACTGTTGTTAGATAGTAGACCGAGACAGCGTTCTACGTCGTTTTTGCGACGTAGGCTGGGACGTTGTCTTCCACTCGTGCCCTTAGTCCGGATGCCGGTCGTGACACGTTTTTAGTGGTGGCCCATGCAGGTCAGAAGTCATAAGTAGTACGATGTCGTAGTAGTGCTCGACTTAGAGTGCTGCTATGAGCCTGCTATAGGTTTAGAAAATATAGGCTATAGGCTAAGGATACTCAATCACAGTTAGGACTTCTTAAAAAGATTACAGGGACAACCCTTAAGAATCTCATGATAAACTATCTCGAAATTTGATTCTAACTATTTTTGTCTATTCTTCCTTGTCTGTGTTTGGACTTAATTCTTGGTGTTCATTGATTTTCTACCAGGATAAACCTCTGGACTAAGTTGCTTCAGTTATGGAATCTAGAGTCTTCTACAACTATATTAGCAGCCATGGCGAAGACATAGGGTCTGATTTTAGATGTATTTCTTGGTTTGTGGGAATTTAAGGTTTTCACAGCCAAGCATGCGGCAATGCAAAAATGTTAGATGCCACGATCTTAGAGGTATGTACCTTAGTTGCGTACCCTATGGTTTATTGCAGCTATACTTACTAGCGTGACGATGATTCTGATAACTTGATTCTGGGTAGACGGGTATGGATATTAGATTATAGAATATATACCTTATAGAGGTTACCCTATTATAATATAGTAGGTATCAGTCGAGATGTTACTTGGGTATTTTGGAGAAGAGAGTGGGAGCTAGGCCACCTGTAGCACCGCATCATGCCCCGCACCAGCTGTCACGACCCGCACCCACTTTTTCGGATACGAGACGTGTCCAAGCCAGCCTACGCCGCAGAGTCGGCGGTAGAACGCTGTCAAGCTCGCAAGAAATAAATGCTCGAAATCACAAAATATAATATTTGCTGCTCATTCACATTTCTAAGTTTATTACAACATTTACAAGATTTATATTTAAAGGAAAATACAAAGTTCTCACAATTAATGAAAATGATAACTAGTTCCACTATCTAGGTCGGCCTCCGCATACCCATGTCTTTCCAGTGCTAAGAGTGATCGCGGCTAAACCTGAAAAATGTTGGTTTCTAGTTAGGAATGGAACAAGCACACAAACCGACGACAAAACGAAAATATAATAGAATTAACAAGACATGAAAATAACATATGTAATATGAAAGCTAGGAAGAAAACTGATGACATGGCACGGTGAAAAGTAAAAGGAAAAATAAAAGACATCTACCTAGGTGGTGTAAAATATCATTTTCGACATGTGAACGGCTAGGGGATAAATAAGGCTCACTGCCCGTGTCGTGTGCAGCTGCTAGCATTCACGAAAGATAAGGGGATAGTTCTGGGTAGTCCACATGTCTACTAAGATATTTCCCCTCCCGACTACTCCGTGTGACGAGCGTGTCAACAAGCAGCAAGATATATGTATAGACATGAAATGAGAAAACTACTATGAATCGAAAGCAATCAGAAAGTGCACTTGCCTGAGGTCCTCAGCTGGAGAAACCAATACGATACCACATAATAAGCCACAATCAGTCAACACATGCAGAAGTCTCCAGATGCTGAAATAAACAGTACCAACGTTCTCAGAATAGTCAAATTAGCTAGGATTGCCTGTCCTTAAGTCTAATTCTGGACACAGGGGTAAAACGGTAATTTCGGGCAAAAACAATGTCCGCCGTTGGACCCGCTTTGCACCAAAAAGTGTGCCAGAGTCAATGGTCTCTAAAGTCGTCAAACTACATGTCTACGGATCCGGTTTTCAAATGCGAACCCAACCGTATGTCCAAAGTTAGATTTCGGCGGACCATGCACAAAATCGTCCGTTGAGTGGGACCGTGGGGCCCGCAAAACGACGTACGATTCAACTGTCTCAGAACTGGACCAAACTTGGCATATAGGACCAGAAAAATAATACGGTCCTGTTGGCGCAAGTTTCGTCTCGATCTGATGCGCGTGTACAAAGTAATTGGAAAACTTACACAGAGGCCGATACGGTAAATTTCGACGGATACGCATCAAATTCGTCGCGCACACGCGACCAATTTCAATTCCGCCAAAGCCTACACGACCACGAAGCCGTTATGCAGCTTTCGATGCTTACGGTGCGCGACCACGTCGCCCGATTTGGCGGAACGCACGTCGTGTGGAGCAATTTTCTAGTTTTGAAAACAGATTTTTGGAAAACTTTGGGATTCGCTTTCTCGACGCATAGTCGATGATTTTCAAATCCGCAAAAAAGGTTGTGAAGCTCTATATGTTGTCTAGGACTGCCTTCAAATAGATTTTTGAAATCATGCATGGTTTGGATGATAATTAAATACAAAGTAGGCTAGTTCGACTGTTGTCAGTCCTGTTTTTGGGACGGGTTTTCGTCGTTTTTCGGGTCGATATTCTGGCTGATTTAGCGCACCTACACATAAATTAATTAAAAAGATGTAAAGGTGTATATGTTGACTTCGTACTAGGGAAAGCGGTTCGACGATTCATCAACGGTGCGCGGAGAAAACTATCCGCGAAATCTCTTCGCTGACTACTCTGCTGCTGCTGCCTCCCGGTGCGCGTGGCGCGCGCGCGAAGCTCTCCGGCGACTCTGTCGCCGACCGATGGCCGACCAGACCAAGGCGGGGCGCGCGCGCGCGCAGGGTGGTGGCGGAGGTTGTTCGGTATTAGGGTTTGTGTAGAGTTCTCGACGATATGTCTGTGCGGCTTTACAATAGGGAGGGTTCGAAGTATATATGTTCGCGTACTGCTCGGGTTTGGGGAAGTTCGAAGTGGTGCCCGCTCGGTCTGGCCGGACGGGCTGGGATTTATTAGTTTTGTTTTCATTCTCTTTTTCTTGTACTAATTCTTTTTACTATTTTTATTAGCAAATTACATATATATATGTAAATATTTATATTTATATATATATATATATATATATATATATATATATATATATATATATATATATATATATATATATATATATATATATATATATATATATAGGTATATCTACATATATATATAATTATCTATTAATATATATAAATATCTATATACATTTATACGCATATACATACACACACATCTATATATTTATATATTTACGTATACATTCACATATTCGTATATATATTTATACACACACACACATATATGTATATTTACATATACATACACGTATACACTTATACGTATTTACATATATGCACATATACCTATCTATATAATATATTTATATCTACTTACGCATGGACACATATATATATTCAATATATATATATATATATATATATATATATATATATATATATATATATATTTATATATATATATATATATATATATATATATATATATATATATATATATATATTCATACACACAAATAATCAATAATAATAAATAGTATTATTTAAGGATAACCTCAATAATATTGATAATAAAATAATGACAATAATTATAACAAAATTCAACAAACCAATAGTGGTGTATATACCATTATGCACCGTCCAATAATCCCAAAATATGCAAGGACCTATTTATACAACTATTATTGAATATCCAATAATGACGATGTTTACAATATTTAAATATTTAGAAAATATTCAATAGATCATTAGAACGAAGTACAACACAATCATACCAAAACACACCTACACGGATGTCGTTGGACGTAACGTATGACTACATGGGCTTGCTACGTGTCATATCTGGACTAACTTGGTATAACCGAATTTCCTAAAAGTCCAAATATTAATAAATAACTAATTTAACTATTTATAGGGATTAACTCACAACTTGGCCTGGTTTTCTTAGTTAGGACGCCACTATGGCTCGGTCTTCCCTACCAAGGCTAATACACTAGTCAAAGCACGCCACTGCACTATCCGTGTCATAATTCTTAGTCGTCTTGTACTCCAAACCACAACTATGGCTAAAATTATCTATCGTAATAATTAAATTTTTAATTATTTATAAAATTCTAAAATCACTATTTAAATCAAATAAATAATAAAAAAATATTTTTGAAGAAATTCGGGAAGGGGAGTTACAAATCTACCCCCCTAAAAAAATAATTTCGTCCTCGAAATTCAAATTCATAACTATTTCTTAAAATTCAAAGTCTAGTATTCCCTTAATCTCCTCAAATTTACTTTTTCAAAAATATTTATGGCCTTCTCTAGTCATTTGGTATTTACGAAATCTCGAGGACTTCTACCCACCTTAGGTTACATTACTCTCTTGAAACACGGGTCACTAAAATCTTATAGTCTTCTGACTAGTGGATAATAATTCTTCCAAAATGTCTAGGACATATAGTATCTATAATCTCCCATATCTACAAACAACAAATTATTTAATAATCAAGCAATATTGCAATAACTTAAGAATTTCTGATGAATTCTAGACAGCATGATTTATTCGTCACCCCAAAATAGGAAGGGACGAGAATCCAGAGTTCAGGAAGGCAAGGGAGAATAATCGAAAATGAATTCAAATAGTTCAGTTCTATAGTCCAAAAATGGTGGTATGCACGGATGGGTTTTACTGGGTCTTAATGGGTTCTCTATTTTGGACATCAGTCGTTGGTTGGATGAATATTGGGTTTCACTCTATATGGACTAGACAAGATTCCAATGATAAAACTATTCCTACCAGATTAGGGTGACCTGGAATGGGTTTCAACCCAAGTGGTTGTTGGTTGAGCTAGTTGCTAGTCGGAAAGTATACTGGTATCAAGGTATGGGTTATAGTTGGTCCTTTTTACTTGAAAGTCGTACCATAAAAATAGAGTACAAGGGGACGAGTTTGAGTGGTACATGATATACATTGATGAAGGTGGACTCGTCTAGATCTTGCATATGAAATTTGTTGAAAGGTAACAACTAGTCTCGTGCTCCGAATATTAATGGCACGGTCGGGGACACGAAATGATCTAAAAGGGAAAGTGGGAGTCCATGGGCACTAATTATCGTCATAATGCAAATTACTCTAATCAATCGGTAATCTTCGTATCCTAAAAATTTTAGAAGGCTTACAGTCTACCCACCTTAGAAGCTAGGATATGGTGGCAAGGTTCCTGTCACTGGGCTGGTCGATGGTAGCTACACTTGCATATACAACTATTATAGTCATGGGGATACTATGTATCTATCTATCAATTACGAGTTTTCGTCTTTCCAACCAGTGAAGACAAAACATTAAAGAGTTCAAGAGAGATGTCACTGAATACAATTACGTGATTCAAAGGCGAAAATATAATTCAAGGAAAATTGTCAAAGCAGTCGCGGTTGAGATCCTAGGGACATCTATATCTCAATCCACGTAGGATAATTAGATGAAGAGCGAACCGAATGCATCATGGTTGATCAGACCATAATACAATGATTCTGATTAGACAATATGTTAGTGGGCGTCCCCAATAAACATATGTCTTGAATCAAGCTCGATAAAAGAGTAAGCTTGCAAAAACTAGGCTGTAATAGCAGAACTGGTCAAGAGAGTCAACATATAAATATACGAGATTTTTTTTTGAAAGGAGGAATAAGTAGTTTGGGTTTTGGGAAAATCAAAACCTTTCATGGTGTCATTGCTTATATAGGCATCCTACTATCTTCTATCCAAAAGGCTTTGGTAGACTAATGGGTTATAGACTTCTGAATTTTATGTTTTAAGTAAACCTATTAGTGTCAGTCAATTACCCTGTCAATAGATCACAAGAACCACATAACGCAAGGTTGGGAGACATGCTACTTAACTTACAGAACTTATACTAGTATTGGTTTTGGATCTTAGGGTCATGCAGGGCAGTCCCTGTCCTCTATAGCATCCTAAACTTATAATCACGTCTGAAATTATTTCACCGAGAATTATGCCTCGCCTGTATACTCTGGCTGTGACAAACCATTGGTTCCGTGATTTAGGTGTGATAAGCTATCAGGTACTCCACCTTATATTGACACAAGGATATCTAAGATCTAAGAGGTCAACTACGACATAGTTTTAGCAATGTCCTATAACCTATGATCATCAAAATGGTTTTATTTCTATAGGTTGTGCCTCGCCAGTGCGCTGCTGGCTGTAGTGAACCCACACTATCCATTCTCAAACAATTGGCGACAATACGCTGTTGTCTCGTCATCGCGGTCATTTAATTACTCTAACTATATCCCTAAGGACTTCAAGGAGCTGCTTAGAGTTTCAAGCTAGTGGATTATGATAGAGCGTAAACATCTACCTATGAGTCTCAATCCTTAAAGTAAAAAAAATGTTGACTGGGGAGAAAATAACTGAAGACAGGAAAAATAAGAATCTCCTAACATTTATCTCATATATATTACAAATGATTGAGAGAAACACTTTAAATCAATCTGCCTCAAGATTCACATACGAAAAACAGAATCATGAATTATGATTTAAGTCCTTACAGCAAAATAGAATTTAAATAAACAGTTCTAACTTATGATATAAGATTTACAACTAATAGAGCAAAAGAAAAATTGAACAGTTTATCAAGATTAAAGCCTTAATTATAGAGAAGACTAACTTACCAATGAATAGTGGGTCCACATTGGATCATAATGTCATATCAAAAGTATCAGTGTATCTTATAGAGACCAGGCAAGCATTCTAAATAACATGGCCTATCTAACAACCTTAACTACCCAACGGTCAATTTGAACAAGAGACTCCTAGTCCTAGTCATTCTCTTAAATTAGTTTAACCCTAATTGTGAATGAGCATTTCCTGGGCGCAGGCTCGCAGCAGTACGACTAATATGGTACTACCGCGAGTTCGCATAATTTGCGAAGACTGACCTGCATGGGCCACCACAAAAACTTGTCACGACCCGTACCCGCTTTTTCGGATACGAGACGTGTCCAAGCCAGCCTACGCCGCAGAGTCGGCGGTAGAACGCTTTCAAGCCCGCAAGAAATAAATGTTCGATATTACAAAATATAATATTTGCTGCTCATTCACATTTCTAAGTTTATTACAACATTTACAAGATTTATATTTAAAGAAAAATACAAAGTTCTTACAATTAATGAAAATGATAACTAGTTCCACTATCTAGGTCGGCCTCCGCATACCCATGTCTTCCCAGTGATAAGAGTGATCGCGGCTAAACCTGAAAAATATTAGTTTTCAGTCAGGAATGGAACAAGTACACAAACCGACGACAAAACGAAAACATAATAGAATTAACAAGACATGAAAATAGCATATGGAATATGAAAGCTAGTAAAAAAACTGATGACATGGCACGGTGGAAAAGTAAAAGAAAAAATAAAAGACATCTACCTAGGTGGTGTGAAATATTCTTTTTGACATGTGAACGGCTAGGGGGTAAATAAGGCTCACTGTACGTGTCGTGTGCAACTGCTAGCATTCACGAAAAATACGGGGATAGTTCTGGGTAGTCCACATGTCTACTAAGATATTTCCCCTCCCGACTACTCCTTGTGACGAGCGTGTCAACAAGCAATAAGATATATGTATAGACATGAAATGAGAAAACTACTATGAATCGAAAGCAATCAGAAAGTGCACTTGTCTGAGGTCCTTAGCTGGAGAAACCAATACTATACCACACAATAAGCCACAATCAGTCAACACATGCAGAAGTCTCCAGATGCTGAAATAAACAGTACCAACGTTCTCAAAATATAGCTAGGATTGCCTGTCCTTAAGTCCAATTCTGGATACAGGGGTAAAACGATAATTTCGGGCAAAAACGATATCCGCCGTTGGATCCGCTTTGCACCGAAAAGCATGCCAGAGTCAATGGTCTCTAAAGTAGTCAAACTATATGTCTACGGATCCGGTTTTTCGATACGAACCCAACCATATGTCCAAAGATAGATTTCGGCGGGCCGAGCACAAAATCGCCCGTTGAGTGGGACCGTGGGGCCCGTAAAACGATGTACGATTCAACTGTCTCAGAACTGGACCAAACTTGGCATACAGGACCAGAAAAATAATACGGTCCTGTTGGCGTAAGTTTCGTCTCGATCCGATGAGTATGCACAAAGTAATTGGAAAATTTGCACAGAGGTCGATACGGTAGATTTCGACGGATACGCATCAAATTCGTCGCGCACACGCGACCAATTTGAATTCCGCCAAAGCCAACACGACTACGAAGCCGTTATGCAGCTTTCGATGCTTACGGTACGCGACCACGTCGCCCGGTTTGGCGGGACGCACGTCTTGTGGAACAATTTTCTAGTTTTGAAAACAGATTTTTGGAAAACTTTAGGATTCGCTTTCTCGACTCATAGTCGATGATTTTCAAATCCGCAAAAAAGGTTGTGAAGCTTTATATGTTGTCTAGAACTGCCTTCAAATAGATTTTTGAAATCATGCATGGTTTGGATGATAATTAAATGCAAAGTAGGCTAGTTCGACTGTTGTCAGTCCTATTTTTGGGACGGGTTTTCGTCGATTTTTGGGTCGATATTATGGCCGATCTAGCGCACCTACACATAAAGTAATTAAAAGGATGTAAATGTGTATATGTTGACTTCGTACCATGGAAAGCGGTTCGACGATTCATCGACCGTGCACGAAGAAAACTATCCGTAAAATCTCCTCGCTGACTACTCTGCTGCTGCTGCCTCCCGGTGCGCGTGGCGCACGCGCGAAGCTCTCCGGCGACTCCGTCGTCGGCCGACGGCAGACCAGACCGCGGCGGGGCACGCGCGCGCGCAGGGTATTGGCGGAGGTTGTTCGGTATTAGGGTTTGTGTAGAGTTCTCGACGATATGTACGTGCGGCTTTACAATAGGGAGGGTTCGAAGTATATATGTTCGCATACTGCTCGGGTTTGGAGAAGTTCGAAGGGGTGCCCGCTCGGTCTGGCAGGCCGGGCTAGGATTTATTAGTTTTGTTTTCATTCTCTTTTTCTTTTACTAATTTTTTTTACTATTTCTATTAGCAAATTACATATATATATATAAATATATATATATATATATATATATATATTATCTCTTAATATATATAAATATCTATATACATTTATACGCATATACATACGCACACATCTATATATTTATATATTTACGTATACATTCACATATTCGTATATATATTTATACACACACATATATGTATATTTACATATACATACACGTATACACTTATACGTATTTACATATATTCACATATACCTCTCTATAAAATATATTTATATCTACTTACGCATGGACACATATATATATTCATACACACAAATAATCAATAATAGTAAATAGTATTATTTAAGGATAACCTCAATTAATGACAATAATGATAACGAAATTCAACAAACCAATGGTGGTGTATATACCATTATGCACCGTCCAATAATCCCAAAATGTGCAAGGACCTATTTATACAACTATTATTGAATATCCAATAATGACGATGTTCATAATATTTAAATATTTAGAAAATATTCAATAGATCATTAGAACGAAGTACAACACAATCATACCAAAACACACCTACACGGATGTCGTTGGACGTAACGTATGACTACATGGGCTTGCTACGGGTCCTATCTGGACTAACTTGGTATAACCGAATTTCCTAAAAGTCTAAATATTAATAAATAACTAATTTAACTATTTATAGGGATTAACTCACAACTTGGCCTAGTTTTCTTAGTTAGGACGTCACTATGGCTCGGTCTTCCCTACCAGGGCTAATACACTAGTCAAAGCACGCCACTGCACTATCCGTGTCATAATTCTTAGTCGTCTTGTACTCCAATTCTCAATTATGGCTAAAATCATCTACCGTAATAATTAAATATTTAATTATTTATAAAATTCTAAAATCACTATTTAAATCAAATAAATAATAAAAAATATTTTTGAAGAAATTCGGGAAGGAGAGTTACACCAGCAGCGGGATATACCCCACCAGGGCAGGGCTTTTGCGATGACGGTCGAGGAGACCCACACTGAAGGTGATGGATTAGGAGGTTAGGTCTTATTATTTCATTTTTCCTGTTTCTTTCCACTCATTGATTGTTTGATTACTTTCTTAGTACCTTTAGCTTGCATATGTGATGATCATTCTAGATTAATAGAAAAACCCCATTGGAGACTGCAATAACATGATACTATAGAGACTAAAACCATGCATGTTTGTTACCATTTTATAGAATTACATATTGTATAACTTTGGATAGAATTTAGAAGACTTTGATTGTTGGGGGCTTGACGTAGAGAAGAGTGCAACCATTTCGAATTTTGAGAAAGAAATTTTTCTAAGGGGGGTAGGATTGTAACTGCCTATTTTTAAAAATAAGGGTAAATTTGTAATTTTTCATATTCTAATATTTTTGTGAATATTTAATTATTAATATTGTATTTTGGGGATTAGTTTAGCCAGGTTTGAGTTTCGTCTAGTTTTGACTTGTGTTAGTGACCCGGATAGTTTACACTCTAGTTGGGATCCAAAGATTAGCTAGGCATAGCCCACAAACACATCTCATTAGGCTAGTGCATTTAGACTAAACCTACATGACAAGTTTAGTTATTTAAAGATTAGAAACTTGACCCTTTTGTCCCCAAACCTTTGCATGACTTAGATTAACCAAAGGGGACCTATTAAGGGCCTATTAGACATTCCCATTGTCCCAAACCTAACCCTTATGGCAGCCAAGAGAGGGTTCCATCTCCTTTTCATTTGCAAAGTAGCCTACGTTCCCATTTTAGTGTTCTTCCCAATCTTGAGAGCAAATCCCATTGATTCATCTCTCAAATCTTTTCTTTTCTCCACCAAATTCTCTCATTCTTGCAAGGAGAGGAAGCTACAAGGATTGTGGAGCCAAGAGCAAGGAGGGGTGTCTATTTGCTAGAAGGGTCCGTGTCGAATTCGTGTCCTTTGGGTTGTTCATTGGGAATCAACTCCCAATAGGTATCACTCTGTCTAAACCTTCTTTATTTTATCTTTGTCTTGCATATTTGTTAGTTTTGAACCCATAGAAACCACTCCCATGCATGAACCACCATTAGAAATGTTTTAGAGGCTCTTTTGGGTCCTCTTTAGGAGTTTGGGATAGGGTTGTGTCCCCTATAGAGAGATTCCAAAGGGGGCACACCATGTGTTTGTGTTTTTGCTCCATAGGCTTATTTGTCTTCTAATTTCAGATTTTTATGTGTTAGAGAGTAGAGTAACCATGGTTAGGATGTTTAGGTTTGTTCTCATTTGGATACCAATATTTGAATCTATGTATTATGGCCTACAAGCCCTATTTTTATGTAAAAATATCAAATATTGTTATATTTATGGATGTGGACTGATTTGGGGTTTTTTGTATATATATTGATATGTGTCTTGTGTGTATGTGATAGAATGTGGGTGTGTTAGTGTTAAGTTAGTGAGTTAGATAATCTAGTTAGTATCCTAGATAATATAGTTAGTATGTGTTTCTTTTGTCCAAAACAACCCAAATTCGTCATAATTTTTATCCCCGTTTTTAGTAGCCAAAGAAACTTAGAAATACCATAACTCCTATCTCAAGACTCCGATTAATCTCATATTTTTTTTAAAGAACCGTATCGAAGTTAGCTTTCCAAATATAGATATTAATAGGCCAAAATCGTTCTAGAACTTTCTGTAAAACTATTTGAGTGTCAGTTGTCCGAAAGACGAACGTGTTTCGGTGTTTTCGCGATTTCGGAAGCTTCCGGACACGAAAATGCGATCCGTTTGAAGTTTCAAAAAGCTAATACGAAGGGCTACGACATACTTTAATATTATAATTTAGTGAATAGGTCTAATAGGTGCAGTATTGGTTTTAAGTAGAAAACTAACTATACGATATGGACATTTTGTGTATCCTATGAGCCTATGTAGTATGGATATCAAGTGAATGTATGTATCATAGGTTGTCAAGAATATGTATGATATAGTACATATATATATATATATTATTGTTAGGTAATATATGTTAGTATAGTGTATGTGTGTTTGAATGAGATAAGGATGTGTGTGGTTAGTAGAGAGAAGTAAGATTGATAGAGGATATGTGCTACTGTGTGTTTGATGTTGTATAAATGGTAGTGTAGTATGTGTGTTGTGAAGGTGAGAGAGTTGAGAGGATCATGCCATCCTATTTGACTTGAGGCTAGTGTTGTTTGTTGAGTGATTTGTGTTTTGGTTGAGTGGTAGTGTGTTTGTATATAGATGTGTGTAGGTGTGTTAGAAGAGAGGGAGTGGATTTGGTATATGTGTTTGTGTGTGTGTTAGTGTTGGAGTGGAGAGAAATTTAGATGTTGTATGTGTGGATATATTAGTTGTTATGTTAGAATCTAGGTAGAGGTTAGAGGTATCTTAGAAGTTAGATAGTGGTATCTTGTATAAGTTTGATAGTTAGTTGTGTTAGTCTATATTATTGTCAGTTAGATATGACATATGTTAGTTGGTTATAGTTAGAGATGGATATATATACATATATGTTATAGTTAGATATTAGTATCTTTGTTATCCATGGTTTGTGTGTGTGTGTGGTTGAAGATTAGATGAGTTTGTATACCAATAGTTAGACATCTTAGATAGTTAGATAAGTTGTATCTTGTATAGATTAGAGTTAAGTTAGATAGTGGTTAGTTTGTAGATAGGTAGTATCTTAGGATACTAGATGTTGGTATCCTACAATATTATGATTTATCTTACTTTAAGTTAAAGGGGTTTACCTTATCACAAGGTAAGGTAATGAGTTTACCTTCAAGACAAGGTAATAGAGGGTTTACCTTCAAGGTATTGGGTTTACCTTCAAGGTAAGGTATGGTTACCTAGATACTAGGGCTAGATATTAAGGTATTGGTTATCTAATGGCTTGGGGTAGATAAATAGATGCTAGATAACTATAGTTTGAATATTGGGAGACTAAGGTATTTATACCTATACTAAGGTTTTGGACTTCTGTCACGCCCCAGAACCAGAATACTGGAGAGCGGGGGAATGACTCAGCCAGCTACGTATTACGGGTAGATGAATACCGTATAATACGATCAATGCTGTCTAAAAGACAAGGGGGTGCATACTACATGAAAGTCTTACTATGGTCACTTCATATCTATTGTCTCAATCATTCGAACAAGAAACAGTAATAGAGAACATGTAAGATAAAGCAGTAAGGCGTCCCAAACGCTCTGTCAAAATGTTCTTGATATCTGGCTTTACAAAACATAGCCAGATTGATGTAGCAAAAGTATACACAATTGTTATCAGCTGCAGCCTGACTTTAGTTACAATTATGTAAAAAGTAAGTACGAGACGATCCGACTAACATGTCGGTGCCAAACGGCAAAGTATAAAGTAGATAACAAAACGAGCGGGGAAGTAAGAAACCCACTCGTGTCCTGCTGCAATCATCCCTCTAGTGTTGACCATCTTGGAGGTAGAAGTAAGCTGAGTCCTCGGGAACCGGCTCTAAATCTGGCCATGCAAAACCAGAGAGGTTAGACCTCTAATAGCAAGTACCACAAGGAAGCACGACATGAGAACTAAAACCAGTAATATGAAATATGATAAATAGATCTC
This sequence comes from Iris pallida, assembly GCA_029216955.1. Lineage (NCBI taxonomy): Eukaryota > Viridiplantae > Streptophyta > Magnoliopsida > Asparagales > Iridaceae > Iris > Iris pallida. The sequence goes on along the minus strand of JANAVB010010193.1, from coordinate 13,262,019 downwards.
TGCTTGCTACTAGGATTCACATAACATCACGACACTTCGAACCAACCTCCCAACCAAACAAGGACAGAAGTTGTCCCGTCATGTCCTGACATTCTGATCATCCCAGTTAAGTAACAGAGTAGGTACAGTACACAAACAAATCATCTTGAACGGCCAATCAACTACTACGGCTTGCTATTGTGAGTCCCAAGTTATCTTGAAATTATGCAATAGGGATTCCTCAGTTCTTACTATGTGCAAGCAAGGCTAGTCTATCCAATCAATCAATTGCGCCAATCATGTAGTTAGACGAGTCCCAGCGGGACGCCCGCCGTTAATATAGCATGTACAATAATATAAGCAGATACTGTTCCCTGCCCGTGTGACAGATTTACAGTATCTGTGGGAATCAGCCGGCCTGTCGGGCACTTAATAGTCCCAAGGGGACTGCCATGTAAGAACTCGGGAATCCATTCTCTCCATGCCATCATTATTTTATTTAACTTAATAGTCTCTACGTTGAGTGAAGTTCCATGCCGTGGATCATGGTCATTCAAATGAGTACTTTCGTACGGGGTACGATATGTGCAACTCTACAACGATACCCGTGCGGCTAGGTTGTAGGTTTTACATAGCGTGATGCAACAATCAAATCTGACCACGGAGTAATCATGCCTTGACCATAAAGTACACATGCTATTTTTGTAAGATAGATAAATAACTAAATAATTAAATAATTTGAAGCCTGCATGTGCCTGTATGCCAATATTCGGGATTGGCTAATCGAGTACAATAGTTCATTACATGAACGTGTCTCATTCATTTCATTCAATAAGACGACTAGCCAGTCTCTTAGTTCCAACTAGGAACGCATGATCAATTTTAGTCAAGATAACCATTATCATCAATGGTGACAAGGCATGAAAGTCAAATAGTATTCAGTGGAGTCGAGTCTACGACTCTCAGGGTTTAATTCCAGTCAATCGGGGGATCTATAGCTCAATTCACGACACATGGTACATCCCACGTAACAATCTATATTTAACAGAAATATCAACATATCATGATTATATCAAGTTTATGCAAAAAGGCGTAAGGATATAAAATAGACGTTAAACATCTAATAAGATATCAATATACAGGACTATAGAGGATCCAGGGTAAGCAGGCTACTCTCATGTCAGCCTACGCTCATGTCAGCGTACGCTCAGGTCAAGCTACGCTCAAGCCAGCGTACGCTCAGGTCAAGCTAGCGTATGAACTCCATACGACTCCTGACCATCGAAGTCAGCGTATGTAAGTCATACGCTCCCAAAATGTAGCGTATGAACTCCATACGACTCCTGACCATCCAAGTCAGCGTATGCATGTCACACGCTCCCAAAAGGTAGCGTATGAACTCCATACGACTTCTGACCATCCAAGTCAGCGTATGCATGTCATACGCTCCCAAAAGGTAGCGTATGAACTCCATACGACTCCTGACCATCCAAGTCAGCGTATGCATGTCATACGCTCCCAAAAGGTAGCGTATGAACTCCATACGACTCCTGACCATCCAAGTCAGCGTATGCATGTCATACGCTCCCAAAAGGTAGTGTATGAACTCCATACGACTCCTGACCATCCAAGTCAGTGTATGCATGTCATACGCTCCCAAAAGGTAGCGTATGAACTCCATACGACTCCTGACCATCCAAGTCAGCGTATGCATGTCATACGCTCCCAAAAGGTAGCGTATGAACTCCATACGACTCCTGACCATCCAAGTCAGCGTATGCATGTCATACGCTCCCAAAAGGTAGCGTATGAACTCCATACGACTCCTGACCATCCAAGTCAGCGTATGCATGTCATACGCTCACAAAAGGTAGCGTATGCAAGACACACGCTACCTAAAAAGGTAGCGTATGGACTCCATACTGTGCTGCGCTAAAGAGCGAGCACAGCTCAGTGGCACAAGCTAAAAAGCTTGCACACTGCTCACTGTCTTCTCCAAACAGCAAGAACTCCATGGTTGTACCCTAAAGTTTCAAAAGTCCATAACTTGGTCAAAATAAGTCCGAATCCAACTTTACAAAGGTCAAAATTGGGTAGAATGAAATCCTCTACAACATGGAACCATCAAAACTTGAAAACACAGAAGTTTAATAGATCAAAACCATCAAAATCCGAAAATAACTCATATCTAGATCTACAAAGATTAAGACTTCGTAATGAAAAATGTCAAGTTCTAAACTCTTTTAGAATCACGAGGGAAAGAGAATGGAGCCATAAAAATGGGTCCTCATGAAGAAGCAAGATGTACTTGCCTATGGGTTTGGTAGGTGGAGAGAGTAATGAAGAAGAAGAAGAAGAGGAGTAATGGTGAGAATGAGTAATGAGGAGAGAGAATGGAGAGGGTGGCTTTAAATATGGAAGGGGTGGTAGGTGGAAGCTAATGGGCCGGGTCTAATGGGTCGGGTTGTAGGGGATCCAACCAAGGCCAACCCGAACCCAAAGCCTAGCTAAAGCAGAGAATAAAAGCATAAAATAAAGTGCAGAAATAAAATTGCAGAAATATAATTGCAGAAAATAAATTAACATGAATTAAAGGAAATTAAATACAGGATAACACATGATAACTATTAAATAAATACATGATAAGTACTAAATAAATACACATGAGTTGTACATGTATAAAAATACGCATTTTAGGAACGGGGAGTGACATCTCTACCCTCCTTAGAAAAATTCCGTCCTCGGAATTTCAAATCCAAGCAGGATAGGAATATCAAAACTAAACTAATCTAGGTACAAGCAATTCAATCAAGTAATCATTTTACAATATCCATAGCAAGTAACATATCTATATTTAACAATCTACGGTATTAAGCAATTCTACCCATAAGGTGATAAGCATAAGGAATCAAGGCAATCAAGGTACACAGAAAAAGATATACCTTGTGAATCAAACAGATGTGGATATCGTGATCGGATATCATCCTCACGTTCCCACGTTGACTCTCCCAAAGAGTGATGACCCCAAGCAACCCGGACAAGGTTAATTGTTCGGCTCTTGAGTATCTTCTCTCTTCGGTCCAAGATGGACACAGGCTGTTCCTCGTACGACAGGTTGGTACCGACAACCAGTTCTGAATGATCGAAGATATGGCTGGGGTTCGATACATACCTTCGCAATTGAGATACATGAAACACGTCATGCACCTCTCGTAACGAAGGTGGAAGGGACAAACGATAAGCAACATCGCCTACCCTATCAAGAATAACAAATGGGCCTACATATCGTGGGCTCAACTTCCCGCGAACGCCAAATCTAATGACCCCACGGGTAGGTGAGATCCGCAAGAACACGTGGTCCCCAACAGAAAACTCTAGCGGCCTACGATGCTGGTCCGCCCAATGACGATGCCGATCCTGCGCAACACGAAGTCGCTCTCTAATTCCTTTAATCACTTCAACTGTCTGAACAATCATTTCCGGGCCTAACATCTTCCTCTCCCCGATATCATCCCATGCTAGTAGCGACCTACACTTCTTACCATATAATGCTTCAAATGGCGCCATCTGGATACTGGCTTGATAACTGTTGTTGTAAGAAAACTCAACTAAGTGCAGGTGGCTTTCCCAAGATCCTCCAAAATCCAGAGTGCAAGCTCGTAACATATCTTCCAAAGTCTGAATTGTCCTTTCTGATTGCCCGTCCGTCTGCGGATGGTAAGCCGTGCTAAATCTTAACTTGGTACCCAGACTATGATGCAAGCTCTTCCAGAGATGCGATATGAAACGGGTATCTCGGTCTGACATAATACTGACAGGGACTCCATGCTGCCTGACTATCTGTTGCATATATAACTCTGCCAACTTTTCTGTAGATTGTCCTACTCTGAAAGGAAGAAAGTGCGCTACCTTCGTAAGCCGATCTACTATCACCCAAATAGCATCCTTACCACTTGGTGATCTCGGTAAACCGGTCACAAAGTCCATTGTAATGTGTTCCCACTTCCATTCCGGGATAGGAAGCAGTTGCAATAACCCAGTTGGCCTCTGTTGTTCTGCCTTTACTTGCTGACATATCAAGCAACGGGAAACAAACCTAGCTATCTCCCTCTTTATCCCGTTCCACCAGAAGTGCTGCTTGATATCTTGGTACGTCTTGGTCCCTCCAGGATGTATAGAATACTGAGATCTGTGAGCTTCAGTCATAACTTCCTGTCTAATATCTCCACTAGGTACACATAGACGTGATCCAAACCTAAGCGTACCATCTTTATGAATTTGCATCTCCTTTCTGAGTCCTGACTCACATTCTGCCCTAAGCTTCTGAATCCTTGGGTCCTGTGCCTGAGCTGCCTTGATCCTGTCTACCAAGTCGGATTGAACTTGTAGACTCGCCAGAATTCCTATATCGTTAGGAAGTATAACTTCAATGCCCATCTCCTGAAGGTCTTCTAAGATGTGCTTCTGCGTTGTCAACATCAATGTGCCACCTCTTCTGCTAAGAGCGTCTGCTACCACATTAGCCTTGCCTGGATGATACTGAAGCTCCACATCATAATCCTTGATCAACTCCAACCATCTTATCTGCCTCATGTTCAGCTCCTTCTGAGTAAAAATGTACTTCAGACTTTTATGATCTGTGTACATCTCCACTCGGTCACCATATAAGTAATGCCTCCATAGCTTCAGAGCAAACACTACTGCCGCCAATTCCAGATCATGAGTTGGGTAAATCTTCTCGTGGTCCCGAAGTTGCCTAGATGCATATGCTATCACCTTCCCATGCTGCATAAGGACACATCCAAGTCCTTTACCTGACGCATCACAATATACTGTAAAACCTCCGGGCCCAACTGGCAATGTAAGGATAGGCGCTGATATCAACTTCTGCTTTAGGTTCTCAAATGATGCCTGGCATTCTACCGACCAGACAAATAGTACATCCTTTCGTGTCAAGCGGGTCATAGGTGCTGAAAGTCTCGCAAAGTCTGATACAAACCTTCTGTAATATCCTGCCAATCCCAAGAAACTCTGTACATCAGCTACGGTCTTGGGTACGGGCCAACCCTCTACTGCTTCTACCTTCTTGGGATCCACTGCTACTCCAGCTCCTGATATGATGTAACCCAGAAATGAAATATGATCCGACCAAAACTCATACTTGCTGAGCTTGGCATACAACTGGTTCTCTCTTAGAACCTGCAACACTTTCCTGAGGTGGTCTTCATGCTCCTCTTTACTAGCAGAATATACGAGTATGTCGTCAAGAAAGACAATGACAAACTGATCTAAGTATGGCATAAAGATGCGGTTTATCAAATCCATGAATATAGCTGGAGCATTGGTCAAACCAAACGACATTACTAAGAATTCATAATGCCCATACTTCGACCTGAATGCTGTCTTGGGGATGTCTTCCTTTCGAACCCTCACCTGATGGTACCCTGAACGAAGATCTATCTTGGAGAAGACTCTGGCCCTGCTCAACTGATCAAATAAGTCGTTGATCCTGGGTAGTGGGTACTTGTTCTTTACTGTCGCCGCGTTAAGCTTCCTGTAATCGATGCATAATCTGGATGACCCATCCTTCTTCCCTATAAGTACCACTGGTGCTGTCCATGGTGATATGCTAGCTTGGATGAACTTCTTCTCCTTCAATTCCTCTATGTGTTGATACACCTTGGCCTGCTCCGAATCCGCCATTCTGTAAACTCGATCTGATATCGGTTTAGTTCCAGGTGCCAATTCTATGCTGAACTCAATATCTCTAACCGGTGGTAGACCTGGAAGTTCTTCGGGAAACACGTCTAGAAATTCTTCAACTACCTTCGAAACTTGAACTTCTTCCATTGCTGTTACTACTCCCTGCTCTTGCTGAGTTGCCTCTGACCTGACTAAGGTGAACCTCTTTATGCCTGGAATATCAAAAGATACACTCCCACTACGACAATCTATTGTCGCATGACTGTCTTTCAGCCAGTCCATGCCTAAGATAACGTCGAAATTTCCAACAGAAAATTCTATCAACTGGGCGGGTAAGGAATGCCCGTAAACTACAACACTACACGCTAGAATAACTCTACTAACTCCTACGAGCCCATTGCTAATGAGTATATTCAACCTCCCTGGCAATGCCTCGAACTCCATTCCTAGCCGTGTCGCAAATTATGCAGATATAAATGAGTGTGATGCTCCCGAATCAAATAATGCTACTACGGGATATGAGGCGACGAGAATGTTAACTGCCACAACATCTCCCGATGCTAATGCCTCCTCCAAGGATAAAGTGAATGCTTGCCTTCGACCTCCTTGTTGATTTCCATGCTGTGGCCTAGCCTGGTGCTGCTGCTGGCCCCTTCCTTGATGATGCTGGGGTGGTCTATGCTGGTGTTGCTGCATCGGTGGTCCCTGCTGTCGATACATCTGAGCCTGCGGACGCTGTGCCAACGGCCTTACTGCCACTGCTGGTCCTCGATACTGGCCTGCCCCTGGTGCTGGCAGAGCAGGAAACTGCTGCCCTGGTCCTCCTGACCTCGAATTCATGGGACATGTGGTAACCCGATGGTCTGAATTTCCACATATCAGACATAGTCCATTCAATGTTCGACACACATCTCTAGTGTACCCCATTTTCTTATAATAAGTGCAGCCCGCCGGGGGTTGCTGGTTCTTTCTCTGTTGCTGTTGCTGTTGCTGCTGCCTGGGTGGTGGTACTGGTCCTCGTATCGCCACATCATGGATACGAATGCCAGTGGATGGTGCTGTTGTTCAGGGCGCTGCTCTTCCTCCTCCTTCAATCTGACTGTGGGATCTCTTCTGACCTCCAGTCCTTACTGCAAGCCTCTGAATGGTGATCTCATGCCTCCGGGTTGCCGTCAATATCTTATCAAAAGTCTGGTAATTGTGCCCTTCTATCAATTGCAAGAGCTCAAGATGAAACCCTTGTTGAAACCTCATAGCCCTCTGGCGTTCCGTTGCTACCATCTCTGGGGCAAACCTACTCAATCTGCAGAACTCCGCTGCGTAAGCATCCACAGTCTTGCCAGCCTGTCTGAGGTTGATAAACTTATGTTGTAGCTCAAACTGCGCCACAACTCCATAATACTTCGTCTTGAACCTTGCAGTAAAATCGTCCCAAGCAACAGGATGTCTGATGCCTACCTCCTCTGATTCCCACCAATCACGTGCGAGATCCTGAAGTAACAACTTCACTAGATCCACACGTTCTTCTGCCGGCACCTTAGCGGCTGTCAGAATAGCCTCAATATCCTTAAGCCATGCATCTGCTGAGATGGCATCCTCCGTGCCCTCAAAATGGCGGGGGTTGTACTTGTAAAACCTGGCTGACGCTCCTGAATCAGTCCTCGCTCCTCTTTCTAAAGCCGTCTGCAATCCTTGGTTGAGTAGCACATTCTGCTCTTGTAGCTGAGTGTGCATGCGTTGCTGGGCCAACATCTGATGTTGCTAAGTAGCCATCATTCCTCTCATGATCTCCAGAAGGGCTGGTGTGTCCACTTGGGTAGGTGGAACTGTCGGTGGGGATGGAATATCCGGATACTGCGACCCAGCTGCTGGTTCCACTATCACTTCTTCCTGGGTAGCCTCCTGAGGGGAGACTGGCCCTTGCTGCTGACCAGCCTGGTCAGGTTGTCCATGTTGCTGTCCATGTTGTTGCTGTCCAGTCCTGACAGATGCGGACGAGGTGCCCCTAAGAAAAGGGACAAGAGAACAATCAAACGACCGGACATGAAGGATCAATGAAGTCAAAGGATACTGGAATGTCAAGCTAGAGTTGAGAGTAACGAATCATGAGATCAAGGGAAAACATGTGTGATTGAGACATCCTATAAATCAAAACACCCCACAAGTCTGAAATCAGACCTGCATGGGCCACCACTAAAACCTTGTCATGCCCCAGAACCAGAATACTGGAGAGCGGGGAAATGACTCAGCCAGCTACGTATTACGGGTAGATAAATACCGTATAATACGATCAATACTGTCTAAAAGACAAGGGGGTGCATACTACATGAAAGTCTTACTATGGTCACTTCACATCTATTGTCTCAATCATTCGAACAAGAAACAGAAATAGAGAACATGTAAGATAAAGCAGTAAGGCGTCCCAAACGCTCTGTCAAAATGTTTTTGATATCTGGCTTTACAAAACATAGCCAGATTGATGTAGCAAAAGTATACACAATTGTTATCAGCTGCAGCCTGACTTTAGTTACAATTATGTAAAAAGTAAGTACGAGACGATCCGACTAACATGTCGGTGCCAAACGGCAAAGTATAAAGTAGATAACAAAACGAGCGGGGAAGTAAGAAACCCACTCGAGTCCTCCTGCGATCATCCCTCTAGTGTTGACCATCTTGGAGGTAGAAGTAAGCTGAGTCCTCGGGAACCGGCTCTAAATCTGGCCATGCAAAACCAGAGAGGTTAGACCTCTAATAGCAAGTACCACAAGGAAGCACGACATGAGAACTAAAACCAGTAATATGAAATATGATAAATAGATCTCTGCTTGCTACTAGGATTCACATAACATCACGACACTTCGAACCAACCTCCCAACCAAACAAGGACAGAAGTTGGCCCGTCATGTCCTGACATTCTGATCATCCCAGTTAAGTAACAGAGTAGGTACAGTACACAAACAAATCATCTTGAACGGCCAATCAACTACTACGGCTTGCTATTGTGAGTCCCAAGTTATCCTGGAATTATGCAATAGGGATTCCTCAGTTCTTACTATGTGCAAGCAAGGCTAGTCTATCCAATCAATCAATTGCGCCAATCATGTAGTTAGACGAGTCCCAGCGGGATGCCCGCCGTTAATATAGCATGTACAATAATATAAGCAGATATTGTTCCCTGTCCGTGTGACAGATTTACAGTATCTGTGGGAACCAGCCGGCCCGTCGGGCACTTAATAGTCCCAAGGGGGCTGCCATGTAAGAACTCGGGAATCCATTCTCTCCATGCCATCATTATTTTATTTAACTTAATAGTCTCTACGTTGAGTGAAGTTCCATGCCGTGGATCATGGTCATTCAAATGAGTACTTTCGTACGGGGTACGATATGCGCAACTCTACAACGATACCCGTGCGGCTAGGTTGTAGGTTTTACATAGCGTGATGCAACAATCAAATCTGACCACGGAGTAATCATGCCTTGACCATAAAGTACACATGCTGTTTTTGTAAGATAGATAAATAACTAAATAAATAAATAATTTGAAGCCTGCATGTGCCTGTATGCCAATATTCGAGATTGGCTAATCGAGTACAATAGTTCATTACATGAACGTGTCTCATTCATTTCATTCAATAAGACGACTAGCCAGTCTCTTAGTTCCAACTAGGAACGCATGATCAATTTTAGTCAAGATAACCATTATCATCAATGGTGACAAGGCATGAAAGTCAAATAGTATTCAGTGGAGTCGAGTCTACGACTCTCAGAGTTTAATTCCAGTCAATCGGGGTATCTATAGCTCAATTCACGACACATGGTACATCCCACGTAACAATCTATATTTAACAGAAATATCAACATATCATGATTATATCAAGTTTATGCAAAAAGGCGTAAGGATATAAAATGGACGTTAAACATCTAATAAGATATCAATATACAGGGCTATAGAAGATCCAGGGTAAGCAGGCTACTCTCATGTCAGCCTACGCTCATGTCAGCGTACGCTCAGGTCAAGCTACGCTCAAGCCAGCGTACGCTCAGGTCAAGCTAGCGTATGGACTCCATACGACTCCTCTCTATCCAAGCCAGCGTACGCAAGTCATACGCTTCCAAAAGGCAGCGTATAAACTCCATACGACTCCTGACCATCCAAGTCAGCGTATGTAAGTCATACGCTCCCAAAAGGTAGCGTATGAACTCCATACGACTCCTGACCATCCAAGTCAGCGTATGCATGTCATACGCTCCCAAAAGGTAGTGTATGAACTTTATACGACTCCTGACCATCCAAGTCAGCGTATGCATGTCATACGCTCCCAAAAGGTAGCGTATGAACTCCATACGACTCCTGACCATCCAAGTCAGCGTATGCATGTCATACGCTCCCAAAAGGTAGCGTATGAACTCCATACGACTCCTGACCATCCAAGTCAGCATATGCATGTCATATGCTCCCAAAAGGTAGCGTATGAACTCCATACGACTCCTGACCATCCAAGTCAGCGTATGCATGTCATACGCTCCCAAAAGGTAGCGTATGAACTCCATACGACTCCTGACCATCCAAGTCAGCGTATGCATGTCATACGCTCCCAAAAGGTAGCGTATGCAAGACACACGCTACCTAAAAAGGTAGCGTATGGACTCCATACTGTGCTGCACTAAAGAGCGCGCACAGCTCAGTGGCACAAGCTAAAAAGCTTGCACACTGCTCACTGTCTTCTCCAAACAGCAAGAACTCCATGGTTGCTCCCTAAAGTTTCAAAAGTCCATAACTTGGTCAAAATAAGTCCGAATCCAACTTTGCAAAGGTCAAAATTGGGTAGAATGAAATCCTCTACAACATGGAACCATCAAAACTTGAAAACACAGAAGTTTAATAGATCAAAACCCCAAAAATCCGAAAATAACTCATATCTAGATCTACAAAGATTAAGACTTCGAAATGAAAAATGTCAAGTTCTAAACTCTCTTAGAATCACGAGGGAAAGAGAATGGAGCCATAAAAATGGGTCCTCATGAAGAAGCAAGATGTACTTACCTATGGGTTTGGTAGGTGGCGAGAGTAATGAAGAAGAAGAAGAGGAGTAATGGTAAGAATGAGTAATGAGGAGAGAGAATGGAGAGGGTGGCTTTAAATATGGAAGGGGTGGTAGGTGGGAGCTAATGGGCCGGGTCCAATGGGTCGGGTTGTAGGGGATCCAACCAAGGCCAACCCGAACCCAAAGCCTAGCTAAAGCAGAGAATAAAAGCATGAAATAAAGTGCAAAAATAAAATTGCAGAAATATAATTGCAAGAAATAAATTAACATAAATTAAAGGAAATTAAATACAGGATAACACATGATAACTATTAAATAAATACATGATAAATACTAAATAAATACACATGAGTTGTACATGTATAAAAATACGTATTTTAGGAATGGGGAGTGACAACTTCCAACCAAGGTAAGGGTATTGGTATACCAATAGGGATAAAGTATATGATATCTTGGTTAGTATCCTAGGGTAGCTTAGATATAGAGTTAGTATCCTATATTAGAAATTAGTATCCTAAGTTAGTGGATAGATAGTAGTATAGAGATGTAACTTGGTATCTTGGTGTCATAGGTTAGTGTGTCATGTTACCTTGAGTAGGATACTACTAGTTAGTAACTTAGAATTTAGGACACTATAAGTATATGTTAGATAGTTAGGTGTATATAGCTGGTGTCCTAAATATATATTTTAGTATCTTAGAGATTAGGATACTAGTAAGTTAGAGTGTTAGATACAAGGTAGTATCTTAGAGGGATAGTTAGTATCTTGGAGGGTAAATGAGAAGTCTAAGGTATTGACAAGGTAACGGGATTTACCTATAGTCTAAGGGTAAAGTATTAGTAGGACGTTAAGATAGATGGGTATATACTAGTCTAAGGAAATGGTAGGATCTATTAGCCTAGGATAGTGAGTTATCTACTAGTCTAAAGTAGATGGGGTGTTAAGGTATTACCTAGATATTTAAGGTATTGATATAAGATACCTAGGGAGATAAGGTAAGTGGGTTATTTTGGTAAGCAATGATTAAGAATAGGATATTTGACTTAGATTTGACCCTGTTTGCCCGAGGTTGATTGTTTTGACTCAAAGTCAACTGGAAGTCAACATTGGACCTAGATTGGACTAAAAGTTGACCAGAGTTGACCAGTTGACCTAAAGTCAACTATGAGTCAACCATTGACCCAGTTTGACCTAGATTAGATTAGAAATTGACCAGAGTTGACCAGTTGACCAAAAGTCAACTGTAGGTCAACCCTTGATCTAGTATGATCTAGATTGACATTGTTTGACCTTGTTTGACTTTATTTGACTTACCTTGACTTATTTTGACTTTGTTTGACTTAGTATGACCTAGTTCGACTTTGTTTGGCCTAGTATGACCTAGTATGATTTAGTTTGACTTAGTTTGACTTGGTGTGACTTAGTTTGATCTGGTGTGACTGAGTTTGACCTAGATTTACATAACATACTCTAGAAATCATGCCTAATACTATTATACCCTATTTAACTCATGCATATCTTATCTTTAGGTCTGTAACTTCATTCGGAGCCTCGATACATTGCTTATATTTTTTACCAGATCTCAGGCGAGTACATTCTCTGATAACTTTTCCAATTTATGATAATTGTTATAATTCATGTACTTAGTGTAGATATACTTGTTCTTGACACGTTGATCACACGGATTGGTATTCATGGATCCCGATATGATATGTTATTCCTTATTGTCTTGGTATATCTTGTGCAAGTCCCTTGTAGTTCTTGTGTAGTATATGGACACCGATTCTCGAGGAGACTTGCTGCCTTCTCGTAGAATCCCATGTCGTAACGTATCTTGTTTGGATCCACTCTACCAGTCGGGGGCAGGGAGTATTAGTATAGATTTATGGTCATTAACTGCCTTGTTTATTCTTGTAGACCTTATGAATGCCAATCCTACACTCCACGTATGATTGGCAAGATCATTAGACCTTATTCAAACCTAACCCGGCCGGCCATATATCGAAGCTAGTATTCACACACCTAGATAGATAATTCTTGATTCTTGTACATGCCATGATCAGTTTTACTTACCTTGTTCTAGCTTTAGTTTACAGCTTACCTTGCCATGATACTTACATGTATATTTCCATTACTCTTGTATATACTCTCTATTTACAGTCTCGTAGCATTTGTCATATCTTGTGAACTGTTGTTAGTAGATTGTGCTCGTTCCATCATGACTGGATATGTTGACAAAATATTACAGATGATGGCAAGGACGAGTGTCCTACCTACTATGGTCCTCATGACGTAGTGGACGTAGACCAGGAGACCCTTGTCCAGCAGGGTTAGTTCCAGCCAACGAGGCATTAGTGGTAGCTCTGCTAGATTAGTTTAGGACTGGACTTTGTCTCCAGATTACACTTGGGCTTGTTATTATTTAGTATTTTTATTTTAGATTGTTGACTCTGAGACTTTGGACTTGTATTATTCTGTGTTGGACTTTCAGTATAATATTTTCATGTCTTGTTGTCTTTATCTATCAGTGTCATCTTTTCTTCTTAGAATTTGTGGTTGAGTATATATTATTATTTTTTGTCCTCCGTTCGGAGTTGACCATTCTCGATAGGTTTTAATATTTTAACTGTTGTTAGATAGTAGATGTAGATAGCGTTCTACGCCGTTTCTGTGACGTAGGCTGGGACGTTGTCTCGCACTCGTACCCTTAGTCCGGGTATAGGTCGTGACAGCAACAGCCAAGGGCCGGAAACATCTTGGATTTCCAGAAGATGCGGCCTAGAGACTTCAGAGCTACGGAGGGTATCCTATATGCCGATGACTGGATCGAGCATATCGAGGAGATCTTTTGTCTTGCACAGATGCCAACTGGATACAGATTGAGGTAGCGGGCAGCAAAATACAGGATCTTGCCCGAACATGGTACCATACTGACCCTAGAGTTGGTGTTGAGGGGCAGGCATAGGAAGCTTTCAAGAATCTTTTCAAGGAGAAGTTCTTTTCCGACACAACACTTGGCGCCTTGACGATGCAGTTTGAGAAACTGGTTCAGGAGAACCAGACTGTAGAGGATTACGCTGGAGAGTTTTGCCGTCTGGGCAGATTTGTGGAGGGCCTGAGCAAATCAGTGAAGGCTAGGAGGTTCTGCAAGGGCTTGGTCAATGAAGCCAAGTCGTTAACCAAAAGCGACCGCGATGCCACCTTTGAGGAGATCTTGGCAAGAGCCATGGCAGCGGAGGATGACCTAGAGCTGAAACTGAAAAGAGGTGATACATATGGAGCCGGTAGCAATGTAGGCCTAGCCAAGAGGCCCCACTTTCAGCAGCAGCAGCGGTATCAGGGCCAGGGTCGAGCACCATTCCAGCAGGCCCTTCAGCAGCAGAGACAAATTCAGTAAACACCCAGGCAGCAGTAAGTCACCATCTGCCGCTTCTTTAAGAGGTCATGGTACGGGTGGAACGATGGCAAAAAGAAGCTAGGCAAGTGCCTATGTTGTGGCTCAGCAAAGCATCAGCTAAGGGATTGTCCCAAGTCTTCGGGACGTATAGCTCAGGAAGCATGAGCTAGGGCTCCGACGGGCCAGTAGAAGGGACCGCTATTGCAGACCCAGCAGCAAAGGTTCATTCAGCACCAGCAGCAGGCTAGAGGAGGCTAGCAGGGCCGACCAGGCATTATGTTTTCAGTGTACTTATGTGCTAGATATCAGGCTTGTTCTAAAGAATCATATTTGAGCGTCATTAAGCGTATCCTCCGAGACCTTAAAAGTACTTTGATGACTGGTCTATGGTATCCTAAAACCGATTCATTTGACTTGATAGGTTACTCGGCAGCAGATTTTGCTGGATGCAAGGTTGATCGTAAAAGTACCTGTGGCACATGTCATTTTCTAGAAAAGTCATTAGTCTCTTGGTTTTCTAAGAAATAAAATTTTGTTGCATTATCAACAACCGAAGCTGAATATATAGCCGCAGGACGTTGTCGTGCTCAAATTTTATGGATGAAGGAAACTTTGGAAGACTATTAGTTATCTTTTAATCGTATCCCTATTTACTGTGATAACACTAGCTCAATAAATCTCATAAAGAATGGTGTATATCATTCTCGCACTAAACACATAGAAATTAGACATCACTTCCTTAGAGACCATGTATTGTAGGGAGATATTTGTTTAGAATTTCTTGACACCGAGCATCAAATAGCTGATATCTTCACTAAGCCCCTAGTTGAAGATCATTTTAACTTCATACGAAGGAAATTAGGAATTTTGGATGTTGAAGTCATATAATTAAATATTAGTTGATTGAAATTCATAAATTCGTAGAAACTATTTTGGTTATAAACTGAAAGGGTCCCTCTGTCACACAGGTGTAAATAGCCTGAAGCGACATGGTATACTAGTCTTCGAACTACCGCTAGCTGGGATTTGGTGCCTACAGCTAACCAAAAATATTTTATACTGTTTATGTATTTTAGTTGACTATTATTAATTATTTTTTCTCAACACAATATTTCTAGTTAGTCTTTGCATGTATGTTAAAACTCATATCACATTCTTTCCAATTCTGTCCTGACTACCCATGGACCGAACTCGATCAGAGTTATGGCCGAACTCGGACCGAACTTGGTCTAGGTTAATCAGAACAGAAGCTGGTCAGTCGGGTTCCCCTCTTTATAAACCCTACAAATTATCATCTTCTCCACCAACTCAGCCGAAATACATCGAAACCCTAGCCCTAGCAACCCTCTTCCTCCACTACCAAAATATATCATATCAGCGACGTAGTTAGCGACGTGAAAGTAAAATGTCACTACTATTTTGCAACTTAGCGACATAATAAATTTACGTCACAATACATCACTGTTAGTGACTATCATCGATGTCTTGCGACTACATTTAGTGTACAAAAATATATCGTCACAGGAAAGTCGGTGAACATAGCTATATTTTTTATTTTTAACGACGATTAGCGACGTTTAAGTTGGATGTCGCTATTATATTACAATATAGCATCGTTTAGCGACGTCTTTTCAAGACATTGCTAAGTTTCCAATATCTAGCAGATCGGGTTTTTCTTCCCCCCCATATTTACTCAAAAATTTCCCAATTTTTTCATTTCCTCCCCCATTCTCCTCCGCCTTCACCGCTCCTCCGCCTCCACCGAGCTCCTCCTCCACCGAACGCCCTCCTCCTCCACCGATCGCCCTCCTCCTCCTCCTCCACTGTTGTGTACGTGCTCCTCCTCCATCGTTTCCCCTCATTCTCCTCTACTGTGAGCTCCTTCTCCTCATCTCTGGGCTCCTCCTCCACCCTCCACCTCTCCGGGCTCCTCCTCCTCCTCCTCTTCTCTGGGATCCTCCTCCTCAACCGCCTATGTCGACCTTTTCCTTCTCTCGGCCATCCCCTTCCTCGGTCAACCTCAAGATCAGGTAAAGCCTAACCCTATATCCTATCTGAGTTTAGATACGATACAGACACTGTAGAAGCATGGAAAATAGTAAAAAAAGATCCATGCGGCCAGGGAGCCTCATGCGGCTCAGAGAACTCATGCGGCTCAGGGATCCATGCGGCTCAAGTATCTATGCGGCTCGATAAGTTTCATGCGGCCCAGAGAGAAGCCACGTGGCCTGCAAATACCTCTTCCCTTTGTCCCATACCGCATTAAATGCCTTGACGGCTGACAACTCTGACAAGTGACAGCCCTGACACAAAGATACAATTATGACTCTGTTATAATGGCAGACTCCTAGGGAAACGAAGGAAATCCTGACACAATCCTCCGAGATCCAGAAAATGCCATACAGTCTTGACACGTGGACAGTCGTATGCGGCTCGAGCAGAGACTTCCTATGCGGCTCAGGCTGAAACTGTCCCATGCGGCTCAGGCCGAAGCTGTCCTATGCGGCTCAAGCAGAGGCATCCCCTATGCGGCTCAAGCAGAGGCTTCCCCATGCGGCTCACAAGGACTATCTCCATGCGGCTCACGAAGGAGCTACCCATTATGCGGTCGCCTACGTTCATGCGGCCCCGATCATCATTATGTGGTTCGAATGTTCAGGGGCCACTCCCCAAGCAGCCCTGACACGTGGTCAACCTTATGCGGCTCAATCCTCATGCGGCTCAGATTTCCTCAGTAGCTCGCGGTTAAGCCACGTGTCAGGACACGTGTCATAAAGCCAATCAATCTCAATAACCCAGATTTACTGTAATCAAAGATTGAATCAAATTCCAATAATCTGGGACACATGGCGGGAAAATGAGTTAAATTTATTCATTCAGATTTACAGACATCAACAAATCATCATGATGGAGATTTATTACAATCAGCATTAATTACTGATAGGATTTGGCGCAATCTACATTAATGGTCCAGATTCATCACACTCGAGACTAATGGCCCAGATTAATCAATCAACAGGTTGCCGCCACTTTAAGGGATAATCATTGCAAACCCTAATGATGGCATTCCACTCTTATAAATAGCAAGGTGCCATTCCCTTGTAAAAAAAGACCCTTTTTCGAGATCAGAGCACCAGAACACTTGGAGAAAAAAAAAGGACTAAAGAGAGCATTTCTTCAACGCCTAACAGATCTTTTCCGGAGCCAAGGCTGCATACCGATCGTCCAAGGAGTAAGGCAGAGCTGTCGTCGCTTTTCCGAGCCTCTATCGTCACCTCCCAGAATC
Source organism: Iris pallida (assembly GCA_029216955.1). Taxonomy (NCBI): domain Eukaryota; kingdom Viridiplantae; phylum Streptophyta; class Magnoliopsida; order Asparagales; family Iridaceae; genus Iris; species Iris pallida. Next base: position 13,244,608 of record JANAVB010010193.1, on the reverse strand, counting down.
TAAAATAAACAATTGTACTTAGATTGCTGTACCTAGGTTTTCGTCCCTAGGCTTTCTTTGTACAAGCGAGTTTGTATCGTGAAGTAAAAGTCCAGTCCTTCGATAATTGTTCTGCTCTTTTATATTTTATGGCAAACACGATGGTGACTCTGCTGGGGACAAACTTCTCCACGGCTGAGGAGTTGGTGATGCAATCGAATGCAGCCAAACTTGGCTCCACATGACAGAAAATGGTCGTCTGCTTCGACCAACAGGCGTTCGAAGAAATGCTCTCCGAAGGAAGTGCTGGCCCGGTCCAGAAGCGCACCCGCATAACGAAGGCTCGCAAAGAGTGGAGGCCAAAATCATTTGCTCCTCCCCAGGCCATCGACGGAGTACTCTCTACTATCCAAGACGGCAAAGGTGGCTCTCGTGCGGCCCCACTTCAAGCCATAGAGGACTCTACTGTCCCCAAGTCCGGCAGAGGAAAGCACTACGATGCTGGACTTGCAGGGGCAAATAGCGATTCTATGTGCTCCAGAAAGAAACCGAACAAGGGCACTAGCCGTGAAGCGAAGACTCATGCGGCCAAGATGGCCAGCCGCATGAATGATGACCATACGGCTGAAACCACCATCCAAATGCATAATAATTATGTGGCCAGGATTTTCAGTCGCATGGATAATACTCATACGGCCAGGATTTCCAGCCGCATGGAAAACACTAATGCGGCCAGGGTTTCCAGCCGTATGGAGAAGACCTATGCGGCTACGACCGCCAGCCGCATGAAGATTATTGATTTTAGCCGCATGATGCCTACTCCATGCGGCTCTGTCTTCGATCGCCTCTCCTATGGTCCTGATCTCCTGTGCTCCCAAGAAGACATGTCTGATTCTCTCCAGCACCACTTAGACTCTTCCAACTATGTGCCCTCACGCACTAGAGCGAAGAAGTCTAAGACAGCATGAGCTTGGCAAGCTCGGTTCGCTGATCTGACCTCTGACCATCTGAGCGTCCCACATACTGTTATACGGTCCTCTGATGGGAAGTTGTACAGAACCACTCGAGTCCAGCCCCCGACGGCAAACGGACAGAGAGGTTCTCAAAAGTCTCCTAAAATCCAGGGAGCAAACATGGTCGATCCGGACCCATCTGACTTGCGTGAGGCCATCATCCACAAACGCAAGGAAAGAGAAAGCACCTCGGGGTACAAAAAGTCCTCCCACGGACGTTACTGCACCCAAGTCATCGTCAACTGCTGTTACAACAACGCAACAATACAAGAAGATCGACGGACAGTTTTCCAAAGACTGCAATGACCAAACTCAGAAGACGAGGCGTCTCCTTTTGTCTCCTGCAACTCTGCTCAGAAAATCCCCGTCGATGGAAAAGGGAAGAAGATGAACGTTTTCAGCCCGAAGATTTTAACTACTGTGACTAAGAAGCTGTCATCTAAAAGGTTGTCCTCTACCAAAGTTTTCTAAGGAACCCGTTCGAAAACAAAATCTGCCACAGTGGGTGATTCATCATCCACACCACTAGGGGTCGCTGGAACTGGGGGTAGCACTCCTCCGAACATCCACGATAATTCGATGTTCCATAGAGATGAGCTCGGGGAAACCACTCTCCCATCAGGAACAACAGGTGCTGACGTCCCCGATGACGTCCACGACTCGCAAGATGAAGCAAGCTCTGAAGCTGGGGGTACTATCCCTTCTGAGTCCGAACCAGAGGAGAACATTTCTACATATCCCGATGACTTCTCGGTACATGGGTATGACTCGGAGGGCACGTCCTCCACCGTTCCTTACAACTCCCCTCATGTAAAGACGGTATTCATGACAGACAACAATCAAGGTGGTTCCAGTGACCGCCAACGTATCGACACTCTGGAGGCCATACTACAGGCCTTGGTCAAGTCTGTAGACGAGATCAAAATAGCTCTTCCAACTTTACAGGAAGGGACGCCTGGCCAAACAAGCACGGGTTCCGCGGTCAATGCAGACTCAAACTCAGCCGCACCGAACCCGGGCAATAATCCTCCTGAAATAACAGCTCCCACCACTGCAGATGATGCCAGGGAAGCAAGAAGAGAGGTCCAGGAGCTCCAAGCCATGTTTTACGCCCAAAAAAACTCTTAAGACCTCAGAATACGGCAACCATACCCTGCTGCATGGAGGGATGTCCCCTTCCCACCAAGATATAAGCCGTTCAACATCAATCCCTATGATGGCAAGACCTCAGCGAGTCGGTACATCACTTTCTTTGAGGTCACCATCGATCATCTGCCCCATGACGATGCCATCCTCATACGATTATTTATTGGGGCATTGAAAGGGGTCGCCTTCGACTGGTATCGCAACCTGCTAGACAACTGCATCCACTCGTTCGCCAGCTTGAAGTGCATGTTTTTGGAGAGATTCTACGAAGTAAGACAGGACGTCACAATGTCCACCCTTATGGACGTCGTCCAAGGGGAGAAGGAGCTGACGAGGAACTATATTGAGCGGTTTTGCCAAACCGCAATGAAGTTGCCATCTGGTAATCCGGATTCCTCCTTGATTGAAATTTGCCAAAAGATATTGCTTCCAACAATCAGTCTCTGGATGGGCGAAAGTCAATTTAAGGATTGGAAGACGTTTATCATCAGTGCCACTAGCGTCGAAGAACGATTGAAGAAGGCTTGCCAACTGGGATTGCACATCTCGAAGAGAGAGAACAAGGGCAAGCGTCCTAATACTAACAACGACAATGGGGGTAGCCTCTCTAACAATCGGGATAACAGGGGCAAGCTGGCTATGGTGGCCGACACAGCCCAAAAACCTGAGTCAAGACCGGCAGACAAACAATGGCCGCAAATGACCTACTCCTTCGAAGAAAGCCACGTCAAACCCATCTTGGACATGCTCATACAAGGAGACAGAATCCAGCTCCCTCCACCAAGACGGGAACCTCGGCCGACAGAAATGGAGAGCCTAAAGTACTGCCACTTCCACCGCTACGTCCACCATGCTACACACGATTGCTACCAACTGAAATGATACATTCAAAATCTCATCAATTTGAACGCTCTGGCCATCGATTTTGAAGAGGTAACCGTGGTAGCCAATATGGTGTCCGTACAGTTCGGTAGCTTCCCTCCAACGGAGACTCAAGACGGCGTGGTATCCGTCCCTCTGGCGACGATGGAGATTACTAATCTTCCACCTCCTCGGGATCAGGCTGCTGGTCTAGTGCCCCTCACCACATCACGGGGGGAGATCATGTGGGTTCATCCGGATCTGGTACTCCAGGTAACTCAGTCCACACCACCTTCCATTCGCAAGAAGAAGAGTGGAAAAGTCAGATCCTGCCGTACAATCTCGACAGACATCGAGGAAGTCACAGCTGTCGTTACTCGGTCCGGGGCACAATCCCAAACTGTGGCTGATAACTCGATTGAAGATCATCAGCCAGCTACTGCTGACACTCCGGGACCGTCTCAGCCTCCGACGACCGACAAGCCTAGGCCGAAGGAGACCCGCTTTGACAAATCCCTCAGAAACGATGCACCTCAGGGGCAGAAGAGGCCCTACAACTTCGACATCTTGGCGCAATTGGCCAATACACCAGCCAAATTATTATTATACGAGCTCCTGAGACTCTCAAAAGATGTTTGTGCAGCTTTGAACGATGCACTCCAGAATGCCGACGCCTATCTGGCTCAGGTCAATCTCACAGGAGAGAGTCCGCCTGCAAATCTCCAAGACAGCGCCTGCACAGGGGCGATGCCCAACATTGTCTTCACTCCACAGGATATGCTCATCAAAACCAATCTGCATGATCGTCCGTTATACTATACCGGATACATGGGGACGTAAAGGTGGACCGGATGCACATTAATCCGGGCTCTTCCATAAACATCATTCCGAAGGGTCTGCTACATCATCTCCGTATTCCTATGCATTGCCTGATGCCAACAAGCACCGCCATCAGCGGTTTTAATTCGGGCAGGAGCTACCCAATTGGGAAGATTCGCTTGAAGTGCCAAATTGGCGATCTCAAGTCGGAAGTGACTGTTACGTCATAGATGCAGATACTTCTTACAATATCCTCTTGGGACGCCCTTGGATACACGATTATATGATCGTGCCTTCCACGCTGCACCAGTGTTTCAAATATGTCGACAAACACGACTTTGTGAGAACAGAATTTGCCGACATCGATCCCTTCAAAGGAGTCGAATCCTATTACTTGGACTCCTGTTTATACGAGAAGTCGAAGAGGCACCTGGATGAAGATGTACAAACTCGAACTGAGACGGCCTCAGGATCAGAAGAACTTCTGATGATCCACCTTCAATCTCGCAAACCTGGCAAATTTGCATGCCTTACGACCGCTCTGCGTAAGGATGCGATCAGCCTCTCGGCACAAGAAGGGCAAATGATAATCTGGCTACCAAGGTCCGACCAAGGGCCGAGACCCACAACAGAACTACTGACAATCAGGCTACCGAGAGTCAGCCGACCACAAGCAGGGAAGCTCAACCCCTCTGACAGGTGATGACAATAAGTCTTTCCAAGAAGAATCGTCATTCCGATGCAAAATCTGGAGCTTCTAGCGAGCCGATTACTCCCAACCCAGCATCAAGTGCCAAACTGGGGGTCACTAGTTTGCCAACAACTCCACGTTCGGCTCCACCAAAAGAACCTTTGATGATCAAGCTGCCCAGGTCATCCTCCCAGTCTTCATTTATACAGGGGGTGACCGAAGAAGAGCCGGAACTGGCCAAGTATGTGGCTGCCCACACTGATTTTCTCTTCGCGGATGATGTAATCCTGCTAGAAAAGATACCTTATTTCATCAATAAAGGGCTATCTTTGAACTACCTCGAGCTTAATAAGCTTTGTATAATGCATGCTATGGAACACGATATAGGCACTCACCTACACACACAGGTGACAAATGTTTACGCCGCAAACCAGCTTACTCCAGTAGAAGATGCTTACCGCATAGTCGAAGGTGGGGACCATCCAATCATCTTCGGCCGGAAGGATGATTCACAGCCCTTCACTATAGAGAAAGTCGATCCTGAATCAGACGCTGGGAGACTGCCTCTGTATCTTTATAGTCTCCAATCCAAATACCTCATGCAAAAACAGGGATATGATCTGGAGACTACACCAGGCTTGAACTACGGCACCGGTCGACGATTACCTTTCAAGCCACCAGTCCCGGTTGGCAAACCACGGGACTACTACAGCAAGACCCGATGTGGATTAGGGTATGTCACGTCCACAACGACCCTCGAGAGTTCAGATGAGGAATGCGACTGGCATTCACATTCAACCGGGTCACTAACTTCTTATTCATATACCAGCATTGGAGACGTATTCAGACAAGTCATGTCAGTCAATATGGCATTCGCCGACGCTTACGAAGAAGATGAGGACATTCCTAAAATCCTCGAGTTAGAGCCGTGGGCCCAACAGCTAGATGCACTATGGGAAAAGCGGTTCGAACAGAGGGAACCTCCTACTGAAGATGAGGTTGTACAGGTCAACCTCGGCAGCGAATCCTCTCCAAAACCAATTTTTGTCAGTAAAAGCCTAACAGACGAAGAGCAAGAATCACTATTAGAACTTGTCAAAGAATATATTGATGTGTTCGTCTGGAGCTACGAAGACATGCCAGGACTAAACCCCGAAGTTGCCCTTCATAAGCTCAACATTCGGCCAGATGTAAAGCCGGTCAAATAGCAACAGCGACGCTTTCGCCCGGGCATCATGGATGCGATCGAAGCGGAAGTTAACAAACGGATAGCCAGCGGCTTCATTCGTGAGGAACAACATCCTGACTGGGTTGCCAACATAGTACCGGTCCTCAAGAAGAATGGAAAGATTCGAATCTGCATCGACTTCCACAATCTGAACGAGGCATGTCCCAAAGATGAATTCCTCTCCCTATCACAGACATCATGATTGATAACACATGCGACTTCGAACGTATGTCATTCATGGATGGTTTCTCGGGGTACAACCAAATCAAGATGTCCCCTGACGACGAAAAGCACACATCATTTCGAACACCGATTGACACGTATTGCTACACAGTCATGCCTTTTGGTTTAAAGAATACTGGTGCCACATATCAAAGAGCCATGAGCATTATCTTCAGAGACCACTTGCGCAAGACTGTAGAGTGCTATGTTGATGACATCGCCGTCAAGAGTCGCTATAAGGAAGACCATCTGTAGGATCTGAGGACGGTATTCGACCTAATGCGAGCACACAACCTGAAGATGAATCCCACAAAATCCTTCTTGGGCGTATCCAGCGGCAAATTCCTGGGTTTTATTATTACAGCCCAGGAAATTCATGTCGATCCAGGAAAGACGAAGGCAATTATGGAGATGGGTCCCCCGAGAAATCTCTGCGAACTCAGAGGCCTTCAAGGGAGGCTAGCTTACATCAGGAGGTTCATTTCTAACCTCTCCGGGCGATGTCGGCCATTCACTCATCTCATGAAGAAAGGCGTCTCGTTCGTATGGGATGAAGAGTGCCAACGTGCCTTCGACAGCATCAAAGAATATTTGTCGAACCCTCCAGTCCTGGTGGCCCCGGTTGTTGGAAAACCATTCTTGTTATATGTATGAGCAATGGAGCATTCCCTCAGCGCTCTGTTGGCACAAAACAACGATACAGGCCATGAACAAGCTATATATTACCTCAGCCGAATGATGCTCGGGCCAGAGCACAGATATACTGCTGTGGAGAAGGAATGCCTCGCCCTGTGTTCGCCATTCAAAAGATGCGGCACTATGTCACGGGGAAAACCGTACACGTGATCTCAAGAGTTAACCCTCTCAGGGTCCTCATGACTAAACCAGGGGCACTCAGCTCCCGTCTCGCCACTTGGGCAATATTGCTGTGTCCTTATCATATGATCTTCGTCCCGCAAAAGGCTGTTAAAGGTTAAGCTCTGGCAGACTTTTTAGCAGCCCACCCAGGCTCGAAGTCCACCAGAATATATGAAGGAATCCCAGATGAGGTTGCCAATTCTCATGCAATCTCTCACAATGATATATGGTGAATGTTCTTCGACGGTGCTTCGAAAACTAGACCCAATGACAACATCGTCGTTGGAGTCGGGGTGGTGTTAATTTCTCCTTCCGGGTTGGTGATCAATCGCGCTTACTCCCTCACGGAACCCTACTCTAACAATGTGGCTGAGTACAATACTTTGGTCATCGGCCTCCAACTTGCAAGAGAGCTGGGGGTAGAATATCTTAAAGCATACGGCGATTTACAGTTAATCGTCAATCAGATCCGGGGTTCATACGAAGTTCGCCATGAAGACATGAAATCCTATCACCAAATAACGATCAACATTATCTCATCGTTTGAGGGATTCTTCATCGAACACGTTCCCAGATTCCAGAACATCGAAGCCGATGCCCTAGCAGGCCTTGCCGCTTTCCTAGCAGTGCCGAACCATACTCATCATTCGGTTGACGTGATAGGCCACGAACTGGTCTGTCCCAAGAACAACGTTTAAGTTGTGGGGAGTTATTCCGCTCAGACGATCAATGAAGCGCCAGACTGGAGACAACCATTCATAGACTTCGTAGTCTTCGACATCCTGCCCGAGAACCCAAAGGAGGCTATTCCATCAGAAGGCGTTCTCTCAGATTCTTCTACGATACAGAGATAAAAATACTGTATCGGCGATCCTACGACGGGTTATTGCTTTGGTGTATGTCAAACACAGAAGCCAAAGAAGCCGTACGCGAAGCTCATGACGGTATCTGCGGGGCCCATCAACCTGGCCCTAAATTGCAAGATCGTCTTCGTCGAATGGGCTACTACTGGCCCACGATAGCAGCAGATGCGATAGACTATGTGAGAAAATGCAAAGCCTGCCAAGTCCATGCGGACTTCATCCACCAGCCATCCGAGTTTTTAAATCCGACGGTGGCATCCTGGCCATTTGAAGCATGGGGAATAGATATCATCGGTCCGATCGCTCCACCTTCTTCCCGAGGATATCGTTTCATACTCGCCATTACAGATTATTTCTCCAAATGGGCGGAAGCTGTCCCACTTGCAGAAGTAAAGACGTCAAATGTGATCAGCTTCCTCAAGCATCACGTTATCTATCGCTTTGGACTGCCCCGAAGGATCATCCATGACAATGGTCTGCAGTTCGCAAGCCACGTCTTCTATTGGTTCTGCGATAAGAATCGCATCCTGAATATTGCTTCGATACCATACAATCCGACAGCAAACGGGTTTACAGAAGCATTCAACAAGACCATTATCAAGTTACTCAAAAAGTTCGTATCGTCCAACAAACGTGACTGGAACGAAAAGCTTGGTGAATGCTTATGGGCGTACCATACTATAGTCCGAACAGCCACTAGAAACGCGCTATTTTCCCTGGTATACGGGAGTGAGGCAGTCCTCCCGTTGGAGACTCAAATACCCTCACTCCGCGTTGTCCTTATTTACCAATTGACGACGGACGATAACTACCGTCGTCGGCTGCAAGAGTTGGAGGCCTTAGATGAAAAGTGCCTCTTGGCTCAGCAACGAATCGAGCTATACCAAGCACGCATCTCTGGAGCCTTCAACAAGAAGGTTAAAATCAGAACATTCCAAGTGGGCGATCTCGTTCTGGCAGTCCAGAGGCCGATGGTTATGACTCACAAGACCGCCGGCAAGTTCTAGCCAAAATGGGAAGGTCCGTTTATCATTGAGGCCGTATTCTCCAACGGTGCTTACCGCCTCGCAAAACAAAATAGAGACTTGCTCATCTTGCCCGTCAACGGCAAGTTCCTGAAGAAATATTATGTCTAAACGACATTTTTTAGATCATCGAGTCATGTACCCGCTGGTACCGCTGAACTCACTTATATTTTCCAAATTTATCGAGTCATGTACCCGCTGGTACCGCTGAACTCACATTCTCCATTTTCCAGATTATCGAGTCATGTACCCGCTGGTACCGCTGAACTCATATTCTCCATTTTCCAGATTATCGAGTCATGTACCCGCTGGTACCGCTGAACTCATATTCTCCATTTTCCAGATTATCGAGTTATGTACCCGCCGGTACCGCTGAACTCACTTTTACATTGAGTCATGTACCCTTTTGTACCACTGAACTCACATCCTCTAAATCCCAGATTATTGAGTCATGTACCCGCTGGTACCTCTGAACTTACACTTTGATTCCAAAATTTCTAGATTGTCGAGTTATGTACCCGCTGGTACCCCTGAACTTACATCCCGGTCACTCTTTTGGGAGAAAGTTATGTATGACCATACCTCTGAACTTTCTTCCTGAAGGAGCTTCTTCCTCATGATCCACTACCCGCACCCCAGTGCACAAAAAGGGTAACAGATCCATAAATTTCTAAAACGACCATGTCGATGTTACCTCTGAGTCGTCTCAATTCTGCCAAAAACAAATTACCCCTCTACATAGAACTTTCATGTCCTCATTACCTCTGAGTTGTTCTATGTACCCCCCCTTTATTGAGCCCACTCTTGCCATGTCCCCTTTACCTTTGAGTAGGAAGGCTCCGTCAAAGAAACCCTCATGCTCACCATGTCCTCAGTACCTCTGAGTAAGTATATTGGTTCCTTTTTAACTTATTGTCCGTATCCAAAACCAGGGTACGTTAGGGACAATAGGTCCACGCAAAATGTCCCAATAAGATGACTATCACAAAGCAAAAGAGTGAAGCAAATATATTCCATTCATTCAGAAATGGGTTACATCTACACGACTACAAGCAAGTCAAAGAAGTTCTTCATGCAGACAAGAAGGAAAGGAAAAAAACAAAGACTACAACAAAAAAAATTAAAGACAAAAGATTGACTGCGAGAGCCCCTAAATCCTATTTGCGGAAGCGCGTATACCATTCCCTCAACCACTTTGTATATGAAGGATGCAATTGAGAAAGATCCTCGTCCAGAGTAGGAGAATTAGAATTCCCATAGCTACCACCCTCAGCGGTTTCGATATTTGGAAGGCTGCCCTCCCCCTCAGGCGCCGGTTCTTCTTTCGGTATCGACTCCTCCTTAACAGAGGATGACACCTGTTTGATGAAAGGAGGCGGCGACTCCTCTGTCACTACGATCCCAGCATCCGGTGGAGATACTGCAAGAACCAAGGACAAAGAAAATAAAAACAGTCAGAAGGCATTCAGAAGTGCTCATGCAGCTCGTTTAAGACAACTCTCATGCAGCTCTGGCATGGGGTATACCCCCATGCGGTTTGGGCATGGGACGTGTATGCGGTCCATACAATTTGAAAAGTTCGCATCAAGGGCTTGTGCACAAGGCATGCAGCAGAGCCGGCTCTGTTAGGGCTTCGAAGTATTTAATCTTCTACATAGTCCTTACCTTCAATGGCAATATGAACGTCAAGACGAACGGGGGACACGACAGTCGAAGACGAAGCCGATTTCTTACCCTTCGTCGCAGCCTTCGTCACGGCCTTGGAAGACTTGGGAGCCATTGTTGTCTGATGATCGAAGGAAGAAAACAAGACAGGAATCTAAGTCAAGAAGAGTTGAAGACAGGAGAGAAGTCCGTCCAAATAACCTTCTATTTATAGACAAAAAAAGGTGGACCACGGACCGACCCCTCGTACAACGTGACCGACTCTTCGGTTATCAAGACAAACTAGCTAATTAAAGACTAAACTCTTGGGATCCTGCCCTAAAAAGATTTGCACGCATGGCATAATGACGTGGCAAAGAGCCCATGCGGTTCGGATGACCATGCGGCTGGAACGACCATGCGACTCAGATGGCCATGCGGCCGAATTTCTATGCGGCTAGGATATCATATACGGCCAGAAGAGTTTATACATAGCCATGCTTCTTATTCAAAGTATTTGAATTTTGTAAATTGAAAACTTTGAAGGGGGTCTTGTTGAAGGATGGAAAAGAATAAAGAAAGATCCATGCAGCCAGGGAGCCTCATACGGCTCAGAGAACTCATGCGGCTCAGGGATCCACGCAGCTCAAGTATCTATGCGGCTTGATAAGTTTCATGCGGCCCAGAGAGAAGCCACGTGGCCTGAAAGACCTCTTCCCTTTGTCCCATATCGCATTAAATGCCTTGACGGCTGACAACTCTGACAAGTGATAGTCCTGACACAAAGATACAATTATGACTCTGTTATAATGGCAGACTCCTAGGGAAACGAAAGAAATCTCTGACACAATCCCCCAAGATCCACAAAATGCCATGCAGTCTTGACATGTGGACAGTCGTATGCGGCTCGAGCAGAGACTCCCTATGCGGCTCAGGCTGAAATTGTCCCATGCGGCTCAGGCCGAAGCTGTCCTATGCGGCTCAAGCAGAGGCTCCCCCTATGCGGCTCAAGCAGAGGCTTTCCCGTGAGGCTCACAAGGACTATCTCCATACGGCTCACGAAGGAGCTACCCATTATGCGGTCGCCTACGTTCATGCGGCCCCGATCATGATTATGTGGTTCGAATGTTCAGGGGCCACTCCCCAAGCAGCCCTGACACGTGGTCAGCCTTATACGGCTCAATCCTCATGCGGCTCAGATTTCCTCAGTGGCTCGCAGTTAAGCCACGTGGCGGGACACGTGTCATAAAGCTAATCAATCTCAATAACCCAAATTTACTGTAATCAAAGATTGGGTCAAATCCCAATAATCTGGGACACGTGGCGGGAGAATGAATTAAATTTATTCATTCAGATTTGCAGACATCAGCAAATTATCATGATGGAGATTTATTACAATCAACATTAATTTCTGATAGGATTTGGCGCAATCTAAATTAATGGCCCAGATTCATCACACTCAAGACTAATGGCCGAGATTGATCAATCAACAGGCTGCCGCCACTTTAAGGGACAATCATTGCAAACCCTAATGATGGCATTCCACTCTTATAAATAGAAAGGTGCCATTTCCTTGCAAAAAAAAGTCCCTTTTTTGAGATCAGAGAACCAAAACACTTGGAGAAAAAAAAGAGAGCAAAGAGAGCATTTCTTCAACGCCAAGATCTTTTTTGGAGCCAATGCTGCATACCGATCATCCAAGGAGTAAGGCAGAGCTGCCGTCGCTTTCCCGAGCCTCTATCGTCACCCTCCAGAATCTAAAATAAACAACTGTACTTAGATTGTTGTTCCTAGGTTTTTGTCCCTAGGCTTTCTTTGTACAAGCGAGTTTGTATCGTGAAGTAAAAGTCCAGTCCTCCGATAATTGTTCTGCTCTTTTATATTTCATGGCAAACAGACACTAATAAGACCCGAACACATATACTTACATGACATGGGACAAGATACAGACCCTAACCCTATCTCAGTTTAGACACAACCTTACGTATCAGCCTCGTGTATAATACGATGTAGTGTCAGTGTATGTGTCATGTGTATAATATACGAAAATATTTAATAACTCTTCAAAGCTGAGATACGACTTAGGTGATTATAATTAGAATCTGTATGTGTGTGTGGTTGATAGAGGTGTGTGATGAGGGTGATTGTACTCGGGCACATGTAGGCCAATAAACAACAACAGTATCGATATTTGTGCTTATATAGATAGAAAATTGTTATATTGATAATTACAATACAAAGCAGGGTTAGTGTTGTGTTTTATGTGGTACCAATTGAGTATGGGATTTGAGTTCAGGTAGGAGTAGCAGTTAGGAAGAAGTCTAATAACATGTTTAGTACTTGAGTGCATCAATAACCTGGAAATATAGGTGTCATATGCTAGTAGGTCAAGTGTGTGAGAGTAGGTATTAGTGTGAGATGAATATACTAGTATCAAAATGAATTTAGAGAAGACAACTAGTTTTGGAATCAGGTTTGAAATTAAGTTAAAATTGGAGTTGTCTACATGTCTTCTAAGTTTGAAATTATGTCTTCATGCTATTAATTTTGTAAGCCTTTGAACGATGTATATGTATCTATCTTACAGAAGTATCTAAAAAAGGATATGAATTACTACTTACGGCATCGTTTGTGGATGTACAACCGTCATCCTGATGACATGTACAGTGTACGAGATGAATTCATAGAGGGTATACAGTAATTCCTACAATCTGCTAAGCATTTCCTCAGTACAAGGACGGTACCAAAATTAGGTGTCTGTGTGTGAGATATTGCAACTTGAAATATCATCCAGAAGTAGAAATCACATATCATTTGTACTCGAAGGGTTTCACGCCGAATTACTATCAGTGGACCGCGCACGGAGAACTTGAGTCTTTAGCATCGGAGTCAGAGCCTTATGTGGATGTCTCCTGCTTACGACGATGGGTGGGTGAACATGGTTTTTGACGCGATGGGACCTAATTTTGATCCAAACAATCATGATACAGCCGGGGAGGCACCGAATGTCGATGCTACAAAGTTCATAGAGTTGCTGGAGAATGTAAGGACTCCATTATATCCTTATTGTGAGGATCACTCACCGTTGTAGGAGGTTACAAGATTGTTGAGTATCAAGTCTGATTTTAATATGTCGCAAGAATGCTACAACCGACTGATGGAGTTGATTATAGAGATCATGTTGGACGGTGCTAAGTTGCCCAAAGACTTCTACCGGTCTAAGAGGATGGTGAGATCGCTCTGGATGGGATACGAGAAAATCGATGCATATCGCAATAGGTGCATGTTGTACTACAAAGACAACAAGGATGAAGACGTGTGCATATTTTGTGGTGTGATCGCTACAAGGGTACTAGTAGAGGAACGTCTGTCGGTGCAAGGAAGCCTACCGATTCGATGAACTACTTGCCATTGATGCCATGGTTGTTGAGGTTGTTTATGATGAATGAGACTGCAGAAAATATGAGTTGGCATAGGCGGGAACAGATCGAAGGAGTGTTGGATCCCCCATCTGATGGAGAAATATAGAAGCACTTTTATGGAGAGTATCCATATTTTTATTCAGATCCGCGTAATGTCAGATTGGGTCTCTCCTCCGACGGTTTTACCCTATTCGGACTTTTAGGCTCCTAGTATTCGTGTTGGCTTATGATCGTCACTCCGTACAATCTACCACCTTAGATGTGCATGAAGACTCCGTATATATTCGTTACCGTTATTATTTCGGGTCCGAACAATCCGAAGAGAAACATCGATGCGTATTTATAGCCATTGATAGATGTGTTGAATCAGCTGTGGGAAGTAGGTGCCAACACCTATGATGTTTCTATAAAGCAAAATGTTCATATACGGCCATCACTTATGCGGACCATCAATGACTTTCTGGCCTATGGAATGTTATTTGGATGGAGCACTCATCACCGTCTTTCATTTCCGTATTGCATGGACCACACTAATGCTTTTACTTTGAAACACGGAGGCAAAACGTGCTTCTTCGATGTCATCGACAATTCCTGTCGAAGGATCATCCGTATCGGAGGAACATGAATGCTTTAAGTGCCGACGATGTGGAGAAGGCTAATCCACCATCAAGGTGGCCCGGATACAAGATATGGCAAGAGGTAAAAGATTTACCAAGAGATATTGAAGAGCCTGCTAGGGCTACAAGTGTGATAGATTTGGTCGCACTCATAACTGGACTAAGAGGAGTATATTCTAGGATCTGCCATATTGGAGCACCAATCTGATCAGACATAACCTTGATTTCATGTATATCGAGAAGAATGTGTTTGAGAACATAATTAATACTATAATATACGTAATAGGGAGGACGAAAGACAATCCAAAGGCCAGGTTGGACTTGGAAGAAATATGTAGACGTCCTGTATTATATTTGATAGAGGAGGGGAATAGAAAGTTGAAACAGCCTAAGGCAATTTTCTCAACGGAGAAGGATGATAAAGTGAGACTTTGTAGGTAGATTTAGGGCCTAAAATTTTCAGATGGGTACGTTTCAAACTTGATAAGATGAGTCGACCTCAAGGAGAACAAACTGACGGGTATGAAGAGCCACGATTGTCACGTATTTATGGAGAGGTTAATTTCAATTACATTTTGGAAATTCTTACCCCACGTCGTTTGGAATCCATTGACAGAGCTTAGCATATTCTTCAGAGATCGTTGTTCTACTAAGTTGCTCGTTGATAATCTAGAAAAGTAAGAGAACGATATTGCGGTAACACTGTGTAAGCTCGAGAAGGTGTTTCCTCTTGGATTCTTTGACTCCATGGTGAATTTTTAATTCATCTTTTTTTTGAGGTACGTGTTGGTGGGCCTGTCGGTTATCAGTGGATGTACTCATTCGAGCGACATCTGAATCACCTAAAAAGAAAGGTAAAAAACAAGGCACTGGTCGAGGGTTCTATTTGTGAAGCTTATGTTATCGAGGAGATTACAAACTTTTGCTTGACGTATTTCAAACCTCATGTTGTTACTAATAGAATGGGAGCTCCAAGAAACGACGACAGATATTAAGAATCTAATGATGTAATACTGAAAGTATTCAATGCATCTGAAAAGCCTTCGAGGAAAATGAAGAAGAGATATTTGAATGACGAAGAGCTAAGGGCTTCTCAGTTGTATATATTACTCAATTGCGACGAGGATGAAGTGGAGAAGCTAGAGGGGTAAGTAATTAATGATGAGCTGGTTTACGTCATCTCAATGTAATAGTACAAGCTAATATTATACTACTAATCGGCGGTTGCTTCGTTGTTTTCCAGCACATATAATAGTGAGTTGAGGTCGGTTAGACCCTACATAATAGACGAAGAATTAGAGCCTGATCAGTATAAGCGAGATCCTTCGTGTGCACCTTCGGACGAGACGAGGACAGAGATTTTGGCCGTCGGTATAAAGTAAATGTGTTGGTTTATTATCATACATATCGTTTCTTTCTTTATTCATCATAAATTCACTTTTTCATGAATATAATTATGCCTGATAGATATCGTCCCTCGTCGGTACAGAGACGCCTGGGCCACTTTCTGAGGTACAATTATGGTGGCCTTTGGATAAACTAATCTGAAGCTCCGGACGATAGGAAGGCCTTCTGGTTTGCACTCTTTAAGGAAAAGTATATTTGGTTTTAACATGAATCATCTAATTTATGCATATTATATAACTGACTAAATTAGTTCTTCTAGCAAACATATTTCTATGCACCGTACTGGGCCGAATTATCGAAGGGATGTTTCCTGCCATTGCCGCCAAGCTGGTCCGTGATGCTATTAATAACCAGAAGGCTCGTGATCGTGTCGGAAAGCCGATCCAAGGTTGGATCACCCCTGATCAGTTGACTGCGATGTAGGCTAGATTCGACGAGCCAAGGTATAAGGAAAGGTCTGAGAAGGCCAAGACAGCTATGCAGAAGGCATCAATGTGGTACGGTGGGTCGATCCCGATAACGGAACATTTTCGTTTATGTTTTTTTTATTTCAGACATATTATTTTAATGCAAGTCCGATAAATTAGTAATAGGAAAATATATTTAATTTTAGTACTAAATAATATATTTTTAACATGTAAGGAGGGGTGAAGACGCCAACATGGTGACCGTCTTCCTGGCCACCCATCGGAATGGCGGGAAGCTTATTGACGAGAGGGACGAGCAGACCTATGTAAGTATTACAATACTTTGTGTTAATTTTAATATAACTTAGGAAATATGCAAATAAATATTCATGTAGTTAGTAATAATAAGTACATTAGACATTAGCAATTATTGAGTATCCATACTTTTCTAGGCCGCATATCATAAGCTTCGTGACCAAGCGGCTGCTAGTGCACCTACAGCGGGAGGGGCTGGTACTTCCTCACAGCCAGCTCCAGCTCCGTCGGAGGATGAGCTGTGGGTGACCGCTACTGTTGGCCTCTATAGGGGTATATACTACGGTATGGGATCCTATGGCACCCTAGTTGCGACAAAGTCCTCTAGGGCCTCCGCTGTAAGTGTGCATTGCCCATAGCCCTCACATGAGTCTGTTCGAGTCGAAGAGATCGTTGACCGTCAAATTGAGTCTCTCCGTGACAAGATGCTACGAAGGATCCAGGAGCAGCCCCAGTCTCAGCCGTATATGGACGATGCCACGCTCATCGTACGATTAGATATGCTCGAGCACAGCATCATGGAGCTCATAGATATGATTGAGAGGATAGAGCGTAACATTACTAATCTTAGAGCATCGATACAGTACAGCGTGATGGAGCTGCAGGCATCACAGCTGTCCATGGACGAAAGGCTGACATTGACGCAGGATTCGATGGTTGATAGCAGTACGAGGCTGTTATCTACTATAGATTCATACAACCATCGACTAGCAGCGTTGGAGAAGATACGTCCTCTGGGTGCGCCTTCATCGTCACCGACTCCACTGACGTCACTACTCCATCAACACCGACGTCACTGCCTTCATCAACGACGGTGTCGATTTCAAGGAAGTAGTATGAGTTATTCTTATCCCTGATGCGCGGCGGTGCACCTCCTTCCCCAGATCCACAATAGCCCTAGTTAGGACAGTTTATTGGTTGTTTGTTTGTAGACTAGTCATTTGTGTGTGTAGAAGCATAAAAATTTTTCAGCAAATAAAGCCCCATGCGCCCAAGTCAGTGTAGCTCAATGCGCCCAAGTCAGTAAAGCTCCATGCACCCAGTCAGTGTAGCTTCATGCGCCCAAGTTAGTGTAGCTCCATGCGCCCAATCAGCGAAGCTTCGTGCGCCCAAAGACTAGCTCCCCCGAAAGGAGGGCGCATAGCCTGAGACATGGCTATGCGCCCAAGCCTGACTCATTCAAAGCCATGATCAAAACGTGTACCAAAGCATACGACCATGTCAGTCTCCATGAAAAGTCGTGCACCAGAGCATGCGACCACGTCAACACCACGACCAACCCATGATCTTACAGCCTGTATGCGCCTACATTCTATGCGTCCAAACCAGGACCATGCGCCTACATAAAAACTAGTGTGTTTCCTCATGTGGGCGCATAACACCATTCCATCTCATGAACGACTATAAAAGGGGGCCTCACCCCTCTTCAAAATACAGAACGGAGAGCATTTTTAAGAGCTAAATTGCTGCACTTCTTGCCAGTGAGCCGAGAGTTAGCAATTTTCTTAGGTTTTCTCCCACTTTTGTAATCGGAGTGTCAACGGAGTAATGGAGCAACTGTCGCTCGATCTCCATCGTCTCATTCCCCAGAATTCTTTTTTGTACTCGGGGATCCTCAGTACAGGATCTCTCAGGCGTACTCGATTTATGGTGCCTTGCGCCAATAAAAGAAAAGACAGCATTTTCTTTTTCTTTTTTGTGTGTGTCCATAAAAATGGTGACTCTGCTGGAGACTACCTTTTCCTCTGACGAGAATGTGGTAACGCAATTCGATACCGACAAAGTGGGGAGTACTCAGAAGATGTTGTTCGTAGAGTTCGGTCAGCTGACGTTCGAAGAGATGCTCTCGAGGGACGGCTCTACTCCCTCAAAATCAGTGAAGCCAAACCGGTCTCGCAAGACTTGGCTTCCGAAGGCTCGCTACGCATATCCTGCTAGTGTCATAGCGAATATGCAGCTGGAGGACTCTATCACATGGGCGTACGACTCAGCCACAGAAGTCCCCCAAATGGAGAAGGCTCACACCGTTCTGGTCTCTACTAGCCCAGTGACTTCTTTCCTAACCAACAACAGAGTTTTCAACACTCGATACTTGGCAGAGAAAAATATTACCATGCCAAGAATCGGGGTGTACGGCACTCTGGCCAAACTCGGCGAGGCTCACGAACGAAGGAGGCAAAACTGGAAAAAAATAGCTCTGTTCCACCAAGCATGCGCCCAAAGCCATGCGTCCAAGGGAGTGCTTAGGCGCATAGCCCTAACCAGAACACTTCTGTCTTCAGCAGGTTGGGCATTCAGATTCATGCACCCAAGGCTATGCGCCCAGGCTCTCTGGATCCATACTATGCGCCCACATCAAGGCGACTCAAACATGCTGTCAAGAAGCATGTGTCCAAGCCCAGTCTCCAAGGCCTATGCGCCTACAGCAAAAAGACAGGCCCCAACGCCTACAGCACGGGGCAGTCTTCAAAGACTTTATAGAACTTATGTGTGTGGGTTGCCCCTGCACATGAACAAAGTCTGGATGCGACTACTCTCCTTACGAACCCGCATGCAAAGCTCGACGATGCATGTAACATGGGTTGTAAGAAAAAAACTTCCTTCTGCTGACTTGTACGACATGATAAATCATAAGCGTAAAGCGAGGGAGAACATAACAATTCATAGTGCACTTCCGTGCACCAGTATTGTTATCAACTGTTGTTGCTCTAAAGCAACAAGTGTGCCTCAGAAAAAGTCTGTGTTTCGGCGGCTGCACTTTTCTGACGACGAGAAGCCACTATGTTTCATCCAACATGGCTTCATAGGATCCCCCTTACGGAAGCCCCAATCAAAGACGACGGACTACGAACCCAATATTTTCTCTTAGCTCCTCGAAAAGAAGAAGGAGAAGTCTACCAACAGATGGCCAACAGGCTGTCACATCCTAAGGAGTTTATATGGGCACTCGATCAAAGGCAAGATTCCGTATGGACGATGAAGATTTCCAAGCCGGGGGTAGCATTCCCTCAGAATCTGAAGCAGATGACCCCCACACTGGGGTAGCATTCCAGAGGATGATGATCCCTCCGAATCCGATGGCGACTATCTACCTTCTCTACCTGAAGACGAAGGACTTGCCCACTCAGAGACAGACAGTATCAGCACCAGTTGTACTATTTTCTCTGTTCGTCCCCGCATGTTATCGACATACATGACGGACAGAGAAAGACCTGAAGAGGCCAGTAATTAGACTAGCAAACGGCTAGAGGGTCTTGAAACATCATTCGCCAAGATCACTGATATGCTTACCAGCATCATGGCAGTTCAAGCTGCTGAGGCTGTTCCTCCACCTCAACAAAACGTCTGGGCCCACGCTAGCCCGGCTCACAGCAACAAACCTCCTTCACTACAAAAGGAGTATCATTCTGTTGCGCCTCCTCCAAATTATGTAAATGCCAGGGTTAGTCCTTCGCCAACAACGCCTGACAACCGTTCAGTAGTCGTTTCCTAACACCTGCTCAATCAACAGGATACAATTGATTCCCTGGTTGCCCGCCTCGACACCATCTTACACAAAGATGAGCTGCTGAAGATGGGGATATCTCAACCATATCTCCCCGAGTGGGAGAACGCTATTTGTCCTCCTAACTACAAGCCGTTGACGCTGAACTCATTCGACGGTTTGACTTCTCCTCGTCAGTACATGATGTACTTCAACACGCAGACCCTGCACTTGCCCAGAGACAATCCGTTCCTGTCGAAGCTGTTTATTAGTACCTTGCAGGGGGTAGCCTTCGAATAGTTCTGTAGTCTACCTGACGGATGTATCAATTCATTCAAAGACTTGGAGTGGTTGTTCCTCAACAGGTTTTACGAGAGCGGCATGCATGTTAGTATGTCCACACTCATCGAGGCCAAGCAAAGGTGGATCGAGTCTGTCATCGCCTTCATAGAATGCTTCAGATGGCTAGCATTGAAGATGCCCTTCGGCATACCAAACTCAGAACTTATGGATACTTGTTGACATAACTTCCTTCCTACAGTAAAGTTTTATCTAGGTATACATAAGTATGATACATGGCCCGCTTTCATTTGGACCGCTGATGCTGCTGAAAATGACGTTCCTAACATGGAAATACTGGGATTGAAAACACCCAAACCCGAAGACAAGGGCAAGCATCCTCAAACTATCCCTATTCGTGGGCGTAAAGAAAAAAAAGTCCTGAAGGTCAACACATCCAAAGGAGCTTCCAATTCTCGAGACGCCTCTGACAAGCCTAAGGAGACCTTCTTCTTCGACGAAGACGATGTCATTACCATCTTCCACACATTGACGAAGGGTAATAAGCTGACATTTCCTCCACCACGATGTCCTACAGAGTCGAGCCAACTCAATGATCCTAAGTATTGTCTCTATCATCATTACGTGCATCACTCTACCAAGGACTGCATCGTCCTGAAAAAGCAGATACAACAGCTTATCGACAGCTAAGTGACCAACATCGAAGCTGAAGACAAGGTCATATCTGCTAACATGATCTCTCTTCAGTTTGGAGAATTTTCTCCTACAGAAGTCCCAGACGGCGTGGTCGCGATCCCCAAGGCGATGATGGAAGTCGTCAACTTACCACCAGCTTGCAACGCGACCTTGGTCCCACTCACAACTGAATGTGGTGAGATCATGTGGGTCTATCTAGACCTGGTCCAAGAAGTGACGCAGGGGATAGCACCTTCCAAAGCAAAAAAATGCAAGAAACTCAAGCCCTGTCATATGGTATCCTCTCCCATCTACAAGGTTCTAACTGGGGAGACGCAATCGGGGAAGACTTATCTTCGGACGTACGATCCCGTACAAGAAGAAGCAATACCTCCTGAAGCTCCTGCTGTCCCCACAAACTCAGAAGCCGGCCCGTCCAAGCCTCAAACCATGGACAAATCCAAGCAGAAGGAGATACAGTTTGACAAATCTCTAAAGGTGCCAGCTCCCAAAAGCATGGATCGGCGCTACAACTTTGACATTTTGGCTCAGCTAGCCAATACACCTGCCAGGTTGTCTCTGTTCGATCTATCGTGACTCTCCAAAAAAACACGGAAGGCCTTAAGTGAGGCATTACTACATGCCGACTCTTACCTCGCTGAAGTCAAAGCCCCTGCTGAAGATCCTCTCTCCTGTCCCCACTGCCACAGTACTATGGAAGTGGTGCCCAACATCACCTTCTCACAGGAGGACATGCTACTCAAAAATAATCGTCATGATAGACCCCTGTACTATACAGGGTATATCGAGGCGATCAAGGTGGATTGTATGCACATCGATCCAGGATCCTCCCTCAGCATCATTCCTAGAAGTTTGCTTCAAATCCTGGGAATCCCACTGCACAAGCTATCCGCAACCAACACAACTATCATGGCTTTTAATGCTGGTCGAAGCCATCCGCTGGACAAGATCTGTCTCAAATGCCAGATCGGTAATCTCCGAACGGAGGATTCCTGATATGTCGATGCCAATGTATCCTATAACGTCTTATTGGGACGTCCATAGATACACGAGAACATGATCATCCCTTCTACACTTTACCAGTTCTTCAAGTACGTCAACAGCGACGGTGTCATAAAGACAGAGTTTGCCGATGTCGATCCTTTCAAGGGCATCAAGGCTTATTATGGAGATTCAGTACTTTACCAATCTCAATCCCCCAAGGATGACGACAATGAAGCAAGTCCATCCTCCAATGATGGTCTCCTGATTATTCGAGTCAAAGGACATACTACTCCAAAAAGTACTCCGAAGCCTCTCACAATTTGGGTGGAAAAAAGAACCCCGACAAGGTCAAGTCACTGACCATCACTCTCAGCAAGACATCCCGGGAGGAACCTACTGATGCCCGCCCCCCAATCCTGAAGAATTACCCTACGTGGTGAACTCGGCCAAGACTGTGGCTCCACTTTCAGATGATGATCCTCTCGATGAGTATATCAATACTCATAATAATGTACCTTCAGCGAATGATGTTGTCCCTAAAGAAGAACTTGCATATTTCCTTAGTCAAGGTTTATCTTTGAATTACCCCGATGTCTATCAATCTGTAAACCACTACATAGATACGATATACGCCCTAGAGAACGACACAGGACCACACCTCTACATGCCAGTCACAACACCTCACCTGCAGGACAAAGTTTACCTTGAAGATATCATCTACTTAATCGTTCCAGCCAGAAAAAAAGAAGAAGACCTAATCATCTTCGGTCGTATAATTGGCGAGAAAAAGTTCGTTCCAAACTCTACTCCTCCCAAGGACAACACAGAAGCTGACTATGACTCTGGAAAAATACAACTTTTTCGGTATAGTTGGCAGGCCAACAATATCATCCAGAATATGGGATATGACATCAAAAGCCACGAAAGGCTAAATTACAGCCGAGGACGACGGTTGCCAATACGACACTTTGCTTCCCCCAGCAAACCCGAGAACTACTATCAACGAAGCGGTGTTGGTTTGGGCTATGTCTCTCCTCCAACAATTCCTGAAAGGTCAGATGATGAAGTAGATCGTTGTTCTCATTCTTCTGATTCCTCCCTCTGGGACGCAGACTCCAGCATCGATGACATGTTTAAAGCAACTCTGTCCGTCAACATGATTTTCGTCGACCAAATTACAGATGATGTCCAATCAATCAAACTCGAACAATAGGCTCAAAAGATGGACACCAGGTAGAAGATGCACTTCGAACAACGGGAACTACCTACCGAAGACAAAGTCATCAAAGTCAATCTAGAAGATGAAGCATCCTTCAAACCAATCTTCATCAGCAAAAGCCTATCTGACTATGAACGCCAATCTCTTATACAGCTTATAAGAGAATACATCGACGTCTTCGCATGGAGCTATGAAGACATGCCAGGCTTGGACCCTAAAGTCGCCATACACCGCCTGAACATTTCGTCTAAAGCCGAGCCAGTGAAGCAGCAGCAATGACGATTCTGACCAGACGTCTTGGAAGCCATCAAGAATGATGTCAAGAAGCTCATTGCCAGTGGATTCATTCGCAAGGAACAACACCCAGACTAGGTTGCCAACATAGTTCCAGTCATAAAAAGAACGATAAAGTTTGGGTCTGTATCGACTATCGTGATTTGAACTCTGCATGCCCAAAGGACGAGTTCCTTCTACCGATCACCGACGTAATGATCGATAATACTTGTGGCTTCGAGCGGACATCCTTCATGGACGGGTTCTCAGGCTACAACTAGATTAAGATCTTCCCCGACGACGAGAAGCACACATCTTTTCGAACACCATTGGGGGTATACTGCTATACGGTGATGCCCTTCGGATTAAAGAATGCAGGGGAAACATACCAACGAGCCATGAAAATAATTTTTTGCGATCACTTGCGCAAAACTGTAGAGTGCTATGTAGACGATATCGCAGTCAAAAGTCGTCTCAAGGGCAACCACCTCCAAGACTTGAGAACAGTGTTCGAACTAACGCGTGCACACCAACTCAAGATGAATCCAACCAAGTCTTTTTTGGGAGTCTCCAGCGGCAAGTTCCTCGGTTTCGTCATCACTTCAAAGGGTATACATCTGGATACGGAGAAAGTGAAGGCTATTCTCGATATGCACCCTCCAAGAAACCTCAAAGAGCTACGCGGACTACACGGAAGGCTTGCCTACATCAGACGATTCATTTCGAACCTCTCTGAAAGGTGTCAACCATTCACTCAGCTCATGAAGAAAGGCGTATCTTTCGTCTGGACTGAACAATGTCAATGCGTATTCGATGACATCAAGGCGTATCTTACAAGCCCTCCAGTATTGGTAGCTCCAATAATGGGGAAGCCCTTCTTACTATATGTCCGTGCTATAGATCATTCCCTTGGTGCCCTCTTATCTCAGAAGAATGAAGGCGGCCATGAACAGGCAATCTACTACCTCAGCCGCACAATAGTGGGTACCGAACACAGATACACACCTGTGGAGAAGTAATGCCTTGTACTAGTATTTGCCATCCAAAAGACATGCCACTACGTATCTGGGCAGACTATCCACATTATATCTAAAGTCAACCCTTTCAGAATACTCATGACAAAATCGGGCTCTCTCAATTCCCGTTTAGCTACATGGGCAATGCTGTTGACTCCATACGATATGATCTTCGTTCCTCAGAAGGTAGTAAAAGGCCAAACATTAGCTGATTTCCTAGCAGCTCATCCGGTGCCGGAGTCGTCCAGACTCTACGATGAAATCTCCGACGAAGTGGTGGAGTCTAATACTGCAATTGAAGAAGTCCCTATTTGGCTAATGTTCTTTGACGGTGCATCAAGAACAGGACCCAAAGGAAATATCGTGGCTGGAGTAGGTGTCGTGCTCGTGTCACCTGATCATCTGGTTATACACCGTACATATTCTCTCGTGGAACTATGCACCAACAATGTGGCCGAATATAATGCTTTATTAATCGGTCTACAACTGGCAAAGCAACTGGGAGTTGACTATCTAGAGGCTTACGGCGATTCCAAGCTAATAGTTAGTCAGGTCCGAGGGGATTATGAAGTTCGCCACGAAGATCTCATCCCCTACTACAGATAAATAATTGAGTTGGCATCTACTTTCGCTGGATTCTTCATCGAGCACGTACCTCGACTACAGAATATAGAAGCAGATGCTCTAGCCGGTCTTGCTGCTTCCTTGACCGTTTCTATCAATATCCAGCAGTCGATCACAATATTTGGTCGAGAACTATTCTGTGTGAAAGACGTCTTGCATATTCATCATAGTTACGCAGCGGAAACAAACGTCGATGCTAAAGACTGGTGATTTCCCTTTATAGACTATGTTGTCTATGGAATCCTCCCCGAGGACCCGAAGGAGGCAGTATCCATCCAAAGGCAATCCCTCAGATTTTACTACGACACAGCTACCAAGATGTTGTACCGACGCTCTTACGACGGGCTACTGTTACGATGCTTATCAGACACAGAAGCCAAACATGCACTCCAGGAGGCGCACGATAGAGTTTGTAGTACATATCAACCAGGCCCCAAATTACAAGATCGCCTCCAAAGAAAAGGTTATTACTGGCCCACAATGATAGTAGAAGCTGTTGAATATACAAAGAAGTATAGAGCTTGTCAGTTCCACGCTGATTTTATTCATCAACCTTCGGTGTTTCTACACCCGACGGCAGCATCTTGGCCATTTGAAGCTTGGGGCATGGACGTCATAGGACCAATCAGTCCGCCATCCTCCAAAGGACATCGTTCATCCTAGCCATAACCGATTACTTCTCCAAATGGGCGAAAGCTATACCGCCCACCGAAGTAAAAACGTCAAACGTGATCAGTTTCATCAAATATCACATCATCTACCGCTTTGGCCTACCTCGCAGGATCATCCATGATAACGGTCCACAGTTCGCAAGCAATGCATTCTATCGGTTCTGAGATAAGAATCGAATCCGGAACGTAGCCTCTACTGCCAACAATCCAGCGGCTAACGAGCTAGTAGAAGCCTTTAACAAAACCATAATAAAACTTCTCAAGAAGTTCGTGCCTTCAAATAAGCGCGATTGGAACGAGAAGCTCGGTGAATGTCTATGGGCTTATCGCACAACGGTCCGAACTCCAACAGCCAGTACGCTATTCTTTCTGGTTTATGGGAGCGAAGCAGTTCTTCCCCTAGAAATCTAGATTCATTCTCTTCGGTTAGCCTTAGCCAACGAGCTGACTACTGAAGAAAGCTATCGTCTGCGACTCCAAGTGCTCGAAGGGCTATACGAAAAATGCTTGTTAGCTCAGCAGCGCATTGAGATATACCAAGCACGCCTTTCCAAAGCCTTCAATAAAAAAGTGAAGGAAAGGATCTTCCAAGTCAGTGATCTGGTCCTAGCAGTAAGAAGACCGATGGTCATGACACACAAAACAAAAGGAAAATTCTAGCCTAAATGGGAAGGTCCTTCGTCATAGAATCAGTGTATTCTAACGGTGCGTACCGGCTGACCAAGACTGATGGTGACTTTCTCATGATGCCTATTAATGGCAAGTTCCTGAAGAAATACTATGTGTAACCTCTTTTACATAATGTTCATATGTGTTCAATCATGTAAATGTACAGTACGATATTTATATGATTCAAAAAAAAAACTATCTAACTATTATCCGTATTTCAAGAGTCTTGAATATGCCCTGGATAATAGGTCCTCTAAATATTTCCCCAGTGGAATTATTTTCATTTTTGACTCCGTCCAAAACTCGTCTTGACGAAAACAAGTCACGTCCCTATTACCTCTGAATTGTTTTCTGATAATTATTTCCACAGTGGAATGATCAAATGTTTTGCCACGTCCACAAAACCTCTGAGCAAAGAATTCGTCAAAGATAGTTATGTCCACACTACCTCTGAACTATCCACTCCTCCCTAATGCTATATATCTTTCCACATCAGTATTACCTCTGGTCAGATATAGAACATCCTCTGCTATTACGTCCATATTACCTATACTAGCAACTTCGTTCAACTTATTATATATATTCGAATCATTCGAATATAAAACGGATAATAGGTCCACATAAAAAAAATCTCCAGTGGAATACCCCTCCAAAAAAGTCGTTCCTACGTCCATATTACCTCTAGCATCGATATTTCAGCAAACCACATTCATTTTCGAAAAAATTCTCTATTTTGTACGTAAACGTCTATCAAAAGACGGAAAAAAGGGTACAAGAGCCGTGACGGCCAAAAAAAGGGGGAGAAGTTACAAAATCTACGGGATACCCTTTACATAAATGTTGTATTATCGGCTCTCCAACACAATCACCACAGATATCACAAGCAAAGAAGGGAGTGAATGCATTCTGTTTATTCAAAATCAGTTACATTCACAGGACTACATCTCATGAGCAACATCTCTTCGTCCAGGCAAGAAGTAGAGGATTACATCTGATGCCCAAAAGAAGTGAAGCATAAAGCTAAAAACAGACATAATACGAACATTTATGGAAACCTACAAATCCTAGTTGTGGCTAGGCATATACCATTCGCTCAACCACTTCACATATGAGGGATCCATTTGATCAAGGTCCTCGGTTGGAGCAGGAAGGTCAGAACTCCCAGTCCTACTACTCTCAGGCTTGTGCTCCTCATTTACATCATCTTCAATCTTGGGAGTAATTCCCTCTTCGATGGGCGCCGGCTCTCCTTTTTCCTCAATTTTTGGCACCATCTCCTCATTGACAAATGGTGACTCTTATTTTATGAAAGAAGGCAGCGTCTCCTCCTTCTCCACAGTCTAAGCCTTCGGCATGGATGCTGCAAGTGCCAAAGATAGAACGAAAGTCAGACTCAGGAAACTGCAGAAAAAACTAAGTCCTGAAGACTCCTATGCGCCTAAAGGGATATGCGCCTAAAACAAGACATGCGGGCGCATAACATTCCACTGGTTAGAGGGCGCATAACATGGCAACACGTGGGCGCATAGCACACCACAGTGTTGGCGCATGACTTCTGTGGGCACAAAATACTGCTTACAGAAGTATGTTGCCTTAGGCACAAGCACCTGGTTAGTGGAAAAGTTTAAGCGTCGCAAATTAACGCTCGAGACTTTGTTTTTGAAGCATGCCCTCACCAAGAATCGAGTCCTGGACTGTCGAAGGCGCTGTCGCAGGAGGAGAGTCACTCAGCGCAGCCCCTTGCCCTTCTTGGATCTCTTAGCGACCTTGGGAGACATGGTTCTCAAAGAAAGAAGACGAAGATTTTTTTGAAAAATTCAAAAAGAAAGGAATAATGAACTTTCTCTCTCCTCCAAAGGGCTATTTATAGGTGCGGGCTACTTCCTATGCGCCCACTTGCTGTATGTGCCCATGTGTCCATTACGTTGTATGCGTCCACTACAGCCTATGCACCCATGTGAAGGATCGGCTCTCTGCATACTGTACGACTGTCCCTTGCTGACGTGGACGACGTATGAAGGATGGACCGATTTAAATTCCGTTCTGATGAATCTGTCAGTTCAAATTTTGAGGAAAATCTCAACAGTCGTATCTCCCTGACAGGCTGGCCAAATACTATGCGCCCAAGGAGAGAGCCGTACTATGCGCCAATTTGCCTCGTAAGAAGACGGTCCATGCTTCTTTCAATATATTTTGAACTTGTTCAAGTATCGAAAACTTTGAAGGAGGTCATATAGAAGCATAAATAATTTCAACAAATGAAGCCCCATACGCCCAAGTCATTATAGCTCCAAGCACCCAAGTCAGTGTAGCTCTATACGCCCAGTCAGTGTAGCTCCATGCGCCCAAGTCAGTGTAGCTCCAGGCGTCCAGTCAGCAAAGCTTCATGCGCCCAAATACTAGCTCCCCCGACAGAAGGGCGTATAGCCTGAGGCATGGCTATGCGCCCAATCCTGACTCAGTCAAAGCCATGATTAAAATATGCATCGAAGTACACGGCCACGTCAGTCTCTACGAGCAATCGTGCACCGAAGCATGCGGCCATGTCAACACCACGACCAACCCACGATCTCGCAGCCTATATGCGCCTACATCCTATGCGCCCAAAGTAGGACTATGCGTCCACATAAAAACTAGTGTGTTTCCTCATGTGGGTGTATAACACCATTCCAGCTCAAGAACGACTATAAAAGGGGGCCTCATCCCTCTTCAAAACACAGAACGAAGAGCATTTTTAAGAGCCAAATTGCTGTACTTCTTGCCAGTGAGCCGAGTGTTAGCAATTTTCTTAGGTTTTCTCCCACTTTTGTAATCGGAGTATCAACGAAGTAAAGGAGCAACTGTCGCTCGATCTCTATCATCCCATTCCCCATAATTCTTTTTTGTACACGGGGATCCTCAACGCATGATCTCTCAGACGTACTCGATTTGTGGTACCTTGCGCCAATAAAAGAAAAGACAGCATTTTCCTCTTATTTTTTGTGTGTGTCCACAATGTGTAGAACCATGATATTGTTGAGACTTCTAGACTTTATTTCTTCCACTTATTTGTATGGATGTTTATTTATTTTATTGATCTGTATGCCAGGATTTCCATCAGACTCGATTTGTAATTCTAATGTGTCATTTTCTTCATGTTTTACTTTATTATTCGTATTAAATGTATGTGAATTTACCGGTGTTGAGTGTTCCACCGAAGGGGTCTCGACGAACCCATGGAATTCAATAGAGGATTTCTCCGGGTCTATTGACATTAATTGTTAAACTTTAGGGATATAAACTACAGGAATACCATTCATCTTTATGTTTTTTATTTTCTTACTGCAAAATTAGCAACGTTTAGCGATGCTGAGTAGTGCTGAGCAACACAGGAACGTGTCGCTAAACGTTGGTGATATATACAGTCTTGTATTGCTGAGCGTCACTAAACTGAGTCGCTAATCGACGCTAAGCGTTGTTACGCATTGCTAAGTGACCGACGTTTTTGTAGAAGCATGAAAAAGAACAGAAAAATCCATGTGGCTCAAAACAGAGGGAGCCTCATGCGGTTCAAAGAATCTCTCAGAGCTTCATGCGGCTTAAGAGTTTTATACGGCTCAAAAGTCGCCAACATAGCCATACGGCTCGAGTAAAAGCCACGTGGCATCATGCGGCTCGCCTCTACAACTGGCATTAAGCAGCGGCCTTATTTAATGCTCTGACACAATAAGGCAGCTCTGACATAAAGGTAAACTAACAGCTCTGACATAAAGCTGTAATGATGACTCTGACATAGTGGCGTGCTCCTAGGGAAACAAAGAAAATCTCTATAGCTGGCACAATCCATCAAATCCCAAAGTCTTCTATACGGCTTTGACACGTGGCCGGCCACATGCGATTCAGGTAGAGGCCACCCCTATGCGGCTGCTACTCTCATGCGGCTCGGATCATGGGGGCCATCTTCATGCGGCTCAAATCCTGAGAAGCTACCCCTATGCGGACGCTACTCTCATGCGGCTCGGATCATGGGGACCATCTCCATGCGGCTCAAATGCGGAGAGGCCACGCCCATGCAGCCTTGACACGTGGCCAACCTTATGCGGTTTAGTTGGAAACCACCCTTATGCGGCTCAGATTTCGAAGGCCACACCTATTCGGGCGCCACCTTCATGCAGTTCAAACCCTGAGAAGCCACCCTCATGCGGATTTGTCAAGACACCCTGTCCCTGTGGCTCGCGGTTAGGATACGTGTCAGAAGATCAGTTTCCCCCATGTCCCAACGGTTCATAGCATAGTGATGGTTGGACACGTGGCACCAAATCAATCAAGATTTATCAACAAATCCCAGCAACCAGATTTAGTACAAACACCATAATTATCCAGATCAAATTAGATTTATTGGAATCAAGAAGATTGAACACGTGGCAGAAGATCCGAGCTTGTCATAACAAATCATAAAGATTTGTGGCAATCAACATTAATTGCCCATACGGATTTGGCACAATCAACATTAACTGCCCAGATTTGTTGCAATCAAGATTAACGGCCCAGATTAATTGCCAACAAAATAGGATCAAGATTAATCCCCAAACCGTCGACTTTTTAAGGGACAATCATTACAAACCCTAATGATCACACCCCACTCCTATAAATAGCAAGGTGACATTCTCTTACAAATCCCCAGCTGGACACACAGAGAGAAAAATACACGCACAGAAGATCTCCCCACACATTCTGTCACGCCCCAGAACCAGAATACTGGAGAGCGGGGACAGACATAGCCAGCTACGTATATTGAAATAGAATACATCTCAACTATACGGTCACGGCTGTCTAGATATGAGGGTTTACTACAAGCTAGCAGTCTCTTAAGGTCAAGCCTATTGTCTCAATCTCAAGCAATTAACAGAGTTACAAGATATTAGAGCATCAAATATATATATATAAGGCATCCCAAATATTACATATTGGATGATCATGAAGCTAGTCGTACAAAATGATAGGACTAGCAAGAGTTCAGTCATACATGATCAACCCTAGGATTTGTTAATCATGTTTACAGCCCGTAGGCAGACAGTAAGTAAATGTGCATCGAGCTAACAGGTGCTCGTCGGCTAAACGCCTCAAAAGAATAAATTTACATATAAGTGGGTAAAACAAAAAGGAAAAACCCACTCGTAGCCCGGGTTCCGTCTAGTGTTCACCATTGGGCTGGAAGCTGGATAGATCCTCGGAAGCTGCTCCAAAATCTGGCCACACAAAACCAGCTGGGTCAAACCCAGAAAGAGCAAGTGCCACAAAGGAGGCCACAAATAAGAACAAAAGCCAGCATATCAGAACATAAAGAATAAAGGAAAGTACAAGTAATAAAAGTACACAGGGCGATAAACGACTAGGCACGTAGAACCCTTCCGGGAGCCAGGTTACAATCCTTAAACCAAACAAGGACCGGGATTGTAACCCTTCGCCTGAATAGCTCACTGCCTCTACCCATTTATCGTTAGAGATAAGTAAAACAATCATGATCAAGAGTTCCAGGTACAAGGCTAGACAAGACTTAGACAGGGTTGGACACCATTCATTCACAATCGGCCAAGCAAGTACTACGGCTTACTACTTTAACTAACTATGGTTATCACAAGCCTAATTACTAACAAGATGCAAGTGAGAAACTCCCAGTCCCAAGCCCTGCAGACCATCCAGTTATCCTTCTGCGGGTTGAGAGTTATAGTTGGGTACATCGCCCGGGAGACAAATGTACCCTTAGGTGACTTAGAGGGTGCAACACATGACAGTGTGCTGGAAATGTGCTCTACTCGTCGGCAAGCTACAAGTCCATTAAAGCGCCCAGATAACGAGATTGCCTGTGACTGGGAATTCTCCATGTTCTAGTTTGATCTAATAATTAGCCTAATCCAATTTAGCGCGAGTCCCTGGCCGTGGTACCCAGGAAGTCACGTCCTAGACATGATGCAAGACAAGACAAGTGGATTGTGCAAACAAGCAAGCAGGAACACCCACGGTGTCAAGGCAAGTCAAGTCAAGTTATCAAGTCAAGTCAAGTCAAGAGTGCGCCGCCACGGGCCACTATCAAGTTATCAAGGTAAATCATGTCAGGGTACTTGTCAGGGGTGCGCCACGACGGGCCACTATCAAGTCAGGTTGGTCGTGTCAGGAGTGCACCACTACGGGTCACTGTCATATTATACTAGTTCCTTGTCATACCATGCTACATATTAAGCAAAATCAAGTTCATGCCAAAAGGCGTAAGGATATAAAATGGGCGTAAAATACCTAATAAAATACTAATATAAAATAGGACTATAGAAGAGCCAAGATCAAGAAATAACAATTTCATCATAGACAAGTAGGTTGTGCAAGGGGGTCAGGGGTAGGTCTGCGCAGGGTGTGTACTGTGCATGGAAGAGCTGCGCAAGAGTTGTCTTGCGCAAGGGTTACCTTGCGCAAGGGTAGACTGCGCAGGGGTTACCTTGCGCAAGGGTGGTTTGCGCAAGGGTGGGTTGCGCAGAAGTGAATTGTGCAGGAGCAGTTTGCGCAGAAGTGAATTGCACAGGGGTTACTTTGCGCATGGCTGGATTGCGCATGGCTAGCTTGCGCCAGCGCAGTCCAGCGCAGCGCAAGGCGCTGGCCAAGTGACTGCGCAAACGGCCATGCGCTAAAGAGCACAGGCCAGGGGTGCGCAATCGGCCATGCGCTAAAAAGCGCAAGGCAGGGGGCTGTTCTTCCTGGCCGAGAGCAAGTCCAAAAACACCAAGAACTTCAATTCTTCATATTTTTGTCAAATCAAAACCAAATCTAGATTTTCAAAGTTCTAACTTGAGTAAAATTGAATTCTCTTCCACATGGAAGCATCAAAACAAGCAAAAATCAAAGTTTAATAGATCAAAACCAAAGATTTCTGAAAATGGTTAAAACCTAGATCTAGAAGAATGAAAGCTCCAAATCACAAAATTCCAAGTTCTAATGTTGATCTACATGTCCTAATCTATCAAATGGATAAATAAAATTGGGTGCTTATTTGTTGGCAAGGTGCACTTGCCTAATGGGTTGGGGAGTTGTGTGTGGAGGAAGGAGAAGGAGAAAATTAATGGAGAGTAAAGAGGAGAGAGAAAGTTTGGTGGAGATATAATGAGGGTGGTTGTGGTGTGTTGAGGGGGGGAGTGTAGGTTAAAGTGTTCCACTCATGATGAACCAAACCAAACCAACTCCACAAAATAAAACCAAGCCATGGTCCAAACCCATTTACGAGAAACCAAAATCTGCAAGTCAAGAAAATAAAAAAATACGTGCTAAAATCAAATACGAGCATAAATACGTAATACAGGAAATGGGGGTGACAACTCTACCCACCTTCAAAGAATTCCGTCCTCGGAATTTAATCAAGGAGCTAGAGATTGTCACGACAAGCTATGCTAAGCACAGACAAGCTACACTAAGCAGTTCCATCATACAATCATACAATACAAGCAAGAAAGGGAAAGCGTAAGGCACAAGGAAGACATTATACCTTACGAGTCAAACAGGTAGGAATATCGCGATCGGATGTCGTCCTCACGCTCCCACGTTGACTCACCTAGAGAGTGATGACCCCAAGCAACACGGACTAAGTTAATAGTCTTGTTCTTGAGCGTCTTTTCTCTCCGGTCCAAAATAGACACGGGCCTCTCCTCATACGAAAGGTTGGTACCAACAACCAATTCCGAATGATCTAGGATATGGCTCGGGTCCGGGATGTACCATCTTAATTGGGATACATGGAATACATCATGTACCTCACTTAGCGACGGCGGAAGAGCGAGACGATAGGACACATCGCCTACTCGCTCTAGAATATCGAACGGCCCTATATACCTAGGACTAAGCTTTCCCCGCACGCCAAAACGAATGACGCCGCGGGTGGGCAAGATCCTAAGGAATACATGGTCACCGACGGCAAATTCTAAGGGACGCCGATGAGCATCGGCCCAATGGCGCTGGCGATCCTGAGCAACTCGGAGGTGATCTCTGACTCTCCTAACCACTTCAACCGTCTGAGAAATCAGTTCTGGACCGAGCATCTGCCTCTCTCCGACATCGTCCCATGCTAACGGAGATCTGCACTTCCTGCCATACAGAGCCTCGAAGGGTGCCATCTGGATACTGGCCTGGAAACTATTATTGTACGAGAATTCCACTAGGTGCAGGTGATCCTCCCACGAACCACCGAAGTCAAGGGTACATGACCGCAACATATCTTTGAGAGTTTGTATAGTGCGCTCTGACTGCCCATCTGTCTGCAGATGATACGCTGAGCTGAACTTGAGACGAGTCCCCAAACTTTGATGAAGACTGCGCCAGAAGTGCGATGTGAATCTCGTATCCCTGTTCGATACTATGCTGACTGGCACTCCGTGAAGTCTGACAATCTGCCTGAGATACATCTCTGCTAGCTGTGCCATCGACTGTCCAACTCTAAACGGAAGAAAGTGTGCCACCTTGGTAAGCCTGTCCACAATGACCCAAATAGCATCTCTGCCTGCCGGAGATCTGGGTAACCCAGTCACGAAATCCATGGTAATGTGTTCCCACTTCCATTCTGGGATCGGTAAAGGTTGAAAAAGTCCAGCTGGCCTCTGATGTTCAGCCTTGACTTGTTGGCAAACCAAACATCGAGAGACATACCGGGCTATCTCCCTCTTCATACCATTCCACCAAAAGTGTTGACGAATATCTCTGTACATCTTCGTGCTGCCTGGGTGAATGGAGTACTGCGAACTGTGAGCCTCTGCCATGACTTCCTGTCTGATATCTCCACTGGGTACACAAAGACGCGTGCCGTGTCGAAGTGTACCATCCTCATGAATACATAACTCTGGCCTTCTTCCTGCTTCATACTCTGCTCTGAGCCGCTGAATCTTGGAATCGGTTAACTGTGCTGTCCGGATCCTCTCAACTATGGTAGACTGAACCTGTAGACTGGCCATTAATGCTACGCTGGTTGGAAGAACCACTTTAATTCCCATCTTCTGAAGATCTGCCAATAGCTCTGGTTGCGCCGTCAGGAAATAAACTCCGGCACTCCGGCTCAATGCATCTGCTACGACGTTGGCCTTCCCTGGATGATACTGCAAGTCCACATCGTAGTCCACCAGTAGCTCGAGCCATCTTCTCTGTCGCATATTAAGATCCTTCTGGATGAAAATGTACTTCAGGCTCTTATGATCAGTAAATATCTCCACTCTGTCTCCGTACAAGTAGTGCCTCCACAACTTAAGTGCAAACACTACTGCTGCTAGCTCCAAGTCGTGGGTCGGGTAATTCTTCTCATGATCACGGAGTTGACGTGATGCATAAGCAATTACCTTCCCATGCTGCATCAAAACACATCCCAATCCTCTGCCTGAAGCGTCGCAATAAACTGTGAATCCTCCGGTCCCATCTGGAAGGGTGAGAATGGGAGCCGTTATTAAACCTCGCTTCAACTTCTCAAATGATTCCTGACATTCTGCTGTCCAAAGGAACGGCACATCCTTGTGGGTCAACTGGGTCATCGGTGCTGAAATCCTTGCAAAATCAGAGACGAACCGCTGGTAGTAGCCGGCCAATCTAAGAAAGCTGTGAACTTCTGCCACTGAGCTGGGTACTGGCCATGCCTCGATAGCCACAATCTTCTGGGGATCCACTTTCACTCCTCCTCTGGTAATGATGTGACCCAAGTACGAAATGCGATCGAGCCAGAACTCGTATTTGCTGAACTTGGCGTACAACTGGTGCTCTCTGAGAATCCGGAGGATAATTCTGAGATGCTGCTCGTGCTCTGCTTCACTCTTGCTGTAGACCAGGATGTCATCAAGGAATACTATCACAAACTGATCCAAGTAAGGCATGAAAATACGGTTCATGAGGTCCATGAACACTGCCGGCGCATTGGTCGCTCCAAAGGGCATAACTAGAAACTCCCAATGCCCGTACCTAGATCTGAACGCCGTCTTCGGGATGTCCTGCTCTCTGACTCTGATCTGGTGGTATCCTGACCGTAAGTCTATCTTCGAGAAAACTGAAGCCCCCTTGAGTTGATCAAACAAGTCATCTATCCACGGGAGAGGGTATCTGTTCTTGATTGTCACTGAGTTCAAGGTACGGTAATCAACACATAGCCTGGACGTACCATCCTTCTTTTTCACAAGAAGCATCGGGGCTCCCCAAGGCGATCCACTTGCACGAATGAATCCCTTGGTCCTGAGTTCTTCAATCATCTTGTACAAAATCTCCAACTCTGAAGGCGCCATTCTGTAGACTCGCTCTGATACTGGTGCTGTCCTGAGAATCAAGTCAATAGTGAACTCGATCTCCCGCTCTGGTGGCATCCCTGGAAGTTCCTCTGGGAAGACATCTGGAAACTCTTCAACTATCCGGGGCAACTGCACTGCTGCTACTGCCATCCGCAATACTGGAGGAGATGGCTCTACGGCGCCTCTGGAAAATGAAAACTCTGGCGCTCCGGGAATACTAAAGACAACTCTGCCAGCATGGCAGTCTATCCTAGCATAATGGTTCCTCAACCAATCCATGCCTAGGACTACATCATAGTCTGCCATAGGGAATTCTATGAATCTAGCGGGGAACTCTCTACCTCTAACTACGATCCGACACGAGGAAAATACTCGATCTACTCCCACAAGACCATTACCAGTAAGTATATTGAGCCTCACTGATAATGACTCGGGCTCCAATCCTATCCGTGTCGCGAATCGTGCAGACATGAATGAATGCGATGCACCAGAATCAAATAATACAGATGCTGGAAAGGTGTTGACGAGAATAGTACCTGCCACTACCTCACCTGGTGCAACTTCTTCTTCCATGGTCATCATCATAGCCTGACCTCTAGCTGCGGGTCCTCTCTGCTGGAAACCCCTCTGTCGGTTCTGTGCTGGAGCCTGGGTGAACTGCTGCTGGTTCTGCTGTTGAAAGGCCTGGGCCTGAGGCAACAATGGCCTCGGGTACTGCTGCTACTGCTGCTGCTGGACTGGAACTGGGGCTGGTCCTCTCACCGAAGAACTAGAAAGGTTTGATGATGATGGACCTCCCCTATTCGGGCAGGTCCCTATCTGGTGGTCTGCTCCTCTACAAGTCAGGCACAATCCCTGCGCCCTACGACACTCTGCCACTACATGGCCCGACTTTCTGCAATGAGAACATCCCACCGCGGAAGACTGCTTCTACTTCTACTGCTGCGGGTACGTCGGGGTTGAATGCTGAACCGACGTCACTGAGGCCGCCCGCCTCGGAGTCCCAATGGTTATACCTCTAGCTGCCGGGGCTGGAGCTGAAGATTGGTGCATCTGGTTGTGGGACCGCTTCCTGTCTCCGGCCCTGTCCATAATTCTCTGGGAGGTATACTCATGCCTCCTCGCTGCCTTCAACACTGCATCGAACGTCTGGTGCTCGAACTGCTCCACAGCCAATAATATCTCTAAATGCAGTCCCTGCTGGAACCGCTGGGCCCTATCGAACTCGGTCGCCACCAAAGTGGGGGCGAACCTACTCAGCCTGGAAAACTCGGTCGCATAGCCATCGACCGTCCTGCCTCCTTGCTTCAAGTTGGTGAACCGGGTCTGCAGGTCGTACCGTGCCACCGCATCGAAGTACTTTATCTGGAATCTCTCTCTGAACGTCGCCCAAGTGACTGGTGTTGCTAATCCCATGGCCTGAGCCGCCCACCAATCGCGAGCCAAGTCTAACAACTGTAGCCGTACCACGGCCACCTTCTCATTCTCAGGTGTCCTAGCTGCTTCTAGAACCACCTCGGTATCCTGAAGCCAAGCGTCTGCGGCAATCGCATCTTCACTGCCGTCAAAGAAGGGAGGGTTCAAGCGCTTGAAACTGTTGGCCGCCTGATTCCCTTGGGGACCTCCTCGGTTTAGTGCATCATGAACTTCCTGGTGCAAGGCGTCGCCTCGACGATCTTGGGATGCAAGCAGTTCTCTGATAAGCCCTACCAAAGGTCCCTCATCCTGTCTAGCTGGTTGAGCGGGCGGAGCTGCCTGAACTGGAGGTTCCGAGCCTCCGGGAAGCATAACTCGGGAGGCTACTCCAGAGTGCTGAGCTTGATCTTCCTGGCGCTGGGGTACTTGTCGAGCTTCCTCTGGCTGGTTGGCTGGTCCGGGAGTAATGTCGCTGAAGAAGACGACATAGAGAACAGTAAGGAAAGGACCCGGACAGATCAATGATACAAGCAATGTGATCAGGTCGAGATTCTCAGGGATTTGAAGATACGAGCAGAGATCAAGGACGAATATTGATTGAGACATCTATTCAGTAAACCCTCACATTTCTTGAATGCCAAGACCTGCATGGGCCACCACTTAAACCATGTCACGTCCCAGAACCAGAATACTGGAGAGCGGGGACAGACATAGCCAGCTACGTATATTGAAATAGAATACATCTCAACTATACGGTCACGGCTGTCTAGATATGAGGGTTTACTACAAGCCAGCAGTCTCTTAAGGTCAAGCCTATTGTCTCAATCTCAAGCAATTAACAGAGTTATAAGATATTAGAGCATCAAATATATATATAAGGCGTCCCAAATATTACATATTGGATGATCATGAAGCTAGTCGTACAAAATGATAGGACTAGCAAGAGTTCAGTCATACATGATCAACCCTAGGATTTGTTAATCATGTTTACAGCCCGTAGGCAGACAGTAAGTAAATGTGCATCGAGCTAACAGGTGTTCGTCGGCTAAACGCCTCAAAAGAATAAATTTACATATAAGTGGGTGAAACAAAAAGGGAAAACCCACTCGTAGCCCGGGTTCCGTCTAGTGTTCACCATTGGGCTGGAAGCTGGGTAGATCCTCGGGAGCTGCTCCGAAATCTGGCCACACAAAACCAGCTGGGTCAAACCCCAGAAAGAGCAAGTGCCACAAAGGAGGCCACAAATAAGAACAAAAGCCAGCATATCAGAACATAAAGAATAAAGGAAAGTACAAGTAATAAAAGTACACAGGGCGATAAACGACTAGGGACGTGGAACCCTTCCGGGAGCCAGGTTACAATCCTTAAACCAAACAAGGACCGGGATTGTAACCCTTCGCCTGAATAGCTCACTGCCTCTACCCATTTATCGTTAGAGATAAGTAAAACAATCATGATCAAGAGTTCCAGGTACAAGGCTAGACAAGACTTAGACAGGGCTGGACACCATTCATTCACAATCGGCCAAGCAAGTACTACGGCTTACTACTTTAACTAACTATGGTTATCATAAGCCTAATTACTAACAAGATGCAAGTGAGAAACTCCCAGTCCCAAGCCCTGCAGACCATCCAGTTATCCTTCCGCGGGTTGAGAGTTATAGTTGGGTACATCGCCCGGAAGATAAATGTACCCTTATGTGACTTAGAGGGTGCAACACATGACAGTGTGCTGGAAATGTGCTCTACTCGTCGACAAGCTACAAGTCCATTAAAGCGCCCAGATAACGAGATTGCCTGTGACTAGGAATTCTCCATGTTCTAGTTTGATCTAATAATTAGCCTAATCCAATTTAGCGCGAGTTCCTGGCCGTGGTACCCAGGAAGTCACGTCCTAGACATGATGCAAGACAAGACAAGTGGATTGTGCAAACAAGCAAGCAGGAACACCCACGGTGTCA
This sequence comes from Iris pallida, assembly GCA_029216955.1. NCBI lineage: Eukaryota > Viridiplantae > Streptophyta > Magnoliopsida > Asparagales > Iridaceae > Iris > Iris pallida. Next base: position 13,204,508 of record JANAVB010010193.1, on the reverse strand, counting down.
AGGCAAGTCAAGTCAAGTTATCAAGTCAAGTCAAGTCAAGAGTGCGCCGCCACGGGCTACTATCAAGTTATCAAGGTAAATCATGTCAGGGTACTTGTCAGGGGTGCGCCACGACGGGCCACTATCAAGTCAGGTTGGTCGTGTCAGGAGTGCACCACTACGGGTCACTGTCATGTTATACTAGTTCCTTGTCATACCATGCTGTGTACAATAGTTATTCCAAACATATTAAGCAAAATCAAGTTCATGCCAAATGGCGTAAGGATATAAAATGGTCATAAAATACCTAATAAAATACTAATATAAAATAGGACTATAGAAGAGCCAAGATCAAGAAATAACAATTTTATCATAGACAAGTAGGTTGTGCAAGGGGGTCAGGGGTAGGTCTGCGCAGGGTGTGTACTGCGCATGGAAGAGCTGCGCAAGAGTTGTCTTGCGCAAGGGTAGACTGCGCAGGGGTTACCTTGCGCAAGGGTGGTTTGCGCAAGGGTGGGTTGCGCAGAAGTGAATTGCGCAGGAGCGGTTTACGCAGAAGTGAATTGCGCAGGGGTTACTTTGCGCATGGCTGGATTGCGCATGGCTAGCTTGCGCCAGCGCAGTCCAGCGCAGCGCAAGGCGCTGGCCAAGTGACTGCGCAAACGGCCATACGCTAAAGAGCACAGGCCAGGGGTGCGCAATCGGCCATGCGCTAAAAAGCGCAAGGCAGGGGGCTGTTCTTCCTGGCCGAGAGCAAGTCCAAAAACACCAAGAACTTCAATTCTTCATATTTTTGTCAAATCAAAACCAAATCTAGATTTTCAAAGTTCTAACTTGAGTAAAATTGAATTCTCTTCCACATGGAAGCATCAAAACAAGCAAAAATCAAAGTTTAATAGATCAAAACCAAGGATTTCCGAAAATGGTTAAAACCTAGATCTAGAAGAATGAAAGCTCCAAATCACAAAATTCCAAGTTCTAATGTTGATCTACATGTCCTAATCTATCAAATGGACAAATAAAATTGGGTGCTTATTTGTTGGCAAGGTGCACTTGCCTAATGGGTTGGGGAGTTGTGTGTGGAGGAAGGAGAAGAAGAAAATTAATGGAGAGTAAAGAGGAGAGAGAAAGTTTGGTGGAGATATAATGAGGGTGGTTGTGGTGTGTTGAGGGAGGGAGTGTAGGTTAAAGTGTTCCACTCATGATGAACCAAACCAAACCAACTCCACAAAATAAAACCAAGCCATGGTCCAAACCCATTTACGAGAAACCAAAATCTGCAAGTCAAGAAAATAAAAAATATGTGCTAAAATCAAATACGAGCATAAATACGTAATACAGGAAATGGGGGTGACACATTCCGAGAGCATTTCTTCATCAGAGCCAAGGCTACGTCCGATCGTCGAAGGAGTAAGGCAGAGCTGCCGTCGCTTTTTCGAGCCTCTACCGTCACCCCACAGAATCAAAAATAAACAATCGTACATAGATTGCTGTACCTAGGTTTTCATTCCTAGGCTTTCTTTGTACGAGCGAGTTTGTATTGTGAGTCTAAGTTCAGTCCTCCTATAAAATTGTTCTGCACTTTTATAATCAATGGCAAACACGATGGCGACTCTACTGGAGACTAACTTCTCCACGGCTGAGGAGTTGGTGATGCAATCAGACGTAGCCAAACTTGGCTCTACTCAACAAATACTGGTAGCCCGGTTTGACCAGCAGGTGTTTGAAGAAATGCCCTCCGACGGGGGTGCTGGCCCGGTGCAGCGGCGACCCCGCACGAAAAAAGCCCGCAGGGAGTGGAGGCCCAAATCATTTGCTCCTCCCCAAGCTCTTGAAGAAGTACTCTCTGTTGCCCAAGATGGAGGAGAAGACTCTCATGCGGCCCCATTTTAGGCCACAGAGGACTCTGCTATCTCCAAGTCCGGCAGAAAAAAATACTACGATGCTGGACTTGCAGGAGCAAAGAGGAACTTTGTGCGGTCCAAGAAGAAGTCGTATAAGGGTGCCAGCCACATGAAAACTCATGCGGCCACATAAGCCAGCCGCATGCAAGAGGCTCATGCTGCCAGAACGTCCAGCCGTATGAAGGAGGCTCATGCGGCCACGACTGCCTGCCGCATGCAGACTGCTTATGCGGCTACCTCTCCTGGCCGTATACAAAAGGGTCATGGGCCATACATACAAGTCGCATACAGGCAGCCTGTACGGCCACCAAACCCAGCCGCATACCATCTGCTCCGTGCGACTCACGATCAGTCTTTGACCGCCTCTCAGGCGATTATGACCCCAGATGCTCTCATGTGCCAGTCTCTGTGGACTCTTCCTACTATGCACTCTCAGGTGCTAGAAGGAAGAAGTCTCGGGCAGCACGGGATCGTCGAGCTCAGACAGCTGTCCCAACTTCTGACTATCAGGGCGTCCTGCTGACTATACGCGGGCCCCTGATAGAAAATTGTAAAAAACTATCCATGTCCAGCCCCCGGCGGCCAACGAACGGGATAGTTATCAAGAATCTCCCAACAATGATCAAGGGCAAGTACTCGTACTACCCCCACATCGGGGAGCAGGTAGGATGCCAACACACTCATGTGCTCAGGAATCTCGGGCCCACAAAATGGGTGACTTGTGCGACATAATTCTTCACAAACGCAAGAAAAGAGACGAAGACTTGTTGTGCAGAGAGTCCTTCCATGGACATCGCTGCACTCGAGTCATTGTCAACTGCTGCGGCAGCAAGGCGGCTATACAAGAGGACCGGCGATCCGTCTTCCAACGACTGCAACACCCAAGCTCAGAAAATGGGGCGCTTCTCATCGTCTCCTGTAATTCTGCTCACAAGATCCCTGGCAACGGGAGAGGGAAGAAAACAAACGTCTCCAGCCCAAAAATCTCAACTAAGAAACTCTCTTCTAAGCGGTTGTCCACGACCGTTACGGGAAGAGTTTTCTAAGGTACTCGCTCAAAGACGAAATCTGCCACACTTGGAGATTTGTCGTCCACATATCTAGGAGGCACTGGAACCGGGGGTAGCACTCCTCTAAACAACCACGATAATCCGGTGTTCCAAGAAGATAATCCAGGGGAAACGGTTCACCCAACAGATGAGGCAGATCCCGACGTCCCCGAGGACGTCCACAACTCCCAAGATGAGGCAACCTTTGAAGATGGGGTTATCACTCCTTCTGAGTCCGAACCAGAGAAGAACATTCCCATATACCCTAACGACTTCTCTGTACAGGGGTATGACTCAGAGGGCACGTCCTCCATCGTTCCTTCTATCTCTCCTCATGTAAGGACGATATTTATGACGGACAGCAACCAAGATGGTCCCAGTGATCGCCAACGCATCGACACTTTAGAGGGCATACTGTATACCTTGGTCAAGTCCATAGACGAGATCAAAGCAGCCCTTCCAACTCTGCAAGGAAGAACACTTGGCCAAACAAACATGGGGCCTGCGGTCAATACGGACTCGAACCCAACCGCACCAAACTCGGGTGATAATCCTCCTAAAATATCGGCCCCCACCGTTGCAGACGAGGCCAGAAAGGCAAGAAGAGAGGTCCAGGAGCTCCGGGCCATGTTCCACGCCCGAAAAAACTATGAAGACCTCAGGATACAACAACCGTATCCTGCTACGTGGAGAAATGTTCCCTTCCCACCAAGATAAAAACTATTTAACATCAATCCATATGATGGGAAGACATCTGCAAGCAGGTACATTACCTACTTCGAAGTCACAACCGACCATCTGCCTCATGACGACGCCATCCTTACGCGGTTGTTCATCGGAGCATTGGAAGGGGTTGCCTTCGACTGGTACCGCAACTTGTCGGACAACTGCATCCTTTCTTTTACTGGCTTCAAACGTATGTTCCTGGAGAGGTTCTACGAAGTAGGATAAGACGTAACAATGTCCACCCTCATTGACGTTGTTCAGGAAGAAAAGGAGCTGACAAGGAACTATATCGAGCGGTTTTGCCAAACCGTAATGAAGTTGCCTTCAGGTAACCCTGATTCCTCCTTAATTGAAATTTGCCAAAAGAGGCTGCTTCCCACAATCAGCCTCTGGATGGACGAAAGTCAGTTTAAGGATTGGAAGACTTTCATTACCAGCGCCCCTAGCGCAGAAGACAAGTTGAAAAAAGCTCGCCAACTGGGATTGCACGTCTCAGAAGGAGAGGACAAAGGAAAATGCCCTAACACCAACAGCAATAATGGTGGTAACCCCTCCAACAATCGAGACAACGAGGGCAAACAAGCTATGGTGGCCGACACAGCTCTGAAGCCTGAACCAAAATCGGCAGAGTAGTAGTGGCCTCAGATGACCTATTCCTTCGAGGACGGCCATGTCAAGCCCATCTTAGACATGCTTATACAAGGAGGTCGAATTTAGCTTCCTCCTCCAAGGTGTGAACCTCGTCTTGCAGAAGTGGAGAGCCCCAAGTACTGCCACTACTATCGCTATGTCCACCATGCTACATATGACTGCTACCAACTGAAGCGATACATCCAGCATCTCATCGATTCTAAGGCCTTGGCCATTGATTTTGAAGAAGTTACCGTAGCAGCCAACATGGTGTCAGTACAATTTGGCAGCTTTCCTCCGACAAAGACTCAAGATGGAGTAGTGCCCGTCCCCAGAGCAAGAATGGAGGTCGCTAACCTTTCACCTCCCCGAAACCTGGCTGCTGGTCTAGTACCTGTTACCACATCAAGAGGGGAGGTAATGTGGGTCCATCCGGACCTGGTATCTGAAGTAACTCAGTCCGTACCTCCTTCCACCAGCAAGAAAAAGAGTGGGAAAGTCAAATCATGTCACACAATATCCATGTAGGTCGAGGAAGCTACGGCTGTCGTCACCCGGTCGGGTGCACAATCCCAACCTACACCGGGTAAATCGGCTGAAGATCATCAGCCGACAGCTGCTGATGCTCCAGGACCTTCGCAGCCTTCGACGACCGACAAGCCTAGGCCGAAGGAGACTCGCTTTGACAAGCCGCTCCGAAGAGAGACGCCTCATGGGCTAGAGAGGCCCTACAACTTTGACATCTTGGCACAATTGGCTAATACACCGGCCAATTGTCGCTATACGAACACCTGAGACTCTCCAAAGATGTTCGTGTCGTACTGAGCGAGGCACTCCAGAACGCCGACACATATCTGGCTCAGTCCAATCTCACTGGAGAAAGCTTGCCTGCAGATCTCCAGGACAGCACTTGCACAGGCGCAATGCCCAACATTATCTTCACTCCGCAGGATATGCTTATCAAGACCAACCTGCATGATCACCTTCTGTATTATACGGGGTACATTGGCGATATCAAGGTGGATCGGATGCATATTGATTCCGGTTCTTTCATAAGCATCATCCCGAAGAGCTTACTACACCATCTGCGTATCCCAATGCATCGTCTGACGTCGACAAGCACCTCCATCAACGGTTTCAATTCAGGCAGAAGCTATCCGATCGGGAAGATTCGCTTGAAGTGCCAAATCAGTGACCTTCAGTCAGAAGTGATCTGTTATGCCATAGATGCGGACACTTCCTACAACATTCTCCTGGGGCGTCCTTGGATACATGATTACATGATTGTGCCCTCCACACTGTACCAGTGCTTCAAGTACGTCGACAAGTACGGCTTCGTGAGGACAGAATTTGTCGACATCGATCCCTTTAAAGGGGTCGAATCCTACTATTCAGATTCATGCTTGTACGAGAAGTCGAAAAGGCACCTTGCCGAAGGAGATACTCAAGCTCAAACTGAGGCGGCAATTGGATTGGAAGAACATTTGACAATCCACCTCCAAGCCCGCAAACCTGGCAGAACTGTACCCCTTACAGCCACTCTGCGTAAGGATGCAATCAGCCTCTCTGCACAGGAGGAGCAGATGACAATCTGACTACCAAGGACTGGCCAAGTGCCAAGACCCACGACAGAGCCACTGACAATCAGGCTGCCTAGAGCTAGCTAGCAACAAACAGAGGAGCTCAATTTCCATGTCAAGCCGATAATGATTCATCTTTCCAGAATGAATCAGTAGCCGAGCACTAAGCCGGGGACTGCTAGCCAGCCAACAACTCCCTGCTCAACACCGAGCACCAAACTAGAGGTGGCTTGTACGCCAACGACTCCACGTTCTGCTCCACCCATGGAGCTCCTGATGATTAAGCTGCCTAAGTCATCCTCTCAGTCTTCATTTACACAGGGATTAGCTGAAGAAGAGTCAGAATTGGCCAAGTATGTGGCTGCTCATACCGATGTTCCATCCGTATATGATGTAATCCCACTGGAAAAGATACCTTATTTCATCAATAAAGGGCTATCATTGAATTATCTCAACCTTAATAAGCTTTGTACAATATATGCTATAGAACACGGTATAGTCACCTACCTACACACACAAGTGACAAATGTCTACACCGCAAACCAACTTACTCTAGTAGAAGATGCTTACCGCATAATTAAGGAAGAGGATCATCCAATCATCTTCGGCTGGAAGAATGATCCACAACCCTTCAGGATAGAAGAAGTTGATCTCGAACCCGATATCGAAAGACTGCCCCTTTATTTGTATAGTTCCTGATCCAAGTACCTCATGCAAAAATAGGGATATGATCTGGAAACTACACCAGGCTTGAACTACGGCACCGGATGGCGGTTATCCTTACAATTGCCGATCTCGGCTGGAAAACTATGAGACTATTACAACAAAACCAGGTGTGGGCTACGTTATGTTACACCGGCAACGACCCCTGAAAGCTCAGACGAAAAATACGACTGGCATTCACACTCAACCGGATCACCCACTTGCAATTCGGATGTCAGCATTGGGGACATGTTCAGACAAGTCTGGTCCGTCAATATGGCATTTACCGACGCCTATGAAGAAGATGAAGACATTTCTGAACTTCTTGAGGTAGAGTCGTAGGCACAACAACTAGATGCGCAATGGAAGAAACGGTTCGAACAAAGAGAGCCTCCCACCGAAGATGAGGTTGTGCAAGTCGATCTAGATGATGAGTCCTCTCCAAAGCCCATCTTCGTCAGCAAGAGTCTGATAGACGAAGAGTGAGAATCGCTACTGCAACTCGTCAGAGAATACATCGACGTGTTCACCTGGAGCTACGAAGATATGCCAGGACTGAACCCCGAAGTTGCACTTCACAAGCTCAACATTCATCCGGATGCAAAATCGGTCAAGCAAGAGCAACGATGGTTTTGCCCCGATATCATGAATGCCATTAAAGATTAGGTCAACAAACTGATAACCAGTGACTTTATCCACGAGGAACTGCATTCAGACTGGGTCGCCAACATAGTACCAGTCCTCAAGAAGAATGGAAAGATTCGAATCTGCATCGACTTTTGCAATCTGAACGAGGCGTGTCCTAAGGATGAGTTCCCCCTCCCTATCACAAATATCATGATTGACAACACCTACGGCTTTGAGCGTATGTCATTCATGGATGGTTTCTCGGGGTACAACCAAATCAAGATGTTCCCTGATGACAAAAAATATACATTATTTTGAACACCAATTAGCACATACTGCTACACAGTCATGCCTTTCGGTTTAAAGAATGCTGGTGCCACCTATCAAAGAGCTATGAGCATCATCTTTAGAGACCACCTGTGCAAGACAGTGGAATGCTACGTTGACGACATCGCCGTCAAAAGCCGCTCTAAGGAAGATCATCTGCATGATCTGAGGACAGTGTTCGACCTGATACGGGCGCACAATTTGAAGATGAATCCCATAAAATCCTTCTTGGGCATATCCAGTAGAAAGTTCTTGGGTTTCATCATTACTTCCCAGGGTATCCACATAGACCCTGAGAAGACGAAGGCAATCTTAGAGATGGGTCCCCTGAGAAATCTCCGTGAACTCCGAGGCCTTCAAGGGAGGCTGGCCTACATCAGGAGGTTTATCTCCAACCTCTCCGGACGATGTCAGCCATTCACCCACCTCATAAAGAAGGGCATTTCATTTGTATGGGATAAAGAATGCCAGCGCACCTTCGACGACATCAAAGAATATCTGACGAACCCTCCAGTCCTGGTAGCCTTGGTTGCTGGAAGACCATTACTGCTCTATATACGAGCGATGGAACATTCTATCGGTGCTCTGCTAGCACAAAACAACGATACAGGCCATGAGCAAGCTGTATATTACCTCAGTCGAATGATGATAGAGCCGGAGCATCGATACACTGTCATGGAGAAAGAGTGCCTTGCTCTGGTTTTCGCCATTCAGAAGATGCGACACTACGTCACGGGACAAACCATTCATGTCGTATCAAGAGTTAACCCCCTCAGGGTCCTCATGACCAAGCCAGGTGCACTCAGCTCTCGCCTCGCTACCTGGGCAATTTTATTGTCTCCCTACTACATGATCTTCGTCTCGCAGAAGGCTGTTAAAGGTCAAGCTCTGGCAGACTTTTTAGCAGCTCATCCAGGATCGGAGTCAACCAGAATAGACGAAGAGATTCCAGATGAGGTCGCCAATTCAAATGTGGCCTCCCATGATACCGTATGGCGAATGTTCTTCGACAGTACTTCTAGAACTGGGCATAAGGGCAACATCGTCGCTGGAGTCGGAGTGGTGCTGATTTATCCTACCGGGCTAGTGATCAATCGGGCTTATTCCCTCACGGAGTCATGTTCAAACAATATGGCCGAGTATAATGCTTTGGTCATTGCCCTCCGACTTACAAAGGAGCTGGGGGTAGAGTACCTTGAAGCATACGGCAATTCGCAGCTAATTGTTAACCAGATTCGGGGCTCATACGAAGTGCGTCATAAAGACATGATCCCGTATCACCAAATAACGATTAACATCGTCTCGTCCTTGGAAGGGTTCTTCATAGAACACGTTCCCAAGCTCCAGAACATTGAAGCCGATGCCCTAGCAGGCCTGGCCGCTTCCCTAGCAGTACCGAATCATGCTCATCATCTTGTTGACATCATAGGCCGTGAGTTGGTCTGTCCCAGGAATAATGTTTAATGTGTTGAGAGTTACTCCATGCTGACAGTCGACGAAGCACCAGACTGGAGACAAACAATCATTGACTTTGTAGTCTACGACATCCTTCCAGAGAATCCGAAGGAAGCCACTTCTATCAGAAGACGTTCCCTCAGATTCTTCTACGATACGGAGACGAAAATGCTGTATCGACGATCATACGATGGATTACTACTTCGATGTCTGTCAAATATAAAAGCCAAAGAAGTCGTGTGTGAAGCTCATGATGGCATCTGTGGGGCCCATCAGCCTTGCCCGAAATTCCAAGATCGCCTTCGCCGAATGGGCTATTACTGGCCCACGAAGGTTGCAGATGCAATAGACTATGCACGAAAATACAAAGCCTATTAAGTCCACGCAGATTTTATCCACCAGCCATCCGAATTTCTACATCCGACGGTGGCATCCTGGCCATTCGAAGCATGGGGAATGGACGTCATTGGTCCAATCACTCCGTCTTCGTCTCAAGGACATCGCTTCATACTCGCAATCACAGATTACTTCTCCAAATGAGCGGAGGCTATTCCGCTAGTAGAAGTGAAGACTTCAAACGTGACCAACTTTCTCAAGCATCACGTTATCTACCGCTTTGGACTGCCCCGAAGGATCATCCACGACAATGGTTCGCAGTTCGCAAGCCACGCCTTCTATCGATTTTGCGACAAACATCGAATCCAGAATATTGCTTCAACACCGTACAACCCGACGGCTAATGGTCTGGCTGAAGCATTCAACAAAACAATCTTCAAGCTTCTCAAGAAGTTTGTGTCATCAAACAAACACGAATGGAATAAAAAGGTCGGCGAATGCTTATAGGCGTACCGTACTACAGTACGGACTGCCACCGGGAATACACCATTCTCCTTGGTATACGAAAGTGAGGCAGTTCTCCCACTGGAGACTCAAATCCCCTCGCTCCGTATCGCCCTTACCTACCGACTGACGACAGATGATAATCACCATCGTCGACTACAAGAGTTGGATGTAGCTACAAGTTTTCCAAATGAGGGTAATTTTGAAATTTCGTGTTTATAATTATTTTAATAATAATATTTAATTCATGATATGATTTTTGGTAATTTTAAATTATTTTAAAATTATTTAAATCAATGACTTGTGGTTTTGATGTTTTTCTAGTGAAACCCTAGAGACTGTTTGACCTAGAGCCTAACCATGTAATTATGATATTTTAATGTCACTTCTGGCCTAAGGATATTTTTTGCATTTGACCTCTTTGAATTATTTTGATATTTATTTTATTATTTATGATATTATTTTGGGGTTATTTGAGTCGGGTTCGAATTTTATCTCAATCCGACTTGTAACGGGGACCCGGGGTAACTTAGACTCTAGTTGGACCCATGCATTAGTTAGCCATGGCCCACATTTTAATTAGTCATGTTAGAAAGATTAGTTATAATCCTAATTATTAGGTTAACCATTTAGAGTTTTTTTATTTGACCCTTTTACCCCAAACCCTAACCAAAATTATTTTAAACACTTGTAACTAAGGGAGGGGCAAACTTGTAATATTCAATGAAGGGGGGATATAACCATTGTGGCCAGCCCTAATAGGACTCCCATCTCATTTTCTTTCTTTGAGAAGTCTTCTTCCCCAAGTGCTCTCAAGCTCTCCCAAGGAAGAAGCTTTTCTCCTTGGAATTTCTCTCCTTTAGGTAATATTTCCTTCTCTTTTATTTCTCTATTTTGCATTTAGGAAAGTTTTAACCATAGGAATGACCCCTATTTTGTGTCCTCTTGTGTCCATTATGTGTCATTTAGGGACTTCTATTGTATTATTGTTGTGTCTTGTGTTCATGGGGAAAACCCCCAAACTTGGACACACTTTATATTCAAAATATTGATTAAATGAATTAATTCTTATTAAATCTCAGATTTGAATATGTAGAGATGTGTTCTTGAGTACTTTACATTTCATTCATGTATCTATTATAGATGTGTTCATGTTACATATATAGATTTATGTATGTATATATATATATATATATATATATATATATATATATATTTTATATATATTGTAATGAGAGTGTATCTATATTTATATATGTAATAAATGGTTCATGATGATTATATAATCAAGTTTGTGAGTGGGGTTCCTCATATTATTATTGCTATTATTGTTGTGGATAATTAGGATATATATTGTGTATTCTTTTGGCTCAAACTATCTAAATCCGTCATAATTTTTATCCACGTTTTTCATTTCAGCCCTAACTTAGAAATGTCATAACTTCTAGCTCAAAGCTCGGTTTAATCTCCCTTTTTTTTTAAAAGAAGCATATTGAAGTTTGCTTTCCAAAAACATGTATTAATAGGCCTAATTCTTTCTGTAACTTTCTGGAGAAATATTTGAGTGTCAGCTGTACGAAAGATAAAGGCGTTCTCGGTGTTTTTGCGATTCCGGGAGTTTCCGAAAACAAAAATGCGATTCGTTTGAAGTTTCGGAAAGCTAACACATAGATCTATAACATACTTTAATCCTAGATTTTAATTCATGCTGAATTGGTACAGTATTGATTATTAGTAGAAGTTACTTTTCGGCATATGCATTTTATACACCCTTGTATGTAATATAATGTTCTATTTGATTTTAATCCATGTTAATGTATATACATTATGTAACTAAATAGAGAATACAAGCATGAATAAATGGTTAAATAAATGATGTATGAGGTGTAAGTATCCTATCTAATGTAAGCATGTATAAGTATGGCTTGTAATGAATATGTAAGTTCCATAGTATGTAATGTATGGTGCACATAGTAGTACAAGAGAATAAATGAATGATGAATGAATGCAAACATGAATGTAGTGAAATAATAGATGTAATATATGCAATATACAAGTTAATGAGATGTAATGTTCTATGTTAACACAAATCCTATATTACCTCATGTACCCCTTACACTATGTTGACACTATCACACTTGACACTTTGTTCACTTACACTTTGACACTCTTTGATATGTATACACTATGTATGCCCATTTAACCCTCACTTGCCCCTTTGCCATGTTCACATACACACACATAGCCTCTTAAATAAGTATTTATGAATATAGTTAATTTAGCTATGTATGTATATTATATATGTGTTAGCATATTGTATTGTAATATATAAGTTTATATAGCCATTGAAATGCCATGATTATAGACCTAATATTGAATAGCAATATATGCATGTGTATATATGTGTAGACATGTATAGCTTAAAGTAATAGATTACCTAGTGTATATCCAATGTGAATTCTTGCCTATTTGAGTATTGAATAATTTCATGCTATATAGAGTTGGGTGTATGTTGGCTTGTATAGCCTTGTATTGATGTGTGCTTGCTAGGATAGTCTTGGTTACGCCTAGTAAGACTTGTTGGGTTAGGACATGACCTAGTTTGACCTAGTTTGACTAGTACAGTTGACCAGAGTTGACCAAGGGTTGACTTTGGCCTAGTTTGACCTAGATTCATGTAGAATGCATTATAGTGATTTATATTACCCTTCTGGACATGTTGTGACTTGTGCTGTTCTAATTAGGAGCCAGACACCTCTCCTCGGACAGTATCTTTACCTTGGACATTCAGATATCAGGCGAGTACATTCTTTGATCTTTTCATATTTGTCTGGATTATATTCTTGCTCTAGATTACTCTACTTGATGCTGACACGTATCTTCACGGATTAGTACTATATGGATCCTTTCCTGAGATGTTATCCTTCTACGGGTGCATCGGGTATTTCATGTTCATGTACTTTATCATGTGCATCAGGTACTCCTTGTACTCGTACTAGTTTATGTTTTTACATGTTCTCATGTGCTTCATGTGCTTATCATGTGCCTCATGTACTACTCATTACATGAGTTCACGTATCTTAATTAGCTGTATTTATGTGCTTATAACGTAACTTGAATGGATCCTTGTGTACTGATTGGGGCGGGGTGAGTAGAATTGGTTATGTGATCAATATCCCCAGTAGCTATATTCATGTGCCTCCTTATTTGTATTCATGTGCCCCCAAGCCGTTTACATAACCATTGTGCTCTAAATCACGTAGCCACTTACAGTCTCTACTATCATGTATTTACTTTCAATTACAAAATATCTCCTGTTTACTCGTACTTCCTATTCAGCACTTCCTGTATTTTACTCTATTGCATGATTTATACTCCTAACCTGCTATGAACTGTTTTAGAGATATGTGCTCGTTCCCGTCCTGACTGGACCTATTGAAAATTTTACAGATAGCTTGGAGGTTGCCTGCTAGCCTAGAGAGACACATTAGAGGTTGTTTAGATAGTTATTTCATTGCCTGGAGTTGTATTTATTTTATGGATTACTGTATCTGAGTTAGAGATTTGAGATGTATTTCTGGATTTGTGTATCTTAGACACTTAGATTTCTCTCTGTTGTACCTCTTTTGGATTTCATGTTTTATCTATCCTTATCATGCTCTACCTTAGATGTGATTGAGTCTGTATCTGCTATGTCACCCCCATTCGGGGAGTATAAACTGTTTAGTCTTATACTGTTAGATGCATTGAGACCTAGGACAGTATTCTACCATCGACACTGCAGCGTAGGCTGGGCGTTGTTACGTTCTCATGCCCTAACTCTAGAGTGCGGGTCGTGACACATTTTTAGTGGTGGCCCATGCAGGTCGAGATTTGCATTAGTGCGATTTTGTAGTAGCGCAACGACTTAGTTGTACTACTACGAGCCTGCTATAGGATATATAAATTAAGATGTTAGGATGAGAGGATACTCAATCACTGTTAGGATTCCTTGAGAGATTCCTGGGATGACCCTTGAGAATCTCATTTTGAATTCCGATTTAAACTCCTTTTCCTTGTTTTGATTCACCTTTTTCCTTGATTTGAATTTGATTTTGTGGATCATTGTAGAACTTTGAATCCTGGTATTAGTTGATGATTTTGATAAAATTTTGTAGTTGTTGATTTAATTTTGTATTTAGATTAATATTTTCAAATCCAAGGTACTCAATCACACTTAGGATTCTTTGAGAGATTTCTGGGACGACCCCTGAGAAACTCATTTTGAACTTCAATTGGAATTCTTTTTCCTCTTGTTTGGATTCACCCTCATTCCTTGCTATTGAATTTAAGCTTGACTGGTTTCTCTCGTTTGAACCGATGAGAAGGAACATATCTTCATTATTCTTCTCGCAATTATTCTCTTGTATTCTTATTTACCTCTTATCTTAAACTCTGTCTCATTATATTAATTACCCATATCTTGTCATCCCTACCAGATGTACTTCGAAACCCTTGAATCTTCGTATCTTTTGCATGGGGAAGGCTAAGGAAGTGACGTAAATCATGTAGCTCAGAGAAGACGTAACTGGCTATTATATGATGATCTAAAAGAAATCAAATGTGGAGTGTTCCATATGGAAACTTGAGATAGAAATGTGGTAAAGGTCTCGAATAGAATAAAGAGATGTATACTGCCAATCTGGAAACAATCACATTTAGAGAAAATTTTGGGGTTATGAGATAGTTTATAGGTGTATTCAAAACTGATAAGGATATTCAAGGTTAACCTAGATTGGAGAACCACGAAATTCTGGTTATTGATTCTTGGGAGGTTTTACCCTAAGGCTATGTAGAAGGTTAGTAATGGAAAAGAGAAGTTAATTGTGTTTAATAAGGATATTAAACAAGATGTTGCGAGGAAATGACTAGGGATAGAGAGAACACAAAGTTATGGAAGTTTAGAGATTGTTGTGAAATATTTTTAGGAAAAAAATATTCAAGGGTGTATGTCGAAGAAAATACGGAAGTTGATTTTATGATGGAAGATAAGTTTTGTAAGGCCTAGAGATTTAAATTAAATAATATGAGGAGAACAATTTGAACAAGTTCAAGGAATTCGTAAACAAAATTTAGAGGTTTTTGGTCAAATTTAAGACAAGGTGAAAGAACTTGGAAATTTAAATAAATGGTTAATATTGATTCCTAAATGTGAGGGCTATGCTTCACGAGTGATGTTTGGAAATCGGGAATTGCCTACGGTAGTCATGGTAAGGGTTTAAGTAAAGGTTAAATTTTTATATGGAGACTGGTGAGGTAAAGATATGATTGGCAAGTTATAACCAGATGAACTTAAGGGTATCAGAAGCAGATGACTAACTCGATCTTCATTATTTTTGTACATTAATTACCACCTCTTGAACTCCCACTTTCTAATTGAGATCCTTTGACGTTCCTTATCGTGACTTTGATATTCGGAATGTAGTACTAACTGTTACCCTCCAACAAATCTTATATGCAAGACCTAGACGAGCTCACCTTCGTGTAGGTATATCATGTCCCACTAAAACCCGTCTTCTTGTACTCTATTTTCTTGATATAATTTTCTGGTCAACTGGCTAAACTATAACCTCTACCATTATACTAAATTTCTTCTTATTTTAATTAGAAATCCATCCTTGACTCAATTCTTTCGACCCGACATTTGATGGTGTTCTGCTTGTTTCCTTAGATGCTTAACCTTGTACCTTATCTGATTACTTGACCCGTTTGGTTAAGAACCTTGGACTATGTAATTCCTTTCATCATTACCACCCTTATATCTTGTGCTGCTAAATTAGCCTTAGTTTTGCAAGCTTATCTATTTTCGAGCTTAGTCATGACATATTTTATTGGGTGGCCACCCACTAACATATTGTCTAATCAGAACCGGTACATGATGGTCTGATCAACCTATTGCACTTTGGTTCGCTTTTTCATGTATCCATCTACGAGAATGGAGACATAGTTAAACTTGACCCTAGAGTCTCATTCGCGACAGCCTTGACAATTCTCCTTGAAATCTTTTCATCGCCTATGAACCTCGTATTCGTACTCAGTCGAATTAAATTTAATCATGACCTGAATCTCCATCATTGGATGCTCGTGCTCATACTTTGATTTCATTGATTTCCCTTCTTGCCCAAAACTCGTTTTATCCCGAAATTGATCAACTTAGATCGTGTCAAGACAAAAATCTATTTGTGATTGGTTGTGCCTAAATTTTCAATTTTTGCCATTTTATAGAATAGTAACCTTTTAATAATTTCTTAGTTGCTTGTTAATGACCAATTTTTATATAGGATGGTAGACAACCCTACATCCTTGATGATTGTTGTTCTCTTACCTTTCCAATTAGGACACCCTAGATTGTTTGTGTGTTGATACCATAGTACTATTTTGACCTAGAATGATTAGTGTACCTAGGTGAGACTTCCAACTGCTATGGCATGCCCTGACCTTGTATACTATTCCTTCAAATTGCATGATTTAGATAATTTTTTTAAGACCTTGATTGTTGGAAAATAGGGACGTCACCCCATTAGTATCTGTTGTAGATATATATAGGTTAGTCCTTGATGTGGGGATGTGTGTCTATAAACATGTAGCTTATAAGATTTATGAGAGATTATAGTATCAGCCTTGATAGGATGTACTAGTCTTTTGGTGAGTATAAATGTGTTATGAGAGATAGGGGCCTATATGTCTTAGTAATGCATCGTCCTATGGTAATAGAATGTATTAATAGATGGTTAATAGGAAGATAATAGTTTGTGCATACCTATAGCCTATGATCAGTTCCTTTCCATCCTTAGTTAAGGCCACTTTAAAATAGGTCCAGTCCCTTGGATATAGGTTCCAGTCCATATTTTATTGAAGTTCCATTACTGCCGTACAGCAGAGCAGTATTGGAGGTATTCCTAGATTGACACTATTTAGATGTCCGTTTATTATCCCAGTGTTAGGAAGTGTTACCTTAGATATTGGGTAGGTTAGAGGCTCTAGAAGGAATACTATCGATCTTAAATTTCGAGGACGAAATTTTTCTAAGGTGGATAGAGTTGTAGCACCCAGTTTTCCAAATGAGGGTAATTTTGAAATTTTGTGTTTATAATTATTTTAATAATGATATTTAATTCATGATATAATTTTTGGTGATTTTAAATCATTTTAAAATTATTTAAATCAATGACTTGTGGTTTTGACGTTTTGCTAGTGAAACCCTAGAGACTGTTTGACCTAGAGCCTAACCATGTAATTATGATATTTTAATGTCACTTCTGGCCTAAGGATATTTTTTGCATTTGACCTCTTTGAATTATTTTGATATTTATTTTATTATTTATGATATTGTTTTGGGGTTATTTGAGTCGGGTTCGAATTTTATCTCAATCCGACTTGTAACTGGGACCCGGGGTAACTTAGACTCTAGTTGGACCCATGCATTAGTTAGCCATGGCCCACATTTTAATTAGTCATGTTAGAAAGATTAGTCATAATCCTAATTATTAGGTTAACCATTTAGAGTTTTTTTATTTAACCCTTTTACCCCCAAACCCTAACCAAAATTGTTTTAAACACTTGTAACTAAGGGAGGGGCAAACTTGTAATATTCAATGAAGGGGGGATATAACCATTGTAGCCGGCCCTAATAGGACTCCCATCTCATTTCCTTTCTTTGAGAAGTCTTCTTTCCCAAGTGCTCTCAAACTCTCCCAAGGAAGAAGCCTTTCTCTTTGGATTTTCTCTCCTTTAGGTAATATTTCTTTCTCTTTTATTTCTCCATTTTGCATTTAGGAAAGTTTTAACCATAAAAATGACCCACATTTTGTGTCCTCTTATGTCCATTATGTGTCCTTTAGGGATTTCTATTGTATTATTGTTGTGTCTTGTGTTCATGGGGAAAACCCCCAAACTTGGACACACTTTATATTCAAAATATTGATTAAATAAATTAATTCATATTAAATCTCATATTTGAATATGTAGAGATGTGTTCTTGAGTACTTTACATTTCATTCATGTATCTATTATAGATGTGTTCATGTTACATATATAGATTTGTGTATGTATATATATATATATATATATATATATATATATATATATATATATATATATATATATATATTGTAATGAGAGTGTATCTATATTTATATATGTAATAGATGGTTCATGATGATTATATAATCAAGTTTGTGAGTGGGGTTCCTCATATTATTATTGCTATTATTGTTGTGGATAATTAGGATATATATTGTGTATTCTTTTGGCTCAAACTATCTAAATCCGTCATGTTTTTTATCCACGTTTTTAATTTCAGCCCTAACTTAGAAATGTCATAACTTCTAGCTCAAAGCTCGGTTTAATCTCCCATATTTTTTAAAATAAGCGTATTGAAATTAGCTTTCCAAAAACATGTATTAATAGGCCTAATTCTTTCTGTAACTTTCTGGAGAATTATTTGAGTGTCAGCTGTACGAAAGACAAACGCGTTCTCGGTGTTTTCGCGATTCCGGGAGTTTTCGGAAACAAAAATGCGATTCGTTTGAAGTTTCGGAAAGCTAACACATAGATCTATAACATACTTTAATCCTATATTTTAATTCATGCTGAGTTGGTATAGTATTGATTATTAGTAGAAGTTACTTTTCGGCATATGCATTTTGTGCACCCTTGTGTGTATATATAATGTTCTATTTGATTTTAACCCATGTTAATGTATATACATTATGTAACTAAATAGAGAATGCAAGCATGAGTAAATGGTTAAATAAATGATGTATGAGGTGTAAGTATCCTATCTAATGTAAGCATGTATAAGTATGGCTTGTAATGAATATGTAAGTTCCATATTATGTAATGTATGGTGCATATAGTAGTACAAGAGAATAAATGAATGATGAATGAATGCAAGCATGAATGTAGTGTAATAATAGATGTAATGTATGCAATATACAAGTTAAAGAGATGTAATGTTCTATGTTAACACAAATCCTACATTACCTCATGTACCCCTTACACTATGTTGACACTATCACACTTGACACTTTGTTCACTTACACTGTGACACTCTTTGATATGTATACACTATGTATGCCCATTTAACCCTCACTTGCCTATTTGCCATGTTCACATACACACACATAGCTTCTTAAATAAGTATTTATGAATATAGTTAATTTAGCTATGTATGTATATTATATATATGTTAGCATATTGTATTGTAATATAAAAGTTTATATAGCCATTGAAATGCCATGATTATAGACCTAATGTTGAATACCAATATATGCATGTGTATATATGTGTAGACAGGTATAGCTTAAAGTAATAGATTACCTAGTGTATATCCAATGTGAATTTTTGCCTATTTGAGTATTGAATAATTGCATGCTATATAGAGTTGGGTGTATGTTGGCTTGTATAGCCTTGTATTGATGTGTGCTTGCTAGGATAGTCTTGGTTAGGCCTAGTAAGACTTGTTGGGTTAGGACATGACCTAGTTTGACCTAGTTTGACTAGTACAGTTGACCAGAGTTGACCAAGGGTTGACTTTGGCCTAGTTTGACCTAGATTCATGTAGAATGCATTGTAGTGCTTTATATTACCCTTCTGGACATGTTGTGACTTGTGCTGTTCTAATTAGGAGCCAGACACCTCTCCTTCGGACAGTATCTTTACCTTGGACATTCAGATATCAGGAGAGTACATTCTCTGATCTTTTCATACTTGTCTGGATTATATTATTGCTCTAGATTACTCTACTTGATGCTGACACGTATCTTCATAGATTAGTACTATATGGATCCTTTCCTGAGATGTTATCCCTCTACGGGTGCATCGGGTATTTCATGTTCATATACTTTATCATGTGCATCAGGTACTCCTTGTACTCGTACTAGTTCATGTTTTTACATGTTCTCATGTGCTTCATGTGCTTCATGTGCTTTCATATGCTTATCATGTGCCTCATGTTCTACTCATTACATGAGTTCACGTATCTTTGCTGTATTCATATGCTTATAACGTAACTTGAATGGATCCTTGTGTACTGATTGGGGCGGGATGAGTAGAATTGGTTATGTGATCAATATCCCCAGTAGCTGTATTCATGTGCCTCCTTATTTGTATTCATGTGCCCCCAAGCCGTTTACATAACCATTGTGCTCTAAATCACGTAGCCACTTACAGTCTCTACTATCATGTATTTACTTTCAATTATAAAATATCTCCTGTTTACTCGTACTTCCTATTCAGCACTTCCTGTATTTTACTCTATTGTATGATTTATACTCCTAACCTGCTATGAACTGTTTTAGAGATATGTGCTCGTTTCCGTCCTGACTGGACCTGTTGAAAATTTTACAGATAGCTTGGAGGTTGCCTGCTAGCCTAGAGAGACACAGTAGAGGTTGTTTAGATAGTTATTTTATTGCCTGGAGTTGTATTTATTTTATGGATTACTGTATCTGAGTTGGAGATTTGAGATATATTTCTGGATTTGTGTATCTTAGACACTTAGATTTCTCTCTGTTGTACCTCTTTTGGATTTCATGTTTTATCTATCCTTATCATGCTCTACCTTAGATGTGATTGAGTCTGTATCTGCTATGTCACCCCCATTCGGGGAGTATAAACTGTTTAGTCTTTTACTGTTAGATACATTGAGACCTAGGACAGCGTTCTACCACCGACACTGCGGCGTAGGCTGGGCGTTATTACGTTCTCGTGCCCTAACTCTCGGGTGCGGGTCGTGACATTGGAGCCCTAGATGAGAAGCGCTTGTTAGCTCAACAACGAATCGAGCTGTACCAAGCACGTATCTCCGGAGCCTTCAACAAGAAGGTTAAAATCAGAACATTCCAAGTGGGTGATCTCGTTCTGGCAGTTCGGAGGCCAATGGTTATGACTCACAAAACCGTCGGCAAGTTCCAGCCAAAGTGGGAAGGCCCGTTCATCATCGAAGCTGTATTCTCCAATGGGGCTTACCGCCTCAGCAAAACAAAATGGAGACTTGCTCATGTTGCCTATAAATGATAAGTTTCTGAAGAAGTATTATGTCTGAAACGACATCCTCTAATGATCCCAGAGTGTTGAGTTATGTACCCTCTGGTACCGCTGAACTCACATTCTGACTCCAAATATCCCAGAGTGTTGAGTTATATACCCTTTGGTACCGCTGAACTCACATTCCGACTTTAAATCTCTCAGAGTGTTGAGTTATGTACCCTATAGTACCGCTGAACTTACATTATGATCCTAGATCTCCCAGATTGTCGAGTTATGTACCCGCAGGTACCGCTGAACTTACACTCTGGTCACTACAGATGAATCTATATCGCATCTTCTAGGTGGTAAGTCATGTATGATCATACCTCTGAACTTTCTTCCTAAAAGAGCTCCCCCTTATGATCCAATAACCGCACTTTCAGTGCACAGAAAAGGGTAACAGATCCACAAATTCTCTGAAACAACCACATCGATATTACCTCTGAGTTGTTTCCCTTCCATCAAAAATAAACAGCCCCTCACATAGAACTTCCACGTCCTCATTACCTCTGAGTTGTTCTATGTACCCTTCATGGAGCCCACTCCTGCCATGTCCTCATTACCTCTGAGTGGGAAGGCTCCATCGAAAACCCTCATATTTACCATGTCCTCATTACCTCTGAGTAAGTATGTTGGTTTTTCTCTCGACTTATTATCTGTACCCAAGACTGGAGTACGCCAAGAATAATAGGCCCACAAATGTCCTCTGTTGACCACAAATGTCCTATGTTGACCACAAATGCTGTACTAAGTTTTCTAGTACATGCCCCTCATTTCTCATCATGCTCCGGGAGCCCAGCTGCTCCATGGCATTCTTTCTTCCGATATCAGGAACTTCCATGGCCACCTTACTGTAGAATTGTTCTAAGTATCCCCATCAAACTTGTTATCCGTACCTAAAACCAAAGTATACCAGGGGTAACAAGTCCACAAACAGTCCTCCAGTGGAGCAAATGCCACAACACCACAAACACAATAAGCAGTACAAATGAAGGGTAGAATAAAACATATTTGTCACTCCCCAATCCTGGAATACGTATTTTAATACGTAAACCGATAAATATATTTACCTTGAATTTATACGATATTTATTATGCAGTATTTCTTCATGCATTTCCCAAAAATATTCGACAAAATATTATTTCCTAATTTATTTTCTGCATTTGGGCCTACAGTTTTGGCTCAATTGGATAACCTATTCTTGGTCCACCAATGGTTCATCATGAACCCTTTGGTTCATCATGAACCCATGGGTTCAAGATTCTATAATAACTCAACTCATTCTCTCTCCTCTCATTTTTTCCTCTCATTTATTTTCTCCACCAACCAAGGCAAGTACCAACTTGCTCAAGAGATGGATCCATATTTTGTCATTGATTTCTTACAAAACTATTTGCCAAAACATGTTCTTCTCCTTAATCTATACTAGTTTAGAACTTAGAAATTTCCATTTTGAAGCTTTGATTTTTTTATATTTAAGTTTTTAATCATTTTCGGATTTTGTATGGTTTGATCTACTTTAGTTGGATTTTATGGGTTTTTGATGCTTCCATGTGGAAGAGCATTCAGTTTCACCCAAGTTGGAACTTTGGAAATCTGGATTTGGAGTTCGGATGGCCAAGTTATGATGTTTGAAGCTTTGAGGTTCAACCATGGTGTTCTTGCTGTTTGGAGAAGACAGTGAGCAGTGTGCTCCTGTTTGAGCACTCTTCCTGTTGGAAGCGTGTCTCCCCTTGAGCCTGCGTGACTTTTCACGCAGCTCTTCCCTTGAGCCTGCGTGACTTTTCACGCAGCTCTTCCCTTGAGCCTGCGTGACTTTTCACGCAGCTCTCCCCTTGAGCCTGCGTGACTTTTCACGCAGCTCTCCCCTTGAGCCTGCGTGACTTTTCACGCAGCTCTCTCCTTGAGCCTGCGTGACTTTTCACGCACGCTGCCTTGAGTGAGCCTGCGTGACTTTTCACGTACGCTGCCTTGAGTGAGCCTGCGTGACTTTTCACGTACACTGCCTTGAGTGAGCCTGCGTGACTTTTACCCCTTGAGCGTGCGTATTTTTGTGCGTACGCTTTTGACCCGAGCATGATATGAGCACTAATGTGACCCCGGAGAACAAAGTGTTCCCACCTGATACCTGTACCTGAATGTCCCAGTTCTTGTTCATGCTCGACAAATGACTCGTAACTCCACGTAGCGTATTTGTAATGATGCATTACACTAAGGAGGGTAGAATATGTTGACATACTGATTGACATGGATCCTCTTTGGGGTACTCGTACTAAAGTACGACTTTAGGAGGATAATCATGCAGGCCACAGCATGTGAGTCCAAGATTTCACCTAGGTTAAATTAGGCAACTAAATATACTAGATGCATGGGAGGGCAGAATCCCGAGATCGTGTTACACCAGCCGCCTTGAGATATTGTCTTGACGCGCCGGCTGGTCTCCACGGATACTGTGTTATCTGCAACGAGTGGATGACTGTATCCGATTAATTCCTGCTATATATTATATGTTTTAGCAAGGTGGCCTTGCAAGGGACCTGTGCTCAATCATACCTGTCTACGCGAACCCCTGGGTTGGCTAGCCTTGCTGGAAAGATACGATCTGAGGATTTTCTAATAACATGACGCGAGGATAACCTCGACCCACTAGAAACTCGTAGACTTGATTGGCCGTGAAAACGACTTGCTTGTATCCTATTACCTTCCATAAATAACTGAGGGAAGCGGACTGTCATGGTACGTGATCCAACCCATGTTCTTGTTTGATTGTTGGGTTGGTTATCGTGCTATGACCGGCTGTGGACCGAAGTTATGAACGGAAGACTTATTATGGTTGTGAAGTGCTACTTCTGTGAATGACTGAGGAACATGGTCTATCGTGGTACATGATCCAACCCATGTTCTTGTTTGATTGTTGGGTTGGTTATTGTGCTGCGAAAGGCTATCGACTGAAGTCACGATCAGGAGGTTTTATTGTTTATACCTTTTTAACTTATGTGAAAGTTATAGAGTACGACACGTCCCGACTCCATGCGGCACCTTTTGTCCTTGTTTGGTTGTAAGGGTGCCATGTGGGTTCGAGGATGTTGCGCTACCCTATAATAGTTGCATAAGTATTACTAGTATCAATCATTCTATTAACTGGGTTTTTAATCTTAACTCTTGTGCCCCTTTGGCGGTACTTGCTATTCGGGGCTGACCCGCTGGTTTTGTTTGGCCAGATCTCGTAGCAGAGCCAGAGGACACGATCTTCCTCCCTGACATCTATGGTGCATACTAGGAGCATGGCGGTTCGGGGACTCGAGTGGGTTTCTTCTCCACCACTCCTGCTTATACTTTGCGGCGTTTAGCCACCGGCACCTGTTAGCCGGATTACATGATATTTTGTGTCAGTACAGAATTGTAAATAAACAGACTGCAGCTGTGTATAATTTTGTACTCCTGACTCTCTGAGATAGCTAAATTATAAAGCTAGTCTCTCATGATCATTTTGATGAAGCGTCAGGGACGCCTTACTGCTTTATCTTTAATGTTCATTTCATTGCTGATGTGACTTGATTGATTGAGACATAGAACTCTGTGGGACCATAGGAGACTTGATTGTAGCATGTACCCCCTAGTCTCTCGACAGCCACGATCGCCGTATGACGTTACGTACCTCATATGGAGTAGCTGGCCTAGTCCGTCTCCATATTTCGGTACTGGGGCGTGACAAGGTTTTAGTGGTGGCCCATGCAGGTCAGATTTTCAGACTTATGGGGTATTACGAATTATTAGGAGTCTCAATCAAAACTTGTTCCCCTTGAAATTCCGTTTCGAATTCTCTGTCCTTGCCTTGATCTCTAACCTAACTTGCATCCTCGAAATCTTCCTCGTCCGGACTTGATAATCTTATATTCTTCTCTATAGGGGTGCTTCATTCTCAGTAGCGGGTGAGGCCCATGAGGAAGAGCAGCAAGAGCATGGCTCGACTGGGCAGCAACAGGGGAGAGAACCTTCCCCAGGGCAGGCACAAGCAGAAGTGGGACCAGAGGAAGTGGAGCCGCGGGTTACTGAGGCTCCTGCAGCACCAGCAGCGACGGCAGTACCAGACGTCGTAGCACTCCTGGAGATCATCCGGGGGTTTCTTGTCACTAACCAACAGCAACAGACTCAGCAGCAGGAGCAGAATGTGTTGCTGAACCAAGGGATTCAGTTAGCTCTTGAGAGGAGTGTCGGGGCTGACTCGGGGGCATCAGGAAGGTTTCGTCGCTTGAACCCGAGGTATTTTGATGGCACGGAGGATGCCATCACTGCGGATGCCTGGATTCAAGACATCGAAGCCATTCTTGTGGCAGCCAAGGTTCCAGATGATGAAAAGGTTGATCAGGTCAAACTGGTACTTCAGGATCTTGCCCGCGACTGGTGGGCATCAGAAGAAGTTGGTACAAGACACCCTGTTCGTTGGACCACCTTCAGCGACAGATTCAAGGCCAAGTATTTTGGCATAGTAGCTCGATATGAGCTCCAGCAGAAGTTTATTAGTCTCAAGCAAGCAGGCAAGACCGTAGATGGGTATGCAGCAGAGTTCTGCAGATTGTGCCGTTTCGTACCAGCAATGGTGGCAACGGAGCCAGAGAAGGCTATGAGGTTCCAGCAGGGACTTCATTTGGAACTATTACAGCTTGTGGAAGGACACGACTACCAGACGTTTGACGCTGTTTTGACGGCCGCTCGGAGGCACGAGCTTATCCAGCAGAGGTTGGCATCGAGGACAGGAGGTCAGAAGAGATCTCATTTCCAGGTTGGAGGAGGAGCAATGCAGCGAACATCGGCACCAGCACCCGGTGTACGTATTCATGATGCAGGAGCGTCGCGGAGGACGGCCGTGTCAACTAATACAGCGCCAGTTCAGCATCAGCAGCCGAGGAACCAGCAGCCGCGTCAGGGAGCACCCCAGGATTGTACATTCTGTGGGAAGGCAGGGCACACGAGGGAGGTGTGTCGGTCAGCGAATGGCTTATGCTTGAGGTGTGGTAGTTCAGACCACCGTATCTCCACTTGTCCTGTGATGTAGAGGCCAGGAGGGCCAGCTCAGCAGTTTCCAACATTGCCAGCTCCGGTGGCAACCCCGAGTGGAGGGCCAGTATTAGCAGTAAGGTCCCTAGCCCAGCGTCTACCAACGCAGGCTCAAATATTCCGCCAGGCACAGGAAGCCGAAGGCCCTCAGAGGCAGCAACAGCATGGTCGAGGAAGGCCGCAACAAGGAGCTCAATGGGGCCAGGGACAGGCTCTCATATTATCTTTGGGAGAGGCTCTAGCGTCTAGTGACGTGGTGGCAGGTAAAATTCTCGTCACCTCATTTTCCGCTGTAGCATTATTTGATTCAGGCGCTACTCATTCATTCATCTCTGCACAATATGCTACACGAATTGGATTAGAGTTTGAGGCATTGCCGGAGAGGATGGATATACTCATCGGCAATGGGCTCGTAGAAGTTAGTAGAGTGCGCTTTTCATGTCCGGTGGAGGTGTGTGGGCATTTACTGCCCGCATCGTTGATTGAATTCCCTATAGGGAATTTTGATATCGTTCTTGGCATAGACTGGTTGAGAGACAGTCATGCGACAATTGATTGCAGAGGAGGTAGGGTCATATTCAGCGTTCCTGGGATGGAGCAGTTCATATTTACTCGAACCTTGAAGAATCAGGCCGGAGGCGTCATCTCAGCAGCAGTGTCAGAGCCAGGACGGATTCCGAGAGTGGTCAAAGATTTTCTCGACGTCTTTCCTGCTGAGCTCCCAGGGATACCCCCAGTCAGAGAGGTAGAATTTAGCATTGAGTTGAACCCTGGAACGAGGCCTATTACAGACAGAGTTTACAGAATGTCGCCGTCAGAACAGGATAAGTTGTATCAACATGAAGAAGAGTTGAAGTCTAAGGGATTCATCCGAGACAGTAAATCGCCCTGGGCCGCGCCAGTAATTCTAGTTCCCAAGAAGGATGGGTCGACAAGGATGTGCATCGACTACCGCAAGCTGAATGCAGTAACAGTGAAGAATAAGTACCCACTACCAAGGATAGATGACCTGTTTGACCAGTTGAGCAAGGCCAGCGTCTTTTCCAAGATCGATCTTCGGTCAGGATACTATCAAGTAAGGGTCCGGGAGCAAGACATACCGAAGACAGCATTCAGATCTAGATATGGGCATTATGAGTTTTTAGTAATGCCCTTTGGACTAACCAACGCCCCCGCATTATTCATGGATTTAATGAACCGCATCTTTCTGCCATATTTGGATAAATTTGTGGTGGTGTTCATAGATGACATTCTTGTCTATTCCAGCAGTGAAGAGGAGCATGAGAAACATCTTAGGACTGTCTTATAGAAATTGAGAGAGAATCAACTTTATGCGAAGCTCGACAAGTGTGAATTCTAGTTAGATCACATTTCGTTCCTGGGGCATGTAATTTCTGGGGCAGGAGTGTTAGTGGATCCGAAGAAGATTGAGGCCGTAGAGCATTGGCCAGTCCCGAGAACGGTTGCAGAAGTGCGAAGTTTCTTAGGATTAGTTGGTTACTACAGAAGGTTCGTGGCAGAATTTGCCAAGATCTCTGCGCCCTTAACGCGTTTGACGCACAAGGACATAGAGTTTGTTTGGTCAGCTAGCTGTCAGGCATCATTTGAAGAATTGAAGAAGAGATTGATCTCAGCCCCGATCTTGATGCTTCCAGTAGGAGCGGAAGGCTTTATAGTATATTGTGACGCATCTGGAAAGGGTCTTGGATGTGTATTGATGCAGCACAGAAAGGTGATAGTATATGCGTCTCGACAGCTTCGAGACCATGAGAAGAATTACCCGACTCACGATTTGGAGTTAGCAGCTGTGGTGTTTTCACTCAAGTTGTGGAGGCATTATTTATACGGAGATCGGGTAGAAATCTATACTGATCATAAGAGTTTGAAATATGTATTCACGCAGCGAGATTTGAACATGAGGCAAAGAAGATGGTTAGAACTGCTGAAGGATTTCGACTTAGATCTTCAGTATCATCCAGGCAAGGCGAATATAGTTGCAGATGCACTGAGTAGGAGAGACAGTGCCTTTATCTTGACCTCGCAGAAGCATATTTTAGAAGACCTTCAGAGTTTGGGAATTGAAGTAGTTTTGCCAAGGGATACAGGGAGAATGACCAGTATGCAGATTCAGTCAACCTTAGTAGAGAGGATAAGGGCAGCACAAGTAGGAGATCCACAGATTCAGAAGTTGCGGTCGGAGTGTGAATCAGGCCGTAGGAAGAAGTTAGTGATTCATGAAGATGGTACGCTCAGGTTTGGAAACAGACTCTGTGTACCGAGTGGAGACCTTCGGCAAGAAGTTATGTCCGAAGCTCATAGTTCTATTTACTCCATTTATCCAGGAGGAACGAAGATGTATCGAGATATCAGGCAGTACTTTTGGTGGAATGGCATGAAAAGAGAGATAGCGAGATTTGTATCCAAGTGTCTGGTATGTCAGCAGGTGAAAGCCGAGCAGCAGAGACCAGCAGGATTGCTACAGCCGCTTCCTATCCCAGAATGGAAATGGGAGCACATCACGATGGATTTTGTGACCGGTTTACCTAGATCCCCGGCTGGCAAGAATGCAGTCTGGGTAATAGTAGATCGACTCACGAAGGTCGCTCATTTTCTTCCCTTCCGAGTTGGACAGACTACTGAGCAGTTAGCAAAAATGTACATGAAGCAGATAGTAAGGCAGCACGGTGTTCCAGTTAATATAGTATCAGATCGGGATACGTAGTTTACTTCCTATTTTTGGCAGAGCTTACACCAAAGTTTGGAAACCAAGTTAAGATTCAGTACTGCTTATCATCCACAAACTGACGGGCAATCAGAAAGAACCATTCAGATGTTAAAAGATATGCTACGGGCGTGTACCTTAGATTTTGGCGGATCTTGGGAGGATCACCTTCATCTAGTGGAGTTCTCCTATAACAACAGCTATCAGGCTAGCATTCAGATGGCCCCGTTCGAAGCATTATACGGAAGGAAGTGCAGGTCCCCTTTGCATGGGACGACGTCGGAGAACGGAAGTTGTTGGGACCAGAGATGATCACGTAGACTGTGGAGATAGTTAAGTTGGTCAGAGAGCGCCTTCGAGTTGCATATGACCGACATCGCCATTGGGCATATCAGCATCGAAGGCCTCTAGAGTTCAGAGTTGGCGACCAAGTGTTTCTGTGGATTTCGCCTACTCGGGGTGTCATTAGATTTGGAACCCGAGGAAAGCTTAGTCCAAGATACGTTGGTCCTTTTAAGATTCTCGCTCGGGTAGGCGATGTGGCTTATCGACTTACCCTTTTGCCTTCGTTGACTGCATACATGATGTGTTTCATGTGTCCCAATTACGTGGGTATGTCCCGGATCCGAGTCATGTCCTCGATCATTCTGAGTTAGTCGTTGGTACCGACCTAACTTACGAGGAACAACCCGTATCTATTTTAGACCGACGAGAGAAGGTACTCAAGAATCGAACGATAAGCCTTGTCCGTGTTTCTTGGAACCATCACTCTTCGGGAGAGTCAACCTGGGAGCGCGAGGACGAGATCAGATCTCGGTATCCGTATTTGTTTGACTAATAAGGTATATTTTTGCACCTTATTGACACGATTCCATGCTTATCTGCACATGCTTGTGTTTGCACCTTGTGATGTATGATAATAACTGCTATGATAGTTAACTTGTATATGATTGTGCCTTGCTTGCCCTGATTTCACTATCCTGTCTTGGCTAGAATTCCGATGGCGAAATTTTTCTAAGAAGGGTAGAGATGTCACTCCCCAATCCTGAAATACGTATTTTAATACGTAAACCGATAAAATATATTTACCTTAAATTTATACGATATTTATTATGCAGTATTTCTTCATGCATTTCCCAAAAATATTCGACAAAATATTATTTCCTAATTTATTTTCTGCATTTGGGCCTACAGTTTTGGCTCAATTGGATAACCTATTCTTGGTCCACCAATGGTTCATCATGAACCCTTTGGTTCATCATGAACCCATGGGTTCAAGATTCTATAATAACTCAACTCATTCTCTCTCCTCACATTTTTTCCTCTCATTTATTTCCTCCACCAACCAAGGCAAGTACCAACTTGCTCAAGAGATGGTTCCATATTTCGTCATTGATTTCTTACAAAACTATTTGCCAAAACATGTTCTTCTCCTCAATCTATACTAGTTTAGAACTTGAAAATTTCCATTTTGAAGCTTTGATTTTTGTAGATCTAAGTTTTTAATCATTTTTGGATTTTGTATGGTTTGATCTACTTTAGTTGGATTTTATGGGTTTTTGATGCTTCCATGTGGAAGAGCATTCAGTTTCACCCAAGTTGGAACTTTGGAAATCTGGATTTGGAGTTCGGATGGCCAAGTTATGATGTTTGAAGCTTTGAGGTTCAACTATGGTGTTCTTGCTGTTTGGAGAAGACAGTGAGCAGTGTGCTCCTGTTTGAGCACTCTTCCTGTTGGAAGCGTGTCTCCCCTTGAGCCTGCGTAACTTTTCACGCAGCTCTCCCCTTGAGCCTGTGTGACTTTTCACGCAGCTCTCCCCTTGAGCCTGTGTGACTTTTCACGCAGCTCTCCCCTTGAGCCTGCGTGACTTTTCACGCACGCTGCCTTGAGTGAGCCTGCGTGACTTTTCACCCCTTGAGCGTGCGTGTTTTTGTGCGTACGCTTTTGATATTTTATTAGATACTATATGCCCATTTTATATCCTTACGCCGTTTGTCCCGAGCATGATATGAGCACTAATGTGACCCCGGAGAACAAAGTGTTCCCACCTGATACCTGTACCTGAATGTCCCAGTTCTTGTTCATGCTCGACAAATGACTCGTAACTCCACGTGGCATATTTGCAATGATGCATTACACTAAGAAGGGTAGAATATGTTGACATACTGATTGACATGGATCCTCTTTGGGGTACTCGTACTAAAGTACGACTTTAGGAGGATAATCATGCACGCCACAGCATGTGAGTCCAAGATTTCACCTAGGGTTAAATTAGGCAACTAAATATACTAGATGCATGGGGAGGGCAGAATCCCGAGATCGTGTTACACCAGCCGCCTTGAGATATTGTCTTGACGCGCCGGCTGGTCTCCACGGATACTGTGCCATCTGCAACGAGTGGATGACTGTATCCGATTAATTCCTGCTATATATTATATGTTTTAGCAAGGTGGCCTTGCGAGGGACCTGTGCTCAATCATACCTGTCTACGCGAACCCCTGGGTTGGCTAGCCTTGCTGGAAAGATACGATCTGAGGATTTTATAAATAACATGACGCGAGGATAACCTCGACCCACTAGAAACTCGTAGACTTGATTGGCCGTGAAAACGACTTGCTTGTATCCTATTACCTTCCGTGAATAACTGAGGGAAGCGGACTGTCATGGTACGTGATCCAACCCATGTTCTTGTTTGATTGTTGGGTTGGTTATCGTGCTATGACCGGCTGTGGACCGAAGTTATGAACGGAAGACTTATTATGGTTGTAAAGTGCTACTTCTGTGAATGACTAAGGAACATGGTCTATCGTGGTACATGATCCAACCCATGTTCTTGTTTGATTGTTGGGTTGGTTATTGTGCTGCGAAAGGCTATCGACTGAAGTCACGATCAGGAGGTTTTATTGTTTACACCTTTTTAACTTATGTGAAAGTTATAGAGTACGACACGTCCCGACTCCATGCGGCACCTTTTGTCCTTGTTTGGTTGTAAGGGTGCCATGTGGGTTCGAGGATGTTGCGCTACCCTATAATAGTTGCATAAGTATTACTAGTATCAATCATTCTATTAACTGGGTTTTTAATCTTAACTCTTGTGCCCCTTTGGTGGTATTTGCTATTCGGGGCTGACCCGCTGGTTTTGTTTGGCCAGATCTCGTAGCAGAGCCAGAGGACACGATCTTCCTTCCTGACATCCATGGTACATACTAGGAGCATGGCGGTTCGGGGACTCGAGTGGGTTTCTTCTCCACCACTCCTGCTTATACTTTGCGGCGTTTAGCCACCGGCACCTGTTAGCCGGATTACATGATATTTTGTGTCAGTACAGAATTTTAAATAAACAGACTGCAGCTGTGTATAATTTTGTACTCCTGACTCTCTGAGATAGCTAAATTATAAAGCTAGTCTCTCATGATCATTTTGATGAAGCGTCAGGGATGCCTTACTGCTTTATCTTTAATGTTCATTTCATTGCTGATGTGACTTGATTGATTGAGACATAGAACTCTGTGGGACCATAGGAGACTTGATTGTAGCATGTACCCCCTAGTCTCTCGACAGCCACGATCGCCGTATGACGTTACGTACCTCATATGGAGTAGCTGGCCTAGTCCGTCTCCGTATTTCGGTACTGGGGCGTGACAATACTCTTTTCTTTGAAAGTCAAAAGTACTACATGTTCTGGGGACCGCGTCCCCCTTAAGAAAAGAAAAGAACGAAAACGAAAGAAGAAAAAAAAGGCCAACTATGGTTCGGCGATACACAATTCCATGAGACGGTCCCTCAGCAAGACAGTCGACCGCTCGAACCCCTGCTTGGCCCGATGCTAGGCCTCCTGAGTCGGCCGCTCCGCATCTTCTAGGGGCACATGAGCCCGCCAGCCATCCTCGAGCTTCTTCAAAGCACGCTCCAGGCTAGTAGAAGCTCGGAAGACCTCTTCGGCCTCCTGAACGATCAGCTCTTTATCCGTACGGGAAGCTTCAAGCTCAGACTCCAAGAAGGCCAGCTTCCTCTGGAGTTCAAGGATCTGCTCCCTTGTGTCAATTACTCCGCGAGAGGCGGCCGCTTCCCGAGCTTGGCAATCCTCGTTCCTACGGCTCAGCTGATCATATTGAAGAGATAGGTCACCGAGGTCCTTCTTTATAACCGGCTTGGACTTATCTCGTATAGCCCTTACCTTCTCCAGGACAGTGGTAAGGAAGCCCCGCTCCTGATCTATTCATGCAAACAGATCATCTTGCCACAGCACTTGAAACTGGGCCACGAGCTGATCAGCCTCTAATAATTTGGGCTCCAGAAACGCAGCTATCCCTGCCCCACCAGGAAGGGCTTTAAGAATGTCAATCTGGCCTTGGGCGCATTGTCGGGCCAAGGCAAAGGGGGTCCCCCGGTCTACAGCAGCTTCAACCCTCTCTTCAAGTGGCGGTAGAAACTGTCAACTACATCCTGTGACGCCTCATCCAGAACTTTCGTAGAGGACGGCATCAGGCGGAGTGTAGTTGGCAGTGTCGAAGGAGGTGCGCCAGAACTTGCCACCCCAGCCACCAGGGAAACAAATTTTGAACAAAAAGACGCGTGAATAGCAGCTAACTCCTCCTCCACGGCCCGAAGAACCTGCATACTCGGCAAGGCGGAGAGGTCGACCCCCGAAGCCACATGAGCAGAGGAGGACGCATGGACCATTGCTTCCTGCCCCGGCTGCGCCGCCATCCAATCTTCCGAACTCGATCCAGCGGGAGGCCCCTCAATATAAGTCGGAAGAGAAGGGGGCACACTCCCTCCCACCAGATTTTCGCTGGTAGAGCCTTCCCTGACAATATCCGTTATTGGCAGTGAAGAGGCAGGACCTGTATGTCCAGAGCAACCATCAATCTGCATAAGCCGAAGGATGTGTGATAGTGCAGATGAGCCTCCTCACAAGTCAAGATTTGGCTTATCTAACCAGAGGAGGGTTGTGGAGGCTGAGGTTCGCTCACAGTCCCCATAGTCCCCTCACCAGCAACCTCCAAACCGAATTCAGCTGGCTCTTCTCCCCCAGCCGCCCCGAAAGGAGATACGACTGGATCAGCGTCATCCTGCTGAAATTCAGCAGTCTCGGGGATGGGTTCAGCGGAGCCCCCGTCGCCTTGGGTCGAGACCTCAGCAACGTGAGATCCCTCAGCCGACGTCGAAAGAACCCTGGTAGAAATAATCTCGGCACACATGTCACTAATCAAAGTATTCAGGGCCGGATTGACTTCAGAAACAGTGGCCGGTTCTCGAGAATCCGACTCTTCCGACGCCTACAAAAAAGAGAAAAAAATGATTAGGTCATAGTTCAGAAATAGAAAGAGCTAAAGAAGGAGATGGTCGTAATTCAATTCACCTCCGAAACGGCGTCATCACCTTCGCCCCTCTCCTTAATGAGCAGCCCGCGACGTCTTACCGCAGGCCGCTTCACGGAGAAGGTTACGCCACTAATAGAATCACACCTGCCTCACTTGCGTGAAGGGCCAAGTGCAACAGGTGGCTGATCCGCCACCATCTCATCTGGCACGACAGGCGGCTGAACCGCCCCAACGTCTTCCGCAGGAGGAGAAGAGTTATCTGCATCATGCTCATCATTCTCTTCGTCCGCGTTAGTGGACTCCGAGTCAGGCACAGGAACCGCATTTGCCCTCCTCTTCTCGTCTTAGACCCCTTAGGCTTCTACGCCAAGCCAATACCCACAATGAAGCTGGTAATCGGGTCAAAATTAACCGGAGGCTTGCTCGTCGTAACATGGTATAGGGCCGCCATATACAAAATCTCCCCTGGCACCTCACCATCAGGAACCGAAAAGGTGGTTCGGGTATGAATCGTGTCATAATAATGCCATGCCCTGATACCGTCCAGGACGCTACCTTCAAAGCCCAGGCAAGAGCTGGGACTGTCAAAGAATAGTTGGCTATACCCGAACTGGCGGGAGAACCTGCTGGGCAAGTAGGGCTCTAGGTAGACGTTGTTGCGGTTACGATATACTAGGTGCGCTGGACGGATATTATGCAGCCAAAGGAGCATTTTCTCAGGTAAGAGGTGAGGAGGCCCGCTACCATCAATATGTACGCCCCTCACTTCTTCAGCGGTAAAACGAGGAACAGACACAAAAAAGTCGTATCCGTCCACTCTCGCCAGCGCCCTCCGACAGGCTGGCATGGTGCTGTACTCCCAGGAATGATGGTGGAATCAAAAAATGAAAGCATCATCATCCGTAACGCCGTTTTCTGCTCCAGGCCTCATCAAAGACCGGCAGTGCATTAACAGCCATCATATCAGATAATGGTATGGCAGCTCTATGGGCTCAAAATCTATCGCCGTGTCATAGGCGATGACCTTGGACGAAAAGGCGCGAAGGCCGTGGTGTACGCTGCACACCATAGCCGGAAGAAGGGCCAGTCTGACCCCAAGACCAGCTTTACGGCAGGAAGGATAAAGTGGCAGCTGATCCTCTTAATGGAACATGCCCCTCCTAAGACTATGCAGTTTCGTAGCCACACTATCAGGAATCCTGCCAAGAGCGCCTTCTCTGATAGCCGATGAGTACCATGATAAAAATAACTAAAAGAGTCAGTTTTACTCCCAAATGTGTCGCCCGTGGACCTCCATCTCTTGGCATTCGACGCCAGGTTTTGTACCTCCTCCTGGGTTTAAGGATCTCGGGAAGAAACCCGACCTAAGGCCCCTAGTGTGAAAAGGTATGAGACCCAGGTCATGGTGTGAGGAATGCTCCCTTCTGAGCTACCATCCTTCTTGATAGCCGTCTGGTGACAAGTACTGTGGTGACATAACAATTCCCGATACACGGAAACAAAACCCGGGAATTGCCGATCCAAATCTTCGAGCTCTTCGCTCGTAGGGGTGTACACTTCAAAGACTTCTTCCCCCCAGGGCAGCTTGGAAATAACGTACATCTCGTGGAGAGCGAGTCCCAGCTCCCCTCCAGGCGTGAAGAAGGTTTTCGTCCGCCGGTTGTACATCTCTAGGAGAGCCATGAACAACGGCTTATTTATGGATAGACCATGACAGGTGCCCCGAATGGCGTGGTAGAGGCCGATCTCACGCAGGAGAGTCTCATACTTTTGCAGAATCCACGTGGTCAAGTTGGCCCACGCAGGGATAGGGTTTATCCAGTTCAGCAACGCCAACCGGCCGACGGGATAGGACCCTTTCCGAGCAAGCTGGTTCAAGAAGGTATCAGCTTGAAAGAACGTAAAATTGGGACCCGATACGTTTATGAAGGTACCCGGAGCCAGTCCCATCACGTATCGACTGACCGGTTCCCTTTTCGCATACGCTGACCCAAAATTCCTGTTGTAATGGATGTTTCCCACAATCATCCCCGACCTGCTTAGAGTCAAGGAGTCCACCATTTTTTTGTCCAACGGTAACATGTTGAACCACGACAGGGAAAAATGACGCTCTATCGGAGGGATATGGATCTCCACCCCGTCAAAGGTAAAGTCCCAACTCTTGGATATGTCCAGCACTCGGGGGTTCTTTACAGACAAAGCATCCCCAAAGAGGAACACTGGCTTCAGGTATTTCTCCTCCAATTGCCCCGAGTTTATCATGGCTCAGAGAAAGTAGAAGGGCTGGTTCTTGATAGCATTCAGCCTGTCCAAAGGCTCGTCTGTGGGAAGCTGGTTCATCACATATTGGACTAAGTGGTCGAATCGCACACCCACAGCAGACTGGGCCGAACCCACCAGGGGTTCTTCCGCTGGATTGACTGGCAGATTCACTGGAGAAAGACAAAGAGAAACAAGATTAAAAGATGACTAAACAAAACCACCTAGTATTTTTTGCTTATGCGGCCCAGTCCACATGAGCTTATGCGGCTCTGTTTAGCGCGAGCTTATGCGGTTCTGTTTAAAAGAGCTCATACGGCTCTGTTTGAACATGAGCTTATATGGCACTAATTAGCGTAAGCTTATGCGGCTCCGTTCAGCGTGAGCTTATGCGGTTCTGCTTAGCGGAGTATTATGCGGCCCAATTCAGCAAAGCTTATGCGGCTCGGTTCAGCGTAGCCTCATGCGGCCCAGTCCAGATGGGTTTATGTGGTCCTGTTTGAGGGGGCTTCATGCGGCTCCATTCAGAGGGGCTTATGCGGCTCTGTTCGACGGGTCATTATGCGGTTCAGTATGCGAAGTGCTTATGCGGCTACTGGACAACTCCCATGCGGCTCGGACAGGCAGGATACCCCCATACGGCTCGGACATGGGACGTACATGCGGCCTATACAATTTGAACAGTACGATGAAGACGAAGGACACATTAAAGGCTTGTGCATAAAATATGCAACAGAGCCATCTTTGTTAAGGTTTGTGAAGCATACGATCCTCTCAAATCCTTACCAGCAATAGTGGGGTGAATGTCGGAATGAACTTCAGGTGCCGCAGTCGACATAGAAGCCACTCCCTTACCCTTCACCGCAGCCTTGGAAGTCTTGGGGGCCATCGAAGGATCGAAGAAGAAGAAGAAGAGGACGACATTTAGGGCAAGAAGAGCTTAAATCGGGAAAGAGGGTAAAGAGTTTCTTTCTCCAAATTACTCTTATTTATATGAGGACAAAGGGGGGCACGTGGACCAACGAACGCTTCGGGTCGTGTGTTGCAGGCAAAATAGACTCCTAGGATTTCATTTCCTCTCATAAAGGAGATTCATCAAAGCACAAAATCCAAATATTTAATGAACCGCCTCTTGGGATTCCCCTAAAAGACGGCTCTAAATCAAAAAACGAATCGAGGGCAATTAATGACGTCTACGTGGCAGAAAAGACAGTGTATGGCCAGAACGGTCCATACGGCCAGAGCGGTCCATGCGGCCAGAGCGATCCATGCGGCTAGGAAGGCCATGCGGCTAGGAAGTCTATGCGGCCAGGCAGTCCATGCGGCCAGGAAGGCCTTGCGGCCAAGAAGTCCATGCGGCCAGAACATCCTACGCGGCCAGAAGAGCTTATGTGGACAAAGCATGCTTCTTATTCAAATTATTTCAATTTTACAAATTAAAAACTTTGAAGGGGGTCTTGTAGAAGCATGAAAAAGAACAGAAAAATCCATACGGCTCAAAACAGAGGGAGCCTCATGCGGTTCAAAGAATCTCTCAGAGCTTCATGCAACTTAAGAGTTTTATGTGGCTCAAAAGTCGCCAACATAGCCATGCGGCTCGAGGAAAAGCCACGTGGCATCATACGGCTCGCCTCTAAACTGGCCGTTAAGCAGCGGCCTCATTTAATGCTCTGACACAACAAGGCAGCTCTGTCATAAAGGTGTACTGACAGCTCTGACATAAAGCTGCAATGATGACTCTAACATAATGGCGTGCTGCTAGGGAAACGAAGAAAATCTCTATAGCTGGCAGGATCCATCAATTCCTAAAGTCTTCCATACGGCTTGGACACGTGGCCAGCCGCATGTAGTTCAGGTAGAGGCCATCACCATGCGGCTGCTACTCTCATGCGGCTCGGATCATGGGGGCCATCTTCATGCGGCTCAAATCCTGAGAAGCCACTCCCATGCGTCCGCTACTCTCATACGGCTCGGATCATTGGGACCATCTCCATGCGGCTCAAATGCGGAGAGGCCACGCCCATGCAGCCTTAACACGTGGCCAACCTTATGCGGTTCAGTTGGAAACCACCCTCATGCGGCTCAGATTTCGAAGGCCACACCTTTGCGGCCGCCACCTTCATATGGTTGAAACACTGAGAAGCCACCCTCATGCGGCTCTGTCAAGACACCCTGTCCCTGTGGCTCGCGGCTAGGACACTTGTCAAATGATCAGTTTCTCCTGTGTCCCTACGACTCGCAGCATAATGATGGTTAGACACGTGGCACCAAATCAATCAAGATTTATCAACAAATCCTAGCAACCAGATTTAGTACAATCACCATAATTACCCGAATCAAATCAGATTTATTGCAATCAAGCAGATTGAACACGTGGCAGAAGATTCGAGCTTGTCAAAGCAAATCACGAAGATTCGTGGCAATAAACATTAATTGCCGATACGGATTTGGCACAATCAACATTAACTGCCCAGATTTGTTGCAATCAAGAATAATGGCCTAGATTAATTGCCAACAAAACAGGATCAAGATTAATCCCCAAACCGCCGACGTTTTAAGGGGTAATCATTACAAACCCTAATGATCACACCCCACTCCTATAAATAGCAAGATGCCATTCCCTTGCAAACCCCCGGCTGGATACACAGAGAGAAAAAAGGTACGCAAAAAAGAGTCTCTCCACACATTTCGAGAGCATTTCTTCATCAGAGCCAAGGCTACGTCCGATCGTCCAAGGAGTAAGGCAGAGCTGCCGTCGTTTTCCCGAGCCCCTATCGTCACCCCCCAGAATCAAAAATAAACAATCGTACTTAGATTGCTGTACCTAGGTTTTTATCTCTAGGCTTTCTTTGTACGAGCGAGTTTGTATTGTGAGTCTAAGTTCAGTCCTCCTATAAAATTGTTCTGCACTTTTACAATCAATGGCAAACAGTTTTGCGTCCGTTGTAAACGTCACTGAGCGCCGCTATATATCGATGGACATCGTTGTTTGCTACAACATTTACGACTTTTAGCGACAAGCTTCGCGTCGCTAAGTTTCCGACACTGTATCGGTAGATGTCGCTAAATTGGCGACGTTAGGCGCGTCCATGAAAAATGTCGTACATGCTACGTTTAGTAATGTTTATACGAGCTGCGACTTGCAGATATGTGACAACACTAAAATGTCGCTAAAAATATCGGTAAAAATGTTTAGCGACGTATTTTTGTACTTTAGCGACGTTCTGTTGCATCGCTAATACCACATATTCTAGTAGTGCTCCTTCCTCCAAGCCTCTCAAGCCCTAAGATCTTGGATTTAGAGCTTTTTCGAGATTCTCTTCCATTGTTTGACCTCAATTTCGGTACATTTTAACTATTTCCTTCTTTTTCAATTTTAATGGCTCCCAAAATTTCTTACTCTTCCAAAAAGAAAAGGAAAGTTGGTGAAGCTTCCTCATCTACTCACGAGGCAGCTTCATTCTCTTTGTTTAGTCCCGCCATGCCGGACGTAACATTTTGTGTCACAAGATGCATCTAACACTACAAAAAAGTGACCTTTTGGGACAACCAAAAACCGTTTTAAAAAGAGCTTATACCGTCCCAAATACTATTTGGGATGGTAGTTGAGACGGATTTAAAAAGTGCTGCTATGGTGGCGTGGCAAAAACTTATGGGACGGATATCACCGTCCTAATTATTGTTAAATGACGGATTAAAACCGACCTAATAATTTAGAATTATAGTCACAAAAGAATATAATATACTTTTAGGACAGTTATAAATTCGTCCCAAAAACTTATAACAATTGTCCCAATTATTATAAAATTATTTCTTTCCCTGTTCTGCCTATGAGACATATAATTAAAACATATATATATAACAAAAACCATATATAACTAACTATTTAAGTTCAAATAAATATTGTAAACTCTAAAGTACATCAACAAAAAAATTAATTAGAAAACATCACTAAATGTTATATCCCATCGTTTACAAATTGAACCCAAAGCACTTTACATCGTTGGACGTCTTCCCATCATTTACGAAAATGAACTCAAAAGGATTTACATTATTAAGCGTTCATCTACCGTCATTTACAAAATAAATCTAAAATGTTTTACATCATATAATTATTTAAAAAATGAACCCAAAATGCTCTCATTAAACAAATTATCCATCATTTGTAAAATCAGCCCAAAATGTTTTGAATGACCTGCAAATGAAAGTAAAAAAATAACTATTTAACTAAAGAGCATATATACATCAAACATTTATCACAGAGTATATGAGAATACCATGAACCGGTGTGTATAATGGTTAGAAAAAAATTAAAAATGTGTATGCAAGTATGCAGAAAGTAAGTAGGCATTGCATTTGTATGCAAGTAGTAACCACTACAAGTAAATAAACGTGTATGTGTAATGAAGATGTTATTTGAGTACGATCATGGAGTAGATAACAACATTTAGCCATGTTAAGCAACCCTATCCCTGCTCTGAAATCTAAATAAGGTTAGAAAATACAAGGGTACGATATGACAAAACAAATGACTCAAGCAACCTTTTTTACGTCATATTATTATTCATATACCAAAGTACTATAAAATGAAATATTGAGCTCCAAGATCCCATTACAACAATCTTCTGCAAAGGTTTACCTTGTGCTTGAACAAGAAGTAACCCAGCTAGAGAAACACCAGTAGTTCCCTATTTCAAAAGAAGTAGGGAAAGAAACAAGAGGAGATGGCACCAAAACTGATCAAATATAAAACAGGTTTATTATTCTTTAATAGAACCTTTAGTACCGTACCTAGCAGAAAAATAATAAGCTAACTATTACAGAGAAAAAACATGTATGTCATCATTGAACATGCAAAACCTTTTGTGATATCGCTGGAGAGTCTCAAATGTCCACTTTATTTGGAAGTCCACAAACTATCAATTTGTCCAAGTAGTCATCAATTTGAGCCGATATGAATGTATATAAGTTACTCATCAATAAGAACTACACCTGAACAATTGCCTTTGGCCAACGTGAATATGCAGCTTCCATGAATTCATTAACGATCGATAAATATTCATCTCCTTCTAATCATTGTTACCTTAACCCCAAATCTAAAAAATCATCGAGAAAAGGAATTAAAAAACCCATCAATTCCACTTCAAAGTTAAAAATTTTCCAACTCTCTATAAACCAGTCCAGACATCAATTTCACTTCAAGCATCACAAGTTTCCAATTGATCCAAATATCGAATCCCAAGAAAAAAACCCATCATTCCAATCACCAAATAAACACAACAGGGTATTTAAAAAACCATTATTACATGGTCATGGTCTCAGGATGTGCTTTCGAATGGTATGGTAATTGTCGTCAAACAAGTATCTGACAAGTCTAAGCAAGGAAATCATGAATTTTTAAATAAGGTTGGAATGATAACTCATTACAGTACCCCAATCTAGTGAAGCTTTATGGATGTTGCATTAAAGGAAACCAATTAGTTCTCATATATGAATACTTGATAACAACCTTGTGTGTGCTTTATTTGGTTAGTGACCTTTAATCCTAGATGTCAATTTCAAAATATGTTAGATCTGAAGAACAGTTTGGCAACTCTAGAGGGGGGGTGAATAGAGTATATATGTATAATGACCAATAAAAAATTAACTCTTTCACTAACAATGAATAGTCAGAGTAAAATGCGGAATGTAAATGAAAGACAAGAGAGCATACGCAAACACAGCAATTTTAACCTGGTTTCCCTCGTGGAGGACTAGTCCAGGCCTGAGAACTCTAGCTCAGGATTAAATCCACTATTTGTGAAATAGTAGCTTACAACCCGTGCCTTTTCTTCAGAAGAGCACGTCAACTTCTTACAGAGAATCGCAGTGGCGATTTGCTTGGAATTGTCCAAGCGATTTCTTCACTCTTGCACAAGAATCCTAAATGAGAGATGCTGAGCACTCGAGACTTAGGAGGCTTGTGGCTAGTAGATGGGAAGGGTATGGCTTATAGAGCTTGTAGGAGAGAAGAGAAGAGAAGATTGAGTGATTCAAAATGAGAGAATTCATGCCCTATTTATACTGATTTTAGGGACAGAATTCGGCCAGAATTCGGGTAAGGAAATTCAAAAATTTGGCCGTTGGACAGCTAGCAAACAGCTAACCCTAAAATTAGGGTTCCTGATTTCTAGGGGACAGAGTTCGGCCCGAACTCTGTGTGGAGGCAGAGTTCGGCCCGAACTCTGTCTCCAGAGCACAGAATGGTCCTAAGAGGGACTTGTGGGCAATTTGGTTTTGGTGGAGCTTGGGATTTTGGGTAGGCTTGTATACTAAGTTCCAAGAGCTCAGCATAACTCAGAGTACATAAATCTAGACTCAATGAAATCATAAAATACAGACTCCAGAACACACTGAGAGCTGAAGACTGAGCTGTCATCTGTCTTGAACTGAATGCAGTCGTCGTGTGTCGTATTGAATTTATACAAGTATTATTTGGTCAATATAGTCAATATTTGGTTGACTGTGACTTTGTGTCAACAATCTCCCCCATATTGATAATTGACAAAATAATATATGTATATTTCAATATTCATACCTGGACACAGTTGATTGTAATATAGCTCCATAGCTCCCCCATAAACGATGCCTGAGCTAAGCGAAAATAGCTCCCCCGTAAACCATGAGCGGTGTCGAGCTAGAAGCTATAGCTCTCCCCCGTACAAATTGCATAGTTCCTGTGATCTGATAGATGATATTTTCCAGAGCAAGAAGCACAGATATACACAGATATACGAATGCATAGAGCCAGTAATAGTATCCCAAAACAAGCACAAAATATACATATGTTTCTTCCCCTTTTGGCAGTTAGCAATATAATAAACAATGAATAGTAATGCAACCACACTAAGAGAAGAAACAGTATAATATGGAGCAAAATAAGCATTGACATAGAATGATAATAAAGATAGATAATGTCATCCACCAAACCAAGTGGCCAACTCATAAACATA
Organism: Iris pallida; assembly: GCA_029216955.1. NCBI lineage: Eukaryota > Viridiplantae > Streptophyta > Magnoliopsida > Asparagales > Iridaceae > Iris > Iris pallida. The sequence continues at coordinate 13,161,260 of JANAVB010010193.1, read as the reverse complement.
GTATATAAAACCAGCTACATGAATCCATAAGAAACTAAATAACTGAAAGCAAAAATAACTAAGACCATCAGCAGTGGCAGCAGCAGCAGATAGTAGCCAGTCTCCATCATGGAGCACGAGAAGGTCCTGGAACATCTGATGGACCATGGAAAGATCCAACGAAAAGGTCCTGGAACATCTGAAGATCCACAAAAGTATCATCTGGATCCATATACTGCATGACCCACGGATCATCAATGCGATAACCCGCGCGCGCTGGATCCCTCTCAATAGGCATATGCAGATCAGGATGACGAGCAAGTGAATACCGCATATCATGCAGAGAGTTCCCAAGGGCACTAATCTGCAGAGTGGTACGGTAATCATGCTGCGTCCAGCGATCATCCTCAATAGCAAAACGATCGCGAAGCATAGTCTGAAGTGAATCCAAGGTAGCAGGAGGTGCAGTCTGACCGAGTGGAGGGGCGTTAGGCTCCTCATCAGCAGACGAATTAGTAGCAGCAACAGGCTGAAGGAGTCGTGCCGGAGATAGAAAGGTAGGTGCCGGCAGAAACGGACAAGCATCAAGTGGTATGTGAAAAGCACGAAAGATCATAGGAAGATACAGAGGATAAACCAAAGCTCGTGGTTTCCTCCTACAGCGAATCATCCAGTCCATCATAGTACGTGGAAGATTGAAATGAATTCCAAAGTGAAGATGATAAAGAGCAGAAATTTCAAGATAAGTAATTTCATCAGGGGAACCGATCTTGGGTAGAATGGTGTTAGAAATGATCCAATGAAGATCAGAAAAATATGGGTTGAGATATTTTATCATGAGCTTTCGAGGACGTGTGTAAGGAGTGCACAAATCGTCCTTGAAGCTTTCAAGAGAAAGTCCGTTGGGAAAATGGAACGAGCGAGCATCAACAAGTCTTTCCCAAGAACTTGGCTCAAGAAGATCAAGAAATTCTGCTAATTCAAAGTCATCAAACGAGATATCGATACCAGCAACTCGTGAATAAATACGAAGATCATCAAAGGTTAAGTTGCAGTAGAACATTTGAATGGCATGATGATAAATAGCAGAGGATGTAGTGACAAGTTCATCAATATAAAGGTCATGGAATAAAGAATCATATTGAGAGAATATTGAAAAATTGATAGGATGTCCCGTGAATACCTGACGATTCCGAAAGTCACTAAACCAGTTGTTTGATGCATCAAGTGAGACAAAAAGTCTATTGTCATAAGTGGAAGGATGTAGAGGACGAGGTGGATTGAATAAAGGGTGAGGTGGTTGAGGAAGTTCAATGATTTGTTCAATTGATGGAGAAGAATCTGAAGAGGAAATACTCTCAATGCGAATCCTCTTCCCACGATTGAACAAGCAAGGAGCCATTAAAAGATATTAACTAGAAGATAGAAAATATGAATGATACCTCAAACAGGTAAAGAGCAATGGAGGATAATGGAGAGGAGACACCTTTTTGTTGATTTGAGAAACAATGGGGTACTCTGGATCAAAAACTAGGGTTAGGGTTTCAAGGAAAGAATGTGTATAGGTGAAAAAAGGTGGTAATATTGAAGGAGAGAGGTAGAATCCCGACATAAAGTAGGGTTTTGTCTTTTGGTCGGGTGAAATATGGACCATTGGATTAGAAAAGATCCAACGGTGGAGCCAGATCCCGATTCTGGAACCTAGGGACCGAACTCGGCCCGAACTCTGATAGGGGAAGAGTTCGGCCCGAGTTCTGGCTCAATAGTCCAGAACTTAAAAAGGCAAAAGTCAGGAAGAAAAAGTTCAATAATTAAACAAAATGACAGTCGGGAATAACAAAGAGTGTTGAATGAAAGAAATAGATAGAGAGGTATACAGAAAATAGAATGAACTTTTAGAAAATGTCAATTAGGCAATATTAAATTGAAACAAGCCATATAATAAATAAGGACATATACTGTGGTTCAATAGTCCAAATTTGCCATGGGTTAGCTGCAGGGGCCGGATCCCAGCTAGCGGTAGTCCTGAGGACTAGTGCACCGTGTCGCTTAGGCTTTTACGCCTTGTTGTCAGAAGGACCCTTTCGGCTTGTACCCATACCAAATTCTTTGTAAGGAATCACAATATACACGATATTTACGCAGGTGAGTTTCAATTTATGACTGCTTCATCTAAGATTCCAAGTTCACGACAAAGAAAATTGAAGCGCTCTTCGGATAGTGGCTTAGTAAAGAAGTCTGCCAGCTGATGATCAGTGTCAATAAATTCTAAGTTAATCGTGCCATTTTGCTGATGATCACGCAAAAAGTGGTGTCTGATCTCAATGTGTTTAGTGCGTGAGTGACAGACAGGGTTCTTAGTCAAATTGATGGCACTAGTATTGTCACAGAATATAGGAATATGCATGAAAGATAACTTATAGTCTTCAAGGGTTTGCTTCATCCACAGAATCTGTGCACAACAACGCCCAGCTGCTATATATTCAGCTTCTGTTGTGGATAGTGCGACAGAGTTCTGCTTCTTGCTAAACCATGAGACTAGAGCCTTTCCTAACAAATGACACGTGCCGCTCGTACTTTTACGGTCGACCTTGTATCCAGCAAAGTCAGCATCAGAGTAACCGATGAGGTCAAATGATGTTGACTTGGGATACCATAGGCCCACTGTAACCGTACCCTTAAGGTATCGAAAGATACGCTTAACCGCGGTCATGTGAGATTCCTTAGGATTTGCTTGATATCTAGCACATAGGCAAACACTAAACATGATATCGGGGCGACTAGCAGTTAAATAAAGTAAGCTGCCTATCATACCTCGATACTTACGTTGATCAACAGGTTTGCCGCTCTCATCTGGTTCGAGTTTGGTTGAAGTAGCCATTGGCGTGCTAATTGGTTTGACGTTGTCAAGGTCGAACTTCTTCAGCATGTCCTTGGTATACTTCGATTGACAGATGAAAGTTCCATTTGCCAGTTGCTTTACTTGCAGGCCAAGAAAGTAGTTGAGCTCTCCCATCATGCTCATCTCAAATTCTGTCTGCATACACTTGGCAAATTCTTGACAAAGAGTTTCATCAGTAGATCCAAAAATAATATCATCAACATAAATTTGAATTAATAGAATGGTGTCTTTGAAAGATTTGATAAACAGTGTAGTGTCAATTTTCCCTTTAGAAAAACCTTTCTCAAGCAGGAAGCTGCTTAGCCTTTCATACCAAGCTCTGGGAGCTTGTTTAAGGCCATAAAGCGCTTTCTTTAGCTTGAACACGTGGTCGGGAAATTTGTGATTTTCAAAGCCAGGGGGTTGTTTGACATAAACTTCCTCCTTAATAGAGCCATTCAAGAAAGCACTTTTAACATCCATTTGAAATAATTTAAAGTTCTGATGATTGGCAAAAGCACAAAGCATCCGAATGGATTCAAGTCTAGCAACAGGAGCATATGTCTCATCGTAGTCGATACCTTCCTCTTGGTTGTATCCTTGAGCTACTAGACGAGCTTTGTTACGTGTGACTGAACCATCTTCATTTACTTTGTTTCTAAACACCCATTTGGTACCAATTATTGAATGATTGGCCGGTTTAGGAACTAGTTCCCATACTTGGCTTCTTTCAAATTGGTTGAGTTCTTCTTGCATAGCAGAGATCCAAAATTCATCAGTAAAAGCTTCAGAAATGTTTTTAGGCTCTACTTGTGAAATGAAGGCAGTGCTAGCAACAGAGTCTCTTAATGATGATCTAGTAGTAACTCCACGTGACACTTCACCTATGACTAAATTTTCTGGATGTGAAGGTTTGAATGAGAATTTCTTAGACAAACCCTCCAGAGAATTAGTTTCAGTTGAAGTATTCATTGGAGTAGAGGAAGTTGATGGCACAACATCATCATCAAGAGTACTTACTGCACTGTTATCTTCATCAAAAGTCACATTTGTTGACTCCTCCACAATAAGTGAGCGTTTATTGAAAACTCTATATCCCTTACTTTTGGCAGCATAACCAAGAAAGATACCATCGTCAGCTTTGGCATCAAATTTGCCTAAGTTGTCTTTGGTGTTAAGGATAAAACATCTGCAGCCAAAAACTCTGAAATAAGAAACATTTGGGGTTCTCCCAAACCAAAGCTCATAGGGTGTTTTCTTCGAAATGGGACGAATAAGCACCCTATTTAAAATGTGGCATGCTGTACTTACAGCTTCTGCCCAAAAATATTTCGGAAGAGAAAATTTATTCAACATGACTCTAGCCATATCGCCAAGAGTCCTATTCTTCCGCTCCACAACACCATTTTGTTGAGGAGTTCTAGGACAGGAAAATTCATGATCAATACCATTTGCATTACAAAAACTTTCAAAATCTGAATTTACGAATTCGCCTCCATGATCACTTCGGATTCGAGTAATCATGTAGCCTTTTTCGTTTTGAACTTTATTTACAAAAACTTTGAAAACAGAGATAGCATCGCTTTTATTAGCGAGAAAGAAAACCCAAGTAAATCTCGAAAAATCATCAATAATAACAAAAGCATATAGTTTGCCACCAAGGCTAGCTATTCTACTAGGACCAAATAAATCCATATGGAGTAATTGCAAGGGTCTAGTAGTACTTACAGAGTTGATGGAATGAAATGAGGATTTAGTTGCCTTGTTAAGTTCACATTCGGCACATACCGTGTCCTTTTTGAATGTGATGTCAGGCAATCCTCTCACTAGCTTCTTGGTAGAAAGCCTGGATATAGCATCCATGTTGGCATGACCGAGACGCTGGTGCCATAGTAGTCGTTCGTCTTTGTGTGCATATAAACATCTACCTGCATGGTTAGTATTTATAGAGAGATAGAAAAAATAGATATTGTCCTCTCTTTTCCCTTCAAAAGCAATGTCTCCTGTTGACCTATCGTAGATGTAGCAACAGTTTTGTCCAAAGTTAATATCATATCCATGATCAGCAAGATGGCTAATGCTGAGCAGGTTATGCTTTAACTCGGTCACTAGGCAGACATCCTTTATAACAGGAGAAGGAGGATGACCAATGATACCGTTACCTATTATATGCCCTTTGAAATTGTTACCGAAGGATACGTATCCTTCTCTTTTCATCGATAGTGATGCACAAAGATTTGCGTCTCCCGTCATATGTCGCGAGCATCCACTATCGAGAATCCACTTACTCTCAGTTGAGGAGGAAAGGTCCACCTACATCAAGAGTAGATGTGACCTTTGGTACCCATTTTCTTGAGGGTCCTGAAAAGTTAGTTTTTGGAAACCAAGCATATATTTTCTTGTCTACCAGTCTTCTAACTCTACACTGTGGTGAAATGTGTCCATGTTTTCCACAGTAAGTACAGATGGCATTTTTATTTATACTAGGAGCATGAGAATGATATCTATGAGCAACAGGATGAGGATGATATGGAGAATTAGCATGGTAATGATGACTATGCTTAGAGTGAGTGGCATGATGATGATGTCTGTGTGTCATAGCATGATGATATTGACTGTGAGGAGTGGCATGCTGAAATTGTCTATATGGCATAGTGTGATGTTGTGGCATGATATGATGATTTTGCTTATGTGGCATGGCATGTTGATGAGGTATGGTATGATGACTTTGTCTATGTGTAGAGTGATATTGGTTGTGTCTTTGTGCAATATGATGAGTATGAGGAGTATTTTTACGTGCATGTGGTTTGTGAAAGTTTGTGTAAATAAATGCATGATTATGTGCTGTATGAGGGTGACGTGGTTGACTAGCATGAGTGGTGTTGTGCTCATGTGATTGGGTTTGAGGTTTAGCCACCTGTTTTCCCAATTTGATTTCTAATCTTTTAGAAACAGCTTGTAATTCATCAACTTTAATATTCAAGCCATAGATCTTAGTCAGAGAAATCTTGTGTCTACTCTTTTCTTCAGCAAGCAATGTATTGAGAGTAGTGATTTCTTGAGTTTGTTGCTCAATGCGTGCTTCAGCATCATGTAAGCTTAATTTAAGCTTCGATACTTCATCAGTGTCATTTGTGGGAGATGTGTTTCTAACATTATTAAGAAGCAAGGAAATTCTTTGTATCTCATCTTCTAGACTTTTGATTTTGTCCTTGGCATGCTTGTATTTACCGATAATCTTTTTGTGATCATCAAGTAAATCGGTGAAGGCATCGCCAAGTTCATCAAAAGAGAAGTCATCTAAAGTTTCGTTTGATACCTTGGTGGAATTTGCCATGAGGCAAACATTTGCTTTGTCTTGAGGAGAGTTCTTTTCTTCCTCGGAGTCACTTGCTTCGCTTTCATGCCAAATGCTTGTGTTGGCATATCTTTTTGATGAGTTCTTCTTGTAGGGCTTTTCATACCGGTTGCTCTTCTTTAAGAGCGGACAGTCTCTTCTGACGTGTCCAGTCTTTTTGCAACCATAGCAAGTTGGCTCTTCTTCATCGTCTTCTTGTGGTTCCTTCTTTCTTTGATTGAAGCGAAGGAATTTCTTGAAGTTACGTACCATGAGAGCTTGGTCTTCATCATCTGAGATATCGTCTTCAGTCTCATCGTGATCAACCTTTCGTCGATGGACTTTGAGTGCTATCTCCCTGGTCTTCGGAGCAGGCTCTTCGAAGTCCTTGAGGTCAAGCTCGTGAGTCATGAGCTTGCCCATCAAAGTCTCCATAGACATACTTGTGAGATCATTTCCTTCTATGATGGCTGTCACCTTAGGGTTCCAAATCTTTGGTAACCCTCTGAGTAGCTTGCGGATCTTCTCATGGTTTGAGTACTGCTTACCGAGCGAGGATAACGGGTTGATGATGTCGAGGAATCTTGTAAACATTTGAGTGATCGTCTCATTTGGCTTCATCTTGAAGGCTTCGTACTCTTGAGTGAGACGGCTTATCTTTGATTCCTTGACTTGAGTGGTTCCTTCATGCGTCACTTCCAGAAGTCTCCATACTTCATGAGCAGTGGTGCATGTAGAGACCCTGTTAAACTCGTTCCTGTCTATAGCACAGAATAAAGCATTAATAGCCCTAGCATCTAGACTTGACTGTTTCTTCTCCTCGACAGAATATTTGTCGTGTGGCTTCTCAGTGAGGTCACCATCGACAACTATTCTGGCGGGCTTTTTGTAACCGTCAGTTACGACAGTCCACAGGTCAAAGTCTAGAGACTTCAGATAAAAACTCATCCTTGTTTTCCAATATGTGTAGTTAGTCCCATCAAATAGGGGAGGCCTATGAGTGGACTGACCTTCACCATGATTGGAGATCAAGGATTGTGTGGTTGCCATGGATCAGCTCTTAGGATGTTAGTCCTTATAAAGAGAACAGAGCTCTGATACCAATTGAAGAACAGTTTGGCAACTCTAGAGGGGGGGTGAATAGAGTATATATGTATAATGACCAATAAAAAATTAACTCTTTCACTAACAATGAATAGTCAGAGTAAAATGCGGAATGTAAATGAAAGACAAGAGAGCATACGCAAACACAGCAATTTTAACCTGGTTTCCCTCGTGGAGGACTAGTCCAGGCCTGAGAACTCTAGCTCAGGATTAAATCCACTATTTGTGAAATAGTAGCTTACAACCCGTGCCTTTTCTTCAGAAGAGCACGTCAACTTCTTACAGAGAATCGCAGTGGCGATTTGCTTGGAATTGTCCAAGCGATTTCTTCACTCTTGCACAAGAATCCTAAATGAGAGATGCTGAGCACTCGAGACTTAGGAGGCTTGTGGCTAGTAGATGGGAAGGGTATGGCTTATAGAGCTTGTAGGAGAGAAGAGAAGAGAAGATTGAGTGATTCAAAATGAGAGAATTCATGCCCTATTTATACTGATTTTAGGGACAGAATTCGGCCAGAATTCGGGTAAGGAAATTCAAAAATTTGGCCGTTGGACAGCTAGCAAACAGCTAACCCTAAAATTAGGGTTCCTGATTTCTAGGGGACAGAGTTCGGCCCGAACTCTGTGTGGAGGCAGAGTTCGGCCCGAACTCTGTCTCCAGAGCACAGAATGGTCCTAAGAGGGACTTGTGGGCAATTTGGTTTTGGTGGAGCTTGGGATTTTGGGTAGGCTTGTATACTAAGTTCCAAGAGCTCAGCATAACTCAGAGTACATAAATCTAGACTCAATGAAATCATAAAATACAGACTCCAGAACACACTGAGAGCTGAAGACTGAGCTGTCATCTGTCTTGAACTGAATGCAGTCGTCGTGTGTCGTATTGAATTTATACAAGTATTATTTGGTCAATATAGTCAATATTTGGTTGACTGTGACTTTGTGTCAACAAGATCTTCTAGATCTCTCCCATGCGCTAGAATGCCAATTTGAGCTCAAAACTATATAGTATCAGAATATGGTTGCTTGGTCAACATGACCACATATATGTGTATGTTCAAACTCAATAACCAAATATGTAAATGCACTTAATTAGCCAAACTAGTTGATCAAGCTTGATGCTAGTTTCAGTCGAGTTAGAGCGAACATGAAACATGACCCCTTGGGAAATAAATGGTTGGCTGATCCGAATAGTAGTATGACCAAATCCAATTGTTGACAATTCAACTCATCATTAGAAAATTGAATGTCCAAAAGCTAGAGCACATGGGCAGATTAAAATAATTAGATTTAGAGTAACTTCTCAAAACAATGACCTGGGCACTCCAAAATATACCTAGACACTTGTGTCCCATGTCATTGTGCAATACAACACATTGTCATATTTGTGCCCTTGCAACATTGATGTGCCTAAAGCTAGCCACACATGCAAACCATGCAAATAACTTGAGCTATCCATTCCATGTGGACTTATCTAGACCTTACAAAACACCAAAACTTACGAGACTTAGCCCCCCAACTTGGAGAATATAGAAACTATCAAATACCAAGACATACTCCACAAAGACAGAGAGAAGTCTCATCATCTCTATCTAATTCATGCTTTAGCATCTAAAGCATGATAAATGATCTGGCACCTAAATGGCTAATTAATGGAAAGAAAAAAAGAAAGTTGAGTCATATAAGTATTAAACACTACAAAACAAGCACAACCCATTCATATTGTCTTTACTGTGATGTTTAGAAAAAAGATACAAATAAATTTGTCCCATATAGGTGCAATTAAGATGCGATAATACAACAAACATAAATGAAAAACAGAACTCCCTACTTGGTAGCATGTGCAATGATATTGCTTATCGAGTTAGCCTCCTATTTTGCAGTTTCCACCAGTAAATCATGTAAAGCAAAAAAGCTAGCTATGTGAGAACAATATCCTTCTTCCAAACTTCTTAGTTGTGGTATCATAAGACAATCAAAGTTTCCCTAGGCTTGGCATCCTAGAAGATAAAGGTTCAAGGCAGCGAAATAGCTCCCCATATATCTTGACCCCCAGGCTAGATTACAAAGAAAATTGTGGCACTCACGAAGTCCAATTTTTTGACATGATGAATCAGAATATGCCAGTTGAATGTAGAAAACAATAATCATATTTTCAAAGGATGCAAATATTTCAGTGTAGACATAAACACATGCATTCCTACAAGTATTATATAATAGTGTGTGGCATTTTATCATAAATAACATATCTGCAAAATTATGTTATTATTTGCTAAATTTTGCAAAACAATTGTGCACATCTTTAATAATGTATAGGTACAAAGTTTTTAATAGTATGTACAACTCTGTTGTAGTGTAAAAAAGTTCATAAACTCATTCACTTAGTAAAACTCGAAACTTTCTACACTTTCAGCAAACACTGATAGATAAGAACTATTATATGAGGACGAATAGGTATTAATCAACCAAAATTATAATCGATATCAGCTAACAGTTGGATATGGGATCAAAATTTCTGTAGAAGTATAAAAAGATACATCAGATAGGCTTTTGTACAACTCAGGTATATGATTAAGGGGAAAATTTTGTATACCTATGCAGCTATAAGTCGTTGAACTAATTTTTTTTGTTGGACTTCTGAAGTTCACCAGCAATCATAATTTCATCCAGTATATAGAATGCTCATCTATTTGAAGGTCCATTAAAAGTTTGATGTCTATAAAACAAACATAAAAAAGAACAAAATCTCTAAAGAAACTAATGTCAGTGCCGTATGAAAATTAAAGATGAAATCAAGCTCACACAACTGTAAAGTAAACAAGGAATGACGAAACCCAACTTCACATTACTATTATATACACCAACAATAAACATGAAAAAAAATCTCTAAAGAAACTAATGTCTTTAAGCATCCAAGATTTCTATTAAATACACCAATAATAAAGTGAAATTGAATAAAAAAAACCCAACTTCACATTACTAACCAATCTAACGTTGCACAAACACGAACAAGACACGGAAGTCCTAGAGTATCCAGAGTGTTTATGTTGTATCCAAAATAGAGTGAGTAGAGTACCTAGAGGCGGATGAGGAGCTTGGTGGTGCCGTGGTCCTTAGATTCGACAATTGAAGAGAGAGAGAGAGGAACTCATCGGCCAGAACTTGGACCGAAGGAGCAGGTACGCGGTTGCCAGGAGCGATGGGACGTCTTTAGGCTTCAATTAGACGGCGTGCCTGTAAACGAAAGGAAACAACAAGAGGAGAATGAATAAAGACAATAAAACCCAAGATTAGGGTTTCTCTCTCTAGAAGCTAGGGTTTTTGAGAGAGTTTACTTCCAGAGGAGATCATCCCGGTGGCTTCGAGTTTCGATCGGAGATCGGGTCGGGGATTATCCAAGGAGGAAAAAGATGGGGAAAGGGGGAGTGAGGAGGGATGATTGAGTTCTCCTACTTTTTTCTTCCCTGTGGGAGTAAATGAAAACATTAGGGGCAAACCAAAAGTTAGGGAATCAAAGTAACATTTTTTTCCAATTATTTCAATCGTAGTCCAAATTTATAATTTTTCCTTCGCGCCCATATTAATTAGGACGGATACAATAGTTTATTGAGACAGATACAATTTAATGTCTTAAATAAGATATATTATTAAAATTGATTTATAAATCTGTCCTAATGTAATCTTTTATCACAAATTAAATATTCGTCTCAAATATTAGTTTTTTTTGGACACTTTAAAGTAACGTATCTAATAGTGTCGTTCCTAAAAGACATTTTTTTTGTTGTGTAATGAATGGTTTAGTGATTTTCATCAAAGAAAGATTTGTGCGAAAAGTCCTATTAACTTTAACTTATTTCCTAATCACACCAATGCCTTTGCATACTTCGACCTACTCGATTTAGTTCAATCTACCTTTCCAATTTATTCAAATGCTATTCGTATGTTTTATTGCAATCTATAGATCACACAAGGAACGGTTAAATCAAAAGTTGGCAAAATTGATATTGAGTTCGATGCCGATGATTTGGCAATCATGCTTCATATTCCCAATGTTGGAAAAGCATTAGTTGATATCACCACAGTTCAATTTCCAGCACATACAACTTTTGACTCTTTTTGTGACTATTTATGTGCACCAAACTCACATCCAAAAGGCACTCTTTGTCCTAGACATTTGAACAACTATTTCTATGATCTGCATCTGATGATATTTTTTTCTATTCTTCCGAAGAGTACCTCCACTGATGAGATTTTCTACTTGGAGCTTTCTGCTATCTATCATCTTCGCTTCTATGTTTCATTTAGTCTTCTAAAGATTATCATCGCTGCTATGGAAAAGTGTCGCAAGAAACCACAACATCTTTTCTATGTGATGTATCTGTCCTACATCTTTTAGTACTTTGAGGTTACTCTAGATGAATGTGCTCAAGATGATCCTCTCGTCCATCTTCATGAGCATCATAGAGATGCTCCTATTCCTGCAGTTCAGGCTTCCTCTTCTGCTCTAGTTGATCTATTGGTCAGTAGTTCACATCCTTCCATCCTTCCGGTGGTGTCACCCTTGAGTCCCTTTAGGCCCTGATGATGGATTAGTTTTGGTCCAAGGACTTTCGTACCACTCTTTAGCTTCAGACCATATCCAACACCGTACGGGACGTTTTCTACAGCTTTGGTCACAACCTTGGTGTTCCTGTTCCCATGGTTCGTGATCCCTCGGTGCATGGGTATCGCATTGATGATCCAGAGGCTCAGCGATACTTTGACCCTGCTGCTACCCGTTATGATCCCAACCGTTCTGCTGAGACCAGTCCCTCTAGGGCGGCGTGTGCCGATGATGAGGAGGAGGAGGATGGCGATTGAGGATGTCTCCTAGTGGTAGACCGTCACTATTTCTGCTTTAGTTTTTATTTTTTTGCTATGTATTAGTGATAAATGCTTCCCTCAAGCATTATCAGTTTGCATTTTATTTACTTGGCTTGTCTTAGTGTATGCACTCTCTACTTTCCATTTATATATTAGTTTCCTATTTCCAGTACTAAGATGGTTCTAGTCAATCTTTTTTGCATCTCTATTGTGCTGAGTACTTTATCGTTATGTTATTTTGCTTATATGACAAAACGGAGGAGAAAATATGATACTTATTTTTACTTATTCTTGTTGATTATGCTATACTAACAAGTGTGCTCTAAAGTTTGTGTTGGAGTTTGTATTTCTAAACTTTACAGATGTTCAGCCTTCCAATTTTGTTACGGGGGCATAATAGGACTTGACCGTACTTTACGGGGAAGCAAGTACATGAACAAAGCTACTTTCGTACAACATCAAGTCTTCTTCCGAACATGCTGGACAATTATTAAGTATCAATCGTAGTTTTGTTAAATTATAAAAATGTGGGAGATTGTTGGCCCATATAGCCACAGTCGAACTGATTTCGATAATTGATTTAAAACTCTGACCTTGATATGATAAGAAATAAGATTGCAGATTTTGTCAAAGCAAATGTTTATAATTTATTCTGTATTTTCTTTTTATTGAGTCTAGAAAAATGTGCGTCAGAATCACTAGTTACTTGGAAGAATTTTCTCACAAAATCCTTTTCCTGACCCTCAATAAAACTTACATCCTTTTTTATCCAAGAACTCTACAAACCAAGACTGACTTAGAAATCCCCTAACAGAACTCGGTCAGAGTTCTGCCCCAACTCGATCCGAACTCGGTCTGCCTTAATTTCTCCAGGTCAGCAGCAAATACCTATTCTTGTGGATCTACAATGTTGAAAATTATGAACGTGAACCCTACTGAGTTCTTCTCGAACTCCGTCCTAGAAAAATCTATAAATAGAAAAGAATTTCATATTTCTATTCACTCATTCACCCGTCATCTTTTCTATCTGTTCTAAACCCTTCCTATCTACTAAGAGCTTCAAAACTTCTTATTTCTAAGACAACTCATGTTCCTCTAAGTGCCGGTGGTTTCCGATTAGGAGTATTCGAGTTGTACAAGCTTAGAGTATAAAATCTTTCTTCAGAAATATGTTTGAAGTTTGATCATGGGTATCAGATTAAAGCATGACAGCGTTGAAGTTGGCATGTTCTTCGAAGTAAAGAACGTGGTGTAATCTCTATTTCAAATAGTAGATTATAGCGAGCAAGAGTTATCGCGAACTGGACTAGTCCTCTAAGAAGAAAACCAGTATAAACCTCGATGTCTGCGTATTTTTTCTTGCCTTATTTACTTATTGCTTTACTTTACTGCCTTTAAGTATTTATACATATTTGCCTTTACTTGCATAGTTTTTTAATTGGGAAATATTATTCTGTTGCACTCTATTCACCCTCTTCTAGAGGTGCTATTGATCCTACAAAGACAAGAGAAACAAGGGTTTTACCTATTAGGAGATGGATTCCCAATGTAGTGCACCAAGGGGGTCATTAGAAAGTAGATTAACACCTCCCTCTAGCAAGCTCTACCCCAAGCTTCCATCCTAAAGTGCTCTTCTAGCAATGTCAACCTTCTTAGCCTTCTTGGATTGAATGGGTGAGATTTGGAATGGTGTGCTTGGTTTTTCTTCCATTTTGGAATGAAAGGAGTTGTGAACTAGGGCTATTAATGAAGGGGATTATATAAACTCTCATTAGGGTTAGGGTTTGGTGTAGGAATAGCTAAGATGACTTAAAGGCCCCTCTCCCTTGTCATGAATAGAATCTTTAATATTCTCTCCATAACTAAGTAATGACTAACGAACTTGTCTAATCATGGCTATTCTAATTAATTGAGCCTATGGGTCTAGTCATATCTAATTGGGTCCACCAAGTCTAATGAATAGGCTAGTCTACTAACAAATACAACCATCACATATAATTTAAAAATTCACAAATTAGATAAATATAAAATGATAAAAATACTCCTGTTTAGAAATGTGGTAGTGACCGAATTACAAATCTCCCCCAACTACCTCGATCCGGCCAAGCACGGCCTGCCCCGACCAACCACTCGCCGTCAGCTACCTCATCCCCGACCATTGTCTCCAACCCATATACCACCACCTCCTCCTCTTTCTACAACGACATCACTACCGCCACAGTGCCGTCACCACCCCTATTCCACAGAACCGTCGCCTCTACTATTAACACCCTCCACCTCCTCCTTCATAGTCAACCGACACCACCACCCAACTCCTCTGCCGCCCCGACAACTATCCTGGCTGTCTCCTACTACTGGCACTATTTCCAGTCACCCCAGCCGACGTCGAAGCCGTCATCATCACCTACTCCCCTGCCACTCGTAGGAGCTACCCCATACTCGACCAATTTTAGGCCAACCCTGCCAACAACACCACCGCCGCCGCCGCCAACCTAAACCACCACCACTAGCCATCACCACAAACATTTACACCACAATAGCAACAACACAACCACCACTTACCATCGTGTCGACCTCGACTACGGCCAGATCTGTGCCTTCCCACTTCGACATCGTCCTCTGTCGGCCGCCCGTAACACCGCACGAGCCCCGCGAGCTCCGTCACAGGATCCACACCTCCGCTGATGCCTTCTCCGCCAGATCATGCCTTTTTCGCACCTTATGCTCCAAATCCGCCGTCAGTTGATGACCTCCGAGCCACCACAGCTCCTCCGTGTCGGAGCAGGGCCAAGGCCATGGTGAGCACCTCTGCTCCCCAACCTTCTCTCCCTCTTGTTCCTCTTGATCTGCCTCTCCCTCTCTTACCTCACTTTCTCAATCTCACTCTCTCTCTCTCGTTGCCTAATTAAAATGAGGAACAATAGCAACAACACTAGTCTAAGCCCATTAGTTGGGTCGAGCTTGAAGCCCTTGGTTCTTTCTTTTAAATGTTAATTTATGGGTAGGGTTCAGCCCAGTTTAATGGGCTTGGTTTAGGGCCCATTAGTGTTAAATTTTAAAAGTTATTTATTGTAGTTTTATATGGGCTTTTGCTTTTGGGCTTATGATTAATAGGATTTTTTGGGCTGAGCCCAGGTTTGAAATAGAATATATATATATATATATATATATATATATATATATATATATATATATATATATATATATATATATATATATATATATATATATATATGGGGAGGGTGTGTGTGCGTGTTTGTACATGAAAAAAAGACATATATGGTATAATATTTTGTTTAATACTATTGATACTATTATTATTATTATTATTATTATTATTATTATTATTATTATTATTATTATTATTATTATTATTATTATTATTATTATTATTATTATTATAGTATATGAGTTTTTGTTATTCGTATCAATGATATTATATATTATTGTTGTTGTTACTATCTTAAATAATAGAATGGGCATATGCCCTACATTGTGTACATACAAATAGGGCTTTGAGTCCAACATATTTTATTTAATGGACCTTGGTCCTACAATAATCAATTTGGGTTTGAACCAATAAATATATTAATAAATTGCTTTGATTTTGTAGATTGTGCTAGGGCCCTAAATTACCTATTGCGGCTTCGGGCCATAAAGATCTACGTATATGTCATAAAATAATTTCTTGAAGTCAATTATGACTAATAATTTTCTATTAATATTTTTATATTAATTATTTGGATATTCAATTTTTGATTACGGCTAATTTTCTTAAACAATTCTCCTTTCGGCCTATTTAATCAAATCGCGATCATGACTAATCAAATCGTTTTCTGACCTCGATTCTCGTATCGACTTCCAAATCTGGACTTCTAGATATCGAACTGGACTATTATGGACTTAATGTAATGGTCTGTTTCGTCGTTTGGGATCATTTGATACAATTTAGCTTCTAAACCATTTTGTGTCGATACGTTCGTATCGTGCACATCGACTCCAACTATTTTAAGCAAGTACACCATGCTTTATGTTTCATTATACATTACAAATGCTGCTAAAATGTCGTTCCTAGTTGGTTAATATATTGAGACACAATTTTGACACGTGATGACATTACTTGAATTTGATTCATTAACAATGATCTTGACTCATCTAAAATCTTTGAATCACCCATTACATGAATCCTGGGAAAGGAAAAATGCTAAGTAGTTATGTGACCAACCAACTGTCAAAATCACTTCAGAATGATAGTTCGACATACATCTCATATATGTTCGAACCGTACCTTTAGAATCACCAATCCTAAGCCGATCACATAATAAAACGGTATTTCCAACACACTTAGCATCGTTGGGTCATTCTTGGTCTTGCATGATTATTTTGGTAGCATAGTTTGTTCTTTAAAAATTACATGTCTTTATCTACTAGTTCCTTAACAAAATTTATCATTATTTAGTTTAATAATTCATTATCATATACAATCTCTCTTTATCTAATTTACTTGTTACATTATTTAAGTGGCTTTATTTTGTATCGTACGACATTGTGTGTGGTGTTACTTGCTCCAATACTGACTGTATACGTTGACATTTTAGGTTTTATTTGGACTTGTGATCTATCCATCTGATAAGCAGGACGAAGGCCATATCGCAACATTTACTTAGCATCTTTTCACTTAGATCTTTTCTTAGTTTCATTCTCAAATAATTGCTATCAGATTTGTCTTCGGAAGACCTCTTTTTAGTTTTTGTAATAATTTGTAATCAAACTTTTGGATCAACACTTGCTTATGCTACTTTGATTATCAGCGTATATAAATTTTGGATATTTCCTTATTATCTGCATCTCTTTAGCATTATGATTGAGTTAGCTTGCTTGACTTGCTAGAACAACGCACTACATCGCTAACGCGATGTAGGCTGGGCGTGCCTCACGCACCTGTACCCGAATATCCTGCGTTCGTGGGTCGTGACACGTTTTTATGAATTTAGGAGTGGTGTGGAATCTTCTAAGAATGTCCATGGCTTAGCTTGTCGTGGACCACTAACCAATAATTAGTTAGCTTAACTAATTTAGTTAGGAAAACCTAATCATGTGATATGGTTCATAACTATATCCATGGGCTCTAGTCCAATTCATGGATTTAGCCATTCTAAATTATTGCTAACCAATTTAAATCAAACCATGACTAAAATTATATATTACTTTCCAAAAATAAAATAAATATTTTATAAATTTAAAAATATTTAAACAAATTTAATAAATCATAGAAATTTTTTGAAATCGATTTCAAGAGGTTACATATTTCTAAAACCATTCCCTGTTACTGTTATCCTCTTATTCACAAACACAATATGATAACGAAAATAGACCACTATTAGCATTGAGAGCAATGACAGCTAGGAGTATTCATTGGCACATGTACAGTTAATGTATAACAGATTACAACGACAAGTAACATGTTATAAATCAATAACACAAATAGCGTACTAATATTACAAGAAAAATACTAATATCACAGGTTAATTACAAAAGTAAAAAGTTAACTAGGCCAGCTACGTCCCATCGAAGTACTCGAGTACTCCATATAGCGGTCATGGTTGTCTAGAGTGACAAGTGGGTTGTCTAATATGCCACTAACTTCACACTATGACCAACAAAATTATATATCTCAATCCATTTAACACAAGAAGCAGTAAAGAGTAAATCATATAAGGGAAGTCGTAAGACGTTCCAAATGCTACAATATACATGATTGTGAGGCTAGCATAACACAATGTAAAGTTGGCTAGGTATACAAAATAATCCACTATCATACAACTAGTTGCAGTCTAAAATACACAACCACATCATTGTAAGCCCTGGAGACTATTATAATAATAATAATAATTTTTATAATAGAATAGATTAAGTTTTTTTTAAACCAGAGTTTATTGGGAAAAAGGGAGTCTTGCAAATTAAAGTTACAAAAGGGGGTTCTGTGTATATAAATCAATTAAAATTTAAAGCAGGGAATGAACACTCCCACTTTACCAGATTTCAAATACAAATACATATCCCTTTCCAATTCAAACTCTGTAATAGGAATTCAAATTGATTCCTCTTATCACTTTCTATGAGGTTAAGATGCATATATATAGATAGCGAGAAGGAGGCAGTCGATCCCTCACAAACCTAAAATTTCAACCCCTTTCTTCTGCGCAAAGCCAAGAATTCTTCCTTGTATTGGCTGTTTCTCCTCGAGCCAACTCTCAAAGGAACAAGCAATACCAGGTAACGGTCTAACCCTTCACATCTATGTATATTATAAAACTCAAAACAAACCATAGACCCTTATGTGATCAAGATAATGTCTATGAAGTTCTAATGGGTACCTGGGTTAATATACGACCATATGTTCGGTTAATACAGAGTGTAAATACATGTGTAGGGATTTGTACCTATTAGAGGTCGCGTCGATGTTTGGTAGATAATTGATAGGAACATATAATCTGTGTAGCTCTCCAAAGGTTGTACAAAGAGTCACAAGTACATGGTGTAAACCTGTGTGCAAGGACATAGATGGGTTGTACATTGATATGCCTGTTTATAGGTGTAGGAGTATCTTGGTATCCAAATAGAGTACCAACTTTAGGATTCCTGGGGAACCCATAAGGGAAACATGTAACAGTCTTTACTAAAGCTGGATTGGGTATAAATCCTTGGGGCTTGTGTGCGCTAAAAAAATCGGGTGTTTGATCAAACTCTGGTCGACAGTACATAGAGTAGAGATGTTTTGTGTTATATGCGTATGATAGGGATAATGATTACAAATCTACAAGCAAAGGGCATAGGTGTGTGCATTAGGGAGCCTTGGTGGGGGACTTTAGGTAGAAATATAGGGATGGGTCATAATTGGTTGTGTGTATGTGCATGTGAGGCTTGGAGAACTGTAGCATTAGGCTTCAGAATGGGGGGGACGGGTTAATACATCAAGTCAGGAATATATGTATAAGAGAATAGGAAGTAGTCTAGGAAATGGGTAGTTGCTAGTGTACAAGTGCACAGGAACTAGGACAGAGTATCAAAGATTGAAATATTGGGATATAGAGTGTGTGTGCAGGTATACTACTACAATTTGGGTTAATTGCATGTCGCTGCAATTTTTGTGCAAGTGTGCTTGCATATGTGTTCATATACGAGCAAACCAGATATCCTGGTATGAGTACATATCAGTATTATCCTCGGATGACAGGTATCGGAAGTAAATAGAATAAGCGTCAATCCCTGGGTAGGTATGTTATGCAGGAAGGTGTATAGTGGCACGTCCCAGTCCCGAAGGATCGATCGTCATCGCTATGGCATGATACCGCACGAGCCTAGGTTTCGCCCATGTAAGGCAATTCCAAAATAGCCAATTACAGCAGTTTACGATGGAGTCGTCGCACAGAAGTCCCAAACAGAGAAGTCCCAAGCAGAGAAGTTGAATAGTCTCTAAGTTGCCAGTAGAAAGTTGAAACAACACAAGTCATGCAAATAGCTCTTTTATTGATATTGAACAAAGATTACAAATATGTGTAATGCCCCAATCCCAAAATACTTAGGACTAAGTACGTAGACATGCCAGCTCTATACAAACGAAGTATACTCCAATATGTGGAATCTTGGTATGTATACATAAGCTATAAAATGTAGTAAACCATAACAACTAAGCTCATCCATAATAAGAAAATAAATATATAATAAGATCATCTATGAATTTATCATCTGTGCAAAAGTTGGGCGACGACAGATTCACTACCAACCAACTATTTAAATGAGATGAAAAATGTAAAAGAAAAGGATAGATAAAATGGCTATGAATGATCCAAGAGCAATCCTCCTCGATAGAAAAGGAAGACCACGATCTTGGTTAGAGCACCTACGAAACATCATAAAAGCACACACACCTGGAGAGATAACCAGGTCCTCAGAGGGACGTAACAAGATACAAAAAACACTATGTCGTATAAACTGTGATATATAATAGAAAATAAAGTGATGCATGCAATAGGATTCCTAACCATTCGACAATGAACATGCAGTTGTGATACAATCCTTCGACATATGAGCCATGGCTGATAATATGATCCAGTATAGTCCCCACTTGGGCACCAGTGACCAAGCGCATAATGTTCAAGAACGTCAGTGGCCAACCTGAGGGGGTAAGCATATTCGTATCTCCAACGGAGCTTCCGGATTACAAAGAAAAGTGTAATAGAAGACCATGCATCAGGTATTGTTCTTCCCACCCAATGCCTAGTATCGTCATCTCCATGACCAATTTGAAACTTTAATAACTGCCAAGTCTACTAACATGCAATTCTATTGGCAGTTACCCATATCCATCGTACGCCTCAGACGTATTGGTGGCCAGCCGACTATGCGAGTACATGTCCTACATGTGACACATAACACTTGATAAGGCAAATGTCAAGGCCGTATGAGATATACCAATATCTCATCATTAATAGGTGGTCACTAGGCTAAGTCAATGCAAGAGAAATAAACAAAAGCAAGTAAAACGACCGATAGAGTCGCTTGCACCCAAGTGTAACTTGGAGGCACAGTGATATAATACTAACAAAAGATAAGTAATGCAAAATATAAATAACTGAAAATAAGAATAACTAAATCATAGAGTAAGCTGGCAAGGTATCTTGCCTAGCAGTATGGGAGTAGCAACTCCAAGCAATCAATCACGTCAGCAATAAATCCCAAAATCTATGAACGGCTCCGGATGTTGAAACAAACATCAAGAACATTCACGGTGTAAAAGATATATCTATGAAATGCCTGTCCAAAAGTTTAATTCTGGAATAGAAGAAAAATCATAATTTTGGGTCAAAACGATATCCGGCGTTGGATCTGTTTTGCATTGAAATGCGTGCCAGCATCTCTGGTCTCTAAAGTTGTCAAACTATATGTCTACTGATCCGGTTTGAAGAGACGAACCCAACCGTATGTCCAATATTAGATTTCGGCAGGCCGTGCACAATTTCGTCCGTTGGATCGGGTCGCGGGCCCGCCAAATAG
Source organism: Iris pallida (assembly GCA_029216955.1). Classification (NCBI taxonomy): domain Eukaryota; kingdom Viridiplantae; phylum Streptophyta; class Magnoliopsida; order Asparagales; family Iridaceae; genus Iris; species Iris pallida. The sequence continues at coordinate 13,140,043 of JANAVB010010193.1, read as the reverse complement.
GTACTTCGGTTGACATTCTCAGAATGGGACAAAACATGGCACACAAGACCAGAAAAATGATATGGTCTTGCTGGCGCAAGTTTCGTCGCGATACAACGAACATACACAAAGTTATGGCCAAGTTTGCAAAAGGTCGATACGGGGGTATCTTGACAGATACGCACTGATTTTGTCGCGTACACACAACGAAATCGAGTTCCATCAATTCACACACGTCGGTAACATCCATACGCGCCTTTCGATGTGTATAGTGTGCGACCACGTCGTCCAATTTGTCGGGGCACACGTCGTATCGAAAAATTTTATTGAAATTGATATTTCGAAAACTAGTTTTTCCTACAAGTTTGAAACTGATTTTACAACATTTTAATGGATGAAAAATAAACCTAAAAGAGGGGTTTCCATCTTGTATATTTGGTCTGTGATCTAGTTTAATTAAATTTTAAAATCTATTGATGAATTGGCAGAAGATTGCCTACCAAATCTATGGTTCTGATTAGTCCTAACCATGTCTAGGAACAGATTTTGCGTCGATGTTTGCATCGACTTTTCGGGAAATTAGAAGCTGCCGGATTAAATCTATCTGAAGGGGATTAACTGGGGTTAGGTTGGCTACCAAAAGCAGTTGATGGTTCGAGAATTTATAAACTAGAGAGGAAGATATTTGTTTGAGAATATAGGTACCTGGAAGTTCGAAACTGGTAAAATAGGGGAACCTTTCCGTTCTTGGGTTACTCCGGCGATCAATGGCGATGGTGGCGCTCCCGACCATGTGTAGTGGGTTCATGAGGTGTGGGGGAACAAGGCGAACTGCTCTGGATGAGAATATTATTACTGACATACGGGAACTTGGTCGTGCATGTACAAGTAACAAAGTCGTGTGCCTTTATGTGAGCCCATAGCTCTGGGGCAATTGCCATGAAGGTGGTGGGAGCAATCGCGGTGAAGGCTAAGGGCTTCCAGCTATGGCTGCTTCCCCTTTGTTGGCTCTGTCGGGTAGATCAGTCGGAGGAGATGGCTTGGGTCCTAGCGGCTGGCTCCTCTTAACTCGAGCTCGACGAGGCTCGCTCTTGGTAACGCCGTGGCTGGGTCCAGCAAGGTCAAACTATGCAAGGGTTTACGATGGTGGTTGAAATCCCAGGTGTCAAGGATGGGTGTTCGATGGCGGTAGAAAGCTCGGATGGTCAGGGACCGGACTAGGCGAGGCGATGTTGAAGAGATTATCGACAGGATCCATATAGGAAGGAGAGGTCGTATAACATGCGGGGAGTAGAGATATCATAAGATGATATAAGGAGATTGGATGAGAAAAGATTTGGAGGGATTTGAAGTAGATTTGGATGAGGATAGATCTATTAAGGATTTTCTTTTCTTTTCTTTTTTCTCTTATCCATATATATTTATATTAATATATTATCTCAAGTAGAAAGCTTCAAGAGTAAAAATATATAATTTACAAAAAATTAAAGAATAATAATAATAATAATAATAATAATAATAATAATAATAATAATAATAATAACAATAATAATAATAATAACATCAACAACAATAATAAGGGTATATTAAATAGGGCGTGCGTACATTACTACTTTTATTATTGTAACAAACCATTAAAATTTTATCCTCTCAAAAAAAGTAAATAAATAATTAAATAAATATTAAAACATGGAAAAGATAACCGTAATATGATTTTATAAACTATAATGGACAGAATAATAAAATGAATACATCTAGTGATGCTTATGGCTGATAAGCTAGTCAAGGCACTCGACTGTACTAGTCGTGCCATGTTGTCTAGTCGGTGTGCTTAACAATATTTAAGCATGACTTCGACTATATTTATAAATAAAAATTTCAACATAAATTATTTAAGCAATAAAAATATAAAAAATCCTCCAAGTTTTTGGGGGATTACATCCTACCCAACTTATAAAAATTTCATCCTCGAAATTAAAATATCTTAATACACAAATATAAAAAAATAACGAGATTTAACACAAGAGAGGGTAGATACGTCCAATCGAACCTCATTTTTCGAAAAGATTGATGGGATAGTTATAAAAGGAATTCAATTTGGCGCCATACTCTACAAGATCGGGTGTTCTGGTTTAAGGCCCTACCCAACTTATAGAAGTTGGCTAACCGTAAAAACTGTCACTACAAGACTTCTAAGAAGGACAATTTTAAAGGCGGAGGCACGAGAATATAGGACATTTTTGCCTGCAGTCTTGGTTTCTATGTGAGGCTAGATATTGTCATGGCGTTCTTGGTCAATAACTCTATAAAAGGTTTATTACCATCTATCATCGTTCCTATCAACCGTGCTCTCAACAGGATGGTAGGAATATCTTGTTCGAATATCACTAAAACGTGTCAGTTCGAGGGGTTTCACTCTTCTACTAACGCGATAACTAAGAGATGAAGTTGAGGAGCCTAGGGAAAGAAGAATTCACGGGCTAGGAGTTGAGAGTCTATAACAAGTGTAGGAAACCTTGCTATAGCATATGATTAGGTAAGTGTTCGGACTCCTTAAGCAGTAATGACTAGTCTGTACGAGATTGGTGTTTGGTTTCGTGTAGGAGGCATGAGCTTGCTTGAGCAGAATTCATACGTCATAGATATGATGTGCCTTGTGTAGAAGCATAAAAAATACAAGATTATGTATCCCATATGAAGAAGACAAAAGGAGCTATGCGTCCACATAACCAAAAGGGGGCTATGCGCCCATGGAACCAAAGGGAGTCTATGTGCCCACATGATCGAAGAGGGGCTATGCGCCCACATGATCAAAGAGGAGCTATGCGCCCATATGATAGAAGAGGAGCTATGCGCCCACATTATTTTCATGCAGATCAAACATGCACCCAAGTGTGGGCGCATAAACTTACTCCCACACTATGCGCCCAAGGCAGCAGATCCCTACGACTCAGCCAACATCCACGATCAATCGTGCACTGAAGCATGCGGCCATGTCAGTCTCCACGAGCAATCGTGCACCGAAGCATGCGGCCACTTCAACCCACGATCATCCAATGTCCATGCGCCTACACCCTATGCATCCAAGGGGGTATTATGCGCCTACAGTAAAATCAGTGTATTTTCCACCTGTGGGCGCATAACAGTCGTTTCAGTGCAAAACGACTATAAATAGGGGTCTCAAACCTCTTCAAAAACAGACAGAACGGAGAGCATTTCAAGAGCCAAATTGTTGTCCTTCTTGCCAGTGAGCCGAGAGTTAGCAATTTTCTTAGATTTTCTTCGACATTTGTAATCAGAGTGTCAACGGAGTAAAGGAGCAACTGTCGCTCGATCTCCATCATCCTATTCTCCAGAATTCTTTTTATACTCGGGGATCCTCAGTACAGGATCTCTCAGGCGTACTCGATTTGTGGTGCCTTGCGCTAATAAGAAAAGACAGTATTTTTTCTTCTTTTTTGTGTGTGTCAACAAAAATGGCGACTCTGCTGGGGACTACCTTTTTATCTGACAAGAAGGTGGTGACGCAATTCGATACCGATAAAATGGGGAGCACTCAGAAGATGTTGATCGTGAAGTTCGATCAGAAGGCGTTCGAAGAGATGCTCTTGAGGGACGGCTCTACTCCCTCAAAATCAGTGAAGCCAAACAAGTCTCGTAAGACTTGGCTTCCGAAGGCTCGTGGTGCATATCCTGCCAATATCGTAGATGATATGCAACCGAAGAACTCTGTCACGTAGGCACATAGGCCTTATACGTGGGCGCATGGAGCTCCCCTGTGGGCGCATAGCTCTGCCACAGTGGCTCCTGACACGAAAAAGGCACATACCGTTCTGGGCTCTACTAGCCCATTGACTTTTCTCTTGTGCAAACAACAACACAGTATTCAACACTCGCAACTTGGCAAAGGAATACACTACAATGCCAAGAATCGAAGTGTTCGACGCTCTGGACAAACTCAGCGAGGCTCACAAACGAAGAAGGCAAAACTGGGAGAAAATAGTACTGTTTTCTAAAGCATGCGCCTAGAGTCATGCGCCCAAGGCAATATGTAGGCGCATAACTCTAGCCATAGGACTTCTGTCGTCGATAGGCTATGTGCCCAGGCTTTGATAACCCATTCTATGCGCCCACATCCAGGAGGGCCAGGCATGCTACCAGGACTTCAGGAAAGCATGCGCCCAAGGGCATGCTACAGGGTCTATGCGCCTACAGTAAAAAGACAGACCCTACCGCGTATAGTGTAAAACCCCTATTTTTTTAATTTTTTTTATTAGACTTAAAAATGAATTTATACAATTTATGATTTTATATATTTTTTTGATGACTCGGTTAGACCAAACCAGTCCGAACTGGGCCCAGACCAAATTTAAGACCAGATAGACATGTGGTGGGACCAAGGTGGCCATGTAGACATATTTTATGTACGTAAAAATATTTTCTAAATTATTTTAGAATTTTATGTACAATTTCTAATTATTTAATTTTTGTACAATTATTGGTATTTTTATTATTATAATAATATTTTACAATATTTGTAAAATATTTTGGACTCGGATAAGGGAGTTCAGTATAAGTCCACCCATTGAGACGATTTTATTATTTCTTAAGCTATTTTGTGGATATTAAATAAATATGTTCATTCTAATTAATTATTATTATTATTATTATGTTGAGTTGGTTTATTGTGAATATAAATTATATATATATGTAGATATATTTAAATATATTAAATATTTGGATATATGACATTTAAAGGGTTATTTGGATTTAAATAGATTTTTGAAAATATATATATATATATATATATATATATATATATATATATATATATATATATATATATATATATATATATATAACAGATTTAAAGAATAAGAAAAAGAAAAGGAAAAGGAAAAGAAAAGAAAAGAAAAAGAAATGGAAAAAGGAAAAGGAAAAGAAAAGAAAAAAAACAAAAAAAAGAATCAGCCCCCCACATAAGTAGGCGGGCCCCTCCCCTACAAGCTGCTCCTGCGGCTTATAATTCTTCCAACCCGTGAGTTGGAACCTATAATAGGTTATTAGAATCATATTAGAATTAGTTTTGGCAAAATTTGGTTTATATATAACTTCCTCCACAGACCTCAAAACCCTAGACTTCCAAAACGAAAATTGTAGCAGAACATACCCTCTTCGCCTCCGAGTTCATTTCACCAGCGACAGAGTTGTGTGCGCAACGAACGGTGCATCGGAAGTCAGCCCCTCGTCATCCACAGAGCAGTTTTCCCACTCAAGGTACCCTACTTCCCGATGACGTAACTTTTTACTCGTAACACCGATTTTCGATCCGTAAAATTTTCTGGAAAGTAGACATGACCCTCTTCGAGATCTCCTAGGTGGATTTTGATATGGCCATCCAACTTGCTCGAAAAATCGAGACGAAGTTGGAGAAAAACTACTTTTCTGAATATTAAAAACTGTTTCAAAACACCAACTTGTCGGCCACTTTTCTTTCTGTACAATAGGATTTTGTAAAAACTAATTGAAGGCAGTCAAAGACAACATAACCAAGATTGTAACACACCTTTTGGATTCACTTTTCATCTAGTATAAAGAAAGTTACACGTTGTTAAATTTTCACGAAAAATTATAAATTCTATTTTCAAAAAAGTGGAAAAACACCCGATACGGCGTGCGTCCCGACAAACCGGGCGACGTGGTAACGCACTATATGCATCGAAAGGCGCGTATGGATGTTGTCGATGTGTGGGAACTGACGAAACCCGATTTTGTTGCATGTGTGCGACGAAATCAGTGCGTATCCGTCGAGATACCCCGTATCGACCCTTTGCAAATTAAGTCACAACTTTCTGCACACTCATCATATCGCGATGAAACTTGTGCCATTGAACTCGAAATATTTTTCTGGTCCTGTGAGCCAAGTTCGGCCCGATTCTGAGACCATTGATCGGGACGCTATTTTGGCGGACCCACAATCCTACTCAACGGGCGATTTTGTGCACAGCCCACCGGAATACATAATTGGATATACCATTGGGTTCGTCTCATCAAAACAAATTTGTAGACATATAGTTTGACGACTTTAGAGACCGTAGATATTGGCACGTATTTCGGTACAAAGCGGGTCCAACGGCGAACATCGTTTTGACCCAAAATTACGAAATTGTCCTTGTTCCAAAATTTGACTTTTGGACAGGCGTTTCCTAGGCATATCTTTTATTCCAAACTCGTTCGTGATGTTTGTTTCAGCATCCGGAGCTTCTTTGGATTTTGACTTTCGTGTTGACGATTCTGATTGTTGGATTTTACTGCTTCTCGTACCACCCTCAGACAAGATACCTTGCCTTATTTACTGTTATAATTATATGCACATTTATTTATTTACTGCATATTTATTATCTGTTTTCAGTTGGATCCATTACTTGCTATTTTTGTTCACCTTATTTTGCTTTCAGTTATTTTTCTTTCTTGCCTTTTTGTTGTATATGGACCTAGTCTTAGCGAACTACCTTTTGTTAATGTCCTTGGGAGGGAGAAGATAGTTAAATGTATGGGCTACCCCAAATCTAAAAGCTGTAGTAACTGCGTACTACGGAAGTCGAGTCGCGAGGGTCACTAGCCTCGAGCTATGTGGACTGATGGGTCACGTGGGCCGCTAGCCTCGAGTTATGCCGGCTGATAGTATTGGTACTGACGTGTGCATGTTGTGAGTTGTTACCTTGTCGTGTGTAATGCCCCAGTCCCAAAATACATAGGACCAAGTACGTGAACATGCCAGCTACACATATACGAAGAATACTCCCATATATAGAATCCTCGCATATGCACATAAGCTGTAAATAAATAATCACAGGCCAGAATAACATATCTAATCTTATCACAGCTCAACACAGAAGATAATAATGTCCAAATGAATAAAGCAGAGTATCAAAAGATAGCCGGATGAACATACTCACTCCAAATAGCTATAAAAAATAGTCTCACAAGATCGGAGTCCGACCTCCGCAAAATAGAAAGAAAAGAGATGTAAAAGAATATCCACTAATATCTTAAATATAGAATAGACTAGAGATCAGTAGTGACTGCCTCGTCATCAATGTAAGATAACTCCAATGCCGCTCCGTACTCTTGTGGAAAATCGTCTAAACCTGGAGAGATAACCAGGTCTTCAGGGGACATAGCAAGATACAAGAAAATACCATGCCATATAAACTGTGATAATATAATAAGAGAAAAAGGTATGCATGCAATCGGGTTCCTGACCATTCTACTGTGAATATGCAGTTGAGATACAATCCTACGACACATGAGCCCTGGCTATAAATGGGATCGGTATAGTTCCCATAAAGGGTACCAGGGGCCTACGTCCATAACACTCGGGAAGCTTCAGAGGGCACCATGTGCAAGGGCTACGTCCATAACGCTCTGGGAAACGTCAGAGGGCGCCTGGAGCCTGCGTCTCCGGAGGAGCGCACAGGTAATCATGGAAGTGTAAAGAAGCCCATACGTCAGGTATCATCATCTCCATGACTGAAATGATCCTCTAGTAACCGCCAAGTCTTCTAACATGCAATACTATTGGCAGTTACTCCTATCCGTCGCACGCTCCATACGTATCGGTGGCCAGCTAACTACACGAAAACGTGTCCTACATGTGACTCGCATCACGTGATACAACAAGTGTCAAGGCCATATGAGATATACCAATACCTCAACATCAATGGGTGGTCAATAAACTAAGTCAATGCAAGGGAATAAATAAAGCAAGAAAACGACCGATAGAGTCGCTTGCACCCAAGTGTACTTGGACGCACAGTTTAAATATCATGAAATAAAATGCTAAAAATAATAACTAAAAATAAGAATATAAAAATCACAGAGTAAGGTGGCAAGGTATCTTGCCTGGTGGTGCAAAGTGGCAAGTCCAAGAGTAGCAAGTGTCAGCACCAAAACTCACAAATCACAGATGACTCCAAACGCTGAAACAAACATCAAAAATGATCTCGGTGAAGAAGATATACGTAGAAAATGCCTGTTCAAAAGTCAAATTCTGGAACAGAGGCAAAATCGTAATTTTGGGTCAAAACGATGTCCGTCGTTGGACCCGCTTTGCACCGAAATGCGTGCCAAAGTCTACGGTCTCTAAAGTCGTCAAACTACATGTCTACGATTTCAGTTTGAGGAGAGGAACTCATCGGTATGTCCAATTTTGGATTCCGAGGAGCCGTGTACAAAATTGCCCGTTTGAGTTGGTCGCGGGCCCGCCAAAATTGGTTTCCGATTCGACCTTCTCAGAATTGAACCAAACTTGGCATGCAGGACCAAAATTTTAATCCGGACCTATTGACATAAGTTTCGTCTTTATCCGACAACTGTACATGAAGTTATGGGCAAGTTTGCAAAACGTCGATACGGGATATCTTGACGGATATGCGTTGATTTCGTCGCGCACACGCGACGAAACTGAGTTCCGTCAGTTCCTACACGTCGGTAACGTCCATATGCACCTTTTGATGTGTATAGCGCACGACCACGTCGCCCGGTTTGTCGGGGCGTATGTCGTATCGGACAATAATTCAGAAATTAACAGTTTTTAGAAACAGATTTTTCCTAAAGTTTGAAAAGGTTTTAACAACGATATAGTTAGTTTAAAAATAAACTAAAAGTGGGGTCTCTATCTGGTATATGTTGTCATCAGATCGGTTCAAATAGATTCTCAAAGATGACGAAGAATCGGCAAAATTTTTCTTTCCAAGAAGGGGGTTTGAATCGAGTTTCCTGCCAAATTTAGGACAGGTTTTTGGTCAACTTGGCGTCATTTTTCAGGTCGATACTGATGGTTATAATCCAATTCCTTTGAAGAAGATTGAAGAGGGTCAGATGGGATTTATCTAGGATTTTCTAGATCAAAAAGTTATCAAGTACAATCAAAGTAAAGTTCGAGGAAAGTTGAGTACCTGGCTGAGTTTAGAAACAGGGTATCTCTGTTTCGGGATCGGTTTCGACATACTTGGCGAGGCTTCGATGCACACACGGTGGCCGTAAGCAGCCTGAGATGTACGCCTGGGGTTCGAGACTGGGGAGGTAAAGAATTTATTTCGAGGGTTAGGGTTTCGACTTTGTTGTGGTTTATATAAAGGGTGCCGCCGCTCTCCTATTTCGAATAGGAGAACAATACATTGGGGGGCTCGGGTTTTCTAGCAAGCAGCTGCTGCTTGGGTTTTACTAGAGATGTGGGGTTGGGTTTACTAAGGGTACTCGGTTTGATATTTTCTATAGCAGCTACTAGCTGCTAACCAAGTTATAGGAGGGGGTCGGGTTTACTAAGAGCTGCAGCTATTGCTGCTGTTGGCTTGCATTAGTGGGGTCGGGTCCTACCCCTTCGCAGCTTGCTGCTGCTGTGGGGCTCGGCCACCACTCACTTTTTTTTTACAAAAACAATTACTATATATATATATATATATATATATATATATATATATATAACTATATATCTATATATATGCATATATATATGTATATATTCACAATAAAAATTTATATAATTCATAATTAAATATCATAAATATTTTGTAACCAAGGTAGGCTATATTTAGTAGTATTTAAATTATCACGCACACAAACATACATGCATTATACACATCTACAAGTACGTACATGTACCAAATAAATATAGAAAAATAATTTTTAAAGCATTAAAATAATTAGAAAATATTGGGGTTTTACATCCTGGGGGAGTCAGCCTTCACCTGCCCATACATCGAGATGTCTTCTAAATTGCCTACTAGAAATGTTAGGAGACCTTAGCAAATTTCATGTTCCAATCATGGCATAGAAAAATATCATATCGCGGGTTAGTAAGTTACCCCTTGTCCTTGTTTGGTTGTAGGGGTAGCCTACTGTTTCGAAGATGGGATATTGAGCCGTGTTATGGTTTGGACACTTTTACTTTATCTTTATTTTATGGTGCATTTATATTCAGTTCATATGGCATGTTCTTCCTGTATCTTGTTACGTCCCTCTGAGGACCTGGTTATCTCTCCAGGTGTGTGTGCTTCTGTGATATTACAGGTGTTCTTGTCGAGGCCATAATCTTCTCCATCCTTTCGAAGATGATTGCACTTGGCTAGTCTTGTTATTTCATCTATTCCTTCTTGTACCTTTTATTTGAGATAGTTGGTAGTGGACTTTGTCTCCGCCCAACGTATTGTTCAAAGACTTATTACAGTTGATTATATGATATCTTTTATTTTTCATTTTTGGATAAGATTAGATTACTCTTGGTTTACTGTATTTTACAGCTTATGTATTCATACGAGGTTTCCATATATTGGAGTATACTTCGTATGTATGCAGCTGGCATGGATACGTACCTAGTCCTAAGTATTTTGGGACTGGGGCGTTACATATTTTTATGGTGGCCCATGCAAGTCGAGTTTGTCACTTCGGTTACGAAATTGTACCGATATGAGCCTGCAACATAGGATTAGAATCTAAAAATCTCATCCATACAACTTGACCTTTTTCCCTTGGCTTCAAATTTTGAACTCTCGTCCGACTTCCTTGAATTACATCTTGCTTGATTCCTTTCTACCGTCGATTCTTATTTTCGTGCTTAGTGTCAACTAGGGAGATGACTACACTAGTATATGCTGCTAAGTCACACATATGGCTAGAATGGTTATATTGGCAATTGGAATACATTTAAGACTCTAATTAAGTAAAAAGGTTTTTTTTTTTAAATGTGATTTAATGATTAGTAATTTGTAAAGTATGATACTACCAAGGAAGGTTTTAATCTTGAGATTTTTAAATAGTAAACACCCTAGGATTGATACTGCAGGATGGAGAAAAAAATAGCTAAAATCTTTATACCCTTGATTTAAGAAATTGATTGGATTTTTGAGATTTGATATTTATGATTTATTGGGTCATAGTTATACATCTTTGCACAAGTATAAAATTGATTTGCTTTTCGAGTTGTGATATTTATGAGTTTTGGGTGATAGATATACATCTTTGAACCAATATAAAATTTATTTGATTTTCGAGTTTTGATGTTTACGATTTATTGTATTATAGTTATACACCTTTGAACAGTTATAAATTTGGTTTGAAAATGATCTTAGCTTTTAAGAATGGCCATAGAAATTATTTAAATTTGAGTTGTAAAACTTGCGATTTTCGTGTTTAGTAAATTTTAAATTTTAAGCGGAAGTAATGACGGTGAATTTTGGGTTAAAATATTTGAAAGTTATGAAAACGATTTTTAAGAAATTTTATTTTAAATGGTGTCCTATGATTGAGGATTTACAAATCTATTTAGATTTTTGGTTAAAAAAAAGATTTTGACAGATAAGATTATTTGAAAATTTAGTTTAATTAGGGATTGCTAATATTAAAATTTTTGGAAGAATTTCGAAGGATGTGATGGAAAGTTATTTTGATTGATTAATGGAAGTTACCATTTAAAAGTTGTGATTTTGTGGCAATAACTTAGCATGAATAGAAGTTAAAATTGATGAGAGCATTGAGCTAAATTTTTGAGATTGCTTTTAATATGCTAAGAGTTTTATTATGAGTTATTTGAAAATTTTAGAGTGTTAAATTTTTGATTGATTGTGAAATTTTTATGGATTCGTAAATTATGAGCTCTTGAGATAAATAGTTGAATTTAAATGTTAATTTTGGAAAAAGGTTAGTAGTAACGTGATAAAATTTTGCTTTGAGATTTATGAGAGTGATTGAAATTTTTTTATGATGAATTTGAACGGCTTGAAGTGAGTACAAATTTTGGTGGTTAATTTTTTATATATTTATTCAAAAATTGTTGGAGGAAACTTGAGTTAAATTTTAATGGTAGGCCCCAAGATAACCCTACTGAGTAATCCACACTAATTGCCATGTCACTCATGACCATGATAGTAGTATATATACAAGTGTGGATAGTCATCTACCCAGCTATGTGACTGTATTACCACCTCGACTTACTCGACCTTCCTTCAATTCTAGATCTTTTAATTGCGACCTTCTAACCCATTTGTAATTGGAATAATTAGTTAAGGGTTCCTTAACTGTATTCATCTAATGGACTATCTTCTCTCTAGAACTATGTTCCTAAATGATTTATTGGATTCTCTAACTAATTTTATTTCATGCTTTAACTTGATCTTCTTTATTTGTACATTAATTATCACCTCGTGAACTCCCACTTTCTATTTTTTTTAGATCTTTTGCCGTCCTTACCATGACTTGGATATTTGGAGCACAACACTAGACTTTTCCTTCCAACAAGTTTTATATATAAGACCTAGACAAGCCCACCTTCCTGTAGACATATCATGTCCCACCAAAATCTATCTCCTTGTACACTATTTCTATGATTTGACCTTCTGGTCAAAATGGCCAAAGTATAATCCTTACCATGATACCAATATATTTTTCAACCACGGATAGGGATTCAACCTCGACACAATTCTTTCGACCCGATATGTGATTTTGTTCTACTTAATTCCTTAAATGTTTAAAATTATGCTTTATCTTGATTACTTGACCCATTGTCCCATCACACTATTAGTTTAACTCTTGTAAGTTGGGTAGAATACCTCACTACCTAACAAACATTTTTCCTTGTGAACCACATTGGTAAGTTCACTTAGACTATAAATTTAGAGGACCCTACCTTATCTAGTCTAGTACGCCATAAATAAAGAAACACTAGGACAACTGTATAGGCCCAAACTACAGGCGAGCCTTGATTTTAAAAGATCTGGGGCTATTTAAAATTTCCTTCATCAGTACCTCCCTTGCTCATAGTTTGACTAACTCACGCTGCTAACGTAGCTTCAGTTTTGCAAGCTTATTTCGTTATCAAGCTTGATCATGACATATTTTATTGGGTGCACCCACTAACATATTGTCTAATCAGAACTGGTGCATGATGGTCTGATCAACCTATTGCACTTTGGTTCGCTTTTCATGAATTATTCTACGTGGATGGAGACATAGTTAAACCTGTCTTAGAGTCTCATCCGTGACAGCATTGACAACTCTCATTTGAATTATTTCCGTCGCCTATGAACCACGTATTCGTACTCGATAGCATCGTCCTTGAACTCTTTATTGTTTTTACTTTACTTATATTAGAAAGACCAGACACTGTACATGATAGATAGATGCAAGATATCACCTTTCATTTTCCTATCAGTTATTTATACACAAATGTAGATAGCCACCGACCGACTCATGTGGCTATATCTTCGCCTTTAACTACTCCTCATTTTCTCAACCCTAGAATTGTTACCGTGCCCTCCCAATTATTCTTAAGCAGTCGAGAATAATTCTAATCGTTCACTAAATCAAACCCCCGACCAAGACGATTAGTATCCAGTTCTCCCTTAAGGAACCATATCTCCCGAATGTCTAATTTATTATCTTTGGTCTACTCAATTCCTTACTGTTCTCTAAAATTGGATATTCAAAATTTTGTTACCTTTACTAGCAATCCTTATTTGAACTCCATAACCATGATATATTTTTCTATATATCGACTCCACAATTTTCTATTGTATAGTGGTGTTGAACGCCGTTTTATCACCTCCTCCAAAATTTAATTGTATTTTGGTATTGACGAACTCTTCCTATCCCTCAACCCTATCTACCCTATAAATCCTAAATTTCGAGGACAAAATTCTTGTAAGTTGGGTAGGATGTAAAACCCCTATTTTTTATTTTTTATTAGACTTAAAAATGAATTTATACAATTTATGATTTTATATATTTTTTTGATGACTCGGTTAGACCAAACCAGTCCGAACTGGGCCCAGACCAAATTTAAGTCCATATAGACATGTGGTGGGACCAAGGTGGCCATGTAGACATATTTTATGTACGTAAAAATATTTTCTAAATTATTTTAGAATTTTATGTACAATTTTTAATTATTTAATTTTTGTACAATTATTGGTATTTTTATTATTATAATAATATTTTACAATATTTGTAAAATATTCTGGACCCGGATAAGGGAGTGCGGTATAAGTCCACCCATTGGGACGATTTTATTATTTCTTAAGCTATTTTTTGGAGATTAAATAAATATGTTCATTCTAATTAAATATTATTATTATTATTATGTTGAGTTGGTTTATTGTGAATAGAAATTATATATATATGTAGATATATTTAAATATATTAAATATTTGGATATATGATATTTAAAGTGTTATTTAGATTTAAATAGATTTTTGGATATATATATATATATATAGTTATATATATAACAGATTTAAAGAATAAGAAAAAGAAAAGGAAAAGAAAAGAAAAGAAAAGAAAAAGAAATGGAAAAAGGAAAAGGAAAAGAAAAGAAAAAAAAAACAAAAAAACAAAAAAAGAATCAGCCCCCCACATAAGTGGGCGGGCCCCTCCCCTACAAGCTGCTCCTGCGGCTTATGATTCTTCCAACCCGTGAGTTGGAACCTATAATAAGTTATTAGAATCATATTAGAATTAGTTTTGGCAAAATTTGTTTTATATATAACTTCCTCCACAGACCTCAAAATCCTAGACTTCCGAAACGAAAATTGCAGCAGAACATACCCTCTTCGTCTACGAGTTCGTTTCACCAGCGACGGAGTTGTGTGCGCGACGAACGGTGCATCGGAAGTCAGCCCCTCGACATCCACAGAGCAGTTTTCCCACTCAAGGTACCCTACTTCCCAATGACGTAACTTTTTACTCGTAATACCGATTTTTGATCCGTAAAATTTTCTGGAAAGTAGACATGACCCTCTTCGAGATCCCCTGGGTGGATTTTGACATGGCCATCCAACTTGCTCAAAAAATCGAGACAAATTTGAAGAAAAACCACTTTTCTGAATATTAAAAACTGTTTTAAAACACCAACTTGTCGGCCACTTTTCTTTCTGTACAATAAGATTTTGTAAAAATTAATTGAAGGCAGTCAAAGACAACATAACCGAGATTGTAACGCACCTTTTGGATTCACTTTTCATCTAGTATGTAGAAAGTTACACGTTAAAGTTTCACGAAAAATTATAAATTCTGTTTTCAAAAAAGTGAAAAAACACCCGATACGGCGTACGCCCCGACAAACCGGGCGACGTGGTCGCGTACTATATGCATCGAAAGGCGCGTATGGATGTTGTTGATGTGTGGGAACTGACGCAACCCGATTTTGTTGCATGTACGCGACAAAATCAGTGCGTATCCGTCGAGATATCCCGTATCGACCCTTTGCAAATTAAGTCACAACTTTGTGCACATCATCATATCGCGATGAAACTTGTGCCATTGAACTCGAAATATTTTTCTGGTCCTGTGAGCCAAGTTTGGCCCGATTCTGAGACCGTTGATCGGGACGCTATTTTGGCGGGCCTACAATCGCACTCAACGGGCGATTTTGTGCACAGCCCACTGGAATACAAAATTGGACATACCGTTGGGTTCGTCTCATCAAAACGAATCTGTAGACATGTAAGTTGATGACTTTAGAGATCATAGATATTGGCACACATTTCGGTGCAAAGCGGGTCCAACGATGGACATCCTTTTGACCCGAAATTATAAAATTGTCCTTGTTCCATAATTTGACTTGGACAGACGTTTCCTAGGCATATCTTTTATTCCAAACTCGTTCGTGATGTTTGTTTCAGCATCCGAAGCTTCTTGTGGATTTTGACTTTCGTGTTGATGATTCTGATTGTTGGATTTTGCTGCTTCTCGTACCACCCTCAGGCAAGATATCTTGCCTTATTTACTGTTATAATTATATGCACCTTTATTTATTTACTGCATATTTATTATTTGTTTTTAGTTGGATCCATTACTTGCTATTTTTGTTCACCTTATTTTGCTTTCAGTTATTTTTCTTTCTTGCCTTTTTGTTGCATATGGACCTAGTCTTAGCGAACTACCTTTTGTTAGTGTCCTTTGGAGGGAGAAGACAGTTAAATGTATGGGCTACCCCAAATCCAAAAGCTGTAGTAACTGCGTACTACGGTAGTCGAGTCGCGAGGGTCACTAGCCTCGAGCTATGTAGACTGATGGGTCACGTGGGCCGCTAGCCTCGAGTTATGTCAGCTGATAGTATTGGTACTGACGTGTGCGTGTTGTGAGTTGTAACCTTATCCTGGGGGAGTCAGCCTTCACCTGCCCATACATCGAGATGTCTTCTAAATTGCCTACTAGAAAGGTTAGGAGACCTTAGCAAATTTCATGTTCCAATCATGGCATAGAAAAATATCACATCGCGGGATAGTAAGTTACCCCTTGTCCTTGTTTGGTTGTAGGGGTAGCCTACTGTTTCGATGATAGAATATTGAGCCGTGTTATGGTTTGGACACTTTTATTTTATCTTTATTTTATGGTGCATTTATATTCAGTTCATATGGCATGTTCTTCCTGTATCTTGTTACGTCCCTTTGAGGACCTGGTTATCTCTCCTAGTGTGTGTACTTCTGTGATATTACAGGTGTTCTACTCGAGGCCATGATCTTCTCCATCCTTTCCAAGATGATTGCACTTGGCTAGTCTTGTTATTTCATCTATTTCTTCTTATACCTTTTATTTGAGATAGTTGGTAGTGGACTTTGTCTCCGCCCAACGTATTGTTCAAAGACTTATTACAGTTGATTATATGATATCTTTTATTTTTCATTTGTCGATGAGATTAGATTACTCTTGGTTTACTGCATTTTACAGCTTATGTATTCATACGAGGTTTATATATATTGGAGTATACTTCGTATGTATGTAGCTGGCATGGATACGTACCTAGTCCTAAGTATTTTGGGACTGGGGCGTTACATATATCACGGGGCTATCTTCAAGGTCATTACGGAACTTAGTTGTGGGGGTTGCCCATGCACGTGAACTAAGTCCGGATGTGCTAACTCCCCTTACAAACCCATATGCAAAGCTCGACGATGCATGTGATATGGATTTTAAGGCAAAACTCCATTCTGCTGATTTACGTGACATGATAAATCATAAGTGTAAAGCGAAGGAGGATACTGCAATTCATGGCGTACATCCATGCACCAGTATTGTCATCAACTGTTGCTGCTCCAAAGTGACGAAAGTGCCTCAGAGGCAGTCCGTGTTTCGACGGCTGCATCGCTCTGATGATGAAAAGCTGCTATGTGTTTCATCCAATATGGCTTCATGGGGTCCTCCTCACGGGAGCCCCAATCAAAGAAGGTGGACCACTAACCCAACTTTTTCTCTCAGTTCTGCAAAAAGAAGTAGAATAAGTCTGCCAACGGATAGCCAGCGAGCTATTACATCTGAAGGAGTCTATATGGGTACTCAGTCAAGGACGAGATTCCATATAGATGATGAGGTCTCCCAAGCTGGGGGTGATAATCCTTCAGCTGGGGGTAGTATTCCCTCAGAATCTGAAACAGACGACCTTCATACCGGGGGATAGCCTTCCCGATGACGATGATCTCTTCGAGTTTGACGGTGACTATCTACCTCCTCTGCCTGAAGACGAAGGTCTTTTCAACTCAGAGACAAATAGTATCAGCACCAGTTGTACTGTCTCCTCTATTCATCCTTGCATGTTATCTACGTACATGGCGGATGGAGAGAGACATGAAGAAGACAATGATCAGGCCAACAAACGGCTAGAGAATCTTAAAACGGCATTTGCCAAGATCACTGATATGCTTACAAGTATCATGGCAGTCCAAACTGCTGGGGCTGTTCCTCCACCTCAACCGAACGTCTCAGCATACGTTAGTCCGGCTCATAGCAACAACCCTCTTTCACTACAAAAGGAGTATCATTCCGTTGCGCCTCCTTCAAATCTTATAAATGTTGGGTGTAGTCCTTCGCCAACGACGCCTAACAACCGTACAACAGCCATTTTCCAACATCTGCTCAATCAGCAGGATGTAATTGATTCTCTTGTTGCCCGTTTCGATACCATCTCACACAAAGACGAGCTTAATAAAATGGGGATATCTCAACATTATCCTCCTGAATGGGAGAATGCTACTTGTCCTCCTAACTACCAGCCACTAATGCTAAATTTATTTGACGGGATAACTTTTTCTCGCCAACACATGACATACTTCTACACGCAGACTCTATACTTACCGAGGGACGATCCGTTCTTGTCAAAGCTATTTATTAGCACCTTGTAGGGGGTAGCTTTTGAATGGTTCTGCAGTCTGCCTGACGGTTGTATTAATTTCTTTAAAGACTTGGAGAGGTTATTCCTCAACAGGTTTTATAAGAGTGGCATGCATGTTAGTATGTCCACCCTCATCGAGACCAAGCAAAGGAGGACTGAGTCTGTTATTGCTTTCATCGAACGCTTCAGGAGACTAGCATTGAAGATGCCCTTCGGTATACCAGACTCAGAACTTATGGATACTTGTCGACATAACTTCCTTCCGACGGTAAAGTTTGTCTGGGTATACATAAGTATGATACATGGCCTGCTTTCATCGGGGCTGCTGATGCTGCTGAAAAGACGTCCCTAATCTGGAAATACTGGGGTTGAAGACACCCAAATTTGAAGATAAAAGCAAGCTCCCCCAAACTATCCCTGTCCGTAGGGGTAAAGGGAAAGAAGTCTTGAAGGTCGACACTGTAGAGGTATGAAAAATATGGGTTCATGCGGACTACAAATTGCCGCATAGGTACTTTGGGCCAAATAGGTCCGTATGAAGGGAAGCCGCATGACTGTTCAAAAGACATATACGGCCCGTCAACAAACAGCTGTAGAAAGAAAATATGCGGCCAAAGAGGACCAGTTCGACTGATAAAGCTGACAAGTCCTGGCAAAATATGACAGTTCTGACACTTCGACAAGAAAGATAAGACGTGAGACGTCGCCCAAAAGCAGGGTTCGTATGCCTCCATGTGGCCAAAAGAGTGTCATCCAAGCCGCATGAACCTCATGCGGCTCAACTTATGCGGCGCCAAAGTTTCCAAACTTTATGCAGCCAAGAGTAACTGTGATCTAGGCCGCATGAGTCTCATGCGGCCCCACATAATCGATGACTGAGAAAACCATAGGCAACAGGACACGTGGCAATCTGACCAAGTCCTTAACTATCCAGATTTGCTGCAACAAAATTCTAACAAATCGACAGATGGCAACCCAAGAGCGGATCTTCGTGTGCTAATCAGCCACGTGGCTGCAAGCTGTCTATGCGGCTCAAAATACATCCTATTATAAATAGCAGGGTGCCACAACCCTGCAAAAGGTCGACAACCTTCAAGAGAAAAGAAATTTCTTCACGAGCGAGAGACTGCATCAGATAGTCCACGGAGTAAGGCAGAGATGATAGAACTTTTTCGAGCCTCCACCGTCACCCCCAGAATCAAAACTAAACAATTTTACTTAGATTGTTTTCAAGGATTTCTTTCTAGGCTTTCCCTTGTACAAGCGAGTTTGTAATTAATTTCAGTGTTCTGTAATACATGTCTTTGATTTTTTATGGTGTTACGACCCACACCCACTGTGAGGGTACGAGAACGTAACAGCGCCCAGCCTACGCCGCAGTATCGACGGTAGAACGCTGTTCTAGGTCATAAACTATAACTAACATAATATGAATACTCTCCATAAGGAGGCCAACATAGAGGTACAACTCAATCACAATTTAGAGATATAATATGGTACGATAAAATAGATAAGAAAATCCTCAACTGAGGTACAACAGAAATGAAATAACATAAGTTAACCACTACCAGTCTCAACATCTCTAGAATATACAACTCTGAAAATAAGGACAACAACTAAAAATAAAAAGGGAACAATCTAGACTATCTAAACTATACAATGGTATCATCCTCAGCAGCTGCCTGAACTTCCCCAGGGGTCCAGGTCGCGAGTGTCATCTAGGCAAGCTCCAAAGTAAGAGGTGCAGGGTTTCTCATCATCCTCTGTAAAAATTTCAACAGGTCCAGTCGACGGGAGCGAGCACAGTACATCTCAACAGTTCATAGCAGGTTAGAAAATATAATCATACAGTAAAGTAAGATATAGATACTGAAGGAAATGCAGTATGTAAACAGAGAGAGAGAACTGTAATAGAGATATCTACTATAAATAGAGAGCTACCAGTGACTAGTGATTTAGAGTACAAAGCCGACATGTGAACGGCTTGATTTGTACATGGCTATACTAAAGAGGCGTACATGGCTATTCTACTTTGGAATTGTTCACATGGCTTTTTATACTCCCCCGTACCCCCAATTAATACACAAGGATCCAACCAGGTTATGTTATGATTCTATGTAACAGCCCCTAAAGGGTGATAAGCCCCCGAAGGGTGATATGCCCCCAAAGGGTGATAAGCCCCCGAAGGGTGATATGCCCCCAAAGGGTGATAAGCCTCCGAAGGGTGATATGCCCCAAAGGGTGATAAGCCCCCGAAGGGTGATACATAGTATTCCCATAAATGGGGATTCTGATAGACCCAATAAATGGGATAAGGATTCAGAGAAGACTCTGTGATCATAAGGGTATATGTCACAAGTGATCAAAGAACCAAAGAAGCATATGATACGCCATGTAAGTGAAACGCACAGAACATAGAGTACCCGATGCTCCCTGAAGGGATAACATCTCAAGAAGGAATCCATATAGTACTAATCCGTGTGACCACCGTGACAGTATCAAGTAAAGTAATTTAATGCAGGAAATAATTCTAAGCAAGTTATGAAATGATCAGAGAATGTACTCGCCTGGTGTCTTGAATGTCTGAAGTAAATGTACTGTCCGGGATGAGGCACCTGACTCCTAGTCAGAGCAACACAAGTCACAACAAGTCCAGAATGGTAATATTGAGCTCTACGATGCATTCTACATGAATCTAGGTTAAACTAGGCCAAAGTCAACCCTTGGTCAACTCTGGTCAACTGCACTAGTCAAACTAGGTCAACTATGGTCAAAATAGTCTAAACTCAACTAACTAGGTCTAACAAGTCATTCTAGGCTCTATCAAGCCTATACTAGACAATACACATCATTCCAAGGCTATACAAGCCAAAAAAACAAACCACACATCATAGGCGACATCACATTTAGCTATCTATCATGAAATTCATATATATACATGAATAAAGGCTTACACCTATATATATATACAACATATATACATAGAGCATTATATATAGGGAGAGAGTTGAGAGGGAAGGAACTAGTATGTAGAGGCTATGTGACATATGTATAAGTGTGTGTGTGTGAACATGTGAGGTTGTTCAAGTGTCAAGTTCAGTTTCAGTTATTTGTTATAACACAAGCAATCTGGAAAGAAGGAAATCAATTCTTGGGTTTCAACAGTCCTAACATCAATACAGTATATCAAAACTGGAAAATTTGGTTCTTTCATATTTCAGGGTTTCAATCAATAACCAAAACTGGAAAAGTGGACTGTTAAGTCCTAACATCAATGTAACCCAAAACTGGGAATAAATGAGACTGGTTTAAGTTCACATTCTCAGGAAAATAGGGTGTTCTCAGGTTTTTAGGAAGGGAAATGACAGTTTATATGAATCTAACTTCAAGAAAAATCAGTTTAACATTCAAAGAATCTATTCTCAGTTTTAAAACAAACCAAAACTCAGTCTTCTAAGATTTTAATTTATAGTGAATCAACATCAATATCAGTTCTCAGTTTTCTTAAGTTCTCAGAAATTAGTGAACTAACAGTGTATATATATCAAAACCATTTCAGTTTTCTAAAACAAAACCAACACTCAATTTTCTATATAACCAGAAACCTAAATCTATGTGTACCAAATCAAAATCGAAACCAATGTCAATCTGTGAAAAAAATCAGATAACAAGTATCATCAATAGTTTCAGCTCAGTCCTATACATACCACTCAATGAGCAAACCAATTTTGAAATCCATTATCCCATTTCAAACACCAAAACGATAACCATCTTGACAGCAACTAGCCCACATATATATGAATCTTAACATGACAATTTAATCCTCAAATCAGTTTTAGAAAGGGGGATTAAAACCAGAAATTAATTCAAGGACTGTGTATCAGTTAACTGGGTTCTCAGTTTGTGTTGGCAGTTACATTAACAGGTTACACATCAAACCCAATCCCTTTTCAAAATCCTAAATTGTCCAATGCAAAACTTAACCATCATTGCAGTAATCTACCATCTATGTAAGTGAATTTGTATAGTAATTGCATCATTAATCAACAATTAAAAATAAGAAATCAACTCAGAACTTCAAAACTGGAATGTATCAGTCAACATTCAAATCCCATATTCAAAATCTCAAACCCAGCAAATCAGTAACAATCTTATAGTAGACTAATATACATGTACATGGATCAAATTGGCAAATTAACATCAGTTAGAAAACAGGAAATTAATTGACAGTTTAAATATATTCATTCCAACCCAAATCAAATCCTATTTTGACAGTTAAAAACAATTTAAACCAAAATCAACTCATTGCCTCACACAATTCGAATTTTAACATGGACTATAACTCTAACACATGTAGGCTAATCAAACAACAATTTATCATGATTAAAATCAGTAGGAAAAATAACACAACTTAGAAAAAATACACCCAGCCAATGTGCAACAGTCGGGTATCAGTCCCATAAATGGGGATTCAATGGTTTGACCCCAAAATCCAACATAAAACTCACTAATAATGGTTGGTAATTAATAAAACATGTGTACACGAGTCTTGTGTGTCCTCACGTGTCCATAAAATACGACACAGGCGTGTCTAACACGATACAAACACATGGGGTGCACCCAGTGTTGCACAGTGTCGTGCACACGTACACGTGTCCATAGAACACGACACACGACGCGTAGGGTCTCGTGGTCATGCCCACATATAGCCCACGTGTCAGGCTACACATAGGACCCAACAGGACATGACCACGTCGTGTCCAGAGTGGACACGACTCGCGTATCAGAACGCGATTCGTCTGAACACGGTACGTGTGTGTGACCAGTGCAGCCTCCATTCCGTGTCCGACACAAAATAAGGTGCACTGAAACTTTGGGGGAGTGTGCGCAGACACTGCCCCCGTGTCCATACCAATTTTGTCGTGTCCACGTGCTGTGTGCATGGCACACGAGATACGTGGTAGCAGGGGAGCCAACTGCGCTCACGCGCGTGTATGCACCCGTGTGTACTCGTGTCCCAACATGAAAACTCCATCAGGACTCTGGAAATCCATAAGCAATCATAAAATCTATTTTTCTAATCAATTACATTTCAGAAAATAAAACGAAATGCCCTTTGGGGTATTTCATCAAACACCTACGACCATGGCCTGATACGTGTCCGATACGGACATATGTTGGACACGAAACCTATCAATGCCTATACCAACAGAGAGAGGACACCTAGGGCTTCCTATTCATGTAAAGAAATCGAAAATCTATGGAAGGAATAGGAAGTTACCTATATGTGTTCCTTCACAAAGAAAAGCTCCAAAAGTGAGATCTCCTCAAGCTAGCCAATGGCTCCAAATTGTATCAAACCTGAGAATAGCCTCCACCAACAGTAGGGGGACACTAATTAGGTTACAATGGAAGAAGTTTCAATGAAAATGGACTAATATTGAATAAACTATGAAGAATTTTCAATGGGGAACAAACCTTTCCTTAGAAAATGGAGGGATGGATAAAGAGGAGGCACAAACTTTGAGAGAGGCTTTATAGCAAGGGGGGATCCCTAGGCTGGTCACCAAGTTAGGGTTAGGGTTTTGCTACATGGTGTGGGCCTATGGGCTATTAAGCATTAATCACAAGTCATGACTTGTGAAATCACAAGCCATTTCTCAAACAATTCAAATCCTATTTTCTCCAAATTAATTCTATGGATTAATTATCACTAACTTAAGTCAACCTAGGGTTCCATATCCTAATCACATAGTCATGACCTAGGTTAGCCACTAGGTTAGTCTCAAAAGTCAACATAAGTCAAAGTCAACTAAAACACCAAAATCAATTATACTAAAAATCTCTAAAAATCATATTAATTCTAATAAATCTTAATAATACATCATAATTCCAAATAATTTCCAAAATTACAAAAATGACTAAAATACCCTTCAATCTAGAAATGATAATGAAATACCCTAATCACAAGGCTAGGCTCTAGGTTATACTAGCAAGACACCAAAAATCATGTCATAATTTAAATATTATTAATAAATAATTAAAATCACAAAATTTCAAAATTACCCTCATTTGCAAAATTGGGTGTTACAATCCTACCTACCTTATAAAAATTTCGTCCTCGAAATTAAGATGGTAGCAGTCCTTCTAGGTCAAACACCCCACAATTAAAGTCTCAAACATACCGTCAGATAATCATATGCGTCTGTCCAAAATCATGATACTCAGAATCTTCATCGTGCTAGTGAGCAAGGCTATGATAATCACAGAGTCCTCAACTAAGGCACATACCTCTAGAATTATGGTATTTAAAATTTTTGTATTGCCGCATGCTTGGCAGCGAAATCCTTAAATTCCCACACCCGAGAAATACGTCATAAATCTGACTATATATCCTCACTATGCCAGCTAAATACGACTATCGAAGATTCTAGATTCCATAACTGGGTGACCTAGCCCATATGATTTATCTCAGAAGAAATCAAACATAACACAAGAACAACAGGACAAAATTGATAAATCAACAAGGAACAGAAGGAATCGAAATTTCAAGGCAGTTATAAGAGGCAATTGCAGAATTTGAGTCAAAAGAACGAAACCTGCAACTAGATCTCCAACGGCCTGAGCATCCTCGACTGTCCTGGCGAAAGCTCGCCCCTGCTGGCCTCCCCTGGCCTGCTGCTGATGCTGCATGTACCTCTGCTGCTGAGTCGGTAAGGGTAATCCCCTCCGCTGGCCTACTGGAGCCCTAGCTCTTGCTCCCTGAACCGTCTGTCCCGATGACTCGGGACACTCTCTCAGACGATGATCGAATCCTCCGCAAAGCAAACATCTACCCAGTCTCTTTTGGCATTCGCTCCAATCGTGCCCTGGTCTCTTGCAAAAAGGGCAAATGATAACAAACTGCTATCCCGGGGTCTGCTGCTGTCTCTGCGGCTGCTGCGCCTGCTGAAAGGGTACGCGGTCCTGAAACTGCCGCTGCTGAAGGTAGACCCTCGGCTGCTGGTACTGCTGCTAAAACTGTAGAAGTAGCATCTGCTGCTGAAACTGTAGAGGTGACATCTGCTGCGGATACTGCTGCTGAAACTGTAGGGGTAGCATTTGCTGTGGATACTGTGGCTGAATCTGCAAGCGGGACATCTGATATGGATACTGCTGCTGAATCTGCAGGTGGGGCCTCTTGGCCGGGCCCGCACTGCCACTAGCTTCCTGAGTGTCTCGCATCCTCTTCTTCTTCAGCCCAAGATCGTCCTCCGCTGTCATAGCTCCCACCAGAATCTGCTCGAAAGTGGCGTCGCGGCCGCTCTTGGTATATGACTTGATCTCCTTGATCAAACCCCTGCAGAACCTCCTCGCCTTTTCGACCTCGGTAAGGTCCTCGATGAATCTGCTCAAACGGCTGAACTCTCCAGCGTACTCCTCAACGGTCTGGTTTCCTTGAACCAAACTCTCGAACTGCGCCTCCAAAGCACGGAGTACGATATCGGGAAAGAATTTCTCCTTGAACATTTTCTTGAACGCTGCCCAAGTCTGACCGGCTGTACCAACCCTCGGGTCCGTCTGGTACCAGGTACGGGCCAAGTCCTGCATCTGACTGGCGACTGCTTTGATCTATAATCCTGCTGGTATCTGTGCCAATCGGAATATCTCCTCAATGTGCTCTATCCAATCGTCAGCGTATATGATGCCCTATATACCCTTGAAGTCTCGGGGTCCCATCTTCTTGAAAGAATGGATGTCTGGAGTCCTCGGCTGATACGGCTGCATCTAGCCTCCCTGTGGCTGAGCAGCCACCAGCTCCACTGTCGTCCTGACCAACTGGTGAGTATCTTGTATGCTCTGTCGGATATCAGCAGACTAGCTCTGCTGTGTCTGCTGCTGAAACTCCAAGAATCACTGAAAGAGGGTAAACACCTGAGCTGCATCTACTGTCACTGAAGGTAACTGCTGCTGGTACATATCTGGAATGACGGGGGAAGACCTCCGGACAGGTGGAGGTGCACTCCCAAAAGCTGCAGAAGCTCCTATGTGAGCAGAAATAGGGGGTATTGTGGTCCCAGCGTCCACAATCGGGTGAGGGGTGGTAGGCCTCTCACCAGCGTCTGCTGAACCAGAGCGATGCGATCGTGTCTAGATCACCATCCTGGAGACAGATCAAACAAGGAATCAATACTGAGATAGAAACGGTAATTCAAGGGAGGACAGTTATTCAAGGAAGCAATCTTTAACAGGAATTTAGATGGCAGGAATCCATTTAAGAGTTTTTCCTAATGTGATTGAGTACCTCAAAAATAATCCTAATCCTACTGCAGGCTGTAGTGGTACTCTAGTTCAAATACCACTACACAAACTCAACCTGCATGGGCCACCACTAAAAACATGTCACGACCCGCACCCACTGTGAGGGTACGAGAACGTAACAGCGTCCAGCCTACGCCGCAGTGTCGACGGTAGAACGCTATTCTAGGTCATGAACTATAACTAACATAATATGAATACTCTCCATAAGGAGGCCAATACAGAGGTACAACTCAATCACAATATAGAGATAGAATATGACACGATGAAATAGATAAGAAAATCCTCAACTGAGGTACAACAGAAATGAAATAACATAAGTTAACTACTACCAGTCTCAACATCTCTAGAATATACAACTCTGAAAATAAGGACAACAACTAAAAATGAAAAGGGAACAATCTAGACTATCTAAACTATGCGATGGTATCATCCTCAGCAGCTGCCTGAACCTCCCCAGGGGTCCAGGTCGCGAGTGTCATTTAGGCAAGCTCCAAAGTAAGGGGTGCAGGGTTCCTCATCAACCTCTGTAAAATTTTCAACAGGTCCAGTCAGGACGGGAGCGAGCACAGTATATCTCAACAGTTCATAGCAGGTTAGAAAATATAATCATGCAGTAAAGTAAGATATAGATACTGAAGGAAATACAGTATGTAAACAGAGAGAGAGAGAACTGTAATAGAGATATCTACTATAAGTAGAGAGCTACCAGTGACTAGTGATTTAGAGTACAAAGTCGACATGTGAACGGCTTGATTTGTACATGGCTATACTAAAGAGGCGTACATGGCTATTCTACTTTGGAATTGTTCACATGGCTATTTATACTCCCTCGTACCCCAAATTAATACACAAGGATCCAACCAGGTTATGTTATGATTCTATGTAAGAGCCCCCGAAGCGTGGTAAGCCCCCAAAGGGTGATATGCCCCCAAAGGGTGTTAAGCCCCCGAAGGGTGATATGCCCCCAAAGGGTGATAAGCCCCCGAAGGGTGATATGCCCCCAAAGGGTGATAAGCCCCCAAAGGGTGATACATAGTAGTCCCATAAATGGGGATTCTGATAGACCTAATAAATGAGATAAGGATTCAGAGAAGACTCTATAATCATAAGGGTATATGTCACAAGTGATCAAAGAACCAAATAAGCATATGATACGCCATGTAAGTAAAACGCACAGAACATAGAGTACCCGATGCTCCCTGAAGGGATAACATCTCAAGAAGGGATCCATATAGTACTAATCCGTGTGACCACCGTGACAGTATCAAGTAAAGTAATTTAATACAGGAAATAATTCTAAGCAAGTTATGAAATGATCAGAGAATGTACTCGCCTGGTGTCTTGAATGTCTGAAGTAAATGTACTGTCCGGGATGAGGCACCTGACTCCTAGTCAGAGCAACACAAGTCACAACAAGTCCAGAATGGTAATATTGAGCTCTACGATGCATTCTACATGAATCTAGGTTAAACTAGGCCAAAGTCAACCCTTGGTCAACTCTGGTCAACTGCACTAGTCAAACTAGGTCAACTATGGTCAAAATAGTCTAAACTCAACTAACTAGGTCTAACAAGTCATTCTAGGCTCTATCAAGCCTATACTAGACAACACACATCATTCCAAGGCTATACAAGCCAAAAAAACAAACCACACATCATAGGCAACATCACATTTAGCTATCTATAATGAAATTCATATATATATACATGAATAAAGGCTTACACCTATATATATACAACATATATATATATATAAAGCATTATATATAGGGAGAGAGTTGAGAGGGAAGGAACTAGTATGTAGAGGCTATGTGACATATGTATAAGTGTGTGTGTGTGAACATGTGAGGGTGTTCAAGTGTCAAGTTCAGTTTCAGTTATTTGTTATAACACAAGCAATCTGGAAAGAAGGAAATCAATTCTTGGGTTTCAACAGTCCTAACATCAATACAGTATATCAAAACTGGAAAAGTTGGTTCTTTCATATTTCAGGGTTTCAATCAATAACCAAAACTGGAAAAGTGGACTGTTAAGTCCTAACATCAATGTAACCCAAAACTGGGAATAAATGAGACTGGTTTAAGTTCACATTCTCAGGAAAACAGGGTGTTCTCATGTTTTTAGGAAGGGAAATGACAGTTTATATGAATCTAACTTCAAGAAAAATCAGTTTAACCTTCAAAGAATCTATTCTCAGTTTTAAAACAAACCAAAACTCAGTCGTCTCAGATTTTAACTTACAGTGAATCAACATCAATATCAGTTCTCAATTTTCTTAAGTTCTCAAAAATCAGTGAACTAATAGTGTATATATATCAAAACCATTTTAGTTTTCTAAAACAAAACCAACACTCAATTTCCTATATAACCAGAAACCTAAATCTATGTGTACCAAATCAAAATCGAAACCAATGTCAATCTGTGAAAAAAATTAGAAAATAAGTATCATCAATAGTTTCAGCTCAGTCCTATACATACCACTCAATGAGCAAACCAATTTTGAAATCTATTATCCCATTTCAAACACCAAAACGATAACCATCTTGACAACAACTAGCCCACGTATAAATGAATCTTAAAATGACAATTTAATCCTCAAATCAGTTTTAGAAAGGGGGATTAAAACCAGAAATTAATTCAAGGACTGTGTATCAGTTAACTGGGTTCTCAGTTTGTGTTGGCAGTTAACATTAACAGGTTACACATCAAACCCAATCCCTTTTCGAAATCCCAAATTGTCCAATGCAAAACTTAACCATCATTGCAGTAATCTACCACCTATGTAAGTAAATTTGTATGGTAATTACATCATTAATCAACAATTAAAAATAAGAAATCAACTCAGAACTTCAAAACTGGAATGTATCAGTCAATATTCAAATCCTATATTGGGAATCTCAAACCCAGCAAATCAGTAACAATCTTATAGTAGACTAATATACATGTACATGGATCAAATTGGCAAATTAACATCAGTTAGAAAACAGGAAATTAATTGACAGTTTAAATATATTCATTCCAACCCAAATCAAATCCCATTTTGACAGTTAAAAACAATTTAAACCAAAATCAACTCATTGCCTCACACAATTCGAATTTTAACATGGACTACAACTCTAACACATGTAGGCTAATCAAACAACTATTTATCATGATTAAAATCAGTAGGAAAAATAACACAACTTAGAAAAAATACACCCAGCCAATGTGCAACAGTCGGGTATCAGTCCCATAAATGGGGATTCAATGGTTCGACCCCAAAATCCAACATAAAACTCACTAATAATGGTTGGTAATTAATAAAGAATGTGTACACGTGTCTTGTGTGTCCTCACGTGTCCATAAAATACGACACAGGCGTGTCTAACACGATGCAAACACATGGGGTGCACCCAGTGTTGTACAGTGTCGTGCACACGTGCACGTGTCCATAGAACACGACATGTAGGGTCTCGTGGTCATGCCCACGTGTAGCCCACGTGTCAGGCTACACATAGGATCCAACACGACATGACTATGTCTGGTCCAGAGTGGACACGACTCGCGTATCAGAATGCGATTCGTCTGAACGCGGTGCGCACGTGTGACCAGTGCAGCCTCGATTTCGTGTCCGACACAAAATGAGGTGCACTGAAACTTTGGGAGAGTGTGCGCAGACACTGCCCCCGTGTCCATACCAATTTTGGCGTGTCCACGTGCTGTGTGCAGGGCACACGAGACGCGTGGTAGCAGGGGAGCCAACCGCGCTCGCGCGCGTGTGTGCACCCATATGTACTCGTGTCCCCCGTGTCCCGACACGACACGAAAACTCCATAAGGACTCTGGAAATCCATAAGCAATCATAAAATCTATTTTTCCAATCAATTACATTTTAGAAAATAAAACGAAATGCCCTTTGGGGCATTTCATCAAACACCTACAACCATGGCCTAATACGTGTCCGATACGGACACGTATTGGACACGAAATCTATCATTGCCTATACCAATAGAGAGAGGACACCTAGGGCTTCCTATTCATGCAAAGAAATCAAAAATCTATGGAAGGAATAGGAAGTTACCTATATGTGTTCCTTCACAAAGAAAAGCTCCAAAAGTGAGATCTCCTCAAGCTAGCCAATGGCTCCAAATTGTATCAAACCTGAGAATAGCCTCCACCAACAGTAGGGGGACACTAATTAGGTTACAATGGAAGAAGTTTCAATGAAAATGGACTAATATTGAATAAACTATGAAGAATTTTCAATGGGGAACAAACCTTTCCTTAGAAAATGGAGGGATGAATAAAGAGGAGGCGCAAACTTTGAGAGAGGCTTTATAGCAAGGGGGATCCCTAGGCTGGTCACCAAGTTAGGGTTAGGGTTTTGCTACATGGTGTGGGCCTATGGGCTATTAAGCCTTAATCACAAGTCATGACTTGTGAAATCACAAGCCATTTCTCAAACAATTCAAATCCTATTTTCTCCAAATTAATTCTATGGATTAATTATCACTAACTTAAGTCAACCTAGGGTTCCATATCCTAATCACATAGTGATGACCTAGGTTAGCCACTAGGTTAGTCTCAAAAGTCAACATAAGTCAAAGTCAACTAAAACACCAAAATCAATTATACTAAAAATCTCTAAAAATCATATTAATTCTAATAAATCTTAATAATACATAATAATTCCAAATAATTCCCAAAATTATAAAAATGACTAAAATACCCTTCAATCTAGAAATGATAATGAAAAACCCTAATCACAAGGCTAGGCTCTAGGGTTACACTAGCAAGACACCAAAAATTATGTCATGATTTAAATATCATTAATAAATAATTAAAATCACAAAATTTTAAAATTATCCTCATTTGGAAAACTGGGTGTTACATATGGCAAACACGATGACGACTCTACTGGGAACATCCTTCTCTTTCGATGAAAAGTTGGTGATACAATCTGACGCGTCCAAGCTCGGCTCTACACAACAGATGCTTGTGGTTCGTTTTGACCAACAAGCCTTCGAAGAATTGCTCTCTGAAGTGAGCGCCAACCCATCTCAGAAGCGAGCCAACCCAAAGAGGACTCGCAAGACGTCGGTACACAAAACTGTTGCCCCCGACCAAGTTCTCGAAGAAGCCCCTTCTGCAGCCCAAGACGGTGACCAAAGCTCTCCCGTGACTTTGCTTTCGACCGCAGAGGACCCCACTGTCCCCAAAATGAGCAGAGAAAAATACTACGATGCTGAGTTTTTGGGGGAACAAGGGAACTCCATGCGAACAAAGAAGAAACCGCATAGAGAAGATCGACAGTATGTCCACGTGGCAGCCAACTCTGGCCGCAGGCAGCCAACTCTAGCCGCAGAAAGATGATCCATGCGGCAACCAGCTCTAGCCGCAACAAGATGGTCCATACGACGATCAATCCTGGCTTCAAATAGGACGTCTCATGTAGCCCTGTCAGAACCTCTATGTTCGACCGCCTCTCATGCGGGCCCGACGCCATATGGCTCACTAAAGATGTGGGATGTATCAATCTGGACTCCTTTTACTATGCACCTTCGGGTGCTAAGTCAAAAAAGTCTAGGGCAGTACGGGCCCAACCAGCCCAGTCAACTATCCAAGTTACTGACTTGTAGAAGCATGAAAAAGAAGAGAGAAATGGTCCATGCGGTCAAAGAGCCTCATGCGTCTCGGAGGACCCATGCGGCTCAAGAGTCCCATGCGACTCAAGCACATAGGCAGTTCGAGTAAACTCCATGCGGCCCAGAGAGAGAGGCCACGTGGCATTCAAAACAGCTGTGCCCCACGTCTGGACGCATTTAATGCTCTGACGGCTGACAGCTGACAGATTACAGACCTGACATAAAGTTGTCATAATGACTGACACGAAAAGCAGTATTTTCCTAGAAAATAAGGAAAATCTTCACCAAAGTGGCGCTGTCTACCAAAGTCTGAGGCAAGCCTATGCGGCCCGATTAGACATAGTCCATGAGAGAGATCCATGCGGCTCGACCATAAAGGCCTCCATGCGGCTCGGCCATGAAGAAACCCATGCGGCTTGGTCAGGAAGACCCCTATGCGGCTCAGCCATGAAGACCTCCATGCGGCTCGGTTATGGATATATCCATGCGGCTCGGTCATGACAACCTTTATGCGGTTCAAGTATAGAGACTTTTCATGCGGCTCGGCCATGAACTCCTTCATGCGGCTCGGTCATGACAACCTTCATGCAGCCCAAATATGAACACTCCTCATGCGGCTCAACAATAATGACAGGACACGTGTCATAAAGCCAATCAAATCTTGGGCCAAATCCTAATAATCTGGGACACGTGGCAGGAGATTGACTTAAAATTATTTATTTAGATTTACAGACAACAGCAAATCATCATGATGAAGATTTATTACAATTAACATTTATTATTGATGGGATTTGGCATAATCCACATTAATGGTCCAGATCCTTCACACTCAAGACTAATGGCCCAGATTGATCAATCACCAGGCCGCCGCCACTTGAAGAATGGGTAATCATCCAAATCCTAATGATGCCCCCACTATTATGAATAGCAAGGTGCTATTCCCTTGCAAAAGAGAGGCTCCCCCCCGATAATCAAAGAGAAAATACAGAGAGATCGATCTAGAGAGAGAGAAGCCAGAAGAGCAATAGGAGGAGAGCAAGAATAGCATTTTTTCGTCAACGCCAAGCATCTCGTCACAAGAGCCAAGGCTACATCCGATCGTCCAAGGAGTAAGGCAGAGCTACCGTCGCTTTCCCGAGCCTCTACCGTCACCCCCAGGAATCAAAAATAAACAATTGTACTTAGATTGCTATACCTAGGTTTTCGTCCCTAGGCTTTCTTTGTACAAGCGAGTTTGTAACGTGAAGTAGAAGTTCAGTCCTCCTATAAAACTGTTATGCTCTTTTACATTTCATGGCAAACACGATGGCGACTCTGCTGGTGACAAACTTCTCCATGGCTGAGGAGTTGGTGACGCAATCGGATGCAGCCAAGTTTGTCTCCACTCAACAGATGCTGGTCGCCCGGTTCGAACAACAGGTGTTTGAAGAAATGCTCTTCGACAAGAGCGCTGGCCCGGTCCAGAAGCGAGCCTACACAAATAAGGCCCGCAAGGAGTGGAGACCCAGATCATTCGCTCCTACCAAAGCTCTTGTAGAGATACCCTCTGTTGCTCAAGACGGCGAAGAAGACTCTCCTGTGGCACCACTTCAGACCGTAGACGACTCTGCTGTCCCTAAGTCCGGCAGAAGAAAACACTATTATGCTGGACTTGCAGGGGCAAAGCGAAACTCTATGCGATCCGAGCCGCATAAGGGTGCTAGCCGTATGGAGAAAGTTCATGCGGCCACATCCGCCAGCCGCATGAAGCATAAGGGTGCTAGCCGCATGGAAAAAGTTCCGGCGGCTACATCCGCCAGCCGCATGAAGAAAATTCACACGAACACATCTGTCAGCCGCATAGCTTATGCGGCTACAGCTGCCAACCACATGGATGAAACTTATACGGTCACTGAAGTCAATCGCTTGCAGAAAACCCATGCGGCCACAATTGCCAACCGCATACGGCCAGCCTGCACGATCGTGACTCCTAGTCGCACAAGAACAGCTCATTCAGCAGCTAAAGACAGTCGCATACAGACAGCCTGCATGGTTTCCAATCCTAGCCGCATAGCGTCTGTTCCACGATCAGTCTTCGACCGTCTCTCATGCGGTCCTGACCCTGATGATTCTCTGGATGATAAACCAGACTCCGGGGAATTCAACTTGGACTCTTCCTATTATGCATCTACAAGTGCTAAAAAGAAGAAGTCTAGGGCAGCGCGGGCTCACCAAGCCTAGTCAGCTGCCCCAACCTCTGACTATCGGGGCGTCCCGTTGATTATCACGCGGGCCTCTAATGGAAAGTTGTATAAAGCTACTCGTACCCTGCCCCCTGCGGCCAATGGGCGGGATAGTCATCAAGCATCTCCCAATAACGAACGAAGGCAAATATACGTGCTACCTTCGAATCAGGGAGCAGGCGGGAGTCCTACACACTCGCGTGCTCAGAATTCCCGAGCCCGCAAAGCAAGTGACTTGCGTGATGTGATCCTCCACAAGCACAAGGAAAGGGACGAAAGCTCGGTATGCAGAGAATCTGAAAATAAATATCAATGCACCCAAGTTATCTTCAATTGTTGTTGCAATAAGACAGCATTACAAGAGGATCGGCGGTCCATCTTCCAGCGGTTATAGTACTCAAATTCCAAAAATGAGGCCTTTTTCGTCGCTTCCTGCAACTCTGCTCTGAGAATCCCTGGCGACGGAAAAGGAAAGAAGATAAGTACATCTGGTCCGAAGGTCTCAAGCAAGAAACTCTCTGCTAAGTAGTTGGCTACCACCGCTTCAGGAGGAGTCTTCCAAGGCACTCGCTCGAAGACAAAATCTGCTGCGCTTGGGGGTTCATTAAGGAACATCGAAGCCGGGGGTAGTACTCCCCCGAACATCCACGATAATCCAATATTCCAAGAGATAATTCAAGAGAAACGGTGCTCCCAACAGACACAGAAAGTTTCGACGTCCCCAGGGACGTCCATAATTCTCAGGGCGAAGCAAACTCAGAATCTGGGGGTACCATTCCTTCTGAATCTGAACCAGAGGAGAACATCCCCACGTACCCGGACGACTTCTTAACGCAGGGGTATGACTCCGAGGACACATCCTCCACCTTTCCTTCCATCTCTCATCGCGTGAAGACGGTGTTCATGACGGATAATAATCAAGAAAGTTCCAGTGACCGCCAACGCATCGACGCTCTAGAGGCCATACTTCTCACCTTGGTCAAATCCGTGGATGAGATCAAGGCAGCACTTCCAAGTCTGCAAGGAAGAACGTAGGGCCAAACAAACATAGGGCCCACAATCAATACAGATTCGAACTCGACTGCACCAAATCCGGGCGATAATCCTCCCGAAATACCAGTTCGTACCACTACAGACGAGGCCAGAGAAGTGAGATGAGAGGTTCAAGAGCTCCGGGCCATGTTTGATGCCCGAGAAACTTGCCAGGACATCAGGGTACGTCAACCGTATCCCGCTGTATGGAGAGAAGTTCCCTTCCCACCGAGATATAAACCATTCAACATCAATCCATACAATGGGAAGACATCGGCAAGCAGGTACATCACCTACTTCGAAGTCACCACGGACCATCTGCCTCATAACGACGCTATCCTGACACGATTATTCATTGGGGCATTGGAAGGAGTCGCCTTCGACTGGTATCGCAACCTGCCAGACAACTGCATTCGCTCATTCGCTGGCTTCAAGCGCATGTTCCTGGAGAGATTCTACGAGGTAGGACAAGACATCACAATGTCTACCCTCATGGACATTGTTCAAGGAGAGAAGGAGCTCACAAGGAATTATATTGAGCGGTTCCGCCAAACCGCAATGAAGCTGCCTTTCGGTAACCCTGATTCCTTCCTAATTGAAATTTGCCAAAAGAGGTTGCTTTCCACAATCAGCCTCTGGATGGGCGAAAGTCAGTTCAGGGATTGGAAGACGTTCATCATCAGTGCCACCAGCACCGAAGAACGACTAAAGAAGGCTCGCCAACTGGGATTACACATCTCGGAAGAAGAAAACAAGGGCAAGCGTCCTAATATCAGCAGCGACAATGGGGTAGCCCCGCCAACAATCGGGATAACAGGGGCAAGCAGGCTATGGTGACCGACACAACCCAGAAGCTTGAGTCACGACCGACAGACAAACAGTGGCCGCAAATGACCTACTCCTTCGAAGACAGCCACGTCAAGCCTATCTTGGACATGCTCATACAAGGAGATAGAATCCAGCTCCCTCCACCAAGATGGGAACCTCGGTCGGCAGATATGGAGAACCCAAAGTACTGCCATTTCTACCGCTACGTCCACCACGCTACACACGACTGCTACCAACTGAAATGATACATCCAAAATCTTATCGATTCGAACGCTCTGGCCATCAATTTCGAAGAGGTAACCGTGGCAACCAACATGGTGTCCGTACAATTCGATAGCTTTCCTCCAACGGAAACTCAAGACGGCGTGGTACCCATCCCTCTGGCGACGATGGAGATTGCTATCTTCCACCCCCTCGAGATCAAGCTGCTGGTCTAGTGCCCCTCACCACATCACGAGGGGAGATCATATGGGTCCATACGGACCTCATACCTGAAGTGACTCAGTCCATACCACCCTCCATTTGCAAGAAGAATAGTGGAAAAGTCAAATCCTGCCATACAATTTTGGCAGATATCACAGCTGTCGTTACTCGATCTGGAGTACAGTCCCAACCTGTGACTAACAACTCAACTGAAGATCCTCAGCCAGTTACTGCTGACACTCCGGGACTGTCTCAGCCTCCGACGACCGACAAGCCTAGGCCGAAGGAGACCCGCTTCGATAAAGCTCTCCAAAAAGACGTACCTCAGGGGCTGGAGAGGCCCTACAACTTCGACATCTTGGCGCAATTGGCCAATACACCAGCCAAATTATCGTTATACGAGCTCCTAAGACTTTTAAAGGATGTTCGCACAGCTTTGAACGAGGCACTACAGAATGCTGACGCTTATCTAGCTCAGGCCAACCTCACAGGAGAGAGCCCGCCTGCAGACCTCCAAGATAGTGCTTGTACGGGAGCAATGCCCAACATCGTCTTCACTCTACAGGACATGCTCATTAAAACCAATCTGCATGATTGTCCACTATACTACACTGGATACATCGGGGACGTGAAGGTGGACCGAATGCACATTGATCCGGGCTCTTCCATAAGCATCATTCCGAAGGGTCTGCTACACCATCTTCGCATTCCTATGCATCGCCTGACGCCAACAAGCACCGCCATCAGCAGTTTCAATTCGGGCAGCCAAATCGGCGATCTCCAGTCATAAGTAACCTATTACGTCATAGATGCTGACACTTCTTACAACATTCTCTTGGGGCGCCCTTGGATACACGATTATATGATCGTGCCTTCCACGCTGTACCTGTACTTCAAATATGTCGATAAATACGGCTTCGTGAGGACGGAATTCGCCGACATCGACCCCTTTAAAGGAGTCGAATCCTACTACTCGAACTCCTGCTTATACGAGAAATCGAAGAGGCACCTGGATGAAGACGAACAGGCTCAAACTGAGACAGCCTCAAGATCAGAAGAACCTCTGACAATCCACCTTCAAGCTCGCAAACCAGGCAAATTTGCACCCCTTACGGCCCTCTGCGTAAGGATGCGATCAGCCTCTCGGCACAAGAAGGGCAAATGACAATCCGGCAGCCAAGGTCCGGCCAATCGTCGAGACCCACGACGGAGCCACTGACAATCAGGCTACCAAGAGTTGGCCAACCACAAGCAGGAAAGCTCAACCCCTCTGACAGGCCAATGACGATACGTCTTCCCAAGAATAATCGTCATCCCGACACCAAAGCTGGGACTTCTAGCGAACCAACTACTCCCCGTCCGGCATCGAGTACCAAGCTGGGGGTCGCTAGTTTGCCAACAACCCCATGTTCGGAACCTATGATGATCAAGCTGCCCAGGTCATCCTCTCAGTCTTCATTTATACAGGGGGTGACCGAAGAAGAACCGGAGCTGGCCAAGTATGTGGCTGTCCACACTGATGTTCCTTCTGCAGATGATGTAATCCCGCTAGAAAAGATACCTTACTTCATCAATAAAGGACTATCTTTGAACTACCTCGAGCTTAATAAGCTTTGTACAATATACGCTATGGAACACGGTATATGCACTCACCTACACACATAGATGACAAATGTTTACACCACAAATCAGCTAATCCCAGTGGAAGACTCTTACCGTATAATCGAAGGGAGAGACCATCCAATCATCTTCGGCCGGAAAGATGATCCACAGCCCTTCATTGTAGAGAAAGTCGATCTTGAATCAGACGCCGGGAGATTGCCTCTGTATCTCTATAGTCCCCAATCCAAATACCTCATGCAAAAGTAGGGATATGACATGGAGACTACACTAGGCTTAAATTATGGCATAGGTCGACGATTACCCTTCTGGCCACCAGTTCCGATTGGCAAACCATGGGACTATTATAACAAGACCCGATGTGGGTTAGGATATGTCACGCCCACAACGACCCCCGAAAGTTCAGATGAAGAATGCGACTGGCATTCTCATTCAACCGGGTCACCTACTTCGGACTCAGATATCAACATCGGAGACGTATTCAGACAAGTCCTGTCAGCCAATATGGCATTCGTCGACGCTTATGAAGAAGATGAGGATATTCTTGAAATCCTCGAGTTAGAGCCGTGGGCACAACAGCTAGATGAACAATAGAAGAAGCGTTTCGAGCAAAGAGAGCCTCCCACTGAAGATGAGGTCATACAAGTTAACCTTGGTGATGAAGCCTCCCCGAAACCAATCTTCATCAGCCAGAGTCTGACAAATGAAGAGCGAGAGTCGCTGCTCCAACTCGTCAAGGAGTATATCGATGTGTTCGCCTGGAGCTATGAGGATATGCCAGGATTGGACCACGAGATCGCACTCCACAAACTCAATATTCGTCCGGATACAAAACCGGTCAAGCAACAACAACGATGGCTTCGTCCCGATGTCATGAATGCTATCGAAGTCGAGGTCAACAAATTGATAGCCAGCGACTTCATTCGCGAAGAGCAGCATCCAGACTGGGTAGCTAACATAGTACCAGTTCTCAAAAAGAATGTGAAGATCCGAATATGTATTGACTTCCAGAATCTGAACGAGGCATGCCCTAAAGATGAATTCCCTCTCCCTATCACTGATATCATGATCGACAACACCTGCAGCTTCGAACGTATGTCTTTAATGGACGGCTTCTCAGGATACAACCAGATCAAGATGTTCCCTGACGACGAGAAGCATACCTCATTTCGAACACCGATTGGCACATATTGCTACACCGTTATGCCTTTCGGTTTAAGGAATGCTGGCACCACTTACCAGAGAGCTATGAGCGTCATCTTTAGAGACCACTTGCGCAAGAAAGTGGAGTGCTACGTCGACGACATCGCTGTCAAGAGCCGTTCGAAGGAAGACCATCTGCAAGATCTCAGGACAGTGTTCGACCTAATACGAGCACACAACTTAAAGATGAACCCTACGAAATCATTTTTGGGTGTCTCCAGCGGGAAATTCTTGGGTATCGTCATTACTTATCAGGGCATTCACATCGACCCCGAGAAAACAAAGGCAATCATGGAGGTGGGTCCCCCGAGAAATCTTCGCGAACTTCGAGGCCTCCAAGGCAGGCTAGCTTACATCAGGAGATTCATCTCTAATCACTCCGGACGATGTCAACCATTCATCCATCTCATGAAGAAGGGAGTCTCTTTCATATGGGATGAGGAATGTCAGTACGCTTTTGATAGCATCAAAGAATATTTGTCAAACCCCCCAGTCCTGGTAGCTCCTGTTGCCAGGAAGCCATTCCTGCTCTATGTGCAAGCTATGAAACATTCTCTCGGTGCTCTATTGGTACAGAACAATGACGCGGGCCACAAATAAGCTATATACTACCTCAGTCGAAAGATGATTGGGCCAGAATACCGATACACGGCCGTAGAGAAGGAATGCCTTGCTCTCGTGTTCGCCATCCAGAAGATGTGACACTACGTCACGGAACAAACCATCCACGTAATATCACGGATCAACCCCCTCAGAGTCCTCATGACCAAACCTGGGGTACTCAGCTCTCGCCTTGCTACCTGGGCAATATTACTATCACCGTATCATATGATCTTTGTCCCGCAAAAAGCTGTTAAAGGCCAGGCTCTGGCAGATTTTCTAGCAGCTCATCCAGGATCGGAGACGACTAGGGTATATGAAGAGATACCGGACGAGGTCACCAGTTCAAATGCAGTCTCACATGATGCCATCTGGCGAATGTTTTTCGACGGCGCTTCAAGAACTGGACCTAAAGGCAACATCGTCGCTGGAGTCGGAGTAGTGCTGATTTCTCCTTCCGGCTTGGTGACCAATCGGGCCTACTCACTCACAGAGTCCTGTTCAAATAATGTGGCCGAGTACAATGCCTTGGTCATTGGCCTCCGGCTTACGAAGGAACTGGGGGTAGAGTATCTTGAAGCATACGGCGACTCGCAGTTGATCATCAATCAGATTCGGGGGTCGTACGAGGTCCGCCATGAAGAGATGATCCCGTATCATCAAATAGCAATCGACATCATCTCGTCTCTGGAAGTATTCTTCATAGAACATGTTCCCAGACTCCAGAACATTGAGGCCGATGCCCTAGCTGGTTTAGTCGCGTCCCTAGCTATGCCAAATTACGCTCATCATCAGGTCGACATAATAGGCCGTAAACTGGTCTGTCCTAAAGATAATGTTCGATATGTTGAAAGTTACTCCGCCCTTTCAGTCGACGAAACACCAGACTGGAGGCAGCCGTTCATCGACTTCGTAGTATACGACATCCTGTCGGAGAATCCGAAGGAAGCTACTTCCATCAGAAGACGTTCTTTCAGATTTTTCTACGATACAGAGACGAAGATGCTGTATCGCCGATCCTATGATGGGTTATTGCTCCGGTGTCTATCAAATACAGAAGCCAAGGAAGCTGTATGCGAAGCCCATGATGGTGTCTGTGGAGCCCATCAGCCTGGCCCGAAACTGCAAAACCGCCTTCGTCGAATGGGCTATTACTGGCCCACGATGGTTGCAGATGCGATAGATTATGCAAGAAAGTGCAAAGCCTGTCAAATCCATGCCGACTTCATCTACCAGCCATCTGAATTCCTACATCCAACTGTGGCTTCCTGGCCATTCGAAGCATGGGGTATGGACATCGTCGGCCTAATCACCCCGTCTTCGTCCAGAGGATACCGATTCATACTCGCAATCACCGATTACTTCTTCAAATGGGCGGAAGCCATCCCATTGGCAGAGGTGAAAACTTCAAACGTAATCAGCTTCCTTAAGCATCACGTCATCTACCGCTTTGGACTGCCCCGAAGGATCATTCACGACAATGGGCCACAGTTCGCAAGCCATGTATTTTATCGGTTCTGCGACAAGCACCGAATTCAGAACATTGCTTCGACACCCTACAATCCAACAGCCAACGGGTTAGCAGAAGCATTCAATAAAACCATAATCAAGTTACTCAAGAAATTCGTGTCCTCTAACAAGTACGACTGAAACGAGAAGCTTGGAGAATGCTTATGGGCATATCGTACCACAGTCCGAACAGCCACCGAGAATACACCATTTTCCCTGGTATACGGGAGTGAGGCAGTCCTCCTATTAGAGACTCAGATCCCCTCACTCCGTGTCGCCCTCACACATCAGTTGACGACAGACGAAAACCACCGTCGCCGACTACAGGAATTGGAGGCCCTGGACGAGAAATGCCTGTTAGCTCAACAGCGAATCGAGCTATACCAGGCCAGAATCTCCGGAGCTTTCAACAAGGAGGTCAAGGTCAG
Organism: Iris pallida; assembly: GCA_029216955.1. Taxonomy (NCBI): domain Eukaryota; kingdom Viridiplantae; phylum Streptophyta; class Magnoliopsida; order Asparagales; family Iridaceae; genus Iris; species Iris pallida. Next base: position 13,098,112 of record JANAVB010010193.1, on the reverse strand, counting down.
AACATTCCAAGTAGGCGATCTCGTTCTGGCAGTTCGGAGGCAGATGGTTACGACGCATAAAACTGCCGGTAAATTCCAACCAAAATGGGAAGGCCCGTTCATCATCGAGGCTGTATTCTCCAACGGCGCCTACTGCCTCGCAAAGCAAAATAGAGATTTGCTCATGTTGCCCATCAACGACAAGTTCCTGAAGAAGTATTATGTCTGAAACAAAATCCTCGAGACATCTCAGAGTGTCGAGTTATGTACCCCCCGTACCGCTGAACTTACATTCTGATTCCATATTACGAGTCATGTATCCGATGGTACCTATGAACTCATTCCCACCTTTCTCCAATCATAATGAGTCATGTGCCCGCTGGTACCGCTGAACTCATACTCACATTTTCTAGATCATCGAGTCATGTACCCGCTGGTGCCGCTGAATTCGTACCCACAAAATTTTAGATTGCCGAGTTATGTACCCGCTAGTACCACTGAACTTACCTTATCTACTACCCGCATTCTCAATGCATAAAAAAGGGTAACAGATCCACAAAATTCCTATACAACCATGTCGATGTTACCTCTGAGTTGTTCCACTTCCACAAAAAACAAACCGCCCCCTCGCATAGAACTTCCGCGTCCTCCTACCTCTGAGTCGTTCTATGTATCCTTCATTGAGCCCACTCCTGCCATGTCCTCGTGACCCCTGAGTGGGAAGGCTCCGTCGAAGAAACCATTCATGCTTGCCCTGTCCTTACACCTCTGAGTAAGTATGATGGTTACCCCTCGACCTATTATCCGTACCCACGACCGGAGTACGCCAAGGATAGTAGGCCCACAAATATCCTCCGTCGAATCCACTCCTGCCATGTCCTCACTACCTCTAAGCAGGAAGATCCCACGGTAAAGAAATCCCAATACTTGTTATATCCTCACTACCTCTGAGTAAGTATGATGGTCTTCCCTCGACTTATTATCTGTACCCACGATCTGAGTACGCCCAAAGATAATAGGCCCACAAACGTCTTTCGATGACCACAAATGTCCTCAGTCGACCACAGATGCTGTACTGGGTCTCCAGTACATGCCCATCCCTTCACTATCATGCCTGGGAGCCCAGTTGCTCCTTGGCATTCTCTCGAATACCAAAAACTTCTATAGCTGTCTTATCGCAAAGTTGTTCTAGGTATTCCTCTCCAAAACTTGTTACTCGTACCTAAAACCAAGGTACGCCCAGGGTAACAGGTCCACAAATAATCCCCCAGCAGGTCCAATTCCACAAACACCACAAGTACAAGAAAGAGAAGATGAGTTGAAACATGCTCATTTATTCAAAATTCAAAGTGCTACATCATTTGGGATCACATCCCTTACAAAACGAAAATAAAAAGAAAAAAATAGCAAAATAAAACAGAAGACTGATCACTGCTCCGGAGCACATAACGCCATGAGACGGTCCGTCAGCAAGGCAACCGATCGCTCAAGCCTCTGTTTGGCTCGACGCTCCGCCTCTTGGCTCAGCACCGCCGCGTCCTCTAGATGAGCATGAGCTTGCCAGTTGTCCTCGAATTTCTTGAAAGCCCGCTCCAGGTTAACAGAAGATCGGGAAACCTTTTCGGCCTCCCGAGCGATTGACTCCTGTTCCGCACGAGCAGCCCCCAGCTCTGACTCTAAGAAGGCCAACTCCCTCTGAAGTACGAGAATCCGCTCCTTCGTGTCAGCTATTCCACGAGAAGCAGTCTCTTTCCGTGCCCTACAAGCTTGACTTCGACGACCCAGCCTGTCATACCAAGCAGAAAACTCGTCAAGGTCCCCCTTCACAACTGGCCCGGCAGTATCTCGAGCAAGCTTTATCCTATCCCGAGCAGCAATAAGGAAGCCCCGCTCCCGTTCAATCGCAGCAGGCAAGCCAGCCTACCGTATCGCCAGCAATTGGGTCACGAGCTGATCAGCCTCCGCCAACTTAGGCTCCAGGAGCGCAGCCAACCCCACCCTGCCAGGAAGAGCCTTCAAAGTTTCAATCTGACCCCGAGCGCCCCGCAAAGACAGAGAAAAAGGGATCCCCTATTCTACGGTAGCATCTACGCCCCTCTTTAAGTGGCGATAGAAGATGTCGACCACATCATGCGACACCTCGTCCAGAGCCTCCGAAGAAGCAGGCGTCAACGGGAGTGTAGCTGGCAACACTGAAGAAGACGTAACAGAATCTGTAGCTCCTGCCACAAAGGAAACAAACTCCGCACGGAAGGATGCATGAACAACGGCCAACTCCTCTTCAGCAGCCCGCAGAACTTGAATGCTCGGCAGGGTCGAGAAGTCAATCTCCGAAGCCGTATAAGCAGCAGAGGATGAGGCGGAGACCATCGCCAGTTCCACTCTCATCTGCCCGGAGCTGGCAGAAGGCCCCTCGACATGAGTCGGTAAAGGAGAGAAAACGCTCCTTTCCTCCAGATCGCGGCAGGCCGAGCCTTCCCCAAGAACATCTGCTGTGGGAAGTAAAGGGTCAGGACCTGTAGGGCCAAAACAACCATGAATCGATTTGACCTGGAGGATATGTTGATAGAGCAAATAAGCCCCCTCACTAGTCAATATTTGGCTTATCTTACCAGCGGAAGAGTGTGGAGGCTGAGGTTCGCCTGCAGCCACCGCAGCCTCTACACCAGCAGCCTCCGAGCCGAATATGATAGGCTCCTCCACCCCAGCACCCTCGGAAGGGGATGCGACGAGATCGGCGTCGCCTTGCAGAAATTCAGTAACCTCGGAGACAGGTCCGAGGAAACCTTCGTCACCCTGGGCTGGGGCCTCAGCAACTTGGGAACCCTCAGCCGCCGCTGAGAGAGCCCCCACGGAAAGGACCGCGGCACACATGCCACTAATCAAAGCAGCAAGGGCCGGATCAACTCCAAAAGCAGTAGATGATTCAGGAGAGCCTGGTTCGTCAGACGCCTACGAAGAAAAAATGATTAGGTCATATCTTCAAGAAAAAGAAAACCACAACAAGGAGATGGCTCCAACATAGTCTTACCTCCGGTACATCGTCAGCATTTTTACCCCTCTCGGTAATAAGCAACCTACGAGACCTAACGACGGCTCTTTTCATAGAAAAAGTTGTTCTGCCGTCAGAAGACTCACGTCTGACTTGTTTACGTGAAGGACCAGGCACAGCGGGAGGCTGTCCTTTTCTCACTATTTCCTCTTGTGTAGCAAGCGACGGATCCTCTGCCAGTTCGTCTGGTGTGGCAAGCGGTTGACCCTCTACTTCTTCACCCCCAGAAGAAAGAGAGTCTTCGCTATCATGATCGTCATCCTCCTCAGCCGTCTCGGAAGATTCTGATTCAGGAAGGGGAGTCTGGAGCGCTAGTCGCTTCCTAGCCTTAGCCCCCTTGGGCTTTTCCTCTAAATCGGTACCCACGATAAAACTGGTACTCGGGTCGAAATTGACAGGAGGCTTGCTCGCCATAACATGATACAAGGCAGCCACGTACAAAATTTTCCTCGGCGCCTTAGTATCAGGGACTGAGAAGCTGGCCCGAGTATGATAGGCGTCATAATAATTCCACGCCCTGGCACCATCAAGAACACTACCTTCAATCCCAAGCAAGGGCTGGGACAGTCGAGGAATAACTGACTATAGCCAAATTGGCGAGAAAACCTACTAGGCAGGTAGGGCTCCAAGTACACATTATCGAGGTTACGATAAACCAGATGCACGGGGCGAATGTTGCGCAACCAAGTGAGCATCTTCATAGACAGAAAATGAGGAGATCCGGTACCTTCAAGGTGTACATCCCTCACTTCCTCATCAGAAAAATGAGGAACAGACACAAAAAAGCCACTTCCATCCACCCTCGCCAGCGCCCTTCGACAAGCTGGCATAGTACTGTATTCCCAAGGTTGGTAATGGCATTTGAAAAGGAAAGCGTCTTCATCTGTAGCATCTTCCGATGTTCCAGATCCTATTAAAGACTTGTAGTGCATCAACAACCACTCCATCAAATAGTGGTAAGGTAGCTCTATGCGCTCAAAGTCCAGCGTCTTCTTGCGGGCAATGTCCTTGGACGAGAATGTTCGAAGACCATGGTGTATGATACACACCATAGCCGGAAGAAGAGCCAGTCTAACTCCAAATACCAGCTTAACGGCAGGGAGAATGAAGTAGTGAATGATCCTCTCGATAGAACTTGCCCATCCCGAGACTACGCAGTTCCGTAGCCATATCATCAGAAATCCAGCCAGGAGCACTTTTTCAGACATCTACTTGGTACCGTAGTAAAAATAGCTAAGGGAGTCAGTCCAACTCTCGAATATGTCGCTATTGGACCGCGACTTCTTGACACTCAACATCAGGTCCTTTATCTCTCCCTGAGTTTGAGGGGTTCGAGGAATAACCTCACCAGAAGGGCCAACTTGAAAAAGATAATGGACCCAGGATGTGGTGTGGGGAGCGTTCCCTTCTGAGCTATCCTCCTTTTTATAGCCATCTGGTGACAAGTACTATGATGGCATAGCAACTCCTGGTACACCGCAACAAAACCTGGGATTCGTCGGTTCAGGTCCTCGAACTCCTCGTTCGGCAGGGTGTACACCTCAAAAGGCTCGTCCCCCCACGGAAGCTTGGAGACAGTGTACATCTCATAGAGAGCGAGCCCAAACTCCCCTTCGGGCGCGAAGAACGTCCCCGATCTCCGGTTATACATCTCCAAGAGCGCCATAAACAATGGCTTATTGATAGGAAGACCGTGACAGGTGCCCCGGATGGCATGATAGAGGCCTACCTCCCGCAGGAATGTCTCGTAGGTCTGCAGAACCAAAGTGGTCAAATGGGCCCACGTAGAAGTGGGGTTTATCCAGTTCAACAATGCCAATCTGTCGACGGGATAAGATTTTTTACGAACAAGCCGACTCAAGAAAGTATCAGCTTGAGTGAATATGAAGTTGGGACCATATACGTTCATGAAAGTGCCTGGGGTCAGTCCCATCATGTACCGACTGACGGAGTCCTTACCCACGTACGCTAACCCAATGTTCGGATTATAATGGATGTTGCCCATCAACATCCCTGATTGGATAGGAGTTAAGGTACCCACCATCATCCTGTCCAACAATACCATATTGAACCACGACAGAGGATAATGATGCTCCATGAGAGGAATATGGATCACCACCTCATCCAAAGAAAAATCCCAGTTCTCAGAGATCTCTAATACTCGAGGATTCTTTATGATTAAAGCGTCCCCGAAGAGGAATGAGGGCTTCAGGTATGATCCATCCAACCTTCCAGAATTTATCATGGCACGAAGATAATGGAGGGTCTGATTCTTGATGGCGTTCAACCTCCCCGAAGGCTCATTAGCAGGAAATTGGTTCAGCACGTACTTAACTAAGTCATCAAGATGCATGCCCAAGGCGAACTGATTCGAGCCAACCAGGAGTTCCCCCGCAGGATTTACCGGCAGATTCACTGAAGATAGACGAAAGAAACAAGATTAGAAGATAGTTAAAATAAGAAGCATTTGAAAGATCATTGGAATCTATGCGGCTCGGGTCGTCACAGCCTCATGCGGCTCTGAACTAGACAAGTCCATGCGATTCTGTTCATCATGGCCTTATGCGGCTCAGAGTCAGGCGAGTCCATACAAATCAAGTTCAGATGAGCTTATGAAGCTTCTGCGGTTTGGGTTCAGAAGGGCCTATGCGGTTCAAAGTCTACACAGACTCATGCGGCCCTGAACAGACAGACTCATGTGGTACAAGTTGAGTACGCTTATGCGGTCCAGATTCATACGAGCTGATGCGGCTACAAACAGATGAGCTTATGCGGTTCAAAAGTGAGCTACGCTCATGCGGCCCAAACCGAAAGTATACACGCGGTTCAGATCGAGTATGACAAGCCCATGCGGCCCCCTGGGCGAAGTGCTTATGCGGTCATATCGACGAACCTCATATATGCGGCTTATGCATAAATTATGCAACAGAGACATGGCAATTAGGGTTCTGGGGCAACGCCCTTACCAGTAATAAGTGGGTGAACATCGGGGTAAACAGAGTGAACAGCAGTCGGCGGAGGAGCGGCCACGTTCGTCGCCACAGTCGCCGTAGAAGCGACTACCTTGCCCTTCGCAGCCTTCGACACAGCAGCCTTCTAGGGTGCCATAGATGCTTGGGTGAGAAAGGAGTTAGAACAGCAAAAGATCGAAGTTGAGAGAGAGAAAAGAAGATTTTCCAGAACGAAAGTGTTCCTATTTATAGACAAGGAAGGAACACCTCGATCCACGTGCAACACAATGATCGACTTTTCGGTCATCGAGGCAAAAACGGTAGAATAATAGCCTGACTCTTGGGATCCTGGCCTAAAAAAGCGGCTCTTAAGATCTGACAGCAAATCAAGAGCATTAAATGCAGAAGATTTACAAAAGATTTACACACGTGGCAGGAAGACGTGGTAAGGAACTCATGTAGCTAAACAGCCCATGCGGCTCAGAAAGTTATGCGGCTGAGGTAATCATGAGGCTGGAAAATTCCATACGGCTAGGACAGAATATATCCCTGCAGCTCTCGCATAATCATGCTTCTTATTCAAAGTATTTCAATTTTGTAAATTAAAAACTTTGAAGGGGGTCTTGTAGAAGCATGAAAAAGAAAAAAGAAATGGTCCATGCGGTCAAAGAGCCTCATGCGGCTCGGAGGACCCATGCGGCTCAAGAGTCCCATGCGACTCAAGCACATAGGCAGTTCGAGTAAACTCCATGCGGCCCAGAGAGAGAGGCCACGTGGCATTCAAAACAGCTGTGCCCCACGTCTGGATACATTTAATGCTCTGACGGCTTACATCTGACAGATTGCAGACCTGACATAAAGTTGTCATAATGACTGACACGAAAAGCAGTATTTTCCTAGGAAATGTGGAAAATCTTCACCAAAGTGGCACTGTCTACCAAACTCCGAGGCAAGCTTATGCGGCCCGATTAGACAGTCCATGAGAGAGATCCATGCGGCTCGACCATAAAGGCCCCCATGCGGCTCGGCCATGAAGAAACCCATGCGGCTTGGTCAGGAAGACCCCTATGCGGCTCAGCCATGAAGACCTCCATGCGGCTCGGTTATGGATATATCCATGCAACTCGGTCATGACAACCTTCATGCGGTTCAAGTATAGAGACTTTTCATGCGGCTCGGCCATGAACTCCTTCATGCGGCTCGGTCATGACAACCTTCATGCGGCCCAAATATGAACACTCCTCATGTGGCTCAACAATGATGACAGGACACGTGTCATAAAGCCAATCAAATCTTGGGTCAAATCCCAATAATCTGGGACACGTGGCAGGAGATTGACTTAAAATTATTCATTTAGATTTGCAGACATCAGCAAATCATCATGGTGAAGATTTATTGCAATCAACATTTATTATTGATGGGATTTGGCATAATCCACATTAATGGTCCAGATCCTTCACACTCAAGACTAATAGCCCAGATTGATCAATCACCAGGCCGCCGCCACTTGAAGAATGGGTAATCATCCAAACCCTAATGATGCCGCCACTATTATAATAGCAAGGTGCCATTCCCTTGCAATAGAGAGGCTCCCCTCCCCGAAAATCAAAAAGAAAATACAGAAAGATCAATCTAGAGAGAGAGAAGCCAGAAGAGAAATACGAGGAGAGCAAGAAGAGTGTTTCTTCGTCAACGCCAAGTATCTCGTCCCAAGAGCCAAGGCTACATCCGATCGTCCTAGGAGTAAGGCAGAGCTGCCGTCGCTTTTCCGAGCCTCTACCGTCACCCCCCAGAATCAAAAATAAACAATTGTACTTAGATTGCTGTACCTAGATTTTTGTCCCTAGGCTTTCTTTGTACAAACGAGTTTGTAACGTGAAGTAGAAGTTCAGTCCTCCCATAAAGCTGTACTGCTCTTTTACATTTCATGGCAAACATGACTGTCAGTGGGCCCCGTTGACTGTTACACGGGCTCCTGGCGGAAAGTTGTATAGAACCACCCGCATCCAGTCCTCCAGGGCTAACGGACAGGGTGGGTCATTAAAATCTCCCTCTGAAGATCCCGAGCAGGTGCTTTTACTAGCCACGAATCAGGGAGCAAACATGATGCCTAAGCACCCGTGCATGCGGGATTCCCAAGTTCACAAGTTGGGTACAAAGGTAGAGAAGCTTCCTACCGACTTGCGTGACATGATTACTCACAAGCGCAAGATGGTAGCTTCAGCAAGCAATGAGTCCCTCTCGGGGCGTCGTTGTACCCAAGTCATCATCAACTGCTACTGCGATATATCAGCAGCACCTGTAGGTCGGTAGTCAGTTTTCCAGTGACAGCAGCAGCCAGCACCAGTCCAAATTCCTGGGGACGAGGCATTTCCTTTTGCCTCCTGTAATTCAACTCAAAAAGTTCCTCCTGGCAAGGGAGGAAAGAAGACAGGCTCTTCCAGCCCGGCCATCTTGGCTAGTATTGCAAGAAGACCCTCATCTGGGGGTTTCCATCAACCACAGGGGGTATCTATTTAGGCACTCGATCCAAAAAGAAGCTTTCGGAACCCTGGGGTGCACCTTCAGCCTTCTTGAGAGTAGATGAAGCTGGAGGTAGCAGCCCCCTCAATGTATATGACAACCCGGTGTACCAAGAGCTCACATAGGGGGTAAAGATCCTCCAGAACTCTGCAACAGAATCCGATTTTCCTGAGGCAACTTTCTGCACAGGGGGTAGCACCCCTTCCGAGTCTGACGAAGATGATATTCTGACATTCCCTGACGATTTTTCTATACAAGGGTACGGCACCGAGAGTACCTCTGCCACAATTCCTTCCACTTCTACCCACGTTAAGACAGTCTTTATGGCTGACGATGATCATGAAGCACCTTCTGACGAACAACGACTAGAAGTGCTGGAAGCCATGCTCTTATCCTTGCTCAAGTCCGTGGACGAGATCAAAGCCGCCTTGCCAGCTCAACCAGCAAGGATGCCTGGAAAAACAAGCTTAGGACCCACAGTCAACGCAGACTCCAACATGACCGCCCCACCTTTGGGTGATGGTCCTTTAGCAGCATCCGTTCCTTAAGCTGCAGCTGAAGCCAAAGAGGCCAGGAGGGAAGTCCAGGAGCTTTGGGCAATGTTCACTGCCCGAGACTCCTCTCGGGATCTCAGAATACGACAGCCATATCCCGTTGCTTGGATAGATGTGCCTTTTCTACCGCGGTACAAGCTGTTCCATATCGATTCTTATGATGGGAAGATCTCTGCTAGTCAGTACATGACTTACTTTGAAGTCACAACTAACCACTTGTCGTATAGTGATGCCATCCTAACACGACTATTCATCGGAGCATTGGAGGGGATCACGTTCGACTTATACCACAACCTTCCCGACAACTGTATTCACTCTTTTGACGGCTTCAAGAATATATTCCTGGAGAGATTCAATAAAGTAGGGCATGATGTGATGATGTCATCTCTCATTGACGTCGTTCAGGAAGAGAAGGAGCCCACAAGGAACTATATTGAGCTGTTCCGCCATGAGATTGCCCTAAGGCAATCCCGAGAGCTCCTTGATTGAAATCTGCCAAAAGAAGCTGCTTCCTGCAATTAGCCTCTGGATGGGTGACGATCAGTTCAGGGATTGGACAACCTTTATCATAAGTGCTACCAACGTAGAGACAAAATTGAAGAAGGCTCGACAGTTTGGATTACATATCCTAGATGGAGAAAATAATGGCAGACGTCCTGGGCCCACCTCCAGTAACAGCAATAGTGGTGCAACCACTAACTGGGACAACAAGGGCAAACAGGCCATGGTCACTGATGCGACTCAAAAGCCCGAACAAAAATAGACGGAAGGTTCGTGGCCCAAGATTAACTACTCATTTGAGGATAGTCATGTCAAACCTATCTTCGACATGCTCCTGTAAGAGGGTAGGACCCAGCTCCCTCCACCAAGACATGAGTCCCGAGCATCAGAAATGGAGGATCCAAAATACTGTCACTTCCACCGCTATGTCCATCATGCCATTCATGATTGCTTCCAATTGAAGCGGTACATTTAGAGTCTTATCGACTCAAAAGCTCTGTCGATAGACTTTGAAGAGATTACCGTGGCGGCGAACATGGTATCTATTCAGTTCGGCAATTTCCCTCTGACAAGCACTCCAATTGGGATCATACTTGTCCCTCGAGCAACGATGAAGATTACTAATCTTCCACCCGTCCGTAGCCAAACATATGGATAGGTACCTCTCACCACATCGCGAGAAGAGATCATGTGCGTGCATCCAGACTTGGTGCCTGAAGTTAACCAGGGGGTGTCGTCGCCTACCAACAAGAAGAAGGGCAGGAAGTCTAGATCCTGCCACACAATTTCAGCCGAAACTGAAGAAACTGTAGATATTGTTACCCGGTCTGTCACGACCCGCACCCTAGAGTAAGGACACGAGAAGTGGGTACGTCCAGCCTACGCCGCAGTGTCGGCGGTAGAACGCTGTCCTAGGTTACTATCTAATCAACAACTCACACAATTATATAATGTACTTGTCAAACCTAAACTCCGAACGGAGGACAAGTATAGATAATGAAATCTCAATCACAATCTAAGCACGATAAGATAACACATAAGTCTATAACTAAAGACTAAACAACAACATTTATAAACTAATAAATAATAATATCTCAAACAAACTCATATCTCAAGTTATTACAATTCAAGTTTTAAAATATAAAAACTAAACCAAGTCTACTAGCTAGTCTTCCGATCACTCCTGAGTGTCGGGGCCATAGGTAGCTAAGCCATCTCCTGCTCCAAGGCAAGTAGGGTAATTGTCCTCAGGGTAATCATTTGTAATATTTTCAACAGGTCCAGTCAGGACAGGAACGAGTACAATTCATCAAAAAAATTTTAAGTAAATGACAGAGAACTATAAAGCAGTTATAGACAGTTTTATTGATGAATCATGGCTGTTTTATACAGGTAATGATATAGAGAACAGTTAAGGTACAAGGAAAGGAAAGTAACTAAAGAAGAAGAAAAACATGGCAATGAAGATTGTAAATATAATCTAGCTGAACTAGAGTAGCATGATATAAGTCCAGACAGTATAATAAGAGTCATGTGTGAGTCCAGACAATGTAATCTAATACCAGATAATTCCAACACAAGATGAGTCTGGTATAAGGTGAGTCCAGTCAGTGATCAAATGTTCCAGGTTGTGTCCAGCCTATACTCTAACAGTGTGTTTTAAAATATCGGGATTGACATGTGAACGGCTGTAGGTATTACGGCACACCGCACACTCGGCCAAGTGTGGGATGGCTATCGTTCTAGTATAATTCCAAGGAAGTTGTTCCAGTATTTGGGTATATTCACATGCCTATTCTAATATTTTCCCGTCCAACAAGTACAAGTGAATCCATAACCCGACACGAAAATAGGTATAAGTCCAGCCAGTACACGAATGGTTCCAGTAAATGATTCCAGGGTGGTTCCAGTAGGTGGTTCCAGAAATAGAGGCCAGATACGAATAAGTGAGTGTCGCATAAAATGGATCTAGTAATATCAAATCGTGTTTGTAATATAGAATCAAATAGAACTAGCTACAACTGAAGTACAGTAAACGACAAGTAAATGGATGAACTATCAGAGAATGTACTCGCCTGATACTCTGAAAAGAGTAGTATAATAACAGATGTCAGCACCAGAGTCACAATGTCCTAAATAAGGCAGTACAGGTTATAATATGTTTAAAACAAGGTAAATGATGTTTACAATACAATCTAAATGATTTCTAGGTCAAACTAGGTCAAAGTCAACTCTAAGTCAAACTTGGTTAACTGTCTAGGTCAAACTAGGTTTAAGTCAAACTTGGGTCAACCATGGTCAACACTCTAGTCAAACTAGGTCGATCCTAGTCGATCAAGTCTCACTAGGCCTAACCAAGCCTAGGCTAGCAAGCACACATCAATACAAGTCACACTTAGCCTAAAATAACCCAACACTCTTATGAATATATATTCCATATACCATAGGCTATACTACCTAGGCTATAAGCCAAATTAACATATAGACAATACACACATTTCTATTTCCATGTATCTATATACACATTATTTATATATATCAATATGTAATATCTATTTTACATTACATACATCACACTAGGTTATATATTATATATATATATATATATATATATATATACATATATAGAAAGATGGAGAATATATATGTATGTGTGTCTTGACCAATTTGTGTGTCTGTGTAGAAGCATAGAAAAGAATAAAAAAAGGCCTATGCGGCTCCGACAGAAGGATCCCCATGCGGCTCAGGATTCCCATGCGGCTCAGAAGTCCATGCGGCTCAGGAGTCCATGCGGCTCAAGGATCCTTGCGGCTCAGAAAAGAAGCTAAGTGCCCTTCAACAGTTCTTCTTTACATTCAGCTGCATTTAATGCCCTGACGGCTGCTCTGACAAATAAACAGCTATAACAGCTCTGACATAAGGACGTAATAATGACTCTGACATGATGGCGTGATCCTAGGAGAGAAAAAAATCCTTACAGCTGGCAAAATCTACCAAGTCCCGAGGCCACTCCATGCGGCAGCTGCACTTATGCGGCTACCCATCTGCATGCGGCTGTCTATCCCCATGCGGCTGTCTATCTGTATGCGGCTGCCTATCCCCATGCGACTGCCCATCTGCATGCGGCTGCCTATCTCCATGCGGCTGCCCATCCCCATGCGGCTGCCCATCCCCATGCGGCTGCCCATCTCCCTGCGGCTGTCCATCCATATGCGGCTGTACACTTCATGTGGCCGAAAGGACCATCTATATGCGGCTCTGCCCGGACGGTCCAGTTGAGATACGTGGCGCTCTCCACGATAATTGAGACACGTGACAGTCTTATCTTCCCTGGAACTATGGGTGCTAACAAATTCCAACAAAATTAGATTTGTTGCGATCGTCATAATTGTCCAGATCAAATCAAATCAAGCAAATTGGACACGTGGCAGGCTATCACAAATTACGAATATTCATGGCAATCAATATTTATTGCCCACAGAGATTTGATACAATCACATTAATTACTCAAATTTATTATATTCAAGATGAATGGCCCAGATTAAGGGATTCTTAACCGCCGACTTCTGAAGGAGGGCAATCATTGGCAAACCCTAATGAGCACACCCCATTCTTATAAATAGCAAGGTGTTATTCCCTTGCAGGCAGGCAAAGTAGAAGGGGACGGAGAGAAAAAAAGACTGCAGGAAAAAGAGAGAGCACTACAGAGACATCTAGAGATCAAGCAGCAGAGGGCACAAGAGAGTCTCCCCACACGTCTAAGAGCATTTCTTCACCAGAGCCAAGACTACGTCTGATCGTCCAAGGAGTAAGGCAGAGCGGCCGTCGCTTTCCCGAGCCTCTATCGTCATCCCCAGAATCTAAACTAAACAATCGTACTTAGATTGCTGTACCTAGGTTTTCGTCCCGAGGCTTTCTTTATACGAGCGAGTTTGTATTGTGAAGTAAAAGTCCAGTCCTCCGATATAATTGTTCTGTTCTTTTATAATCAATGGCAAAATGATGGCGACTCTGCTGGGGACTAACTTCTCCACGGCTAAGGAGTTGGTGATGCAATCAGACGCAGCCAAACTTGGCTCCACTCAACAAATGCTGGTCGCCCAGTTCGACCAAAAGGCATTTGAAAAAATGCTCTCCGACGGGACCGCTGGCCCGGTCCAGCGGCGAGCCCACACGAAGAAGGCCCGCAAGGAGTGGAGACCCAAGTCATTCGCTCTTCCCCAAGCTCTGGACGGAGTACTCTCTACTACCCAAGACGGCGAAGGCAACTCTTATGCGGCCCCACTTCAAGCCATAGAGGACTCTGCTGTCCCCAAGTCGGGCAGAGAAAAGCACTATGATGCTGGACTTGCAGGGGCAAAGGGTGATTCTATGTGCTCCAGGAAGAAGCCGCATGGAGAAGACTTATGTGGCTGAGACTTCCAGCCGTATGAAGAAAGCCCATGCCAGCCGCATGAAGACTGTTGATTCCAGCCGTAAGCTGTCTGCTCCACGCGGCTCAGGCTCAGTCTTCGATCGCCTCTCCTATGTTCCTGATCTCTCATGCTCCCGAGAAAATATGTCTGACTCTCTGCAGCACCACTTAGACTCTTTCTACTATGTGCCCTTACGCACTAGAGTGAAGAAGTCCAAGGCAGCGCGAGCTTGGCAAGCTCAGTCTGCTATCCCGATCTCTGACCATCCGAGCGATCCATATACTGTTATGCGGGCCTCTGATGGAAAGTTGTACAGAACCACTCGAGTCCAGCCCCCGGTGGCAAACGGACAGAGTGGTTCCCAAAAGTCTCCCAAAATCCAGGGAGCAAATATGGTTGTTCCCGACCCATTCGACTTGCGTGAGGTTATCCTCCACAAACGCAAGAAAAGAGAAAAGGCCTCGGTGTGCAAGGAATCCTCCCACGGACATCACTGCACCCAAGTCATTGTCAACTGCTGCTACAACAAGGCGGTAGCACAAGCAGATCGATGGTCCATCGTCCGACGGTTGCAACGCCCGAGCTTAGAAGATGAAGTGCTCCTCGTCTCCTCCTGTAATTCAGACCTGAAGATTTCTGACAGCGGGAGAGGAAAAAATAAGTGGCCCCAGCCCGAAAATTTCAACCGACGTAACCAAGAGACTTTCTTCTAAGCAGTTGTCTACCACCGTTACAGGAGGAGTTTACCAAGGTACCCGCTCAAAGACGAAATCTGTCGCACTTGGGGATTCGTCGTCCACACTTGGAGACACTGGAGCTGGGGGTAGCACTCCTCCAAATATCCCTGATAATCCAGTATTCCAAGAGGATAATCCGGACGCAGCAAATCCCGACGTCCCCGAGGACGTCCACAACTCTCAAGACGAGGCAAGCTCTGAAGCTGGGGGTACCACCCTTTCTGAGTCTGAACTAGAAGAGAATATCCCCACATACCCTGACGACTTCTCTGTACGAGAGTACGACTCAGAGGGCACGTCCTCTACCGTCCCTTCCACCTCTCATCACATAAGGACGGTATTCATGACGGACAGCAACCAAGAGGGTCCCAGTGATCGCCAACGCATCGATACTATGGAGGCCATACTGCATGCTTTGGTCAAGTCTGTGGACGAGATCAAGGCGGCCATTCCCACTCTGCAAGGAAGGATACCTGGCCAAACAAGCTTGCGTCCCGCGGTCAATACGGACTCGAACTCAGCTGCACCAAACCCGGGTGATAATTCTCCTGAAATATCGGCCCCTACCACTGCAGAAGAGGCCAGGGAATCAAGAAAAGAGGTCCAAGAGCTCTGAGCCATGTTTCAAGCACGAAAAACTTGCCAGGACCTCAGGGTACGACAACCGTATCCTGCCGCGTGGAGAGATGTTCCCTTCCCACCAAAGTATAAACCATTCCACATCAATCCATATGACGGAAAGACATCTGCAAGCAGATATATCACCTACTTCGAAGTCACAACCGACCATCTGCCCCATGACGACGCCATCCTTACGCGGCTGTTCATCGGAGCCTTGGAAGGGGTCGCCTTCGACTGGTACCTCAACTTGTCGAACAACTGCATCCACTCCTTCACCGGTTTTAAACGCATGTTCCTAGAGAGGTTTTATGAAGTAGGATAAGACGTGACAATGTCCACTCTCATGGACGTTGTTCAGGAAGCAAATGAGGTAACAAGAAATTATATCGAGCGGTTTTGCTAAACCGCGATGAAGCTGCCTTCCAGCAACCCTGATTCCTCTTTGATCGTAATTAGCCAAAAGAGACTACTTTCTACAATCAGCCTCTGGATGGGCGAAAGCCAATTCAGGGATTAAAAGACGTTCACCATCAGTACCACTAGCACAGAAGACAAGGTGAAGAAAGCCCGCCAACTGAGATTACACATCTCGGATGGGGAAGACAAGAAAAAATGCCCTAACGTCAACAACAACAACGGTGGTAATTCCTCCAACAACCGAGACAACAAGGGCAAGCAGGCTATGGTGGTCGACATAGCTGTCACGACCCGCACCCTAGAGTAAGGGCACGAGACGTGGGTACGTCCAGCCTACGCCGCAGTATCGGCGGTAGAATGCTGTCCTAGGTCAACATACATCTAACAATATATCTCTAAACAGTTTATACTCCCCGAATGGGGATGACATAGCAGTAAATGAACTCAATCACAACTAAGGAAGAGATAACACGATATGAAATAGGACTGAAGGAAAAATAGATAATAAAGTAGTCTAAGATAATCCCAGCAATATCCAGAGTACAAACTCAGCTACAGAATGAAAGAATATATACAACTCAGAAACTCTGATCAGAAAATTAGTCTAGCTAAACATGTCTCAAGGCAACATAAAATAAGATAAGCCTAACTAGACTAGTCTAGGCAATGGGGGTGATGTCCTCAGCTGGAGCTGGGTCCTCCTGAGAGTCCAGCTCGCAAGTGTCATCTAAGGCTGCCTCGTAGAAGGTATCCAGATAGGCCTCCTCCTCGTCCTCTGTAATATTTTCAACAGGTCCAGTCAGGACAGGAGCAAGCACAGTACATCTCAACAGTTCATAGCAGGTTAGAAAATATAATCATGCAGTAAAGTAAGATACAGGTACCGAAAGAAATGCGGTATATAAACAGAGAGAGAACTGTAATAGAAATATCTACTATAAATAGAGAACTAACATGTGGCTAGTGAGTCAGAGTACAACATAGACATGTAAATGGCATGGGATGATTCTGATGCTATACTATGGAATGATTCTGATGCTACACTACTTATGTATTATTCATATGTCCACTTCTACTCCTCCGTACCCCCAATCAATACACAAGGATCCAACTAGGTTGTGTTATGATTCCATGCAAAGGCCCCCGAAGGGTGGTACATGGAAGTCCCATAAATAGGGATTCTAGGAGATTCTAGGATACCCAGTTAATGGGATAAGGATTCTAGGAGACTCTGTGATCATAAGAGTATATGTCACAAGTAATCAAAGAACCAATGAAGCATAGTGATATGCCATGTAAGTGAAACGCACAGAACATGTAGTACCCAATGCTCCCTAAGGATAACATCTCAAGAAGGGATCCATATAGTACCAATCCGTGTGACCAACGTGACAGTAACAAGTAAAGTAATTTAATGCAGGAAATAATTCTAAGCAGTATATGAAATGATCAGAGAATGTACTTGCCTGGTATCTAAGTGTCCAATATAAAAGTAATGTTCGAGGAGTGGTGTCTGGCTCCTAATCAGAACAACACAAGTCACAACAAGTCTAAAATGGTAAATTGAAGTTCTACTATGCATTCTACATGAATCTAGGTTAATCTAGGCCAAAGTCAACTCTTGGTCAACTCTGGTCAACCCTAGAAGTCAAACTAGGTCAAATAAGGTCTAACAAGTCTACACTAGTCTAGCAAGTCTATTCTAGGTCTAATCAAAGCTATACAAGCCCAATCTAGGCTCACTAGTCAAACAGACACACACAGGCCATAGGCTATATCATGCCTATTAGCCAACCCATAATACAAGACAACATGACATTACCTATATCTATAATACTACACATTTTGATATATCTACATAACACATGTATATATTACACCACCATAATATATATATATTTTTTTTCCACCATAATATATATATATATATATTTATATATATATATATTTTTTAAATATATATATATATATATATATATATATATATTTTTTTTTTTTTTTATATATATATATATATATATATATATATATATATATATTTATATATATATATATATATATATATATATAAATATATATATATATATATATTTTTTATGTAAATATATATATATATATATATATATATATATATATATATATATACACACACAAACTTACATTATATATATATAGATACATATATTAGAGTATACATTACATATATACTTACATTAGGAAATAGGATAGGTATATAGAGAGGGTGTGTATGTGTTAATAAAAATATGGCAAAAACCTGTGTGTTAATGTTCCACAGGAATGAAAATGTGTGCAAAAAAGGGAATCAATAGTTCAGGTCCAGGAAACCTGGGAGGGAATCCTATCTCAGGTTCATCATGAATTCAGTGAAGAGTAACTCATTTCCAGGTTATAAGAGAAGGAAAATCAGAAATAGTAAAGGGTATTAGGAAAACCAGTGGTGTACATTGTGTTCATGTGCCAAAGGAAAGAAATCAGTGTATTATCAAATGGAAATTAGTGAATAGGAAATCTGGAAACACATTTAACAGTTAACATTTGAATCAAAAATCAGTTGACAATTTTACTATGAAACAGTGAGCTAATACATGTCTAAGAGTTCACATTAACATGATCATTCAAGTTTAGTTTAAGGGAAGGAATCATTTCTCAGTTGAAACCATGTGACAGTTCATTAAGGACTGAAATAAAATGACAGTTTATATTTTAAACAGTTGACAGAAAAAGATAACCCAATCCATCATTTCCACAATGAAACAAAACAATACAAGTATGAGCAATAACAGTTCAATTGATAATCCAAAAATCCAGTTTGAAACTGGGATTCAAAGCCCAAAAATCAGTGAGCTATTCAGTTAAGGAAGAACAATGGTATCAGTCACATTTTGAATCAACTCAATGTTCAAAAACCCCATTCACAACCAAAAGCTAAATTCGAAATGAAATATTTCAATAATGTGGATCAGCACATATGTGGAGGGGTGATTTACAGTGAAGAAAACATCAAACAACCAGGAAAACTAATTTTCAGGAATTGGAAAAACAAGTATCAGGAAATGGGTTTCAGTGAACAATAGTTCCTTACTGAAATTCGAACTCTTATCCATTCATTCAACTAACAAATGAATCCCCTACTTCCTAAACAGGATATTTGATGAGTAGTAATTAAATCATAACATATACATGCTATAAATCATCAAACTAAATTCGAACAAGGAAAAATAAACAGTGAACAAATCACTGATACATGATAATATCTGAATGTATCAGCCAAGCCTTGCTGTATCATTCGAATCCCAAACTTCCACATAAAAACTTAACTTAATCATGTAAACTAATTATACATACATCATAAGACATGTTAGGATCTGAATTGATAAATAAAAACACTATTTAAAACATATTAAAACTGAAAGAAACTGGGAACCCATATACACACTGCACGCACACAGTTCACGAATAGTGCATACACGAATTCATGTCCGACACGACACGAGGGTTCATGACACTTGACAAACCTCGTGTCAGTCACGAGTACGACACGTGTGTCGAAATTTGTGCGTCGAAGTTTAGTATGTACAGCACACCAAGCCCCGAGTAGCAGGGCAATATTCTGCCAGTGCGCGCGCGTGTGTACACCGCGTGTCCACGTGTCAATTCTGACACGACACAACATGACACAGAGACACCCCCATTCAAAGAGAAATGCATAAGCGACATCAAAAACAATTTTCCTATTCAAATAGATTGCACAAAAGAATCAAAATGCCCTTTGAGGCATTTCGACAAACACTAATGAACAGTTCCTGATACGTGTCCAAAACAGACACGAAACCTATGAAACTCGACACGAAACCAATGCAACCACCTAGGGGACTCCTAGGGCTTCCTACATGTATAAAGAAATCGAAATTTCAGCGAGTATTAAAGAAGTTACCTATAGATGAACTTTCTAGAAAATTCCCCTTTGATGAGCTCCTCTCCTTGATATCCCAATCCAACAAATGAATAACAAACTGAAATAAAACTCCAATAACAGCAAGTATAGGTATATTAAAACCTAATAAAAGAGATTTAAATGAAAAAGGATATGAAATGGAATTTCTATGGATTAAATGAAATAGGAACAAACCTCTTTCTAAACTTGATCTTTCCTAAAAAGAGGCAACCCTAAACTAAGAGAGTATTTATAGAGTGGGGTTCCCTATGAAGATATGGTGGCCGACCAAATAATCTAGGGCTATCGTTTTGTAATTCTTGGGCTTTGGGCCAATCTACAATGCTATGACCTAAGTTGATTTATTAAAGGTTCTAAAACATAAGTCATGACTTATGACTTTCTAATTCCTATTGCTAACTAGAGTCTATTGCCCAAACCAAGGTTTAGCTTAGGTTAGACTAGAGTCATATAACCTAACCAAGTCCGTACTAACTAGGGTTAGCTTCTAGGTTGGTCTACAAGGGTCAAAACTAGTCAAAGTCAACCCTCATCCAAACAATTCCAAAATAATTCCTAAAAAATTCCCATAAATTCAAATAAATTCTAATAAATTTCAAATTACCCCAAAATGTCAAAAATACCCATAAACTAGAAATATGGTAGTGACAAATCTACCCTCTTTAAAAGAATTTCATCCTCGAAATTGAAAGGCGAAAAACAACTGATGAGAAGGATAGAAAGTATACCTCACGGTCCAAAAAGATATGGGTAGCGCTCGCGCATCTCATCCTCCCGCTTCCAGGTAGACTCTCCTGAAGAATGATGCCTCCATGCGACGCATACCAAAGGTATCACCTGGTTCCTCAGAACCTTCTTACGTCGATCCAGAATCTCCACTGGCTGCTCTGGATAGCTGAAAGAAGGCCCAACCTCAATCTCTGAATGATTGAGCACATGGCTAGGGTCAGCCACGTACCGTCTTAACTGTGATACATGGAATACGTTGTGGACCCCCACTAGCACAGGCGGCAAGTCTAGCCTGTATTATCACTACCACATTTTTGACTTGAGGGTATTTTGGTCATTTTGACTTTTTGGTGATTTTGAATTTTTATTATTTAAATATGTGCTAATTGTTGGTTTGAGGCTTGACCTAGAAACTTAGCCTAATCTAGATTAGCCTTGAATGATTTGGTTAACTAGTCATGAGATAATTACTAATATCTAGATATTATAGGAAGATATGTTACTCTAAGATATTTATAGAAAGTAGCCTATGACATTTTGAACCAATGGAAATGCCTAGAATTTGTTGGACAATCCTTAGCCACTCATCAAGACCTAAAACCTAGCCCTAATAAATCTATGGCAGCCATTAAACACCCCCTCCCCCTTCCTATAAAACAATCCTATTAAAAACCTTAGCCTCTCTTTACAACCCTTTAGAACCCTAATAGTTCCTTCTCAATTTTCCTTTCCTAATATCCAAATCAAGCCCAAATTGATTCAAATCAATTGCATCATAACCCTCTACCACAGTGGGAGCTAGTAGAGGCTTGCTAGCTAGGATTTGGGATCGTTTTGATCGATTAGAGTTTGAAGGAGAACCCTCAACCTCACACCCTTTTCATTGAGAATCATTCTCAATAGGTAAACCTATGTAAACCTTGTAAAATTGTGTTTTATTTTCATAAATTCATGCATATAGGTATACCCTAGCTGTAGGAATAGTTTGGTGCTAGGTAGTGTCGATTTCGTGTCCGTATCGGACACGTATCAGTAAATTTAAGAACGTGTTCGACGAAATGCCTGTGAGAATAAAATGTTATTAATTTCAAAAACAAATTGAAAGGAAATTTAGGTCTTGAATTGTAGATCATAAATCCAGAGGACTGGGTCAAAGTTTTGGTGTCCTCGTGTCCAAAATAGACACGCACACACACGTGCAGACACGGTAGCAGTGCCCTGCTGCCACATGTGTCGTGCTCACTGCACAGACCTTGTGGACCTACCAAATTTGGTGTGGGACTCGGGACAGTGACTGACAAGTCACTTCCTAAGTTTCAAGACTCCTAGTGTCGTATCGGACACAGAAATTAACTCGCACTGAGACTGTACTGTACTATGCGCATGAATTTTTCCTACTGATACGGTCTTCGCATCGGACACTAACACGCTTTAGACTCGATACAGAGTGTTGAATCTCTAGCCTGAGACCTCAGCTACATATGGACACGTGTACGAGACCCCACGTGCTTTGTGTCGTGACCTAGGTCGATTGACATGGCAGCACGAGCCTGTGCATAAACTGTGCACTGCTAAATTCGAATCCAATTTTTCTATTGCCTTGGACACTTCGTGTCCACTCTAGTAGACACGAATCATACCCCCTAGACCCATGATACTTGGTACATACACTGGTACACCTGTTCGTGAATTTAAATGATTTAATTTGGGTTTCGAAGGATAGAATTTCATGTATCAGTGTTCTTAAAAATCAGTTGGTTTCCTTATGAAACTGTCAATGGATTTAAAACCCATTTCCCTGATGATTTGATGTTAAAATAGTTTAGAAGTTATTTTGTATATGTATGTAAGCCTGTTGTAAAATTCTGTGGGTTGATTTTGAGTTTCGAATGGGAAACATTTCATGTATCAGTCGAAATTCAGTTTGGATACATGTTAGTTCAGTTGGGTTTTAAATCTGAAATAAGATTCCTTGAATCAATGATTAGCTAAGATGAAAACCTGAGTTCAGTTAGGAATTTACTGAGAATTCCTGAGATGTTGTTTTAAACTTGATATTAGTTAGGATTTAAACCGAAAGTGAATTTGATTACTGTTAATCAATAACTGAGAGTTCATGGGGAGGTGGGGTTTTGAGTTTTGTTATCAAATATTAAACTGAGATTGAAGGGTTAAAACTGAATGTGAGATTAATGTTGGTTTAGAATTAACTTGAAATATAAACCTGAGTTTATGATCCATTTCCTATACACTGTTTCCCTACATCCTGTCACTAGTAATCATATACACACACATTGCATACAAATTTCTTGTACCCTGAATTTCAGCAAGATGAAGGAAACCTGGGAACATTCACTCCTGTCAAATGAACCACACTGAATCCTATTCCTGGGGAACTAAGGTTATACACCCACTGTTGAATACTGGGGTTTCACTTGTAAAGACTGCACACACACTCCCTAAAATTCTGAACCACAGAACCTTAAGACTCCTTGCAATAAAATTGAACCTGAGATTATATTCCTGTACACAAAAATACCTGTCCCCCCTTAACATGTTGTATAGGTAAGCACACAGCCACACAAATCTGAGATTTTAGTATATTGATTGGGTTTTCTCTCTCACACTGTTATCATGTGCAGTCCTCACATTTCAGACACTTAGTTCTAATTCCTATTACACCATATACTGGAACACATAGGTTCTAGGCAATATACACGCACCCCTTTTACTGAAATTTCATATTTTCCTATTGTCACACACTCTCACATCTCACAAAATTCCACACACACATATTACACTTTCTAAAATTTTTTCTTCCCATTTTAATATATGTTGTATAGGTATGTTTACATGTATCTAGTTTCCTACATAGCTATAGTTATATTGAATGTGTATGATTCCTATATGTAATATAATGTGAAATAGATATTACTATTGGTATACATATTATATGTGTATATAGATATATAGTGTATTGGCCTATATGTGATATGGCCTATGGCCTATAACCTAGGTACATAGTCTATGGTAGCCTTGTGTTGTCTTGTGTATATAAAATATACACATGTGTAGAGTCCTATAGACTGGTGTATGGTGTATACTAGCTAGGTTAGACTAGTTAAGACTAGTTAGACTTGCTAGACCTAGGTTTGACTTCTTAGTTGACCAAGAGTTGACTTTGACCTAGTTTGACCTAGATTCATGTAGAATGCATAGTAGAGCTTCATTTTATCATTTTAGATATGTTGTGACTTATATTGTTCTGATTAGGAGCCAGACACCACTCCTCAGGCAGTGTTTCACTCAGACATTCAGGATGTCAGGCGAGTACATTCTCTGACCGTTTCATACTTATTAGAACTTATATTCCTGCTCTAGATTTACTTTACTTGCGTGTTGACATGTCGATAACACGGATTAGTACTATATGGATCCCTTCATGAGATGTTATCCCCCTCAGGAGCATCAGGTATTTCATGTCTGTGCGTTTCACTTACATCATGTATCTTCATGCTTCACTAATCATGCTCGCTCTGTATTCATGTACTCTCATATTCGCAGAGTCCCCCATGAATCAATTTTACGTGTGCTCTCATCACGGTGGCAGTGAAATCTTGAACCTTAACGTAACATGTCTGGATCCTTGTGTATTGGTTGGGGCTGGGGGAGTAGAAATAGCATGTGAATAATTCCAAATAATATAATCTTGAACCACCTCTCATGAATCACCTCTACCTGTTCACATGTCTAGCTTGTACTCTGATTCACTAGTCACTGATAGTTCTCTACCTATAGTAGATATTTCCATTACAGTTATCTCTTTTACTTTATGTACTTTCCTTCAGTTATTCACATATCGTACTCTATTGCATGTTTATTATCTTCTGACATGATATAAACTGCGTGAGATGTATTGTGCTCGCTCCTGTCCTGACTGGACCTGTTGAAAATATTACAGAGGACGAGGAGGATGCTGGTGTGGATACCTATTATGGTGCTACCTTAGATGAGTGCCTGGACCTGGACCAGCAGCAGGTCCCACTAGCTGTAGATGACACACCCTTAGACTAGGATGTTTTTATTTACAGTATTCTATGGATGATTGTACTTATTGATACTTGGGATCTAGGATTTTGTATTATCTTAGACACTTAGACTCTCTGATGTACTTGGGATTTCTCTTTTCATTTCAGCAGTTTCTTTTATCTATCTATCTACTATCTTATCATCTGCCTTAGTTGTGATTGAGTTACTTCTGCTATGTCACCCCCATTCGGGGAGTATGAACTGTTCAAGTTTTATATTGTTAGATGTTTTGACCTAGGACAGCGTTTTACCACCGACACTGCGGCGTAGGCTGGACGTACCCATGTCTCGTGCCCTAACTCTAGGGTACGGGTCGTGACACATTTTTAGTGGTGGCCCATGCAGGTCTAGAATAGAAGTATAGTGGTATTCGAACTAGAATATCACTGCAGCCTGCAATAGAAATTAGAAAATTTTTGAATGTACTCAATCACATTAGGAAAAACTTTTTATTTGCCATCTAAATCCTTATTTTCAGCTGATCCTTTGAATTTTAATTGTTCGCCTTTGTTATATCGCTTCTTTCTCAAAAATTGATACTCTTGTTTGTCTATCTTCAGGATGGTAGAGAATCGATCGCAGCGTACCATTCATAAGGATGCTATGGAGGGGACTGCTACCTCTCAGCCAGTACAGCGGGGCCAGGGGACTGCAGCTCCTGTCACCTCTGCTCGTATTGAGACCCCGGCAGCAGCAGCAGGGGGTATGCTTCCACCGGCTCGGATGCAGGACCCAGTCATCCCAGAGGATACTTTCCAGCAGCCACCTGCAGGGACAGTAGACGCAGTACAACTGCTAGCCTTCTTTCGGCAGTATATGGAGGGTCAGCAGACCCAGCTGTAGAGGCACACGGCAGAGCTCAATAGAGGCATTGAGCTGGCAGTGACGGCAGTAGAGAGAGTCGTAGCTCAGCCAGCGGTAGCCTCGCAGTCGTACCAGCCACGGGAGAAGGGCATCCAGGACTTCCAGAAGATGCACCCGAGAGACTTCCGAGGGACAGAGGGGATCTTGTATGCCGATGAGTGGATCGAGCATATGAAGGAGATCTTCAGGCTGGTTGAGATTCCGACGAGGCTCCAGATAGAGGCAGCGGCCAGTATGATACAGAATCTGGCCCGTACATGGTACCAGACCGACCCGAGGGTTGGCACAGCAGGATAGACTTGGGCAGCATTCAAGAAGCTGTTCAAGGAGAAGTTCTTTCCAGACGCAGCACTGGGAGCCCTCGAGACCCAGTTCGAGGCCCTAGTTCAGGGGAGTCAGTCCGTGGAGGAGTATGCAGGAGAGTTTTGCCGCCTGAGCAGATTTATGGAGGACTTGTCGGAGACGACGAAGGCCCGGAGGTTCCGGAAGGGCTTGGTAAAGGAGGTCAAGTCCTACACCAAGAACGTCCACAGCGCTACATTTGAGGAGATCCTGGTAGACGCACTAGCTGCAGAGGATGATCTTGAGCTTAGGCTCAAGAGGGGATGAGACTCCCAGGGAGGCAGCAGTAGTGGAGGACCGGCCAAGAGGCCTCACTTTCAGCAGCAGCCTCAGGGACAGGGTCGTGTACCTTTTCAGCAGGTGCAGCAGTAGCAGCCGAGGCAGCAGCAGCAGGCTCAGAGACAGCAGTCCACCAGTTGTCCCTACTGCAAGAAGCCAGGACATGGGTGGACTGAGTGCAGGAGGAGACTGGGGAAGTGTCTTCTTTACGGATCATCAGAGCATCAGATGAAGGACTGTTCCCTCTCTAGAGGCAGAGCAGCTCAGGGAGCCAGAGCCAAGGCTCCAGTAGGCCAGCTGAGGGGACCAGTCCTGCAGACACAGCAGCAGAGGTTTGGCCAGCACCAGCAGCAGGCCAGGGGAGGCCAGTAGGGACGAGCTTTCGCCATGGCAACTGAGGATGCAGAGGCGATAGGAGAGCTGATCGCAGGTTCGGTTCTTCTTGACTCTAATCCAGCTTTTGTATTATTCGATTTTGGTGCTTCGTATAGTTTTATATCAGTATCTTTTGTGGTTAGATACGGTATCATAGCTGAATCGTTGCCTAGGACTTACAAGATCATGACCGGGGATGGCATTATCCTCGTACGTGATGTTTGTAAGGGTCGGAGAGTTGTTTTGGGAGGCCGCGAGTTAGAGGTGAGCTTGCTCGTAATGCCATTATCGAACTATGATATAGTACTCGGCATAGATTGGTTGAGCAGACACCATGCCAGCATTGATTGTAGAGGGGGTAGAGTTCTCTTCAGAGCGCCGGGGGAGCAAGAGTTCGAGTACTCCAGACGTCAGGCGGAGCAGAGCAGCGGAGTTTTCTGCGGAGTCTCGGTTGAGGAGCAGACGATTCCATACCCCTTGATAGCAGAGTATATGGATGTTTTCCCAGAGGAGTTACCGGGATTGCCACCAGACAGAGACATAGAGTTCTCGATAGACTTGGTTCCAGGAGCGGAACCCATCTTTCAGTATGTCTATCGGGTAAACAACAGCGAGCTGGTGGAGCTGAAGAAGTAAGTGGATGAGCTGTAGGACAAGGGATTCATCCGCTCGAGTTCGTCGCCATAGGGTGCACCAGTGTTGTTTGTGTCGAAGAAGGATGGGTCAGTACGGATGTGTATTGACTACAGGGCACTCAACAACCTCACGATCAAGAACAGATACCCACTGCCGCGGATCGATGATCTCTTTGATCTGTTGAGCGGAGCTCGGGTATTTTCCAAGATTGATCTGAGGTCGGGATATCACCAGGTGAAGGTGAAGGGGGATGATGTTCCCAAGACCGCTTTCAGGACGCGGTACGGGCAGTTTTAGTTTTTGGTTATGCCGTTTGGGCTAACCAATGCACCAGCAGTGTTTATGAACCTTATGGACAAGGTGTTCCACCAGTATCTGGATCAGTTTGTGGTGGTATTCATAGACGACATCTTGATATATTCCAAGACTAAGGAGGAGCACGAGGAGCATCTGCAGATAGTGCTGGAGATTCTCAGGAGGGAGCAGCTTTATGAAAAACTCTCCAAGTGTGAGTTTTTCTTGGACCGGGTAGACTTTTTGGGGTACCTTGTGACTGGAGATGGTATCTCAGTTGACCCCAAGAAGATTGTAGCAGTTGAGGCATAGGCAGCGCCGACTTCAGTTGCAGAGATCAGGAGCTTCCTGGAGCTGGCAGGATATTATCAGAGATTTGTGCCGGATTTCTCCCGGGTTGCAGAGCCGTTGACACGGTTGACCCGGAAGGATGCTGAGTATGTTTGGTCAGAGGAGTATCAGGCAGCTTTTGATGAGTTGAAGAAATAGCTTACGACAGCTCCGATTTTGACATTGCCTTCAGGATCAGGTGGTTTTACTATTTATAGTGACGCTTCAAAAAAGGGGCTGGGTTGCATCTTGCAGCAGCATGGAAAGGTGATTGCCTATGCTTCCAGGCAATTATGTTCTCTTGAGAAGAACTACCCTACCCACGACTTGGAGCTGGCATCGGTAATTTTTGCTTTAAAGTTGTGGAAGCATTATCTGTATGGGGAGAGGGTGGAGATCTTTACAGATCACAAGAGCTTAAAGTATGTGTTCACTCAGAAGGAGTTGAACATGAGGCAGCGCAGATGGTTGGAGTTGATGAAGGACTTCGACATTGTACTGTAGTATCATCCCGGGAAGGCCAACGTGGTTGCCGATGCCTTGAGTAGGTATCCGACAGCCATGTGTTTGACCATGGATCGACATTTGCTTGCAGACTTGGAGAGCCTTGGGATTGAGGTGATCATGCCTGGAGTGCAGATGCAGATATGGGGCATGCAGATTCAGTCGAACTTGGTGGAGAGGATCAAGTTGGCACAGTTTGAGGACATTGCTCTGCGGTGTCTCCGAGAGCAGGTTCGAGCAGGATTACTGGAGGGCGAGTTTTCTCTTGCAGATGATGGTGCCTTGAGGTACGGTTCCAGATTATGTGTGCCCAGCGGAGAGCTCAGGGAGCAGGTTATGCAGGAGGCCCACAGATCTCAGTACTCTATACACCCTGGTGCCAACAAGATATACCGAGAACTGAGGGAGCATGTTTGGTGGTCCGGGATGAAGCGGGAGGTGGCTTGCTTCGTAGCTAGGTGCTTGATCTGTCAACAGGTCAAGGCGGAGAGGTAGAGGTCCGGTGGATTATTGCAGCCGCTGCCCATTCCTGAGTGGAAATGGAAGCATATCACTATTGACTTCGTATCAGGATTGCCGCGTACGCCAGGAAGGAAAGACGCAATTTGGGTCAACGTTGACAGGTTGACCAAATCGGTCCACTTCTTGCCATTCAAGGTTGGTACGTCTACAAAGAGGCTTGCGGAGATGTATATGCGACAGATAGTCAGGATTTACGGAGTTCCGGTCAGCATCGTCTCAAATCGGGATAGTCATTTTACTTCCTATTTCTGGAGGAGTCTGCAGACTAGCTTGGGCACTCAGCTCAAGTTTAGTATCGCATACCACCCCCAGACGGACGGACAGTCAGAGAGGACTATTCAGACACTTGAGGATATGCTGCGGACATGCGTCTTGGACTTTGGAGGCTCCTGGATGGATTATCTTCATTTGGTGGAGTTTTCTTACAACAACAGCTTCCAGGCCAGCATTGAGATATCACCTTTCGAGGCTCTGTATGGGCGTAGGTGCCGTATACCCTTATCTTGGGATGATGTTGGTGAGCGAGCTTTACTGGGGCCAGAGATGGTTGTTGACGCAGCCGAGAAGGTGAAGCTCATCAGGGACAGACTTCGTATGGCGCAGGACAGACATCGGCACTGGGCCGATAGCCACCGGAGGCCCTTGGAGTTTGAGGTACAGATTAGAGTAGGATTAGATTAGGTTTGATTATTTGTGTTTTATTGATCATGTTTGTTTATCATAGTTAATTTGAGACCTTGCTTGTGTTTAGGTCGGAGACATAGTTTTTCTACGGATATCTCCGACTCGTGGTACGATACGTTTTGGTGGAGGTGGAAAGCTTAGCCCGCGCTTCATCAGCCCTTTCGTTATCAGCGGGAGAGTCGGCGACGAGGCTTACAGGCAAGACTTGCCATCTGTACTTGTGGCGGTCCACAACGTATTCCACGTATCGCAGTTGAGACGGTACGTGGCTGACCCTAGCCATGTGCTTGATCATTCGAAGATTGAGGTCGAACCTACTCTTAGCTATTCAGAGCAGCCTGTGGAGATTCTGGATCGACGAGACAAGCTACTGAGGAACCAGACGATACCTTTGGTTCACGTCGCATGGAGGCATCATTCTCCAGGAGAGTCTACCTGGGAACGGGAGGATGAGATGCACGAGCGATACCCTTATCTATTTGGACCCTGAGGTATGATTTTCTATCCTTCTCACCAGTTAGTTTTGCCTTTCAATTTCGAGGACAGAATTCTTTTAAGGAGGGTAGACTTGTCATTACCACATTTTTGACTTGAGGGTATTTTGGTCATTTTGACTTTTTGGTGATTTTGAATTTTTATTATTTAAATATGTGCTAATTGTTGGTTTGAGGCTTGACCTAGAAACTTAGCCTAATCTAGATTAGCCTTGAATGATTAGGTTAACTAATCAAGAGATAATTACTAATATCTAGATATTATAGGAAGATATTTTACTCTAAGATATTTATGGAAAGTAGCCTATGACATTTTGAACCAATGGGAATGCCTAGAATTTGTTGGACAATCCTTAGCCACTCATCAAGACCTAAAACCTAGCCCTAATAAATCCATGTCAGCCATTAAACACCCCCTTCCCATTCCTATAAAACAATCCTATTAAAAACCTTAGCCTCTCTTTACAACCCTTTAGAACCCTAATAGTTCCTTCTCAATTTTTCTTCCCTAATATCCAAATCAAGCCCAAATTGATTCAAATCAATTGCATCATAACCCTCTACCACAGTGGGAGCTAGTAGAGGCTTGCTAGCTAGGATTTGGGATCGTTTTGATCGATTGGAGTTTAAAGGAGAACCCTCAACCTCACACCCTTTTCATTGAGAATCATTCTCAATAGGTAAACCTATGTAAACCTTGTAAAATTGTGTTTTATTTTCATAAATGCATGCATATAGGTATACCCTAGCTGTAGGAATAGTTTGGTACTAGGTAGTGTCGATTTCGTGTCTGTATCGGACACGTATCAGTAAATTTAAGAACGTGTTCGACGAAATGCCTGTGAGAATAAAATGTTATTAATTTCAAAAACAAATTGAAAGGAAATTTAGGTCTTGAATTGTAGATCATAAATCCAGAGGACTGAGTCAAAGTTTTGGTGTCCTCGTGTTCAAAATAGACATGCACACACACGTGCAGACACGGTAGCAGTGCCCTCCTGCCACATGTGTCGTGCTCACTGCACAGACCTTGTGAACCTACCAAATTTGGTGTGGGACTCGGGGCAGTGACTGACAAGTCACTTCCTAAGTTTTAAGACTCCTAGTGTCGTATCGGACACGGAAATTGACTCGTACTTAGACTGTACTGTATTATGTGCATGAATTTTTTCCACTGATACGGTCTTCGCGTCGGACACTGACACGCTTTGGACTCGATACAGAGTGTTGAATCTCTAGCCTGAGACCTCAGCTACCTATGGACACATGCACAAGACCCCACGTGCTTCGTGTCGTGACCTAGGTCGATCGACATGGTTGCACGAGCCTGTGCACAAACTGTGCGCTGCTAAATTTGAATCCAGTTTTTCTATTGCCTTGGACACTTCGTGTCCACTCTAGTGGACACAAATCATACCCCCTAGACCCATGACACTTGGTACACACACTGGTACACCTGTTCGTGAATTTAAATGATTAAATTTAGGTTTCGAAGGATAGAATTTCATGTATCAGTGTTCTTAAAAATCAGTTGGTTTCCTTATGAAACTGTCAATGGATTTAAAACCCATTTCCCTGATAATTTGATGTTAAAATAGTTTAGAAGTTATTTTGTATATGTATGTAAGCCTGTTGTAAAATTATGTGGGTTGATTTTGAGTTTCGAATGGAAAATATTTTATTTATCAGTCGAAATTTAATTTGGATATATGTTAGTTCAGTTGGGTTTTAAATCTAAAATAAGATTCCATAATTCAATGATTAGCTAAGATGAAAACCTGTGTTTAGTTAGGAATTTACTGAGAATTACTGAGATGTTGTTTTAAACTTGATATTAGTTAGGATTTCAACCGAAAGTGAATTTGATTACTGTTAATCAATAACTGAGAGTTCATGGGGAGGTGGGGTTTTGAGTTTTGTTATCAAATATTAAACTGAGATTGAAGGGTTAAAACTGAATGTGAGATTAATGTTAGTTTAGAATTAACTTGAAATATAAACCTGAGTTTATGATCCATTTCCTATACATTGTTTCCCTACATCCTGTCACTAGTAATCATATACACACACATTGCATACAAATTTCCTGCACACTAAATGTCAGCAAGATGAAGGAAACCTGGGAACATTCACTCCTGTCAAATGAACCACACTGAATCCTATTCCTGGGGAACTAAGGTTATACACCCACTGTTGAATACTGGGGTTTCACTTGTAAAGACTGCATACACACTCCCTAAAATTCTGAACCACAGAACCTTAAGACTCCTTGCAATAAAATTGAACCTGAGATTATATTCCTGTACATACAAATACCTGTCACCCCTTAACATGTTGTATAGGTAAGCACACAGCCACAAAAATCTGAGATTTTAGTGTATTGATTGGGTTTTCTCTCTCACACTGTTATCATGTACAGTCCTCACATTTCAGACACTTAGTTCTAATTCCTATTACACCATACACTGGAACACATTGGTTCTAGGCAATATACACGCACCCCTTTCACTGAAATTTCACATTGTTCCTATTGTCACACACTCTCACATCACACAAAATTCCACACACACACACATTACACTTTCCAAAATTCCTTCTTCCCATTTTAATATATGTTGTATAGGTATGTGTACATGTATCTACTTTCCTACATAGCTATAGTTATATTGAATGTGTATGATTCCTATATGTAATATAATGTGAAATAGATATTACTATTGGTATACATATTATATGTGTATATAGATATATAGTGTATTGGCCTATATGTGATATGGCCTATAGCCTATAACTTAGGTACATAGTCTATGGTACCCTTGTGTGGTCTTGTGTATATAAAATATACACATGTGTAGAGTCCTATAGACTAGTGTATGATGTATACTAGCTAGGTTAGACTAGTTAAGCCTAGTTAGACTTGCTAGACCTAGGTTTGACTTCTAGGTTGACCAAGAGTTGACTTTGACCTAGTTTGACCTAGATTCATGTAGAATGCATAGTAGAGCTTCATTTTATCATTTTAGACATGTTGTGACTTGTACTGTTCTGATTAGGAGCCAGACACCACTCCTCAGGCAGTGTTTCTCTCAGACGTTCAGGATATCAAGCGAGTACATTCTCTGACCGTTTCATACTTGCTAGAACTTATATTCCTGCTCTAGATTTACTTTACTTGCATACTGACACGTCGGTAACACGGATTGGTACTATATGGATCCCTTCATGAGATGTTATCCCCCTCAGGAGCATCAGGTATTTCATGTATGTGCGTTTCACTTACATCATGTATCTTCATGCTTCACTATTCATGCTTGCTCTGTATTCATGTACTCTCATGTTCGCAGAGTCCCCCGTAAATTAATTTCACGTGTGCTCTCATCACGGAGGCAGTGAAATCTTGAACCTTAACGTAACATGTCTGGATCCTTGTGTATTGGTTGGGGCTGGGGGAGTAGAAATAGCATGTGAATAATTCCAAGTAATATAATCTTGAACCACCTCTCATGAATCACCTCTACCTGTTCACATGTCTAGCTTGTACTCTGATTCACTAGTCACTGATAGTTCTCTACCTATAGTAGATATTTCCAATACAGTTATCTCTTTTACTTCATGTACTTTCCTTCAGTTATTCACATATCGTACTCTATTGCGTGGTTATTATCTTCTGACATGATATGAACTGCGTGAGATGTATTGTGCTCGCTTCTGTCCTGACTGGACCTGTTGAAAATATTACAGAGGACGAGGAGGAGGCTGGTGTGGATACCTATTACGGTGCTATCTTAGATGAGTGCCTGGACCTGGACCCCAGCAGGTCCCACTAGCTGTGGATGACACACCCTTAGACTAGGATGTTTTTATTTACAGTATTCTATGGATGATTGTACTTATTGATACTTGGGATCTGGGATTTTGTATTATCTTAGACACTTAGACTCTCTGATGTACTTGGGATTCCTCTTTTCATTTCAGCAGTTTCTTTTATCTATCTATCTACTATCTTATCATCTGCCTTAGTTGTGATTGAGTTACTTCTACTATGTCACCCCCATTCGGGGAGTATGAATTGTTCAAGTTTTATATTGTTAGATGTTGTGACCTAGGACAGCGTTCTACCGCCGACACTGCGGCGTAGGCTGGACGTACCCACGTCTCGTGCCCTAACTCTAGGGTCCGGGTCGTGATACGTATATAACGTCACCGACTCTCCCGCTGATAACGAAAGGGCCGATGAAGCGCGGGCTAAGCTTTCCGCCTCCACCAAAACATATCGTACCACGAGTCAGAGATATACTCAAGAAAACCTAGTCTCCGACCTAATCACAAGCAAGGTCTCAATTAATTATAGTAAACAAACATGATCAAAAATAACAAACAAACAAACCTAAATCTAATCCTACACTAATCTGTACCTCAAACTCCAACGGCCTCCGGTGGCTATCGGCCCAGTACCGATATCTGTCCTGTGCCACGCGAAGTCTGTCCCTGATGAGCTTCACCTTCTCGGCTGTATCAACAAGCATCTCTGGCCCCAGTAAAGCTCGCTCACCAACATCATCCCAAGATAAGGGTGTACAATACCTACGCCCGTACAGAGCCTCGAAAGGTGACATCTCAATGCTGGCCTAGAAACTATTGTTGTAAGCAAACTCTACCAAATAAAGATGATCCTCCCAGGAACCTCCAAAGTCCACGACACACGTCCGTAGCATATCCTTAAGTGTCTGAATAGTCCGCTCCGACTGTTCGTCCGTCTGGGGGTGGTATGCAGTACTAAATTTAGCTGAGTGCCCAAGCTGGTCGGTAGACTCCTCCAGAAATGGGAAGTAAAGCGAGTACCCAGATCTGAGACGATGCTGACCGGAACCCCATGAATCCTGACTATCTGCCCCATATACATCTCTGCCAGCCTCTCTGTAGACGTACCCACCTTGAATGGCAAGAAGTAGGCCGATTTGGTCAACCTGTCAATGATGACCCAAATCGCGTCCTTTCCTCCTGGTGTGCGCGACAATCCTGATACGAAGTCCAAAGTGATATACTCCTATTTCCACTCGGGAATGGGCAGCGGCTGCAACAATCCACCGGGCCTCTGCCTCTCTGCCTTGGCCTGCTGACAAACCAAGCACCTAGCCACGAAGCGAGCCACCTCCCGCTTCATCCCTGACCACCAAACATGCTCCCTCAGATCTCGGTACATCTTGTTGGCACCCGGGTGTATAGAGTACTGAGATCTGTGGGCCTCCTGCATAACCTGCTCTATGAGATCTTCGCTGGGCACACGTAACCTGGAACCGTGCCTCAAGGCAGCATCCTCTGCAAGAGAAAACTCGCCCTCCAGCAATCCTGCTCGAACCTGCTCTCAGAGACACCGCAGAGCAACGTCCTCAAACTGTGCCGACTTGATCATCTCTACCAAGTCTGACTGAATCTGCATGCCCCACATCTGCATCTGCACTTCGGGCACGATCACCTCAATCCCAAGGCTCTCTAAGTCTGCAAGCAAATGCCGATCCATGGTCAAACACATGGCTGTCGAATACCTACTCAAGGCATCGGCAACTACGTTGGCCTTCCCTGGGTGATACTTAAGTAGGATGTCAAAATCCTTTATCAACTCTAGCCATCTGTGCTGTCTCATGTTCAACTCCTTCTGAGTGAACACATACTTTAAACTTTTGTGATCTGTGAAGATCTCCACCCTCTCACCATACAGATAATGCTTCCACAACTTCAGAGCAAATATCACTGCTGCCAGCTCCAGGTCGTGGGTAGGGTAGTTCTTATCATGGGGACACAATTGCCTGGAAGCATAGGCAATCACCTTCCTATACTGCTACAAGACGTAACCCAGCCCCTTTCCTGAAGCATCACTATAAATAGTGAAACCACCTGATCCTGAAGGCAATGTCAGAATCGGAGCTGTCGTAAGCCGCTTCTTCAACTCATCAAAAGCTGTCTGACACTCCTCTGACCAAACATACTCAGCATCCTTTCGGGTCAACCGAGTCAACGGCTCTGCAACCCAGGAGAAATCCTGCACAAATCTCCGATAATATCCTCCCAGCCCCAAGAAACTCCTGATCTCTGCAACTGAAGTCGGCACTGCCCATGCCTCAACTGCTACAATCTTCTTGGGTTCAACTGAGATACCATCTCCAGTCACCACATGCCCTAAGAAGTCCACCTGGTCTAAGAAAAACTCACACTTGGAGAGCTTCACGTAAAGCTGCTCCTTTCTGAGAATCTCCAGCACTATCCTCAAATGCTCCTCGTGCTCCTCCTCAGTCTTGGAATATATCAAGATGTCATCAATGAACACCACCACAAACTGATCCAGATACTGATGGAACACCTTGTTCATAAGGTTCATAAACACTGCTGGTGCATTGGTTAGCCCATACGGCATAACCAAAAACTTAAACTGCCCGTACCGCGTCCTGAAAGCGGTCTTAGGAATATCTGCCCCCTTCACCTTTACCTAGTGATATCCCGACCTCAGATCAATCTTGGAAAATACCCGAGCTCCACTCAACTGGTCAAAAAGATCGTCGATCCGCGGCAGTAGATATTTGTTCTTGATCGTGAGGTTGTTGAGTACCCTATAGTCAATACACATGCGTACTGACCCATCCTTCTTCGGCACGAACAACACTGGTGCACCCTATGGCGACGAACTCGAGCGGATGAAGCCCTTGTCCTTTAGCTCATCCACCTGCTTCTTCAACTCCACCAGCTCGCTGTTGTTCACTCGATAGACATGCTGAGAGATGGGCTCCGCTCCAGGAACCAAGTCTATCGAGACCTCAATGTCCCTGTCTGGTAGCAATTTTGGCAACTCCTCGGGGAAAACATCCATATAATCTGCTATCAAGGGGTGTGGAATCGCCTGCTCCTCGACCGAGACTCCACAGAAGACTCCGCTGCTCTGCTCTGCCTGACGTCTGGAGTACTCGAACTCTGGCTCCCTCCGCACTCTGAAAAGAAATCTACCCCCTCTATAATCAATACTGGCGTGTTGCCTGCTCAACCAATCCATGCCTAGTACTATATCGTAGTTCGGCAATAGCATTACGAGCAGGCTCACCTCCAACTCACGGCCTCCCAAAACTACTCTCCGACCCTTACAAACATCACTCACGAGGATAATGCCACCCTCGGTCGTGATCTTGTAAGTCCTAGTCAACTATTCAGCTACGATACCGTGTCTAATTGCAAAAGATACTGATATAAAGCTATACGAAGCACCGAAATCGAATAATACAAAAGCTGGACTGGAGTCGAGAAGAATCAAACCTGCGATCAGCTCTCCGATGGCCTCCGCATCCTCTGCTGCCATGGCGAATCCTCGCCCCTGCTGGCCTCCCCTGGACTGCTGCTGGTGCTGGATGAACCTCTGCTGCTGCGTCTGCAGGGCTGGTCCTCTCTGCTGACCTACTGGAGCTCTGACTGCTGCTCCCTGGGCTGCTCGTCCCATACGGCACTCCCTCATCTGGTGGTCTGCTGAACCACACACTAAACACTGGCCTAGCCTCTTCCGAAACTCATTGGCGACATGCCCGGGCTTCTTGCAGTAGGCACAAGTGATAACCTACCTCTGGTCCGGCTGGTGCTGCCTCGGCTGCTGCTGCTGATGAACTGGCCTATGCTGGAGCGGCTGCGGCTGGAACTGCCTCAGCTGCTGGTGCTGAAAGAGGGGCCTCTTGGCCTGGCCTCCGCTGCTGCTGCCCCCAACTGGGTCTCGCCCTCTCTTGAGCCTAAGCTCAAGATCATCCTCTGCCAACAAGGCTCCCGTCAAGATCTCCTCGAATGTGGCATCCCGGTTGCCCTTGGTCAAGGACTTGACCTCCTTGACTAGAACCTTCAGGAACCTATGGGCCTTCGCCGTCTCGCTCAAGCCCTCTACAAACCTGCCGAAGCGGCCGAACTCCCCGGCGTACTCCTCCACTGAAAGGCTCCCCTAGACTAGGCTCTCGAACTGCGTCTCCAAGGCTCTGAGTGCTGAATCTGGAAAGAACTTCTTCTTGAAGAAGCCCTTGAACTGCTCCCAAGTCTGCCCAGCTACCCCCATCCTGGGGTCTGACTGATACCAGGTGCGAGCAAGATCTCGCATCTGGCTAGCTGCGGGCTCGATCTGAAGATCTGCTGGTATCCTGGCCAGGCGAAAGATCTCCTCTATATGCTCGATCCACTCATCGGCATATAGGATCCCCTCTGTGCCCAGAAAGTCTCTGGGGCTCATCTTATGAAACTGCTCAATCCCCCATGTCCTCGGCTGATGGACCACTGGTCGAGCTGCAACCGTCGTAAGGGCCAACTCCATGCCCCTGTCATGTCGAGCCTGCTGTCGGTCCATGAACTGCTGGAAGTATACGAACATCTGCGCTGCATCCACGTATCCTGTAGGCGGTGGCTGCTGGAAAGGATACTCTGGGATGACCGGGTCCTGCCACCGAGCCGGTGGAAGCATACCCCCTGTTGCTACTGCCGAGGTCTCAATACGAGCAGACGTGGCAGGAGCTGCAGTCCCCTGGCCCCGCTGTACTGGCTGGGAGGTAGCAGTCCCCTCCATAGCATCCCCATGGATGGTACGCTATGATCGAGTCTCTACCATCCTGAAGATAGACAAACAAGAGTATCAATTTCTGAGAAAGACGCGAAATAACAAAGGCGGACAATTAAAATTCAAAGGATCAGCTGACAATAAGGATTTAGATGGCAATAAAAGAATTTTTCCTAAAGTGATTGAGTACCTTAAAATTAATGTCCTATATCCTACTGCAGGCTGTAGTGATACTCTAGTTCGAATACCACTACACTTCTAGTTTGGACCTGCATGGGCTACCACTAAAAACGTGTCACGACCCGCACCCTAGAGTAAGGACACTAGACGTAGGTACGTCCAGCCTATGCCGCAGTGTCGGTGGTAGAACGCTGTCCTAGGTCAACATACATCTAACAATATATCTCTAAACAGTTTATACTCCCCGAATGGGGGTGACATAGCAGTAAATGAACTCAATCACAACTAAGAAAGAGATAGCACAATATGAAATAGGACACAAGGAAAAATAGATGATAAAGTAGTCTAAGATAATCCCAGCAAAATCCAGAGTACAAAATCAGCAACAGAATGAAAGAATATATACAACTCAGAAACTCTGATCAGAAAATAAGTCTAGCTAAATATGTCTCAAGGCAACATAAAATAAGATAAGCCTAACTAGACTAGTCTAGGCAATGGGGGTGATGTCCTCAGTTGGAGCTGGGTCCTCCTGAGAGTCCAGCTCGCAAGTGTCATCTAAGGCTGCCCCTAGAAGGTATCCAGACAGGCCTCCTCCTCGTCCTCTGTAATATTTTCAACAGGTCCAGTCAGGATAGGAGCGAGCACAGTATATCTCAACAGTTCATAGCAGGTTAGAAAATATAATTATGCAGTAAAGTAAGATACAGGTACTGAAAGAATTGTGGTATGTAA
This sequence comes from Iris pallida, assembly GCA_029216955.1. NCBI lineage: Eukaryota > Viridiplantae > Streptophyta > Magnoliopsida > Asparagales > Iridaceae > Iris > Iris pallida. The sequence goes on along the minus strand of JANAVB010010193.1, from coordinate 13,058,763 downwards.
ACAGAGAGAGAACTGTAATAGAAATATCTACTATAAATAGAGAACTAACATGTGGCTAGTGAGTCAAAGTACAACATAGACATGTAAATGGCATGGGATGATTCTGATGCTACACTATGGAATGATTCTGATGCTACACTACTTGTGTATTATTCACATGTCTACTACTACTCCCCCATACCCCAAATCACTACACAAGGATCCAACCAGGTTATGTTATGATTCCATGCAAAGGCCCCCGAAGGGTGGTACATGGAAGTCCCAGAAATGGGGATTCTAGGAGATTCTAGGATACCCAGTAAATGGGATAAGGATTGTAGGAGACTCTGTGATCATAAGAGTATATGTCACAAGTAATCAAAGAACCAATAAAGCATAGTGATACGCCATGTAAGTGAAACGCACAGAACAAGTAGTACCCAATGCTCCCTATGGATAACATCTCAAGAAGGGATCCATATAGTACCAATCCGTGTGACTAACGTGACAGTAACAAGTAAAGTAATTTAATGCAGGAAATAATTCTAAGCAGGATATAAAATGATCAGAGAATGTACTCGTCTGGTACCTGAGTGTCCAATATAAAAGTACTGTCCGAGGAGTGGTGTCTGGCTCCTAATCAGAACAGCACAAGTCACAACAATTCTAAAATGGTAAAATGAAGTTCTACTATGCATTCTACATGAATCTAGGTTAATCTAGGCCAAAGTTAACTCTTGGTCAACTCTGGTCAACCCTAGAAGTCAAACTAGGTCAAACTAGGTATAACAAGTCTACACTAGTCTAGCAAGTCTACACTAGTCTAGCAAGTCTATTCTAGGTCTAATCAAAGCTATACAAGCCCAATCTAGGCTCACTAGTCAAACAGACACACACAGGCCGTAGGCTATATCATGCCTATTAGCCAACCCATAATACAAGACAACATGACATTACCTATATCTATAATACTACACATTTTGATATATCTACATAACACATGTATATATATTACACCACCATAATATATATATACACAAACTTACATTATATATATATAGATACATATATTAGAGTATGCATTACATATATATTTACATTAGAAAATAGGATAGGTATATAGAGAGGGTGTGTATGTGTTAATGAAAACATGGCAAAAACCTGTGTGTTAATGTTCCACAGGAATGAAAATGTGTGCAAAAAGGGGAATCAACAGTTCAGGTCCAGGAAACCTGGGAGGGAATCCTATCTCAGGTTCAACATCAAACCCAGATTTCAGTCAAAATCCAATCTCACGTTCATCATGAATTCAGTGAAGAGCAACTCATTTCCAGGTTATAAGAGAAGAAAAAGAAGGGAAGGAAAATCAGAAATAGTGAAGGGTATTAGGAAAACCAGTGGTGTACATTGTGTTCATGTGCTTAAGGAAAGAAATCAGTGTATTGTCAAATGGAAATTAGTGAATAGGAAATCTGGAAACACATTTAACAGTTAACATTTGAATCAAAAATCAGTTGACAGTTTTACCATGAAACAGTGAGCTAATACATGTCTAAGAGTTCACATTAACATGATCATTCAAGTTTAGTTTAAGGAAAGGAATCATTTCTCAGTTGAAACCATGTGACAGTTCATTAAGGACTGAAATAAAATGATAGTTTACATTTTAAACATTTGACAGGAAAAGATAACCCAATCCATCATTTCCACAATGAAACAAAACAATACAAGTATGAGCAATAACAGTTCAATTGATAATCCAAAAATCCAGTTTGAAACTGGGATTCAAAGGCCAAAAATCAGTGAGCTATTCAGTTAAGGAAGAACAATGGTATCAGTCACATTTCGAATCAACTCAATGTTCAAAAACCCCATTCACAACTAAAAGCTAAATTCGAAATGAAATATTTCAATAATGTGGATCAACACATATGTGGGGGGGTGATTTACAATGAAGAAAACATCAAACAATCAGGAAAACTAATGTTCAGGAATTGGAAAAATAAGTAACAGGAAATGGGTTTCAGTGAACAATAGTTCCTCACTGAAATTCAAACTCTTATCCATTCATTCAACTAACAAATGAATCCCCTACTTCCTAAATAGGATATTTGATGAGTAGTAATTAAAGCATAACATATACATGCTATAAGTCATCAAACTAAATTCGAACAAGGAAAAATAAACAGTGAATAAATCACTGATACATGATAATATCAGAATGTATGAGCCAAGCCTTGCTGTATCATTCGAATCCCAAACTTCCACATAAAAACTTAACTTAATCATGTAAACTAATTATACATACATCATAAGACATGTTAGGATCTGAATTGATAAATAAAAACACTATTTAAAACATATTAAAACTGAAAGAAACTGGGAACCCATATACACACTGCACGCACACAGTTCACGAACAGTGCATATATGAATCCATGTCCGTCACGACACGAGGGTTCATGACACTTCACAAACCTCGTGTCAGTCACGAGTACGACACGTGTGTCGAAATTCGTGCGTCGAAGTATAGTGTGCACAACACACCAAGCCCCGAGTAGCAGAACAATATTCTGCCAGTGCGCGCGTGTGTGTGCACCGCGTGTCCACGCGTCGATTCCGACACGACACGACACAGAGGAACCTCCAGTCAAAGAGAAATGCATAAGCGACATCAAACAATTTTTCTATTCAAATAGATTGCACAAAAGAATCGAAATGCCCTTTGAGACATTTCGACAAACACTAATGAACAGTTCCTGATACGTGTCCAAAACGGACACGAAGCCTATGAAACTTGACACGAAACCAATGCAACCACCTAGGGGACTCCTAGGGCTTCCTAAATGTATAAAGAAATTGAAATTTCAGTAAGCATTGAAGAAGTTACCTATAGATGAACTTTCTAGAAAATCTCCCTTTGATGAGCTCCTCTCCTTGATATCCCAATCCAACAAATCAATAACAAACTGAAATAAAACTCCAATAACAGCAAGTATAGGTATATTAAAACCTAATGGAAGAGATTTGAATGAAAAAGGACATGAAATGGAATTTCTATGGATTAAATGAAATAGGAACAAACCTCTTTCTAAACTTGATCTTTCCTAAAAAGAGGCAACCCTAAACTAATAGAGTATTTATAGAGTGGGGTTCCCTATGAAGATAAGGTGGCCGGCCAAATAATCTAGGGCTAGGGTTTTGTAATTCTTGGGCTTTGGGCCAATCTACAAGGCTATGACCTAAGTTGATTTATCAAAGGTTCTAAATCATAAGTTATGACTTATGACTTTCTAATTCCTATTGCTAACTAGAGTCTATTGACCAAACCAAGGGTTAGCATAGGTTAGACTAGAGTCATATAACCTAACCAAGTCCATACTAACTAGGGTTAGCTTCTAGGTTGGTCTACAAGGGTCAAAACTAGTCAAAGTCAACCTAGTCAACTCTCATCCAAACAATTCCAAAATAATTTCTAAAAATTCCCATAAATTCAAATAAATTCTAATAAATTTCAAATTACCCCAAAATGTCAAAAATACCCTCAAACTAGAAATATGGTAGTGACAATAGCATCAAAGCCCAAATCAACGTCGACAGAAAAGTAATGGCCTCAGATGACCTACACCTTCGAGGATGGCCATGTTAAACCCATCTTATACATGCTCATCCAAGGAGGACGAATTCAGCTCCCTCCTCTCAGGCATGAGCCCTGTCCTGCAGATATGGAGAGTCCTAAGTACTGCCATTACCATTGCTATGTTCACCATGCTACACAAGACTGCTATTAGCTGAAGCGATACATCTAACATCTTATCGATTCTAATGCCCTGGCCATTGATTTCGAAGAGGTGACCGTGGAAGCCAACATGGTGTCAGTACAATTTGGCAGCTTCCCTCCGATAAAGACTCAAGATAGAGTAGTACCCGTCCCTAGAGCAAAAATAGAGGTCTCTAACCTTCTACCTCCCCGAGACCAAGCAGCTGGTCTAGTGCCTCTTACGACATCTCGGGAGAAAATCATGTGGGTCCATCCAGACTTGGTACCTGAGGTAACTCAGTCCGCACCTCCCACCACCAGCAAGAAGAAGAATAGAAAAGTCAAATCATGCCGTACGATCTCGACAGAGGTCGAAGAAGCTACTGTCGTTGTTACCCGCTTCGACGCACAAACCCAACCTCCACCGGGTAACTCGGCTGAAGATCCTCAAACGACAGCTACTGATGCTCTAGGACCTTCGCAGCCTTCGACGACCGACAAGCATAGGCCGAAGGAGACTCGTTTCGATAAACCGCTCCGAAGAAAGATGCCTCATTGGCTGGAGAAGCCCTACAACTTCGACATCTTGGCCCAACTGGCCAACACACCGACCAAATTATCGCTATACGAACTCCTGAGACTCTCCAAGGATGTTCATGTCGTACTAAGCGAGGCACTCCAGAATGTCGACGTATATCTGGCACAATCCAATCTCACCGGGGAGGACTTGTCGGCAGATCTCCAGAACAGCGCTTGCACAGGGTCAATGCCAAACATTGTCTTCACTTTGCAGGATATGCTTATCAAGACCAACCTGCACGATCGCCCTCTGTATTATACTTGGTACAATGGCGATATCAAGGTCGATCGGATGCATATTGACTCCGGGGCCTCAATAAGCATCATCCCGAAGAGCCTGCTACATTATTTGCGCATCCCAATGCATCACCTGACGCCGACAAGCACCACCATCAGTGGTTTCAATTCGGACAGGAGCTACCCGATCGGAAAGATTCGTCTAAAGTACCAAATCGGCGACCTTCAGTCAGAAGTAACCTGTTATGTCATAGATGCGGATACTTCCTACAATATTCTTCTGGGGCGTCCTTGGATACACGATTACATGATCGTGCCTTCCACACTGCACCAGTGCTTCAAGTACGTCGACAAGCACGGCCTTGTGAGGACAAAATTTGTCGACATCGATTCTTTCAAAGGGGTTGAATCCTACTACTCAGATTCATGCTTGTACGAGAAATCGAAAAAGCATCTTGCCGAAGGAGATACTCAAGCTCAAACTGAGGCAGCAACCGGATCAGAAAAACCTCTGACGATCCACCTCCAAGCCCGCAAGCCTGGCATAACTGTGCCCCTTACAGCCACTCTACGTAAGGACGCAATTAGCCTCTATGCACAAGAGGAACAGATGATAATCCGACTGCCAAGGTCCAGCCAAGCGCTAAGACCCACGACAGAGCCACTGACAATCAGGCTGCCAAAAGCTAGCCAGTAACAAACAGGAGAGCCCAATCCCTCTGTCAAGTCGATGACAATCCGTCTTCCCAGAATGAATCGGCAACCGAGCACTAAGCCAGCGACTGCTAGCCAGCCAACAACTCCTCACTCAGTACCGAGCACCAAGCTGGGGGTGGCCAGTGCGCCAACAACTCCATGTTCTGCTCCACCCATGGACCCCTGATAATCAAGTTTCCTAAATCATCCTCTCAGTCTGCATTTACACAGGGGGTGGCTGAAGAAGAATCAGAGCTGGCCAAGTACGTGGCTGCTTACACTGATGTTCCGTCCGCAGGCACTCACCTGCACACACAAGTGACGAACGTCTACACTGTGAACCAACTTACTCCAGTGGAAGACGCTTACCGCATAATCGAGGGAGAGATCACCCAATCATCTTCGGCCGGAAGAATGATCCACAGCCCTTCAAGATAGAAAAAGTTGAGCCCGAACCCGACGCCGGGAGATTGCCCCTTTATCTGTATAGTTCTCGATCCAAGTACCTTATGCAAAAATAAGGATATAATCTGGAAACTACACAAGGCTTAAACTATGGTACCGGACGGCGGTTGCCCTTACAGTCGCCGGCCCCTACTGGGAAACCACGAGATTATTACAGCAAAACCAGATGTGGGCTCGGTTATGTCACACCTGCGACGAAACCTGAAATCTCAGACGAAGAATACGACTGGCATTCACACTCAACTGTATCACCCACTTTCGATTCGGATGTCAGCATCGGAGACATGCTCAGGACAGTCTGGTCCGTCAATATGTCATTTGCCGATGCCTACGAAGAAGATGAAGACATTCCGGAACTTCTTGAGTTAGAGCCGTAGGCATAACAACTAGATGCGTAGTGGGAGAAGCGGTTCGAACAAAGAGAGCCTCCTACCGAGAATGAGGTTGTACAAATCGATCTCGGTAATAAATCCTCTCCAAAGTCCATCTTCGTCAGCAAGAATCTGACAGACGAAGAGCGAGAATCACTACTACAACTCGTCAGAGAATACATTGACGTGTTCGCCTAGAGCTACAAAGATATGCCAAGACTGAACGCCGAGATTGTAATTCATAAACTTAATATCCGTCCGGACGCGAAACCAGTCAAGCAACAGCAACGTCGGTTCCGTCCTGATGTCATGAATGCTATTGTAGCCGAGGTAAACAAACTAATAGCCAGCGGCTTCATCCGCGAGGAACAGCATCCTGACTGGGTCACCAACATAGTACCAGTCCTTAAGAAGAGTAGAAAGATTCGAATCTACATCGACTTTCGTAATCTGAATGAGGCATGTCCTAAGGATTAGTTCCCTTTCCCTATTACAGACATCATGATCGATAACACCTGCGGCTTTGAGCGTATGTCATTCATGGATGGTTTCTCGGGGTACAACCAGATCAAGATATTCCCTGACGACGAAAAGCATACATCATTCCGAACACCAATTGGCACCTACTGCTACACAGTTATGCCTTTCGAATTAAAGAATACTGGCGCCACCTATTAAAGAGCCATGGGCATTAGTTTTAGAGACCATCTGTGCAAGACAGTAGAATGCTACGTCGATGACATCGCCGTCAAAAGCCGCTCTAAAGAAGATCATCTACATGATCTGAGGACAGTGTTCGACCTGATGCGAGCGTACAATTTCAAAATAAATCCCACAAAATCCTTCTTGGGCGTATCTAGCGGGAAGTTCTTGGGTTTCATCATTACTTCCCAGGGTATCCACGTAGACCCTGAGAAAACAAAGGCAATCATGGAGATGGGTCTCCCGAGAAATCTCCGTGAACTCCGAGGCCTTCAAGGGAGGCTAGCCTACATCAGGAGGTTTATCTCTAACCTCTCTGGATGATGCTAGCCGTTCGCCCACCTCATGAAGAAAGGCGTTTCATTCGAATGGGATGAAGAATGCCAGCGCACCTTCGACAGCATCAAAGAATATCTGACGAACCCTCCAGTCCTGGTAGCCCCGACCGCTGGAAGACCATTCTTGCTCTATGTACGAGCGATAGAACATTCTCTAGGTGCTCTGCTAGAAAAAAACAATGAGGCAGGCCACGAACAAGCCATATATTACCTCAGCCGAATGATGATGGGGTCGGAGCACCGATATACTGCCGTAGAGAAAGAATGCCTTGCTTTGGTTTTCGTCATGCAGAAGACGCGAAACTACGTCACGGGACAGACCATCTATGTTATATCAAGATTCAACCCCCTCAGGGTCCTCATGACTAGACCAGGTGTACTCAGCTCTCGCCTCGCTACTTGGGCGATATTACTATCCCCTACCACATGATCTTCGTACCGCAAAAGGCTGTTAAAGGTCAAGCTCTGACAGACTTTTTAGCAGCTCACCCGGGTTCGGAGTCAACCAAAATAGACGAAGAAATTCTAGACGAGGTCGCTAACTCAAATATGGCCTCCCATGGTACCATATGGCGAATGTTCTTTGATGGCGCTTCTAGAACCGGGCCCAAGGGCAATATCGTCGCTGGAGTTGGAATAGTACTAGTTTCTCCCACCAGGTTGGTGATCAATCGTGCTTATTCCCTCACAGAGCCCTGTTCAAATAACATGGCCGAGTACAACGCCTTGGTCATTGGCCTCCGACTTACAAAAGAGCTGGGGGTAGAGCACCTCGAAGCATACGGTGATTCGCAGCTAATCGTCAACCAGATCCGGGCTCATACGAGGTTCGCCATGAGGAAATGATCCCCTACCACCAAATAGCAATCGACATCATCTCGTCCCTGGAGGGGTTCTTCATAGAGCATGTTCCTAGGCTCCAAAATATTGAAGCCGATGCCCTAGCAGGTCTTGTCGCTTCCTTAGCAGTACCGAATCATGCTCATCATATGGTTGACATCATAGGCCGTGAGTTGGTATGTCCCAGGAATAATGTTCAGTATGGCGAGAGTTACTCCGCTCTGACAGTCGACGAAGCATCAGACTGGAGACAACTGTTCATTGACTTTGTGGTCTACGGCATCCTGCCAGAGAATCCGAAGGAGGCCACTTCTATTAGAAGACGTTCCCTCAGATTCTTCTGCGATACAGAGACAAAAATGCTATATCGACGATCATACGATGGATTACTGCTTCGATGCCTGTCAAATACAGAAGCCAAAGAAGCCATGCGTAAGGATCACGATGGCATCTGTGGGGCCCATCAGCCTGGCCCAAAACTACAAGATCGCCTTCGCCGAATGGGCTACTACTGGCCCACGATGGTTGCAGACACGATAGACTATACAAGAAAATATAAAGCCTGTCAAGTCCATACAGATTTCATCCACCAGCCCTCCGAGTTTTTACATTCGACGGTGGCATCCTGACCATTCGAAGCATGGGGAATGGACATCATTGGTCCAATCACTCCGCCTTCGTCCCGAGGACATCGCTTCATACTCGCAATCACAGATTACTTCTCCAAATGGATGGAGGCTATTCCGCTAGCAGAAGTGAAGACTTCAAACATGATCAGCTTCCTCAAGCATCACGTTATCTACCGCTTTGGACTGCCCCGAAGGATCACCCACGACAATGGTCTGTAGTTCGCAAGCTACGCCTTCTATCGGTTTTGCGACAAACATCGCATCCAGAATATTGCTTCAATACCATACAACCCAGCGGCTAATGGTCTGGCTGAAGCATTCAACAAAACAATCATCAAGCTTCTCAAGAAATTTGTGTCATCAAACAAACGCGACTGGAATAAAAAGCTCGGTGAATGCTTATGGGCGTACCGTACCACAGTACGAACTGCCATCGCGAACACACCCTTTTCTCTGGTATACGGGAGTGAGGCAGTTCTCCTATTGGAGACTCAAATCCCTTCACTCTGCGTCGCTCTCACCTATCGGTTGACGAAAGATAATAATCACCATCGTCGACTACAAGAGTTAGAGGCCCCAGATAAAAAGCGCCTATTAGCTCAACAATGAATCGAGCTGTACCAGACACGTATCTCCAGAGCCTTCTACAAGAAGGTTAAAATTAGAACATTCCAGGTGGGCGACCTCTTTCTGGCTGTTCAGAGGCCGATGGTTATGACTCACAAAACCGCCGACAAATTCCAGCCAAAGTGGGAAGGCCCATTCATCATTGATGCTGTATTCTCCAACGGAGCTTACCGCCTCACAAAACAAAATGGAGACTTGCTCATGTTGCCCATCAATGGCAAGTTTTTAAAGAAATACTACGTCTGAAACGACATTCTCCAAGGTGATGAGTTACGTACCCGCTGGTATCGCTGAACTCACATCCCGACTACAAATCTTCCAGAATGATGAGTTATGTACCCCGCGGCACCGCTGAACTCACATCCCAACTACAAATCCTCCAGAATGATGAGTTATGTACCCCGTGGCACCGCTGAACTCACATCCCGACTACAAATCTTTCAGAGCGATGAGTTATGTACCCTCTCGTACCACTGAACTCACATCCCAACTACAAATCTGCCAAGGTGATAAGTTACGTACCCACTGGTACTGCTGAACTCACATCCCGCCTACAAATTTCTGAGGTGATGAGTTACGTACCTGCTGGTACCACTAAACTCACATCCCGTGCCAAGATGATGAGTCATGTACCCTCTCGTACCACTGAACTCACATCCCGACTCCAAATCTCCCAGATTGTCGAGTTATATACCCGCATGTACCACTGAACTTACATTCTGGCCACTACAGATGAATCTATATCGCATCTTTTAGGTAGTAAGTCATGTATGATTATACCTCTGAACTTTCTTCCTAAAAGGAGCTTTCTCCTTATGATCCAATACCCGCACTTTCAGTACACAAAAAGGGTAGCATATCCACAAATTCTTCGAAACAACCATATCGATGCTACCTCTGAGTTGTTTCCCTTCTATCATAAAAAATAAACCGCCCCTCACATAGAACCTCCATGTCCTCATTACCTCTGAGTCGTTCTATATTCCCTTCATGGAGTCCCCTCCTGCCATGTCCTCATTACCTCTGAGTGGGAAGGCTCCATTGAAGAAACCTTCATATTTACCACGTCCTTATTACCTCTGAGTAAGTATGTTGGTTCTTCCCTCTCTCGTCTTATTATCCGTATCCAGAACCGGAATACGACAAGGATAATAAGTCCATTAAAAAATCTTTCAAAGAATGGAGCGGACGTATTCTGTTCACTCGAAACTAGTTACATTCACATGACTACATCTCATGAGAAAGCCAAAAAAATTCTCTATCATTTCATTCAGACAAGAAGAAAAAGGTTACATTGATGTCCGAAAGAAGTAAAACACAAACTGCAGCTAAAGATAGACAGAAATATCAGGACGAAAGACGGACATTTATGTGAGCCTACGAATCCTAGTTGCGGGGGCGCATATACCAGTCCCTCAACCATTTTGCATATAAAGGATCTACTTGAGCAAAATCTTCGTCCGGAGTAGGAAGCTCAGAACTTCCAGTACTACCACCGTCAGACTGGGGCTCCTCCTTTACAGCAATGGGCGCCAGCTCTCCTTTCTGTTCCTCCGTTGTTGGTATAACCTCCTTCTTAATGAACGATGACTTTTGTTTAAGAGGAGGCAGCATCTCTTCCTTCGCGACGATCTCCGCCTTCAGCAGGGATGCTGCAAGAATCGAAAAAATATAAAAGAAACATAGTTAGGAGACGGCCAGAGAACATTTAGAGTTCATGCGGCTCTGATTAAACGAGTTCTCATGTGGCCCTGTTTAGATGGGTTTGTATGCGGCTCTGATTTGTGGAACGCTATGCGGCTCAGTCCATTAGGAACTCATACGATTCTGATCAGAGGGACTTCATGCGGTTCAGTTCTAAAGGTGCCTATGCGGCTCAGTCGTTCTCGTGCGGCTCAAACATAGGGCATACCCCATGCGGCTCGAACATGAGACGTACATGCGGCACACATGAAGATGAAGGCTCGTGCATAGAGCATGCGACGTAGCCACAACAGATAGGGTTTCAAGCTCATGCCACGACCTTACCAGCAATGGCGGGGTGGACGTCGGGATGAACTAGGGGCACGGCAGCTAGTGGAGGAGCTGCCACATTATCATTCGTCACCGCAATAGAAGTAGAAGCAGCTTTCTTACCCTTCGCCGTCGCAGACGACGAAGACGCCGCCCCTTTACCCTTCGTCGCAACAGTCTTCTTGGGAGCCATCGGTGATCGAAGAAGAGGATGACAGTGCGGGCGGGAAAGACTTGAATTGAGAGAGAGAATAAAGAAGTCTCTTCGTCCCAAACACGCTTCTATTTATAGGCGAAGCCCATAGACCGACGCATCGATCCATGTACAGCATAACCGACTCTTCGGTTATCAAAGCAATCCGACCATTCAAGGCTAAACTCTTGGGATCCTACCCCAAAAAGCGGGTTTAAATCTGACAGTAAATCAAAGGCAATCAATGCAAAGATTTGCACACGTGGCATGAAGTCGTGGCAAGGAGCCTATGCGGCCAAGCAGCCTATGCGGGTGGAAAGCCCATGCGACTCGTATGGCTATGCGGCTGAGGAAGCCATGCGGCTGAGACATCCATGCGGCCAGAATATTCTATACGGCTCGAAGAGTTTTTACATGGCCATGCTTCTTATTCAAATTATTTCAATTTTGCAAATTGAAAACTTTGAAGGGGGTCTTGTAGAAGCATGGAAAAGAATAAAGAAAGGCCTATGCGGCTCCGATAGAAGGATCCCCATGCGGCTCAGGATTTCCATACGGCTCAGAAGTCCATGTGGCTCAGGAGTCCATGCGGCTCACGGATCCATGCAGCTCAGAAAAGAAGCTACGTGCCCTTCAACAGTTCTTCTCTACATTCAGCTGCATTTAATGCCCTGACGGCTGCTCTGACAAATAAACAACTATAACAGCTCTGACATAAGGACGTAATAATGACTCTGACTCGATGGCGTGATCCTAGGAAAGAGAAAAAAATCTCCTTACAGCTGGCAAAATCTACCAAGTCCCGAGGCCACTCCATGCGGCCACTGCACTTATGCGGCTACCCATCTACATGCGACTGTCTATCCCCATACGGCTACCTATCTGCATGCGGCTGCCTATCCCCATGCGACTGCCCATCTGTATGCGGTTGTCTATCCCCATACGGTTGCCCATCCCCATGTGCATGTCCATCCCCCTGCGGCTGCCCATCCTCATGCGGCTGTCCATCCCCATACGGCTGTACGCTTCATGTGGCCGAAAGGACCATCCATATGTGGCTCTGGCAGGACGGTCCAGTTGAGACACATGGCGCTCTCCGCGACAATTGAGACACGTGGCAGTCTTATCTTCCCTGGAACTATGGGTGCTAACAAATCCTAACAAAATTAGATTTGTTGCGATCGTCATAATTGCCTAGATCAAATCAAATCAAGCAAATTGGACACGTGGCAGGCTATTACAAATCACGAATATTCATGGCAATCAATATTTATTGCCCACAGAGATTTGATGCAATCACATTAATTACTCAAATTTATTATATTCAAGATAAATGGCCCAGATTAAGGGATCCTTAACCGCCGACTTCTGAAGGAGGGCAATCATTGGCAAACCCTAATGAGCACACCCCATTCTTATAAATAGTAAGGTGCTATTCCCTTGCAGGCAGGCAGAGCAGAAGGGGACGGAGAGAAAAAAGGCTGCAGAAAAATGAGAGAGCACTACAGAGACATCCAGAGATCAAGCAGCAGAGGGCACAAGAGAGTCTCCCCACACGTCTAAGAGCATTTCTTCACCAGAGCCAAGGCTACGTCTGATCGTCCAAGGAGTAAGGCAAAGCGGCCGTCGCTTTTCCGACCCTCTATCGTCACCCCCTAGAATCTAAACTAAACAATCATACTTAGATTGCTGTACCTAGGTTTCTGTCCCTAGGCTTTCTTTGTACGAGCGAGTTTGTATTGTGAAGTAAAAGTCCAGTCCTTCGATATAATTGTTCTGTTCTTTTATAATCAATGGCAAACAGTATGCAGGAATTATAGTCAGTGTTGTGTGTCATGTCATAATGTGTGCGTCAATGACAATGGTGTCAAAAGCTAGGAGAGGGTGTCAAGTGAGTTTTCTAGTGTGTACATGAGAACACCATGTTCTCAGTTTAGTGAAGAGTATAAATAGAAAATCTGTAGATAGCAGTGGATACAATGAGACAGAGATACATGACCAATTATCTGAACCAACAGGGAAGTTAGTGAGTTAAAGGTCATGTGGTGGTCTAGGCTATGCAGGACAAGGGATGTAGTGAATGGAATGAATGCAAGATATGCAATTAACTTGGACTGAACAATTAATAAAAAGGATGTAGGATACATCTAATGTAGTGTGCTGACAAATGCAGTACAGGATATGTCTAATGCAGGCAATTTCCTAATGTGCAATGAAGAATGATGCGGTAAAGTGAAGCATGTAGGTCTGTAATGTTATGCAAGACTGCCAGGAAGGGTATAGGGCAATGCAATAATGTGGAATGATTTGAGTGCAGTGAACTAATGCATAGAAGTAAAATATAAGGCTAATTACTGTGAATGAAATGTATAATCACCTGTAGGAGGAATTGCAGGAATCCTCAGTATACATCTGATATCAAAGCCAATATATATGTAGGCTGTGTCAAAACATATCTAATATTCTTCTAATTGATCTATATGCAGGTCATGCTAACATGTGCATGATATCTAAATGGAAATGCAGTGAATGAGCTCTTAGTACTCTCTAGACTGGACATCAAATGGAAAGTGGGTTGCATCAAAAGGAATTAGTTGGCCAAATCATATAGCAAGAATGGATAGAGTATGAAGATGGATATATCAATGTACAGTACAGGTACATAATACTCAATATCTGTGAACTAATGGCCACTAGCTGCCCATACATGAACAGACATAAAATGACAGTAGATAAACATCTGGAAAGTAATCCATCAATAGGACAGGGCATTAGATGGAAGAACATCACATGAATGTGTGATCGAGCTTCAAAGACTGAACTAAATGGTGAATTGGTTGATCCATACATATAGCATAGACAGGGTAATACAAATCTCTGATACATCTAATGAACTTATATGCAGACATGTGGTGTGCCAAGAGTGCAGTGAACATGGTGTGTGCAGTGAGGTATCTGTAGGTTATTACGGGGTGGGGACTGATCTAATGAAATGGGAATTGACCATAGAATATATTACCAACTGATACTTAGTGAATATCTGACCCAATGCAGTGTATTTCAATATGTAAAGGAGACTGCCATGTGAGTGAAGCAAGGGGTATCTCTGATACATAGTTCAATGGTCGACTGATGGCTAAACTAAAAGAGGAAGGTCTGGACAAGGGAAAAATATGGGACATGCTATTATGAAGATTGGACTCAACTGAGATCAGGTAAAGGGAGACTAACCATACAAGATATGGGTTGATCATCAAAGAGGAGGGGACTGATCATTAGTTCAAAGGAACTGATATTAAATGAAGGATGGAACATATGGTAATTTACTGATACATAATTTGAAAGCATAAACTAAGCTAACTAAACATTAATGAACCCTAGATGTATACATATCATGTTAACAAACCTGAAAATCATCAAATCTTAAAATAATCAAACAAAACCTGATTTATCCTAAAACTGGAACACAGTTCGAGTGAAATTTGAACTTCAACATTAAATTTCGAAACCAAAATTAGAATATAAATACGAAATAAATAGGGGAAACACGTGCACTTTGTATAGGCAAACCCCATGTGTCCTAGGGAAGCCAAACGTGTCCAAAAATTAGGACACGAAGTATCCAAATTCGAAGTGGCAAAATATCAAAAACTTGCAGTGAAGACTGCCTCGTGCTTGCGTGTCGAGTCGTTGTAGATTTGACACAGGGCTCGATATGACCCGTGCTCGTGCACAGTCTAAGAGGGGACATAGGGGTACGTGTGTGTCACCCTGAAATAGGTCAACGTGTCGCCGTGTCCCTGATACGAACGTGTATCAGGACACAAAAACTGGTTCGCACGTGTCAGTATAAAATCAGTGCAGTGACGATTTCTCCGTGCACACTGAACGAAGACCCACAAAATTTTGTGGGAGTCCTGTCAGTCACTAGGGCCACGTACACACAAATTTTGGTGTCATGAAGTATCTTGTCCAATGAGAACTCGGACACGGGCAGCAGGGCACCCGACCGAGCCTCCGTGCAGCTTGTCCAGCACAATTTACGACACGAAAACGACACCAAACATGACTCAGTCTTCAGAAAAGTTATTATACATATTAAGATCTATAAATTCATGTAATTAGATTTACAAAACTCGAAAATAAATTCCTAAGTGGCATTTAATCAAACACCTAAACACACACATAGACACGTGTCCGATACGGACACCAAACGGACACAAAATCCAACCAAATTCTAGGGACAGCTAGGGGACACCTAGATCTAGACCTAAATGCAGAGAAAATGAAATATTAATGCAATTTAAGGGATTTTACCTATATGTGCAATTAGCAAAAAAAAGCCCCAAAATAAAGTGTTCCTTCTTGCTAGCTCGGATCCCCAAATTGCTCAAAATCTGGGATTACTCCCAACTAACAGTAAGTAAACACTAATTAGGTCCTAATGCAAAAGGCTAGAGTTAAAAAGGAGTTGAAATGAAAAAGTTATGGAATGACTCTTTACCCCTTTCTTCAAAGCTTGAAAAAAATTAATAAAAGAGGCAAGAACAAGAGGAGATTATTTATAGGGAAGGGGGAGCCCTAGTGGCTGGTTAAAAAGTGAAAAATTAGGGTTAGGGTTAAGTCTAATGGCTATGGGCCTAGTTGTACTAGTCATGGAACCAATTTCTAAGTCTCAAGTCTAGGGACCAATACACCAATCCTCCTATTTCAAACTTGATCCTAAGTGTCCTAACTCGAGTTGACTTAAGTTAGACTAGGGTTCTTACCATGTTAACTAGGTCACCAAGTCAAGGTCAAAATCTAGGACAGTCTCTTAAGTCACAGCTTAGCAAAAGTCAAAATCAACAATCACCAGTGCAATAAATCATAAAATAATTTAAGGAGGCCAAATGACCAAAATACCCTCATGCTCAAAAGTAGAAATAAATTATCCTAATGACATGGTCATGCTCTATGTCAGACAGTCTCTCAGGTTACACTAGCAAGGCATCAAAATCACAAGCCATGACTTAAAACAGTTTTAAATTGATTAAAAATCACCAAAAATCATAATGTAATTTAAATATAAATAAATAATATTTATAAATACAAAATTTCAAAAATACCTTCATTCCAGAAACTGGGTGTTACAAGTCTACCCACCTTAGAAAAATTTTGCCTTCGAAATTAAGCTGATCACACCTTTCTAGGTCAACCCCAAATCAAATTAAGGTCGATAGATAACATACAATATAATCCTACTGGTCGTGATTCTGCAGTCTCGAACATGGTAGCTATACTATCTAGCAATCATAAGCAATATCCTGGCAGGTACTAATGGAATCGTACAACAAGATGGAAAGAAGAACGGAAAGGCAGACCAGCTAACCTGTCACCCGTAGCGTCGGTCTACTCAATTGTCAGCACAAAAGCCCTGCCCCTCTGGGGTGTATCCCTCTGTTGGTGTAGGGCAAGGTGCTGTGCTACAGGTGGCCTTGCTCGCTCTATCTAATCCTTGACACTCAAGTAATATCCACCATGATATTCCACTCAATTACTCTAGGGCACCATCTATATGGTATCTATTCTGCAATCTGATAATCATACCCGCTATTCAGAACCATGTTATCAGAATCCTCGTCACACCAGTAAGTATGGCTGTGATAATCCATAGAGTCCACAACTAATGTACATACCTCTAGAATCATGGTATTTAAAATTTTCACATTGCCGCTAGCTTGGCTGCGAAAACTTTAAATTCCCACACCCAAAAAAATACATCCAAAATCAGACTCTATCTTATCGCCAACCAGCTAATATGGCTGTAGAAGACTCTAGATTCCATGACTGAGACAACTTAGCCCATAATGTTATCTTGGTAGAAAATCAAGTCAATAGTGAATACCAAGCATCAAATTCAACGATGAACAAGGAAAATAGACAGATACTGTCAGAATCGAATTTTGAGATAGTTTATAATGCGATTCTCAAGGGTCATCCCAGGAATCTTCTCAAGTAGTCCTAACTGTGATTGAGTACACTCTCAACTAAAGCCTATTCCTGAGTTCCTATAGCAGGCGCGCAGCAGTACAACTAATCGTTGTACTACCACGACATCGCACCAATGCGACTCTCGACCTGCATGGGCCACCACTAAAAATGTGTCACGACCCATACCCTAGAGTAAGGGCACGAGAAGTGGGTACGTCCAGCCTACGCCGCAGTGTCGGTGGTAGAACGCTGTCCTAGGTTACTATCTAATCAACAACTCACACAATTATATAATGTACTTGTCAAATCTCAACTCCGAATGGAGGACAAGTATAGATATAATAAAATCTCAATCACAGTCTAGGCACGATAAGATAACTCAGAAGTCTATAACTAAAGACTAAACAACAACATTTATAAACTACTAAATAATAATATCTCAAACAAACCCAAATACAAACTCGTATCTCAAGTTATTACAATTCAAGTTTTAAAACATAAAAACTAAACCAAGTCTACTAGCTAGTCTCCCGATCACTCCTGAGTGTCGGAGCCATAGGTAGCTAAGCCATCTCCTGCTCTAAGGTAAATAGGGCAATTGTCCTCAGGGCAATCATCTGTAATATTTTTAACAGGTCCAGTCAGGACAGAAACGAGTACAATTCATCAAGAGATTCCAAGTAAATGACAGAGAACTATAAAGCAGTTATAGACAGTTATATTGATGAATCATGACAGTTTTATACAGGTAATGATATAGAGAATAGTTAAGGTACAAGGAAAGGAAAGTAACTAAACAAGAAGAGAAACATGGCAATGAAGACTGCAAATATAATCTAACTGAACTAGAGTAAAATTATATAAGTCCAGACAGTATAATAAGAGTCATGTATGAGTCCAGACAATGCAATCTAATACCAGGTGATTCCAACACAAGATGAGTCCGGTAAAAGGTGAGTCCAGTCAATGATCAAAGGTTCCAGGGTGAGACCAGCCTATACTCTAACAGTATGTTTTAAAATATCGGGATCGATATGTGAACGGCTGTAGGTATTACGGCACACCGCACACTCGACCAAGTGTGGGATGGCTATCGTTCTAGTATAATTCTAAGGGAGTGGTTCCAGTATTTGGGTATGTTCACATGCCTATTCCAATATTTCCCCGTCCAACAAGTACAAGTGAATCCATAACCCGATACGAAAATAGGTATAAGTCCAGCCAGTACACGAATGGTTCCAGTAAATGATTCCAGGGTGGTTCCAGTAGGTGGTCCAGAAATAGAGGCCAGACACGAATAAGTGAGTGTCTCATGAAATGGATCCAGTAATATCAAATCGTGTTTGCAATATAGAATCAAATAGAACTAGCTACAAATAAAGTACAGTTAACGACAAGTAAATGAAAGAACTATCAGAGAATGTACTCGCCTGATACTCTGAAGAGAGTAGTGTAATAACAGATGTCTGCACCAGAGTCACAATGTCCTAAATAAGGCAGTACAGGTTATAATATGTTTAAAACAAGGTAAATAATTTTTACAATGCAATCTAAATAATTTCTAGGTCAAACTAGGTCAAAGTCAACTCTAAGTCAAACCTGGTTAACTGTCTAGGTCAAACTAGGTTTCAGTCAAACTTGGGTCAAGCATTGTCAACACTCTAGTCAAACTAGGTCGATCCTAGCCGATCAAGTCTCACTAGGCCTAACCAAGCCTAGGCTAGCAAGCACACATCAATACAAGTCACACTTAGCCTAAAATAACCCAACACTCTTATGAATATATATTCCATATACCATAGGCTATACTACCTAGGCTATAAGCCAAATTCACATATAGGCAATACACACATTTCTGTTTCCATGTATCTATATACACATTATTTATATATATCAATATGTAATATCTATTTTATATTACATACATCACACTAGGTTATATTATATATATATATATATATACATATATAGAAAGATAGGGAATGCATATGTATGTGTGTCTTGAGCAATATGTGTGTATGCAGGAATTAAAGTCAGTGTTGTGTGTCATGTCATAATATGTGTGTCAATGACAATGGTGTCAAAAGCTAGGAGAGGGTGTCAAGTGAGTTTTCTTGTGTGTACATGAGAACACCATGTTCTCAGTTTAGTAAAGAGTGTCAATAAAAAATCTGTAGATAGTAGTGGATACAATGAGACAGAAATGCAGGACCAATTATCTGAACCAACAGGGAAGTTAGTGAGTTAAAGGTCATGTGGTGGTCTAGGCTATGCAGGACAAAGGATGTAGTGAATGGAATGAATGCAAGATATATAATTAACTTGGACTGAACAATTAATGAAGAGGATACAGGACACATCTAATGTAGTGTGCTGACAAATGCAGTACAGGATATGTCTAATGCAGGCAATTTCCTAATGTGCAATGAAGAATGATGCAGTAAAGTGAAGCATGTAGGTCTGCAATGTTATGCAGGACTGCCAGGAAGGGTGTAGGGCAATGCAATTGTAATGCCTGTTGTCCGTATTACGTATTTTTGGAATACGTGTACGTATTTTATTCTATATTGCATGATTTCTTGTTTAGCTTGCATCTTGGCTTGGTTATTTCTTGGCTTGGTTCGGTTTTCTTTGGTCTATCATGAACCATGGATGAACCCCCTACCTACCACCACCTTTGATATTTATTGCCATTTCTTCTTTCTCTCTCTTCATTACTCATCTTCTTCTTCCTCATTTACTTCTTACCTACCAGAGAGAGAAGAGAGAGGTCTAGGCAAGTGCAACTTGCTTCATGGAGGAACTCCAATTTTATTGCTTCATTCTCTTTCTTACAGCATTTTGACTAGCTTTAGAACTTGGCATTTTTACTTTCCATGGCTAGATTTTTGTAGATCTATATTTACTTTATTTTTGGATTTTTGGGTTTTGATCGACTTAATCTTGTTATTTTCTAGTTTTGATGGTTCCATGTTGGAGAGAATCTTGTTCTACCCCATTTTGACCTATAGAAGTTCGGATTTGGGCTCCGGATGATAGAGTTATGCAGCTTGGAAGCAATGGCTTATGGTGTACTTCTTCTCAGAAATTTGGAGAAGAAGCACAGTTCCGAGCCGCATGATAGCACTTGACCGCATGAATATTCATGCGGCAAGTCAGCTTCCAAACCGTATGCACTATCAACTGGACTTGACCGCATGACAAGTTCATACGACAAGTATTTAGTTCGACCGTATGGGGCCCTTCTTCCCGAACTGCATATGCACCCTTGCTTCCAGCCGCATAGGCATTGCTCCCCGCTGCCGCATGGGACTTCGCCCATCCCGAGCCGCATGAACTCCAATACTCGCGAGCCGCATAGACCGCAGTCTTCCGCTGCCGCATGGGGACCGGAGTCTTCTCAGCCGCATGACTGACTGATCCCGAGCCGCATAGATCCTGATTCCCTTCGGCCGCATGAGACCCCTCCATTCCTGACCGCATAAGCTCCTGCAGCCGCATGCGCCGCATGCGCCGCACGCGCGCACTGCCTTGAGATCGACCTTTCTGAGCCGCATAAACTCGGATTTTGGGCCGTATGAACCCATATCCATTCAGCCGCATGGGCTATTCTCTTCCAGCCGCATGTGATCATTCCTGGCCGTATAGGCCTTAGCCGCATGGCTCTTCTATAGCCCTGAATATTGATATTTTATTAGACATTTTTACGTCCGTTTTATATCCTTACGCCTTTTGTCATGAACTTGATAAACATGGATTTGTTTAATATGTTTGGAAATGATACCTGAGCATGACACGATAGTGACCCGTAGTAGTGCACTCTTGACAAAAAAACCTGACATGACCTGATAGTGGCCCGTCGTGGCGCACTCCTGACAAGAACACTTGACATGATAAACCTGACATGATATATCTGATAAGCTGTTGCGACGGCTACCTGACATGACATGACCTGTATAATAATATGGACACCGTGGGCGATTGTGCTTGTACAAATAAACCAGTCCTGTCTTGCATCATGTCTAGGGAGGGAGCTCCTGAGTACCACGGTCAGGAGTACCTATTGAAATGGACTAAGGTTAATAACTAGATTAACACATTAGTCATGAAGAGATTTCCCAGCTACAGGCAATCCCGTTACCTGGGCGCGCCTGGGATCTGTAGCCTGCCGTCGAGTAGGGCACATTTCCAGCACACTGTCATGTGTTGCACCTTTCAAGCTACTTAAGGGTACATGCATTTCCTGGACGGTGTACCCACCTGAATTCAACCCCTAATTTCGACCTGGGTAACCTGGATGGACTGCAGGGCTTGTGGCTGTGGAAGATTCTCACTGCATCTTGTTAGTAATTAGGCTTGTGACAACCCTAGTTAGTTAAAGTATCAAGCCGTAGTTCTTGCTTGGCCGTGAAGTGATTGGATGGAGTCTAACCTGTCTAGCCTTGTCCTGATCCTGTTCCAGACTACTGCATGACCAGAATACTTGTATTTATTTTACCGATAAATGGTGAGAATTCCAAGTTCTGTTCAGACGAAGGGTTACAATCCCGGTCCTTGTTTGGTTTACGGGTTGTAACCTGGTTATCTGAATAGTTCCATGGTTATCTCGTCGTATATCATCCTGATATATTTTCTTTATTTCCAGTTCTTACTTTTATTTATACTCTTATGCTGATTGCTGGTTTTAGTTCCTAAGTGAAGCTTCCTTGTGGTACTTGCTCTTTCTGGGGTCTGACCTAGCTGGTTTTGTATGGCCAGATTTCATAGCAGCTCCAGAGGATCTATCGACCTTCCATCCAGATGGTGGCCACTAGACGGAACCCTGGCAACGAGTGGGTTTATTTTTGATCTCCCACTTTATTATAAAAATATTCTTTTGAGGCGTTAGCCGACGAGCACCTGTTTAGCTCGATTGCACTTTACTTACTGTCTGCCTACGGGCTGTAACATGATTGACAGATCTTAGGGTTGATCATGTATGACTAAACTTTTGCTAGTCCTCATATTTTGTAACGACTAGCTTCATGATCAGCTGAATATGTAATATTTGGGACGCCTTATTATTGTATATTTAATGATCATACATCTTGTAACATTTACTTACTTGCTTGTGATTGAGACACTAGGCTTGTTCATGACCATAGGAGACTGTTGGCTTGTAGTAAACCCTCATGTATCTAGACAGCCGTGACCGTATAGCGAGATGGAATCCATTTCAATATACGTAGCTGGCTATGTCTGCCCCCGCTCTCCAGTATTCTGGTTCTGGGGCGTGACATGGTTTAAGTGGTGGCCCATGCAGGTCTTGTAAATCAAGATATGTGAGGGTTTACCGAATAGATGTCTCAATCAGTATTCGTCCTTGATCTCTGCTCGTATCTTCTGAATCCCTGGATTCTTGTCCTGATCATATGCTTGTATCGTTGATCTGTCCTGGTCCTTTCTTATTGTTCCCTATGTCGTCTTCTTCAGCGGCATTGTTCGTGGTCCTACCGACCAGCAAGGTGGAGCACCTCCCGCGGGCCAGCAGCAACCTGGGGATCAAGCCCAGTATTCTGGAGTAGCCTCCAGAGTCGTACCTTCTGATGGAGAGCCACCAGTCCAGCCAGTCCAGCCTGCCGAGCCTGATGATGGCACGTTAGTAGGACTCGTTAGGACCTTGATAGCTTCTCAAGATCGTCGTGGAGATGCCTTGCAACAGGCAGTGGTGGATGCTTTGACCCGGGGTGGTCATCAGGGTAACAGCACGGCCAATAGCTTCAAGCGCCTGAACCCTCCATTCTTTGACGGTAGTGAAGATGCTATCACAGCAGATGCATGGCTTCAGGATATTGAAGTGATTCTCGACGCAGCGAAGACTCCAGAGAACGAGAAGGTGGCCGTTGTGCTCCTGCAGTTGTTAGATCTTGCCCGCAGCTGGTGGGCAGTGCAGGCCGTTGGATTAGCAACACCCATTGCTTGGGCAGTATTCAGAGAGAGATTCCAGAGCAAGTATTTCGATGCCGTGGCTCGGTATGATCTGCAGACCAGGTTCACCAATCTGAAGCAAGGAGGCAGGACGGTCGACGGATATGCGACCGAGTTTTCCAGACTCAGTCGGTTTGCTCCCACTTTGGTGGTAACCGAGTATGATAGAGCCCAGCGATTCCAGCAGGGACTTCACCTAGAGATCTTGTTGGCAGTTGAGCAGTTTGAGCATCAGACTTTTGATGCAGTCTTGAGAGCAGCCCGGAGGCATGAGTATACCTCCCAGAGGATTGTGGATAGGACCGGAGGTCGGAAGAGATCTCACGGCCAGATGAATCAGTCTTCAGCACCAGCCCCGGCAGCCAGGGCCTTGACTATTGGAGCTTCGAGGCGAGCGACCTCAGTAACGTCGGTTCAGCATTCCACCCCGATGTACCCTCAGCAGCAGCAGAAGCAGAAGTAGTCTTCCGTATTAGGATATTCTCATTGTGGGAAGCCAGGCCATGTAGTGGCAGAGTGTCGTAGGGCACATGGATTGTGTCTGGTTTATGGAGCACCAGACCATAGGGTTGGATCCTGCCCGAACAGGGGTGGTTCATCATCGTCCAACCTTTCTAGCTCTTCGGTGAGAGGACCAGCACCGGTCTAGCAGCAGCAGCAGCAGCAGCAGTACACATTGTCGAGGCCCTTGCCGCCTCAGTCCCAGATGTTCCAGCAGCAGAATTCCCAGCAGCATGCACAAGCCCAAGCCTTGAGTCAGAGCAGGCAGCGAGGATTCCAGCAGAGGGGACCAGTACCCCGAGGGTACGGTCAGGCTATGGTGATGACCGCAGAGGAAGGATTGGCACCAGGTGAGGTAGTGGCAGGTACTATTCTCGTCAACTCATTTCCAGCTTCAGTTTTATTTGATTCTGGTGCATCGCATTCTTTTATGTCTGCACGATTCGCGACACGGATAGGATTGGAGCCCGAGTCATTATCAGTAAGGCTCAATATACTTACTGGTAACGGACTTGTGGGAGTAGATAGAGTGTTTTCCTCGTGCCGGATCGTAGTTAGCGGTAGAAAATTCCCCGCTAGATTGATAGAGTTTCTGATGGCCGATTATGATGTGATCTTAGGGATGGATTGGTTGAGGAACCAGTATGCTAGAATAGACTGCCATATTGGTAGGGTTGTTTTTTGCATTCCAGGCGAGCCGGAGTTTTCCTTTTCCCGAGGCGCAGTTGAGCCTTCTCCTCCAGTATTGCGGATGGCAGTAGCAGCAGTACAGTTGCCCAGAATAGTTGATGAGTTCCCAGATGTTTTCCCAGAAGAGCTACCAGGTATGCCTCCAGAGCGGGAGATCGAGTTCACCATAGACTTGATTCCCGGAATAACCCCAGTGTCAGAGAGAGTCTACAGGATGGCGCCGTCAGAATTGGAGATCTTGTACAAGATGATTGAAGAACTTCGAGCCAAGGGATTTATTCGTGCTAGTGGATCGCCTTGGGGAGCCCCGATGCTTCTTGTAAAAAAGAAGGATGGTACATCTAGGTTATGTGTTGATTATCGTACCTTGAACTCAGTAACAATCAAGAACAGATACCCTCTTCCGAGGATAGATGACTTGTTTGATCAACTCAAGGGGGCTTCAGTATTCTCGAAGATTGATTTGCGCTCAGGTTATCATCAGATCAGAGTCAGAGAGCAGGACATCCCGAAGACCGCTTTTAGATCGAGATATGGGCATTGGGAGTTCCTTGTTATGCCCTTTGGAGCAACCAATGTGCCGACAGTATTCATGGACCTCATGAATCGCATCTTCATGCCATACTTGGATCAGTTTGTGATTGTGTTCTTGGATGACATCCTGGTCTACAGCAAGAGTGATGCGGAGCATGAGCAGCATCTCCGTGTGGTTCTTCAGATTCTCAGGGAGCACCAGTTATATGCCAAGTTCAGTAAATGCGAGTTCTGGCTTGATCGCATTTCGTACTTGGGTCATATCATCACCAGAGGAGGAGTAGAAGTCGATCCCCAGAAGATTGTGGCTATTGAGTCGTGGCCGGTGCCCAGCACAGTTGCAAAAGTTCGTAGTTTTCTTGGATTGGCCGGCTATTACCGGCAGTTTGTATCAGATTTTGCTCGAATATCAGCACCGTTGACCCAGTTGACTCGCAAGGATGCACAGTTTGCTTGGACAGCGGAGTATCAGAGTTCTTTTGAGCAGTTGAAACGAGGCCTAATAACAGCTCCTATTCTCACGCTTCCAGATGGGACCGGAGGATTCTCAGTATACTGTGATGCTTCAGGCAGAGGTTTAGGATGTGTTCTGATGCAGCATGGGAAGGTAATAGCTTATGCATCACGACAACTTCGTGATCATGAGAGGAATTACCCAACCCATGACTTAGAGCTGGCAGCAGTGGTGTTTGCACTTAAGTTGTGGAGGCACTACTTGTATGGGGACAAGGTGGAGATTTTCACCGATCACAAGAACCTGAAGTATGTTTTCACCAGAAGGATCTTAACATGCGTCAGAGAAGATGGCTGGAGCTTCTTGTGGATTATGATGTCAACCTGCAGTATCATCCTGGGAAGGCCAACGTCGTAGCAGATGCATTGAGCAGGAGAGCAGGAGTTTATTTCCTAACAGCGCAACCAGAGCTGTTAGCAGATCTTCAGAAGATGGGTATTGAAGTTCTTCTCCCTTTCAGTGTGGCATTGATGGCCAGTATGCAGGTTCAGTCCACTATAGTCGAGAGGATCCGAATGGCGCAGTCAACAGATTCTAAGCTTCAGCGACTCAGAGCAGAGTGTGAGACAGGACGAAGACTAGAGTTGTACATTTATGAGGATGGTACACTTCGACGTGGTAAGCGTCTTTGTGTGCCCAGTGGAGAAATCAGACAGGAGATCATGGCAGAGGCGCACAGTTCTCAGTATTTCATCCATCCTGGCAGTACGAAGATGTACCGAGATATCCGTCAGCACTTCTGGTGGAATGGCATGAAGCGGGAGATAGCTCGGTTTGTCTCTCGGTGTTTGGTTTGCCAACAAGTTAAAGCTGAACATCAGAGACCGGCTGGACTTCTTCAGCCTTTGTCGATTCCAAAATGGAAGTGGGAGCATGTGACCATGGATTTCGTGACTGGATTACCTAGATCCCCAGCTGGCAGAGATACTATCTGGGTTATAGTTGATCGGCTCACGAAGGTAGCTCACTTCCTCCCGTTCAGAGTTGGTCAGTCGACGGCTCAGTTAGCAGAGATATATCTCCGACAGATTGTCAGATTGCACGGAGTGCCAGTCAGTATCACCTCGGACCGAGATTCAAGATTTACGTCGCACTTTTGGCATAGCCTGCAGGAGAGTTTGGGAACTCGTCTCCAGTTCAGTTCAGCGTATCATCCGCAGACAGATGGTCAGTCGGAGCGTACGATCCAGACTCTTGAAGACATGTTGCGGTCTTGCACACTTGACTTCGGTGGTTCATGGGAAGATCACTTACACCTGGTGGAATTCTCGTACAACAACAGTTTCCAGGCCAGTATCCAGATGGCACCGTTCGAGGTACTATATGGTAGGAAGTGCAGATCCCCGCTAGCCTGGGATGATGTTGGAGAGAGACAGATGCTTGGTCCAGAAATGATCGCTCAGACAGTTGAAGTGGTCAGAAGGGTCAGAGATCATCTTCGAGTTGCCCAAGATCGCCAGCGCCATTGGGCCGATTCTCATCGGTGCCCTCTCGAGTTTTCGGTCGGTGACCATGTATTCCTGAGGATTTCGCCTAACCGTAGCGTCATTCGTTTCGGCGTGCGGGGAAAGCTTAGTCCTAGGTATATAGGGCCATTTGACATTCTGGAGCGGGTAGGAGATGTGTCCTATCATCTCGCTCTTCCACCGTCGCTAAGCGAGGTGCATGACGTGTTCCATGTATCCCAATTACGACGGTATATCCCGGACCCGAGCTACATCCTAGATCATTCGGAATTGGTTGTTGGTACCAACCTTTCGTATGAGGAGAGGCCCGTATCTATATTGGACCAGAGAGAGAAGATCCTCAAGAACAAGACTATCAAGTTAGTCCGGGTTGCTTGGGGTCATCACTCTTTGGGGGAGTCAACATGGGAGCGTGAGGATGATATCCGATCGCGATATCCCGACTTGTTTGACTCGTGAGGTATAATGTCTTTCTTATGCCTCATGCCTTCGATTCCTTGCTTGCATGATTGATTGATTGTCTAGTATAGCTTCCTTGTTATTAGTATAGCTTGTCATTGCTCCTCTAGCCTCTTGATTAAATTCCGAGGACGGAATTCTTTTAAGGTGGGTAGAGTTGTAATGCCTGTTGTCCGTATTACGTATTTTTGGAATACGTGTACGTATTTTATTCTGTATTGCATGATTTCTTGTTTAGCTTGCATCTTGGCTTGGTTATTTCTTGGCTTGGTTCGGTTTTCTTTGGTCTATCATGAACCATGGATGAACCCCCTACCTACCACCACCTTTGATATTTATTGTCATTTTTTCTTTCTCTCTCTTCATTACTCATCTTCTTCTTCCTCATTTACTTCTTACCTACCAGAGAGAGAAGAGAGAGGTCTAGGCAAGTGCAACTTGCTTCATGGAGGAACTCCAATTTTATTGCTTCATTCTCTTTCTTACAGCATTTTGACTAGCTTTAGAACTTGGCATTTTCACTTTCCATGGCTAGATTTTTGTAGATCTATATTTACCTTATTTTCGGATTTTTGGGTTTTGATCGACTTAATCTTGTTATTTCCTAGTTTTGATGGTTCCATGTTGGAGAGAATCTCGTTCTACCCCATTTTGACCTATGGAAGTTCGGATTTGGGCTCCGGAAGATAGAGTTATGCAGTTTGGAAGCCATGGCTTATGGTGTACTTCTTCTCGGAAATTTGGAGAAGAAGCACAGTTTCGAGCCGCATGATAGCACTTGACCGCATGAATATTCATGCGGCAAGTCAGCTTCGAAATCGCATGCACTATCAACTGGACTTGACCGCATGACAAGTTCATGCGGCAAGTATTTAGTTCGGCCGCATGGGGCCCTTCTTCCCGAACCGCATATGCACCCTTGCTCCCAGCCGCATAGGCATTGCTCCCCGCTGCCGCATGGGACTTCGCCCATCCCGAGCCGCATGAACTCCAATACTCGCGAGCCGCATAGACCGCAGTCTCCCGCTGCCGCATGGGGACCCGAATCCTCTCAGCCGCATGACTGACTGATCCCGAACCGCATAGACCCTGATTCCCTTCAGCCGCATGAGACCCCTCCATTCCTGACCGCATAAGCTTCATGCGCCGCATGCGCCGCACGCGCACACTGCCTTGAGATCGACCTTTCCGAGCCGCATGAACTCGGATTTCGGGCCGTATGAACCCATATCCATTCAGCCGCATGGGCTATTCTCTTCCAGCCGCATGTGATCATTCCTGGCCGTATAGGCCTTAGCTGCATGGCTCTTCTATAGCCCTGAATATTGATATTTTATTAGACATTTTTACGTCCGTTTTATATCCTTACGCCTTTTGTCATGAACTTGATAAACATGGATTTGTTTAATATATTTAGAAATGATACCTGAGCATGACACGATAGTGACCCGTAGTGGTGCACTCTTGACAAGAAAACCTGACATGACCTGATAGTGGCCCGTCGTGGCGCACTCCTGACAAGAATACTTGATATGATATATCTGATAAGCTGTTGCGACGGCTACCTGACATGACATGACCTGTATAATAACATGGACACCGTGGGCGATTGTGCTTGTACAAATAAACCAGTCCTGTCTTGCATCATGTCTAGGGAGGGAGCTCCTGAGTACCACGGTCAGGAGTACCTATTGAAATGGACTAAGGTTAATAACTAGATTAACACATTAGTCATGAAGAGATTTCCCAGCTACAGGCAATCCCGTTACCTGGGCGCGCCTGGGATCTGTAGCCTGCCGTCGAGTAGGGCACATTTCCAGCACACTGTCATGTGTTGCACCTTTCAAGCTACTTAAGGGTACAAGCGTTTCCTGGACGGTGTACCCACCTGAATTCAACCCCTAATTTCGACCTGGGTAACCTGGATGGACTGCAGGGCTTGTGGCTGTGGAAGATTCTCACTGCATCTTGTTAGTAATTAGGCTTGTGACAACCCTAGTTAGTTAAAGTATCAAGCCGTAGTTCTTGCTTGGCCGCGAAGTGATTGGATGGAGTCTAACCTGTCTAGCCTTGTCCTGATCTTGTTCCAGACTACTGCATGACCAGAATGCTTGTATTTATTTTACCGATAAATGGTGAGAATTCCAAGTTCTGTTCAGACGAAGGGTTACAACCCCGGTCCTTGTTTGGTTTACGGGCTGTAACCTGGTTATCTGAATAGTTCCATGGTTATCTCGTCGTATATCATCCTGATGTATTTTCTTTATTTCCAGTTCTTACTTTTATTTATACTCTTATGCTGATTGCTGGTTTTAGTTCCTAAGTGAAGCTTCCTTGTGGCACTTGCTCTTTCTGGGGTCTGACCCAGCTGGTTTTGTATGGCCAGATTTTGGAGCAGCTCCAGAGGATCTACCGACCTTCCAGCCAGATGGTGGCCACTAGACGGAACCCTGGCAACGAGTGAGTTTATTTTTGATCTTCCACTTTATTGTAAAAATATTCTTTTGAGGCGTTAGCCGACGAGCACCTGTTTAGCTCGATTGCACTTTACTTACTATCTGCCTACGGGCTGTAACATGATTGACAGATCCTAGGGTTGATCATGTATGACTAAACTCTTGCTAGTCCTCACATTTTGTAACGACTAGCTTCATGATCAGCTGAATATGTAATACTTGGGACGCCTTATTATTGTATATTTAATGATCATACATCTTGTAACATTTACTTACTTGCTTGTGATTGAGACACTAGGCTTGTTCATGACCATAGGAGACTGTTGGCTTGTAGTAAACCCTCATGTATCTAGACAGCCGTGACCGTATAGCGAGATGGAATCCATTTCAATATACGTAGCTGGCTATGTCTACCCCCGCTCTCCAGTATTCTGGTTCTGGGGCGAGACAGCAATCATGTGGAAGGATTTGAGTGTAGTGAACTAATGCATAGAAGTGAAATGTAAGGCTAATTACTGTGAATGAAATGTATAATCACCTGTAGGAGGAAATGTAGGGATCCACAGTATACATCTGATATCAAAGCCAACATATATGTAGGCTGTGTCAAAACATATCTAATATTCTTCTAATTGATCTATATGCAGGTCATGCTAACATGTGCATAATATCTAAATGGAAATGCAGTGAATGAGCTCTTAGTACTCTCTAGACTGGACATCAAATGGAAAGTGGGTTGCATCAAAAGGAATTAGTTGGCCAAATCATATAGAAAGAATGGATAAAGTGTAAAGATGGATATATCAATGTACAGTACAGGTACATGATACTCAATATCTGTGAACTAATGGCTACTAGCTGCCCATACATGAACATACATAAAATGACAGTAGATAAACATCTGGACAGTAATCCATAATACATGAACATACATAAGATGGAAGAACATCACATGAATGTGTGATCGAGCTTCAAGGACTGAACTAAATGGTGAATTGGTTGATCCATACATATAGCATAGTGTAACCTGAGCATGTATGGGCAATACAAATCTCTGATACATCTAATGAACCTATATGCAGACATGTGGTGTACCAAGAGTGCAGTGAACATGGTGTGTGCAGTGAGGTATCTGTAGGTTATTACGGGGTAGGGACTGATCTAATGAAATGGGAATTGACCATAGAATATAATACCAACTGATACTTAGTGAATATCTGACCCAATGCAGTGTATTTCAATATGTAAAGAAGACTGCCATGTGAGTGAAGCAAGGGGTATCTCTGATACATAGTTCAATGGTCGACTGATGGCTAAACTAAAAGAGGAAGGTCTGGGCAAGGGAAAAATATGGGACAAGCTATTATGAAGATTGGACTCAACTGAGATCAGGTAAAGGGAGACTAACCATACAAGATATGGGTTGATCATCAAAGAGGAGGGACTGATCATTAGTTCAAAGGAACTGATATTAAATGAAGGATGGAATATATGGTAATTTACTGATACATAATTTGAAAGCATAAACCAAGCTAACTA
This sequence comes from Iris pallida, assembly GCA_029216955.1. Classification (NCBI taxonomy): domain Eukaryota; kingdom Viridiplantae; phylum Streptophyta; class Magnoliopsida; order Asparagales; family Iridaceae; genus Iris; species Iris pallida. The sequence goes on along the minus strand of JANAVB010010193.1, from coordinate 13,027,235 downwards.
AACATTAATGAACCCTAGATGTATACATATCATGTTAACAAACCTGAAAATCATCAAATCTTAAAACAATCAAACAAAACCTGATTTATCCCAAAACAGGAACACAGTTCGAGTGAAATTTGAACTTCAACATTAAATTTCGAAACCAAAATTAGAATATAAATGCAAAATAAATAGGGGAAACACGTGCACTGTGTATAGGCAAACCCCATGTGTCCTAGGGAAGCCAAACGTGTCCAAAAATTAGGACACGAAGTATCAAAATTTGAAGTAGCAAAATATCAGAAACTGGCAGTGAAGACTGCCTCGTGCTTGCGTGTCGAGTCGTGGACTCGACATAGGGCTCGATATGACCCGTGCTCGTGCACAGTCCTAGAGGGGACATAGGGGTACGTGTGTGTCACCCTGAAATAGGTCAACATGTCGCCGTGTCCCTAGGGCCACGTACACACCAATTTTGGTGTCATGAAGTATCTTGTCCAATGAGAACTCGGACATGGGCAGCAAGGCACCCGACCGAGCCCCCGTGCTGCGTGTCCAGCATAATTTACGACACGAAAACGACACCAAACATGACTCAGTCTTCAGAAAAGTTATTATACATATTAAGATCTACAAATTCATGTAATTAGATTTACAAAACTCGAAAATAAATTCCTAATTGGCATTTAATCAAACACCTAAACACACACATAGACACGTGTCCAATACGGACACCAAACTGACACAAAATCTACCCAAATTCTAGGGACAGCTAGGGGACCCTAGATCTAGCCCTAAATGCAAAGAAAATGAAATATTAATACAATTTAAGGGATTTTACCTATAGGTGCAATTAGCAAGAAAAAGCCCCAAAATGAAGTGTTCCTCCTTGCTAGCTCGGATCCCCAAATTGCTCGAAATCTGGGATTACTCTCCACCAACAGTAAACAAACACTAATTAGGTCCTAATGCAAAAGACTAGAGTTAAAAAGGAGTTGAAATAAAAAAGTTATGGAATGGCTCTTTTTCTCTTTCTTCAAAGCTTGAAAAAAATAATAAAAGAGGCAAGAACAAGGAGGAGATTATTTATAGGGAAGGGGAAGCCATAGTGGCTAGTTAAAAAGTGAAAAATTAGGGTTAGGGTTAAGTCTAATGGCTATGGGCCTAGTTGCACTAGTTATGGAACCAATTTCTAAGTCTCAAGTCTATGGACCAATACACCAATCCTCATATTTCAAACTTGATCCTAAGTGTCCTAACTCGAGTTGACTTAATTTAGACTAGGGTTCATACCATGTTAACTTGGTCACCAAGTCAAGGTCAAAATCTAGGATAGTCTCTTAAGTCACAGCTTAGCAAAAGTCAAAATCAACAATCACCAATGCAATAAATCATAAAATAATTCAAAGAGGCCAAATGACCAAAATATCCTCATGCTCAAAAGTAGAAATAAATTATCCTAATGACATGGTCAGGCTCTATGTCAGACAGTCTCTCAGGTTACACTAGCAAGGCATCAAAATCACAAGCCATGACTTAAAACAGTTTTAAATTGATTAAAAATCACCAAAAATTATAATATAATTTAAATACAGATAAATAATATTTATAAATAAAAAATTTCAAAAATACCCTTATTCTAGAAACTGGGTGTTATACGGTCTGGAGCACAAGTCTAGCCTACACGGGATAGTCCAGGCGAAGATCATCAACCGGCAACGTTGCCTACCTCTGATATTCCAAGGCCATCTCAGCCTCCACTGGCGGATAAGTCCAAGACAAAGGAAACCCGTTACGATAGGCCACTCTGCAATGATGTACCTCAGGTACAGGAGAGACCTTAAAACTTTGACATATTAGCACAATTGGCTAATACGCCAGCTAAGTTGTCACTATATGAGCTCCTAAGGCTCTCCAAGGATCTTCGTGTCGTATTAAGCGAAGCACTCTAGAATACCTTTGCCTACTTAGCTCAGGTCAAGCCTCCAGGGGAAGACCCGCCAGCAGATCTACAGGGCGGCGATAGCACAGATACAATGCCCAACATCATATTTACTCTGCAGGACATGTTGATCAAGTCTAATTTGCATAATCGCCCCTTATACTACACTGGGTACATAGGCGACATCAAAGTGGATCAGATACATATCGACCCTGGCTCGTCAATAAACATCATCCCGAAAAGCCTGCTCCAACTTCTTGGCATCCCTATCCATCGGCTAGCGGCAACCAACACTACCATTAGCGGTTTTAACTCAGGGAGAAGCTATCCCCTAGGGAAAATTCGATTGAAGTGCCAAATTGGTGACCTGAAGACGAAAGTTACCTGCTACGTCATAGAGGTACACACACCTTACAATATCATCTTAGGGCGTCAGTGGATACATGACTATATGATCGTGCCATCCACCGTCTACCAGTGCTTCAAGTATGTCAATAGATACGGCTTCGTGAGGACCGAATTCTCCTACATTGATCCCTTCAAAGGGGTTGAGTCTTATTATTCTTCGGAGGCTTGTCTATATGAAGAATCCAAGAAGTACATCATTAACAAACTGGAGACCATCACAGGGCCAGAGAAAAACTTGATAATTCATCTCCAGACTTGTAAATCAGGCAAAGCCGCACCCCTTGTCGCAACTTTACATGAAGAGGTGCCTGGTTCTCTCGTTCAAGCTGCGTAGTCGAAACCAATGGTCATCCGACTCCCAAAGTCAAGAGCCAAAGCCCCTCATACGGCCGATGGTGATACTATTGCCAAAATCCATCCGAAGACAATTGGAAGACACAAAATCCTTTGTCGAGCCAATTGTCATCTGTCTTTCCAAGACGAGCCGGCAACTAAAAGCCGATCCGACATACTCAAGCAAGCCAATATTTCAAGTTCGACCCTTAGTGGTCAAGTTGCCCAAGATGGCATCCCAACCATTGGGATCGCAGGGAGTAGCCGAAGAGGACGTAGAACTCGCCGAATACCTGATAGCACAGGCGGATGGTACCTCTCTTGATGACGTAATCCCTACGGACGGAGTTCCTTATCTCATCAATAAGAGGCTGCCGATAAAAAAAAGAAAGAAGAGAGAATAAATATTGCCTAGAGTGTCGAGTTATGTACATCAGGTATCCCTGAACTTACACTCTGTTCTCCCCCCTCCGAGGGGACTCGTATTGTATCTCTACAAGTGACAAGTCATGTATATTGATACCTCTAAACTTTTACCTTAATTTTTGACCACCATATATCACGCCCATACCACCCCTGTTGGGTTTTATTTCAAAATCTATTACCCGCACCACTAGTATGCAGAAGGGTGATAGGTCCACAAAACTTACCCTAATCTATTACCCGCACCACCAGTGCACAGAAGGGTAATAGGTCCATAAAACTTATCCTAATCTATTGCTCGCACCATCAATACACAAACAGGGTAATAGGTCCACAAAATTCCCCAAACGGAAAAAACAACCATGTCCACATTACCTCTGAGTTGTTTTCCCATCCATCACTAACAAATCACCAAATACATAGAACTTTCACGTTGATAACACCTCTGAGTTGTTCTATGTATCCTCCATCTGGCCTACTCTTACCATGTCCTTATTACCTTTGAGTAGGAAGGCCATACTTCAGACCTATATTTACCACGTCCTCATTACCTCTGAGTAAATATGTCGATTTTCTCTCCACTTGTTATTAGTACTCGCATCGCCAGTACACAAAAATGGTAATAAGTCCCCAAAAATTATCCTAATCTATTACTCGCACCATCGATGTATCAAAGAGTAGTAGGTCCACAAAAATATCTTTCAAATCTATTTGCTCGCATTTTCAAAAATGCACCAAAGGGCAATAGGTCCACAAAAAAGTTCCCGCCAGGGGATATTCTTTATCAAAATGCCATTAAAAGCTCCTCAGAGCGGAGTGAATGTATTCGGCTCCAAAAAAAAGAAAAAAAAGAGAAGCAAAGTCCACTACTCATCAGCAACACACAACTTGCTGAGAATGCCCTCCAACTGTGTAGTTGAGCGCTCAATTCTCAGTTTGCACTCGGCGTTCAGCTTCCTAGGATAACCTCTCGGCGTCCTCCAGATGTGCAGTAGCCTACCAATTTTCATCCAATTTCTTCAGTGCTCCCTCTAAAGCAGCAAAGGCTCGGGTGACTTCATCAGTCTCCTTCCAGATCTTCTCACTCTCCTGACGAGTGGCTTGGAGCTCAGACCCCAGAGATGTTAGCCTAGCTTGGAACTGGTGCAGCTGCTCATTAGTTTCGGCCATAGCTCGAGTAATGGTCTCCTCACGAGTCATGAAAATCTCTCCCTTTCGGCTCAGCTTGTCATACTTAAGGGACAACTTCTGGAGGTCCTTCTCTAAGGAGGGCTTGGTTGTCTCTTGAACAGCCTTCACCTTTTCTACGGCTGATACAAGGAAAGCACGCTCCTGCTCCACATGGCAGATAAATCAACTTACCGCAGTTTCTGTAACTGGATTAAGCACTGATTAGCCTCTGCCAGCTTATGCTCAAGAAGGACGGCCACCCTTTCTCCACCTGGGAGCGTCTTCAGCAGGGCAATCTGGCCTTGGGCACAGTGGTGGGCCACGGTAAATGAAGTCCCTCTCCTCAAAGCGGCCTCGACCTCCCGTTTTAAATGGCGATAAAAGCTCTCGACAACGTCCCTTGACGACTCATCCAAATTCTCCAGAGAGGATGGCGTCGACGGGATAGCATCTAAGGAAGCTGGCGGCTTTTAGAAAGGAGGTACACTTGAGCTCGAAGATCTTGTTATAAGGAAAACAAACTCCGAATGACGAGACTCTCGTACCGCAGCAATCTTATTTTTTGCAGCCCAAATGAGCTGAAGGCTTGGCAGGGCAGATGGTTCAAGTTCCAAGAAAGAGGCAGTTCCAACCGATCCTGCATGTGCCAAATAGGTGGAAGGAGCAGGGATGTCTGTGCTCAACACGGTGGAAGGCCCCTCAACTCGAGTCGGTAGTGGAGAAGGAATGTTCCTTGCTCGTACCAGGTCAGCCCCTGGATCCTTTACTATTTCCTTCTCCGCGGCCACATCCACCACTGGTAGCGGTGAGGCAGGTCTCGTAGGTCCAGCACAACCAACAATCAGCTTGACACGAAGAAGATGGAGTTGAAGCAAAAAATCTCCTCATTGGTAAGAAAGCGATATAGCTTACCATAGGAGAAGGGCAAAGGCTGAGGCTCAGCCAGAGTTTTCATAGCTCCTCTCATCATTTCCAAAACTCCAATGGGGTCAGCGACGGCACTCGAACCATCAAGGCTTGTCCTTTTCGCCCCTATTGCTCCAGGTACAAACGTAATAATATCAGCACCAGCCTATAAGGACCCCGCAACTTCAGGGTCAGGACCCAAAAAAGAAATCATATAGGAGGCATCTGGTGACAAAAGGTTTGTCTCCTCCGATGCCTGTAAATGAGAGCCTTCTGATAACATCCCAAGGACAACATTGGGGCTTGTCGTGAAAGAACTTACCCTCGTGTCAACTTCGATGCCACTACCTGTTTTTTTGATGCAAAGCCTACGGAACCTAGCCGCAATCCGCTTCTAAGATAGAGGTTTACTAGCGACAAGAGGTTCGGGTCTGCTTTGTGTACATGGAGGATTCGACACAGGTGAAGGCACACGTATAGCCAAAGGACTTGTAGAGGGCTGGAGACCCTCATAGTCATCTTCCTCCTCCACCATGCTGTCAGAGTCAGAATCAAAAGCTTTTTTCTTTCCCTTTCTCGTCCTTTTTTGAGAGTCCCTCAGTCGTTCCTCCAATTTTGTACCGATAATAAAACTGGTACGAGGATCAAAGTCGTTGGAAGGCACATTCACATATACGTGACGAAGAGCTTCCATGTATGCGATATGCCCCGAAGTCTCGATATCATGTAAGACAAAGCTGGCTTAGGTATGGATCGCCCAATAATAGTGCCAGGCTCGGATACCATCCAAGACACTCCCCTCAAAACCTAGGCAAGGGTTAGGGGTATCCAAATATAACTAGCTATACCCAAATTGTCTATAATACCGGCTAGATAGGTATGGCTCTAGGTATACAACATTGCGGTTGCGGTACACCAAATGGGAGGGACGGATACTCTGTAAACAGCAAAATAATTTTTCAGATAAAGACTCGGGCGCAACAGCACTATCAAGGAGAATGCGTCCCATCTCCTCCTCGGTAAAAGGTAGGACCGATAAAAAAAGAGTATCTATCCACCCGTACGAGAGCGACTCGACAATCAGAAAAGCTGGTACATTTTTAAGGCATGTCGCGATAGTGGTAGATAAAGGCATCGTCACTGTTTGCAAAAATAAAATTTGTTTTATTCTAAATTTGTAAAAGAGTACAAAGTACAATAAATTCTGGGGAAGTACAACTTTGGGAATATGATCAGAAGACGATCACTTTATCCCTTGGACTATGTGAACTTGAAGACTGTAGCCTCTGAGAATGCAGCAGCAATTTTGCAAGAGTTCTTGATCTTTGTCTGTGTCTCTCTGATTTATATGCCTATGTATCTAATCATTTCACAATGATTAGAAACTCTATTTATAGAGTTCAGGAAATAACTATTTTTGTAGTTATTCTGATGTGCGCGAGGTTGGATTGCGCCACATTGGGTTGCGCCAACCTCCTGTTGCGCCAACTTTCATTCAGTTGTCAGTCGTGTACTAACTGTATTTAAATGTGTGGCATCATGTGATTAAGAAGCACGTGGTCGTGTAATGAATAGTAGACACGTCTTGAGAGATTAGTGGCATGTGCGCTACATCATCCTATTTTAGAATGTCAGTTGTCTCAACTTTATCAGATTGCGCGAGGTTCGATCAACTGCGCCTAACTGAGCCGTGCCTAGACACGTTGCAGCTTTTGAGCAGAAGCCATTCAGATTGTGCCTAGGCACAACTAAAGATTTTGTCTCTATTGTGCCTGGGCGCAACTCACGAGTCATACAGGACAGCTGTCTACTAACTCTCCTTGAGCGGTACAATTTACAGGATTCGAAAAGATTTTTCTCGTTCACTGTTGTGTCAGTCATCAGTGTTGTCAGGTAATAATGACCATTAAGTGTCAGACGCTACATAGATTTTGGCATAAAAAGACTGGGCGCAGTCTGATATCAGGCGCAACATGATCAATGGCGCAATTTGTTCTCTGGGCTTCATATTAGTGGCATAACCTGATCTCTGGTACGCAACCTGACCACTGATTAGTATATTTATGGCATAACTTGATTTTTAGGCTCTACCAGACCCCCTTCAAAGTTTTTAAAACTTAAAAACATTGCAAAGTTTTAGAATACTTTGAATTTAGAAAAGTTTTGACTAAGTCAAGTTGCGCCGGACAATGCTTGGTCATCACAATTAAATATCTTTCTCGAAAATACTCAATCCTCTCTTTGTCTTCCGGAGTTTCATTGATTATTTTCAGTTTCCCATGAAGAAGAAGAATATGAAGAGTCAATTTGTTGATATATATGTAGTAGTTGACCTTTATGCTTTGTTCTTCACTTATGTTCTTCAATGGACCCCAAGAAGAAAGAGATGGAGACCAATGCTGACACCACAACCAAGTCTCCTGAAGCGGGACATGATGTTGCGCCTACAACTTTTTTGTTGGAGGCTGACCCAGCTTTGAGGGCTGTGAACTTTTTGAACTATTTTATTTTAACCCCGTCAGTCTTCAATCGCTCGAGTGGCGGATCATCCTCTGAGGAGCACGTCAATTCGGAGGGATTTCTTAACCTGATACGTCGCTCGAGGATCCGCACCATGCAAGAATCGGATGCCGTCCTTCGTCAGACTGATAAAGGCAATGACAAGAAATAATGTTCTAGACAGCACAACTTTTTATTTTTATGTCCTTGACTGTAGGGGTCCATCCGTCTTTATGCAATGAAACCTCAAATTTCTGATTTTGTGTGGCTGTAATTTCGAATGGTGCTCATGGACATATTCTTTTAGCTAATTCTTTGTTTTATTGTTTCTTCTGAAGAACACGTGGCAGTCGTTATACGGTTTTAGATGCCCATTTTTAGTTCTTTCCTAAAATTGGATCCTAGAACGACGCACCCATCTCATCTTTATCCTCTTTTAAAAGGACATCCAGAAATGAAAGAAACATTCATACTCTCTCAAAACAAATGTCTTTCTATAAAGTTTTACTTGCGCCACTTCATCCTGATGTTATTTGCCTGCATGCTGTGTCTTCAAAAATTGGTAAGTCTCGACGAAGAATTAATGGTATGAATATTCTTCTTTCACACCACTTTTGGAGACAAGTATCGATCTGCATAGTGTAGACACTTATTGATATGTGCTAACAATTTCTGAGAATAGGCGCACACTGTGGTCCAGTATTTAGCTCCGATCAAAGACACGTATTGCTGACATACACTTGTTTGATCAGTGCTTAGTGCTGATATGTGCCTGTTTGTAGGCACAGTGTTGATGTGCGCCTGTTCGTAGGCGCAATGCTGATGTGCGCCTATTTGTAGGCGCAATGCTGATATGCGCCTGCTCGTAGGTGCAATGCTGATGTGCGCCTGTTTGTAGGCGCATACTGCTGATCAATTCTGCTAACTTCTCATGTTTTATTGATATTTGCAGGGACTTGGATAGCGAGCTTCTTCAGAACTGGCATTGGTGATTTGGATGTTACAGAGAGCATTTTTCTGACACTCACATCAGACAACTCATGTGGTTCTAACACTCAAATCAGACAGCTCAGGACTCTTCATGTTAAGAAGGGTCATCCTCAGATGGTAGGAAGAGCCTATACATGAGAGTTGGATAGTGAAGACGCAGAAATAGGAATTTTATCACAAGGGTGATCTCGTTCCTAGTTCCCCTGGTGGGTTGTCTTCTCTCCACCAGTTGTATCGACAGCAGCTCATCTTTGGGCTGCTGTACTCTGGGATTCTCCTCTCATTTTTCTCAGAGAGAAGACCAGAGTTATTTCCATTGCCTTGCTCGTTGCTTCAGGTCGAGACGACAAGGAATTGCCACCAACAAATAAGAAGATCCAAAGATGTAATAGACCTTCATTATCGATGAGAAGATCCAAAGATGTAATAGACCTTTATTTAGAATGATAATCTAAGATGTAATAGATTTTCATCAAGATGTATCTATGCTTTTAAAGAAGGAATAAAGAAATAATTGTCTCATTATTCTTTTTTTTTACAGTTTGATTTTGCTATGCTCTCATAGATAACAGAATCCATAGAGGATTACGAATGTGGCAAGTTGTTTTGATGTGAATATTTGGAATTCAAGTTCGAAAAAGACATAACCTCTCACTATGATGAATGAATGGATGATCATTCACTTCAATTTCCGAGGAAAAAATATTGAATGAATGAATGGTCGTTTAAATTTTCGAAGAAGAAAGTGAATGAATCAAGCACATCAGTTTCGAAGAAAGGAAGATGAAGAGTCGGTTATGAATGAACCGTTAGAAATGAACAAACAGTTGTGCCTCTTTCCAAGCATCGCATCAGTTCTCAAGGCTGATTACTTAGTTGTTATGCCTATAAAATGTCAATCTCTTTTCTTCCTGTGCAAGAAGAAAAAAAATGTCTTCCAAAGATTTGATTGCTCCGAAGACTGAAGAAACCAAGACTTCCCTTGCTGAGCCTTCAGTGCCTTCTCAAAAAGAAAAGGACGAAGGCTCAACTATTCCTCCTGCCAGGACAGGATTTGATCTCCAAGTTAGTGGAGCCTGGAAAAACTGCCGAAGAAGAGGCATTGAGGATGGTTGTTTGTGAGTTCCTGGTGCGTTCAGACAATCAGATGTTTGAACGGTTGGCAAACTTTTTATTTAATTAGGAAGGGTCAGGGCCTCCTCCCCTCCCTTAATATTATGTAATTCCATTCTGCTTTTGAATAAAAAATAAATTTTTATTTACATCATGTCTCTGAAAATAAAGTATATTTTGTCTTTATACATAATATTTTTTGAGAAATTTGCCATTGATGGGCATCATAGAAACTCTTCCATCCATATCTGTTAATTGGTAGGCTCCATTGGAGAAGACTTTATTTATTACATACGGTCCTTTCCATTTTGCCTCGAACTTGCCTTTACTCATATGTGTCATAGTCATAGGACGTCTGACTGTAAGAACCAACTCGCCTTCTTGAAATGTTCGCACTCTGACTTTGAGATTGAAAGCTTTTAAAATCTGGGCCTGATAAAGTTAGATATGCTGTTGAGCTAATAACCTTTTCTCGTCGAGTACCTCCAATTCCTGAAGCCGAAGACGATCATTACTGTATGTAGTAAGCTCATTAGCAATGGCGATTCTCAATGATGGAATTTGAATTTCCAAAGGTAGAACAACTTCACATCCATATACCAAAGAAAAAGGTGTACAACCTGTGGGGTTACGGACGGTAGTACGATATGCCCATAGACACTCTCCGAGTTTATCATTCCAATTACGTTTGATAATAGAGGAAAACCTTTTAAGGAGTTTGATAATGGTCTTATTGAATGCTTCAGCCAACCCATTAGCCACAGGATTATAGGCTGTAGAGGCGACATTATTGATTCTGTTATCATCACATAACCTATTAAACTTCTGGCTGATAAATTGTGACCCATTAACATGGATGATTCGACGAGGGACACCAAATCTGTATATCACATGATGTTTGATAAAATTGATAACGCTACTAGTTTTTACTTTTGCCAAAGGTATTGATTCGGCCCACTTGGAAAAATAATCGGTTATAGCTAAGATAAACTGATGTCCTTTAGATGAAGGAGGATTGATAGGGCCAATTATATCCATGCCCCAAGCTTCAAAAGGCCAGAGGCTGCAGTTGGATGAAGAAATTCTGACGATTGGGTGAATGAAATCCGCATGAATTTGACATGCATGACATTTACTTACATAATCAATAGCATCTGATACCATAGAGGGCCAGTAGTAGCCCATACGTCGGATACGATCCTGTAGTTTAGGACCAGATTGATGTGCTCCACAAACACCATCACGAGCCTCACATAATATCTATTTTGCTTCATCACCAGCGAGACACCTCAAGAGTAATCCATCAAAAGTTCTTCGATATAGTGTTTTTGTAGTATGATTATAACAGAATCGAAGTGATCGGCGACGGATACTTGTAGCTTCTTTAGGATCTTCTGGCAAAATGTCATGCACTGCAAAATTAATAAAAGGTACCCTCCAATCCTCGCTAAGGACATTGACTTCAGTTAGGTTACTGAATTCAATGTTGTGGTTGTTTTCAACACAGAATAATTCTCTATTAGAGATAACAACCATTTGTTGCCTTTTAACTGGAACTGCCAACACTGCAGCTAGGTTAGCTAAGGCATCAGCTTCTGTATTGTATGCCCGACGTATATATTTGATGAAGAATCCTTTAAATGAAGAAGCTATCTTGGTCGCTGCTGCATGGTATGGTACTAGATCTTGATGTCGGACTTCATATATGCCTCTAAACTGATTAATAATCAGCTTAGAGTCACCATATACTTCGAGATATTCAATACTCAATTGTTTGGCTAATTGAAGTCTGATGAGTAAAGCATTGTATTCTGCCACATTGTTGGAGCATGATTCGTCTAAAGAATAGGCCCTTTGAATAGTTAATCCATCGGGTGAAACAAGAGCAATTTCTACTCCAGCAACAAGAGTACCTCCAGGTCCAATTCTAGAAGCTCCATCAAAGAACAACCTCCAGATAGGAAATTCTTCTGAGATCATACTTGATTCTAATGTTTCGTCCGGAATCTCATCATAGAGTTTAGATGTCTCAGGGACAGGATGAGCTGCTAAGAAGTCAACAAGTGCTTGGCCTTTCACAGACTTTTGAGGAACATAAACCATATCATATTGTGCTAGTAATATGGCCCATGTGGCAAGCCTAGAATTGAGTGTACTTGGCTTCTTCAATAGAACTCGAAGAGGATTGACTCGGGATATGACATGAATAGTTTGGCCTATGATATAATGTCTTGTCTTCTGAACAGCAAACATTAAGGCTAAACATTCCTTTTCTATCGGACTATAACGATTTTCAGCTCCAATCCTCGTTCGGCTAAGATAGTAGATGGCTTGTTCATGACATTCCTTGTTCTTTTGAGCCAGCAAAGCTCCTAATGAATGATCCATTGCTCGGACATACATTAAGAAGGGTATTCCTAAGATCGATGGTACAAGAACCGGTGGACTCATTAAATACTGCTTTATGTCATCAAATGCTCGTTGACATTCTTCCATCCAAACGAAAGATACACCTTTCTTTATTAATTGAGTAAATGGTCTGCAACGTCCAGATAAATTTGAAATGAACCGTCTGATGTACGCAAGCCGACCTTGGAATCCTCGTAGCTCTTTTAGGTTGCGTGGAGGACGCATCTCTTGAATGGCTTTGATCTTCTCAGGATCAACGTGTATACCCTTAGAGTTAATGACGAAGCCCAGAAACTTACTACTAGAGACACCCAAGAAAGGCTTGGTGGGATTCATTTTGAGTTGATGCTGGCGCATTAGATTGAAGATAGTTCTTAAAACTTGAATGTGATCTTCTTTGAGACGACTTTTGACAGCAATATTGTCAACATAGCATTCAACAGTCTTTCGCAGATGATCACAAAAAATAGTACTCATAGCCCGCTGGTAAGTTGCACTTGCGTTCTTAAGACCAAACGACATGACCGTATAATAGTACACACCTCGAAGAGTATGAAATGAAGTATGTTTCTCATCTTCAGGATTCATCCGAATTTATTTATATCCAGAAAACCCATCAATAAAAGAAATTCGGTCGAATCCACATGTATTGGCGATCATAACATCAGTAATTGGAAGAGGGAATTCGTCTTTAGGGCAAGCATCATTAGGATCCCGGAAGTCTATGCAAACTCGAACCTTTTCGGTCTCCTTCAGGACTGGGACGACATTGGCCACCCAGTCAAGATGTTCTTCTTCTCTGATAAAACCGCAAGCTATAAGCTTTTTGAGTTCATCATCAATTGCATTCATTATTTCAGGCTTGAATCGCCGTTGTTGTTATTTGACCGGTTTGGCATTCGACAAAATGTTAAGCTTGTGAGTTGCAATTTGAGGATCTAATCCCGACATATCTTCGTAACTCCAGGCGAAGACGTCAATGTATTCACGAATAAAGTGAATTAATTCTTGTTTATCATCCTATGGAAGATTCTTGCTAATGAAGATTGGTCGTGATATGCCTTTCTCTCCAATATCAATTTGGATCAGTTGATCCTCAGTAGGTGGTTCTCGTTATTCAAAATGAAGTTTCCACTGATTGTCTATCCTTTGTGCCCAAGGGTCCATTTCAATAGTTTCTTCAATGTCACTTTTGTCATCTTCTGAGAATTTGGTAGACACCATGTTAGAAGATACCATCCCCTATGAACATGACCAATGCTGGTATCAGAATCCTATGAGATAGAATCAGAAGAGTTAGATCGTTCTTCTTCATCAGATTTAGAAGGTTCTGGAGTAGAAAGTGATGAGGCATAACCTAGTCCTCGTTTCGTTTTACTGTGGTATTGTTATGATTTTCCTTTTGGAACAGCAATACGAAGAGGGGTTCGCCTTCCTTTACCGTTGTTGAGGCCTGTTCTGAAGTCATAGCCTATTTTACGGATGATGGCTTTGGATTGTGGACTATAGTATCGTAATTGTTGCCTTCCTGTATCATCTTTATTATCATTATAGAGCATGATTTTTGGTTCTTCTCTTTTATTGAAGAATATAGGCTTTTCATCTTTCTTTCGAGATGGTACTAAGAAGTATAACTCTTGTATTGAATCCAATGATACCACGTTTCGTCGAGATGATACAACTTCTATTGTAAGTGGTTTAAAGCTATCTAGCATATCCAGATAACACTGAGTATAGTAAAAGACATCAGTATACTGCAAAGGAGATGCTTTATTGATTTTTACACCATCATTTACAATAGGGACTTTAGCCTTAGCAGGCTTAGTCAGATTGATGACAAGAGAGGGAGATGAAGAACGAGAAGGCGGAGGGAGATTCTTGCGATAAAGATCGATTACAAATGGCTCAGAAGTGGTGAGCTCCCTTTGTTCTTTACTATCACCTTTAGGTTGCTTCTCATGGGAAGGAAGATCGATAGTCAGAGGTTTGGAAGACTGAGGATAGGAGGTACGTCCTTTGACCGGAATCACCAGAGTATCATTAGGTATACTCTTCTGTTCTTCATCTGTGTCCATTGCTAGTACCACCTTCATGAATTCCTCTTTGTACATACGAGAATCGTTTATGTATGCTTCAACTCCTTTGAAAGGATTCATATCTACAACCTCTTTTTGGACTTCTCCATTACCATCCACATATTTGAAACATTGGTGGAGCGTAGAGGGTACAATATTGTGTTCATTGAGGAATGGCCTTCCAAACAAAGCATTGTATGAGCCATGATTGTCAATAATATAGAAAGTTACCTTTGTACGAATATTGCCATTTTAAAGTTTTGGGCGTATTTTTTCCAAAGGTTCACTTGTTCCTTGATTAAATCCCAGTATGGTAGTGATAGTTATAGAAAGATTGTGTACTGGGATTTTTAAAGCATCCAGTAAGTACTTCGGCATGATGCTAAGTGCAGACCCGGGATCAATCAGAATGCGGTCGACTTTCATGGTGTCCACATACCCCGTGAAATAGAGAGGACGATCATGACAATTATTTTCTAACAACATGTCATCTTGTGTAAAAGTGATAATGGACATTAGTTCAAATACATGATGATAATATGCACAGCTGACTGGCTCCTTTTTGGGCTTCTTGAGAAGAGTCAAACAAGCGTCAGCCTGCGTCAAGGCTTCACTTAACGTCTCACGAGTTTCTTTTGAGAGACGTAAAAGTTCAAAGATTGACAATCTTACCGGAGTATTGGCCAATTGAGCCAATATGTCAAAATTGTAAGGCTTTTCAAGTCCAAAAGGTGATGACTTCTTCAATGCTTTATCAAAGCGAACAGGTTACTTTCCCTTGTCTGCTGATGTTGGTTTAGGAGGAGATGACTCGATCACTGGCTAGGATGTAGATGGTGTATCTTCAGCAGGAGAAGATAATGGAGGAAGAGCATCAGAGGATGGAGCAGGGTTCTCTTGATTTTTGGAATACTCCTGAAGATAGGGTTTCCAAGATCTAGTGCCCATAAGAATTTCTTCTTCTGTTGTTGGTTCAAAGGATACCATATTGCAGTTCTTGGATTTAGACTTGGAATGATTCTTTTGCTTAGAAGAGAAAGGCGTTTCAAATTTTGCCACTAGATCTGGATGAATCCACATAACCACTCATCTGTCAGTTGACAGCAGAACAAGACCTTCATTTTGAGGAGGTGGGATAATCACAATTTCTAGAGTAGTCCTTGGAATGGGGACAGCACCATCTTGTACGAGTTGTGGTAGAAAATCACCGAATTGGAGAGAAACCACATTAGCAGTCACCATTTTCTCGTCCTGCTGTAGAGTAATTTCTCCAGAATTGACCAACTCCTGGATTTTGCCCTTGAGCACATAACATGCTCTGGTTGGATGCCCTATGAATTTGTGATAAACACAATATTTAGGGTGATCAGTTTTACCAACTTCTTCTGGTCGTTTTGCCTCTGGAAGCTAAAGATTATTACTTTTGATCAAGCAATCGAAGATGCTTAAAGTATCATCTTCATCGAAAGAATACTCTTCTTTTGGACGAGTTGACTTTTGCAGCGGTGCTGACGGGATGGATGCCGTCTGAGTAACATTGACAACCAAAGACTCTTTGCCTTTGAGATTAATGGCCAGCGTTTCTTTATTCTTGCGATTATTCTGGCGATTACTACCCCAGGTGTAGAATGTTCATCTTGGTTAGGATGAGTCATTTGGACTCCTAACTGCTTGAACTTTTTGGCACTAACTTCTGCCGTCTTTGCATTAACAATAAAAGAAGGCCAATCCTGGAATTGTGTAGATCCCGTCCACATACTGATAATAGGCAACAAGTTTGATTTGTAAGTGTCTATTGTTACAGCAGATGGAATACCTAAAGGCATTTTGAGTGCCTCTCGGTGGAATCATTCAATGAAACTTTCTGTGGATTCATTGTGCCTTTGTTTAATTTTAATGAGGACAGACATCGTCATATCATTGACTCCTTTATAGAATCGTTTCAAGAACATTTGCTTGAAACCAGCAAAAAAAGTGATACAGCCATCAGGCAGGCTACGATACCAGTCATATGCTGCACCGGCTAAACAACCGACGAACACTCTGGTAAGGAGAGCATCATTTGGCTGTAATTGATCAGTCATCACCTCAAAATGATTGATGTACTGACTTGGAGAAGTGCTGCCATCGAACAGCGTAATGGTTGGAAGCTTATACTTAGAAGGAAATAGAACTTCTTTCCACTCTGTAGGATATCGTTGCTTTATGCCCAGTCTTTGTAGGCCATCCTTCTGCTTGAAGGCCTCAAACTGAGTGCAAAAAAGTTTTACAGCATCATTAGCATCCCCTGATGTTTGGGAATTGGTAGGCTAGTTAGAAGTGTTAGGAGGAGGAACAACGTGGTAATTACGACCCCCAGCACCAGACTGACTTGGATCAGCTTGAATTGGCACAGAAGCAACCTGAGGGGCTGGTACTCCTAGACTAACAGGTACAGAAGATGCTATAAGCTCAGGATTTGTAACAGGGTTTACAATAGGAGGTACTGTGTGCTGAGCCACCATTATGGTGTGCATGCTTGCAACCATTTCTGCCATGGTTTTTAATTTGTCTTCTAATGCAATAATTCTTTGCTCTTGGCTGGTTGACGTAGAAGCATCTTGATCTTCCGTAATGGTATATGCCGTCACTTCTTTTGCAGTATTGATGAGATAGTTTGTTCAGAACTTTCACTATTTGTATCAAACTCCGAAAGAGAGACCTCCTCCACATGGGTGATAGGGAGATCTTCTTGATTAAAGACACCTTGGTTCAAATTTTGATTTTTCAATCTAGTGTATTGAAAGACACCTTCACTGGATGCATGGATCCGATCTAAGTATTGCTGACTAGGATTACGGGATGCATTACGTCTTGGACGTTTCCCAACCCCAATGTCTTGAGAAGTCATGTTAATAGAAGCAAATAATAGCTCATCTTTGTCTTCTATTATATGTTCAGGAGTTGAAGCATAGTTCAGACGATCGAAGACAAATCATCGAGCCGATTGGCAACAACAGTTGATGACAACTTCATGTAGGCAGTGGCGATTTGAAGCACAATTTGGAGGTGAGGAAAACATTCCCGTAGGCTTCTGCCTTTGTGTAAGACGTTGCCGGAGATCAGTTAGAACCACTGGACGAGAAGAAGTCGGAGGAACATATTCTTTAATGATGTTAGAAACATGTCTCCTATTCTTCATGTGTTTAGTTTCTTGAGTGTACAAAGAAGTACTCAACTCATTAGCATAGGTAGATGGGTCTTTCTTTTCAAACTTTGGCTTTTGGGGCAAATTGGCCTTTGGCATAGGGCTCTTGTATTTTGCCAAAGTTGATATTGGTTCACGGCTATTGAGATAAGCGCATAAATCTGAAAATTCCGCTCCTGGTGTCTCTGTTTGTGATACTTTCAATTTTCCTTGCTTGGATCTTGAAATTTATAAGGTAGGAAAATCTTGACCAGACCCCATAGGGGTAGGTAAGATACCTCTCTGATTAGCATTCTTTCTGGTATCAGAGATCCGAGGACCTCTGTTTATATGAATAGAATCTGATACATCTTTCTCTAAGTCATAGACCAGGGAAGTTTTAGGAAAGATCAAAGGGTGCTTTCCTTTATTTTGAATAGGGTTAGCTAAGAAGCGTTTTCCTTTATTCTTTGGTGTGACCATTTTAGGCATAGATTGTGCCAATTGAGGAAATGTCATAGGACTTTTCCCTTTGTTTTGTCTAGTATTGGCACTAGGACATGAATTCTCTAAGTTCAGAACTTGAGAATTGGAAGAGGGAATAGCCAAAAGACTAGTTCCCTTGAGTTGTGCCAGAGTATCAGATTGTGCCTGGGTTGCCGATTGCTTGGGTTGCGCCATAGTCCTACGGACTACTGGTGGCGCCTTGGCAGCAATATTGGTAGACTGTGCCTCGATAGTAGCTTGAACTGACTTTCTCTTGGCAGCAAAGATAGTAGTAGACTGCGTATGGGCAGTAGAGCGAGCAGATTGTGCCCTAGTAACAGAAACAGGCTGTGCTGAAGCCACTGAGGCGGATTCCGCTTTGGTCATTGAGCACTCAAGTTGCGCCTGGACAACAGCGACTGTGGGAGATTTAGGATTCCACACAGTCCTATTCTTGGCGATAGCCACCGTGCGCTTGTTGCTCTTGATGTTGATCATATTCTAGTAGGCTGTCTGGTTGACTTGAACAACCAGAGTCTTCTGTATCCTGCCGATCGATGCAATGTCACATTGAGTTGTCACTTTCTCGTCGGAGGAGAAAGTCGTCCCCAGCAGAGTCGCTATTTTGTTTGCAAAAATAAAATTTGTTTTATTCCAAACTTGTAAAAGAGTACAAAGTACAATAAATTCTGGGGAAGTACAACTTTAGAAATCTGATCAGAAGACGATCACTTTATCCCTTGGACTATGTGAAATTGAAGATTGTAACCTCTGGAGAATGCAGCAGCAATTTTGTAAGAGTTCTTGATCTCTTCTTGTCTCTCTGATTTCTGTGCCTATGTATCTGATCATTTCACAATGATTGGAAACTCTATTTATAGAGTTCAGGAAATAACTGTTTTAACAGTTATTCTGATATACGCGAGGTTGGGTTGCGCCACATTGGGTTGCGCCAACCTCCTGTTGCACCAACTTTTATTCAGTTGTCAGTCGTGTACTAACTGTATTTAGATGCGTGGCATCATGTGATTGAGATGCACGTGGTCATGTACAGGATAGTAGACATGTCTTGAGAGATTAGTGGCATGTGCGCCACGTCATCCTGCTTTAGAATGTCAGTGGTCTCAACTTCATCAGATTGTACGAGCTTCGGTCAACTGCGCCTAACTGAGCCGCGCCTAGACACGTGTAGCTTTTGAGCAGAAGCCATTCAAATTGTGCCTAGGCGCAACTAAAGATTTTATCTAGATTGTGCCTGGGCGCTACTCACGAACCGTACAGGACAGCTGCCTACCAACTCTCCTTGAGCGGCACAATTCACGGGATTCGAAGAGATTTTCCTCGTTTACTGTTGTGTCAATCGTCAGTGTTGTCAGGTAATGATGACCATTAGGTGTCAGACGCCACATAGATTTTGGCACAATAAAGACTGGTCGCAGTCTAATATCAGGCACAACCTGATCAATGGCGCAGCTTGTTCTCTGGGCTTCATATTAGTGGCGCAACCTGATCTCTGGTGCGCAACCTGAACACTGATTAGTATATTCAGGGCACAACTTGATTTTTAGGCTCTACAGTCACTAGTCGCATTGCCTTTCGGACAAGGTCGCATCAGAGAGGAGCAATGCATCAACAACTACCCTATTAAATAATAATATGGCAGCTCGATTCTGTTGAAGGGTTTCGTAAGATCACAAGCGATAACTTTAGACGTAAAGGAACGAAGACCCCTATGGATGCTGCATACCATAGCCGGAAGCAGAGCCAACTTGCTCCCAAAAACTAGCTTCACCGCTGGAAGGATCAGATTGCGGCTGATCCTTTCGATCGCACCAGAACCCGTCGAAACGACGCAAACCCTCAACCATATCATCGGGTATCCGGCCAAGATAGCCTTAGAAGATAGAGGTTGGGTATCATAATAATAATAGCTAAAAGTATCTCTCAGGCTCCCAAATTTGTCACCAGCAGTGCGGGACCTCTTAGTACTTTGCGCACTGAGCATCCACCTGCTCCGGAGATTGAGGACTCCCAACAGCGACTCGGCCGGACGCACTGAGGTTAAAAAATAGCCAATCCAAGCCGTGATATGAGAAAAGTTCCTTCTGAACTTTCATCCTTCTTCTTGGATATTTGTTGACATGTACTATGGTGACAGAGCAATTCCTGATATACGGCTACGAACCCAGGATACCGCTACTCTAGTTCTTCGAATTCTTTGTTTGTCGGGGTATACTCCTCATAAGCCTCATCGCCCCAGGGCAAACTGGACACACCATGCATCTCGTGAAGAGCAAGCTCTATCTCTCTACCTGGAGTGAAGAAGGTCCCCGTCTGGCAGTTGTACATTTCAAGCAGTGCCATAAATAATTTTGGGTTCATAAATAAGCCATATCAGGACCCTCTTATGGCATAATAGAGGCCAATCTGTCGTGGGATGCCCTCATACTTCGCCAGGATCCAAGAAGTCAGGTTAACCCATGGAGGGGAACGATGCTGCTAGTTCAGTAAGGACAATCTCCCTGCAGAATATGACCCTTTGCGAGCAATCTGATTCAAAAAGGTGTTAGTTTCAGAGAAAAACATATTGGGCTTCAGCTCGTTGATGAGACTGCCAGGGGCCAGCCCAATAATAGAGTAGTCCATTGATTCCTTCACTGCGACCACTGACCTCGTGGGGTCGTTAAAATGGATATGGCCTACAAAGATCCCCTGCTGATCCAGAGTTAGAGAGCTCGACATCTTTCTCTCAAATGGTACCATATTAAGACCGAATAAGGGAAAATGGTGCTCCATCAAGGGTATGTGAATTGCCTCCCCCTGAAAATAGAAGTTCCAACTCTCAAGAGTCTCTATGATGCTTGGATCTGAAACAGCCAAAGCATCCCCGAATAAAAACATAGGCTTCGGGTGAATGCCATTCAGTTGCCCGAAGTTCATCTTGCTAAGTAAGAAAAAGAAAGACTGGTTTTCGATCTCCCTCATCCGGTCTTTAGGTTGATTTTGGTTAATCTGAGTCGACACACGTTCGACTATTTGGTCAAAATTTATACCTAACACAGATTGAGCATATCCTATCAAGAGTTTCTCCGAGGGAGCTAAGGGCAGGTCCACTGCAAAAGACAGAAGAAGTAAAAGTTAGAAGTTCATCCTTTCAACCTAGCCAAAACAAGACCTATGCGGCATGAGACGCAGGCGGTTAAAGTCATACGCTCATGCGGCACAGTCGGAGGACACTTAGGCCGATCAAATCAAAAAGGGGTGCTCATGCGGTTCAGTCACGGGACACTTATGCTGCTCAGTCACAAAGTGTTCATGCGACTCGATAATGAGTTACTTATGCGGCTTGGACTCGAAGTGCTCCTGCGGCTCGAGATATGAAGCACCCAGACGGCTCAGTCAGGAGACACTTATGTGGCATAACTGTGCAGTATTTATGCAGATCAGTCCTGAGTCATTTATGCAGCGCTTATGCGACTCTGCTTATACGGCCCTATCATACAGAACATATGTGGTTCAACTAAGATAGGGCAAGCATCGACCAAGCTTATTACACAGAAAGCAATATAGCATGGGCCTGCGCATAAAAACATACGACATGGCCATTGTCTTCTCACCGTCCTTACCTTTGATGGGAGGGTGCACATCGGAGTGAGTGTAAGAAGAGTCTGCCGTTCTCGATGGAGAATCAAGCCCCTTTCCTTTGACCGCAGTCGACTTAGAAGCTTTGGGAGCCATTGAAGACAGGAAGACGGAGATGAAAGAGAAGAAGGTAAAAAAAGAAAATTTTCTCTTCAAAAGCACTCCTATTTATTGAGTGTCCAGAAAGGGTGCTGCTTCGATTCTCGAGATCATTAAAGATAATGATGACGTTTGGGGATTTTATCCCTAGTAACCGTCAAATTTATCTCGAAAAAAGAGAACCCAAATTCGAAATTGAATTAAGAGCATTAAATGCAGCAGTGACAGCTGGAAGACTATCTGCGGCTCGAAGCGTCCCTGCGACTCAAGATTTGTTTTGCGACTCAGGACCATCCTGCGGCTCAGTATTTCTCTACGACTCAAGATCTCTTTGCAGTTTGAAAACAACTTCCTGCAACTTGAAAACTCTCTATGGCTTGACATATTTTCATACTTCCTATTCAAAGTTTTCTAAATTTACAATTTAAAAACTTTGAAGGGGGTCTTGTAGAAGCATAAAAAATATGGGGTTCATGCGGATTACAAATTGTCGCATAGGTACTTTGGGCTAAACAGGTCCGCATGAAGGAAAATTGCATGACTGTTTAAAAAACATGCGGCCCATCGACAAACAGTTGTAGAAAGAAAATATGCGGCCAAAGAGGAGCAGTTCGACTGATAAAGCTGACAAGTCCTGGCAAAACATGACAGTTCTGACACTTTGAAAAAAGATAAGACGTGAGACGTCACCGAAAAGCAGGGTTCGTACGCCTCCATGCGGCCAAATGAGTGTCATCCAAGCCGCATGAACCTTATGCGGCTCTGCTTATGCGGCCCCAAAGTTTCCAAACTTCATGCAGCCAAGAATAACTATGATCCAGGCCGCATAAGTCTCATACGACCCCACATGATCGAAGACTGAGAAAACCATACACAACAGGACACGTGGCAATCTGACCAAGTCCTTAACTACCCAGATTTGCTGCAACAAAATCCCAACAAATCGACAGATGGCAGCCCAAGAGCGGGTCTTCGTGTGCTAATCAGCCACGTGGCCGTAAGTCGTCTATGCGGCTCAAAATACATTATATTATAAATAGCAGGGTGCCAAACCCCTTCAAAAGGCTGGCAACCATCAAGAGAAAAGCAATTTCTTCACGAACGAGAGACTGCATCAGATAGTCCACGGAGTAAGGCAGAGTTGATAGCACTTTCCCGAGCCTCCATCGTTACCCCGAGAATCAAAATTA
Source organism: Iris pallida (assembly GCA_029216955.1). Lineage (NCBI taxonomy): Eukaryota > Viridiplantae > Streptophyta > Magnoliopsida > Asparagales > Iridaceae > Iris > Iris pallida. The sequence goes on along the minus strand of JANAVB010010193.1, from coordinate 13,004,402 downwards.
AACAATTATACTTAGATTGTTTCCTAGGATTTTTTCTAGGCTTTTCTTTGTACAAGCGAGTTTGCAATCAAATTCAGTATTCTGTAATACCTGTCTTTCATTTTTATGGCAAACAAACACTTCCAAAGGAGCTTCCAATTATCAAAACGCTCCTGATAAACCCATGGAGACTTTCTCCTTTGGCGAAGATGACGTTATTACCATTTTTCACACATTGATGAAGGGTAATAAACTGACATTACCTCCACCATGACGTCCTGCGAAGGTAAACCAACTCAATGATCCCAAGTACTATTTTTATCATCAGTACGTGCACCACCCTACCAAGGATTGCATCGTCCTGAAGAAGAAGATACAACAGCTTATCGACAGCCAAGTGATCAACCTCGAAGCTGAAGACAAGGTCGTATCTTCTAACATGATCTCTCTTCAATTTGGTGACTTTCATTCCACAGAAGTCCCAGACGGCGTAGTCCCAATCCCCAAGACAGTAATGGAAATCGTCAACCTGCTGCCAGCTCGCAACTCAACGTTGATGCCACTCATGACAAAACATGGTGAGATTATGTGGGTCTATCCAGACCTTGTGCAAGAAATGACACAGGGGGTAGTATCTTCCAAACTAAAGAGGGGCAAAAAATACAAATCATGCCATATGGTGTCTTCTCCCATTTACGAAGTTCTATTTGTTGAGACGCAATCTGGAAAGACTAACCTATGGACTTATGAGCCCGTACAAGAAGATGCACTACCATCTCAAGCTCCTGCTGCCCCCATAAGTTCAGAAGCTAGTCCATCTAAGTCCTCAACTACCGACAAAGCTAAGCAGAAGGAGACGCGATTTAACAAGTATCTGAAGGCACCAACTCCTGAAGGCATGGATCGGCCTTACAACTTTGACATACTGGCACAGCTGGCCAATACACCTGCCAGGTTGTCTTTGTTGGATCTATTGTGACTCTCCAAAGAGACGCAAAAAGCCTTAAGTGAGGCATTACTACATGCTGACTATTATCTCACTGAAGTCAAAGCCCCCACTGAAGATCCCGTCTCATGTCCTTACTGTAATAGCACTATAGAAGTGGTGCCCAACATCACCTTTTCACAAGAGGACATGCTACTCAAAAACAATCGTCATGATAGACCTCTGTACTATACAGGGTATATCGAGGCGATTAAGGTGGATCGGATGTATATCGATCCAGGTTCCTCCCTCAGCATCATTCCTAGAAGTCTACTCCAAATTGTAGGGATCCCTCTGCACAAGCTGTCTGCAACCAATACAACTATCATGTCTTTGAATGCTGGAAGAAGCCACCCGCTGGACAAGATCCGTCTCAAGTGCCAGATTGGTGATCTCCGAACAGAGGTTTCTTGCTATGTAATCAACGCCAATGTGTCCTACAATATCTTGTTAGGACGTCCATCGATACAGGAGAACATAATCGTTCCTTTTACCCTTCATCAATACTTCAAGTACGTCAACAGCGATGGCATCGTGAAGACAAAGTTTGCCAATGTCGATCCTTTTAAGGGTATTAAAGCCTACTATAGAGATTCGGTACTTAACCAATCTCAACCCTCCAAGGATGACGGCAACAAAGTTGACGATAAAGCTGAAGTGAGTTCATCCGCCAGTAATGGTCCCCTGGTTATCTGAGTCAAAGGACGTACTACTCCAAAAAGTACTCCAAAGCCTCTCACAATCTGGGTCAAAAAGAAGAATCCTGATAAGGTCAAACCATTGACCATCACTCTCCACAAAATAACTCGGGTGGAACCTGCTGAAGTCTATCCTCCCAATCCTAAAGAGTTACCCTATATGGTAACTTGGCCAAGTCTGTGGCTCCTGTTCCAGACAATGATCCCCTCAATGAGTATATCAATACTCAAATAATGTACCTTCAGTGGATGATGTTATTCCTGAAGAAGAACTTGCATATTTTCTAAGTAAAGGTTTATCTTTGAATTACTCCGACGTCTACCAATTAGTAAACCAGTACATAGATACGATATAGGCCCTAGAGCATGGCATAGGACCACATATCTGCATGCCGATCACGATGCCTCGTCTGTGGGAAAAAGTCTGGCCAGAAGATATCTACTACTTCATCATTCCAGCTAGAAAGAAGTGTGAAGAATTGATCATCTTCGGCCGAATAATTGGCGAAAGAAAGTTCGTTCTGGACTCTACTTCTCCCAACTACAACATTGAAGCTGACTATGATTCTAGAAAAATACAACTTTACCGATATACTTGGCAGGCTAAGAATATCATCCAGAACATGGGATATGATACAAAAAGCGACCAGGAACTAAACTACAGTCAAGGGCAACGATTTCTAATACGTCACTTTGCTCCTTCCGGCAAACCCGAGAACTATTATCTACAAAATGGTGTTGGTTTGGATTACGTTACTCCTCCAACAACCCCTGAAGGATCAAACATCGAAGTGGATCATTGTTCTCACTCTTCTGATTCCTGCATCTAGGATTCAGACTCCAGCATTAGAGACATGTTCGAAGCAACTTTGTCCGTCAACATGGTATCAGTTGACCAAATTGTAGACGATGTCCAATCAATCGATCAGTCGAGCTTGAACAATAGGCTCAAAATATGGATACTATATGGGAGTTACATTTCAAACAACGTGAACCACCTACTGAAGACAAAGTCGTCCAAGTTAATTTGGGAGATGAATCATCTCTTAAACCAATCTTCATCAGCAAAAGTCTGTCTGGCGAAGAATGACAATCTCTTATACAGCTTATAAGAGAATACATTGACGTCTTTGCTTGGAGCTGTGAAGACATGCCAGGCTTGGACCCTAAAGTTGCTATGCACCGTCTAAATATCTCGTCCAAAGCTAAGCTAGTGAAGCAGCAGCAACGACGGTTCCGACCTGATATCATGGAGGCCATCGAGAGTAAAGTCAAAAAGCTTATTTCAAGCGGGTTCATTCGCGAAGAACAATAACCTGACTGGGTCGCTAACATTATTCCAGTTATAAATAAGAATGATAAATTTTGAGTCTGTATCGATTATTGTGATTTGAACTCTCCATGCCCGAAAGATGAGTTTTTTCTACCGATCACCGACGTATTGATCGACAATACTTGCAGCTTTGAGCGGATGTCCTTCATGGATGGGTTGTCAGGCTACAACCATATCAAGATGTTCTCCAATAATGAGGAACACACATCTTTTTATATCACCATTGGGGGTATACTGCTATACAGTGATGCCCTTCGGATTAAAAAATACAGGGGCAACATAACAGCGAGCTATGAACACAATTTTTTGCGATCATTTGTGCAAAACAGTGGAATGATACGTCGACAATATCACAGTTAAAAGCCATCTCAAAGGCAACCAGCTCCAAGATTTGAGAATGGTGTTCGAACTAATGCGTGCACACCAACTCAAGATGAATCCAACCAAATCTTTTCTGGGAGTCTCCAGCGGCAAGTTCTTTGGTTTTGTTATCACTTCAAAGGGTATACAGCTTGACCCGAAGAAAGTGAAAGCTATCCTCGATATGCGTCCCCCAAGAAATCTTAAATAGCTACGCGGACTTCAAAGAAGGCTAGCCTACATTAGACGATTCATTTTAAATCTTTCTGGAAGGTGCCAACCGTTTACTCTGCTCATGAAGAAAAGAGTATCTTTTGTCTGGACTGAACAATGTCAACGCGTATTTGACGACATCAAGAAGTATCTCACAAGCCCCCCAGTGTTGGTGGCTCCAATAATGGGAAAGCCTTTCTTGTTATATGTCTGCGCTATAGATCATTCCTTTGGTGCCCTATTAGCTCAGAAGAATGAAAGCAGACATGAATATGCAGTCTACTACCTGAGTCGCATGATGGTGGGTGCCGATCACAGATACACACCTGTGGAAAAGGAATGTCTCGTACTGGTATTTGTTATCCAGAAGACACATCATTATGTGTCTGGGCAGACTATCCACATCATATCTAAAGTTAATCCTCTCAGAATACTCATGCCAAAATCGGGTTCTCTTAATTCCAGTTTAGCTACATGGGCAATGCGGTTGACTCCATACGATATGTTGTTCGTCCCTCAGAAGGCAGTAAAAGGCCAAGCATTAGCTGATTTCTTAGCAGCTCATCCGGTGCCAGAATCTTCTAAACTCTACGATGAAATCCCGGATGAAGTAGTGGAGTCTAACACCGCAACTGAGGAAATCCCCATTTGGCAAATGTTTTTTGACGGTACATCAAGAACAGGGCCTCAGGGAAATATCGTGGCCGAAGTAGGCATCGTACTTGTGTCACCAGACCATCTGGTTATACACCGTACATATTCTCTCATGGAACCTTGCACTAACAACGTAGCCAAATATAATATCCTATTGATCGGCCTTCAACTGGCAAAACAACTGGAAGTCGACTATCTAGAAGCTTATAGCGATTCTAAGCTAATAGTTTGTCAGGTCCGAGGGGATTATGAAGTTCGTCACGAAGATCTCATCCCATATCACAAAGCGACAATCGAATTGGCTTCTACTTTCGCTGGATTCTTCATCGAGCACGTGCCTTGATTACAGAATATAGAAGCAGATGCTATAGTCGGTCTTGCTGCTTCCTTGACCGTCCCTACCAATACTCAGCATTCGATCATAGTGACTGGTCGAGAGTTATTCTGTGTGTAAGATAGCTTGCATATTCATCACAATTACACAACAGAAATAAATGTCAATGTTAAAGACTGGAGATTTCCTTTCATAGACCACGCCGTCTACGAAATCTTTCTGAGGACCCAAAGGAAGCATTACTTGTCCAAAGGCGATCCCTCATATTTTACTATGATACAGCTACCAAAATGCTGTACCAACGCCCTAATAACGGGCTACTGTTACGATGTTTATCAAGCACATAAGCCAAATATGCACTCCATGAGGCTCACGACGGAATTTGTGGTACATATCAACCAGGCCCCAAATTATAATATCGCCTCAGACGAATGGGTTATTATTGGCCTATGATGATAGCAGATGTTGTTGAATATGCAAAGAAGTGTAGGGCTTGTCAGTTCTATGCCGACTTCATTCTTCAACCTTCGGAGTTTCTATACCCGACGGCGGTATCTTGGCCTTTTGAAGCTTGGGGTATGGACGTCATAGGCCCAATCAGCCCGCCATCCTCCAGAGGATATCGGTTTATCCTAGCTATAACCGATTACTTCTCTAAATGGGCGAAAGGTATACCGCTCACCGAAGTAAAAATGTCGAACGTGATCAGTTTCATCAAATATCACATTATCTACCGCTTCGGCCTACCTCGCAGAATCATCTATGATAAAGGTCCATAATTCGCGAGCCATGCGTTCTATCGATTCTGCGATAAGAATCGAATTCAGAATGTAGTCTCTACAGCTTATAATCCAGCGGCTAATGGGTTAGCAGAAGCCTTCAATAAGACTAGAATCAAACTTTTCAAGAAGTTCGTGTCTTTAAACAAGCACGATTGGAATGAGAAGCTCGACGAATATCTCTGGGCCTATCGTACAATGGTCCGGACTCTAACAGGTAGTACGCCATTCTCTCTGGTTTATGGAAGTAAAGCAGTTCTTCCCCTATAAATCCAGATTCCCACTTTTCGAGTAGCCTTAGCAATTGAGTTGACTGCCGAAGAAAGTTACCGTCTGTGACTACAAGAGCTGGAAGTGCTAGACGAAAAACATTTATTAGCTCAACAGCGTATTGAGCTATACCAAGCACATATTTTCAATGCCTTTAATAAAAAGGTGAAGGAAAGAATCTTTCAAGTTGGTGATCTAGTCTTAGCAGTGTGAAGACCAATGGTCATGACGCACAAGACAAAAGAAAAATTCTAGCCTAAATGGAAGGTCCTTTCGTTATAGAATCAGTGTATTCTAACGGTGTGTACCGACTAACCAAGCCTGATGGTGACTTACTCATAATTCCGATCAACTACAAGTTCCTGAAAAAATATTATGTGTAACCTTCATGAACAGCGTTCACATATACCCTGTTTCAGTCATATAAATGTACAGTGCAATGTTTATGTGATTAAAAAACCATCTAAGTATTATCCGTATTTCAAGTGTCTTAAATACACCATGGATAATAGGTCCTTTAAAAATATTCCCCAGTAGAATTATCTCCGTTTTGGATTCTACCCAAACTTGGTCTGACGAAAACAAGTCACGTCCATATTACCTCTGAATTATTTTTCGATAATTATTTCTCCAGGGGGATAATTACGTTTTGCCACATCCATATAACTTCTGAGCAAAGCATTCATCAAAGATAATCACGTCCATATTACCTCTGAATTATCCACTCCTACCTAATGTTATATATCCGTCCACGTCCATATTATATCTGGTCAGATATAGAATATTCTCTGCTATTACGTCCATATTACCTCTATTAGCAACTTCTTTCAACTTATTATCTATATTCAAGAACATTGAATATAAAATGGATAATAAGTCCACATCAAATTCTCCAGCGAAATACCCACCAAAAATATCCTTACTACGTCCACATTATCTCTAGTTCTGATATTTCACAAACTTCATTCATAAATTTTGAAAGCCAAAAGATTCTTTATTAAAAATGTCTATCAAAAGACGGAGAAAAGGAAAAGATACAAGAGTCTTGACGGCTAAAACAGACAGTTACAAACAAAAGACTTAAGGGATACACAATCGATTGATGTTATCCCTCAGAGCCTTTATTTTAGCTTGAGATTTGATGGTAGCATGACGACGTACTTCTTCTTACCGAGCAGCTTTATCCTCGAAAGGAATCAGTTTCATATGCTCATCTTCCAACTTCACCAGCTGAGCCTTCAATTGGTCTAAAGTTGTGGCAGTTGTAGCAGCCTGAACCACGTAGTCTTCCTGCTCAGATAGGACTATTTGCAAGTCAGCCATAAGTTGAGCAATCTCTTTGCGAAGCTACACAATCTGATTATACCTTTCAGTGATCTGGATGGCCATCTTATTCTTTGAGGCAATACGAGCCCTACCTGCAGCAGCAAACTGTTCAAACTGATCATCCAGATCACTGATCTCTTCAGCCAGTGCCTCCTTACTCGCCTGGAAAGTAGCTTTTTCCTCCTCAATAGCCATAATCAGAGCCACGTCCTCCTCATGAAACAATGATCTTGGGCTTCGTTGACTGACCTCTCAGAGTTTGGCCACTTGATTTTCCAGGTCAGCCATGACCTTCCTTAAAGCATTAGCTCCATCTTCATAGCTAGCAATACTTTCAAGATCTATCACCTGGCATTCAGCTACAGCCTTCGCAGGCCCGAAGGTGGCATTTCGGTTCAAAACTCCAGGAAGCTTTATTTTCGAAACGGAGTAGAAAGGTCTTATGACTTCCTAAGCCATCTCATCATCTTCAGAAGAGGTCATTGGAGATGAAGATTGATGGGGATCTTCATTCCCATAGAGATCTACTTGGAAGGAAGACGAACGTGACAAATAAAGCAATATACATATTAGTAAAAAAACTTACTTAAAAAAGGAGTTGTAAGTTCATACCTCCTGCCGACTCAGCATCAACTGGAACTGGAGAAATGAGAGCTGACCCAGGTCGCTCACTGTCAACATCAGCCAAAGAAGCATCAGGCTGCTTGTCTTCTACGTTTCCAGCTGGATTCGAAGCAAATTTAATAATGGCCGCCTCAACGGGTTAATCAACAACTTCTTCAATAACCGATGTTGGTTTACTGGAAGAACCAAAGGCAACTTCCTGTCTAGCCCCGGTATCTGGAGCAACCTCCGTGCTCTGTTCCCTCTCCTTTTCTATAAGGGAATATACAATGGAAGTCAGCCTCACAAGTTGCACGCAAAATTGAAGTCAAAAAATCTCATCCGAAAAAAATTGCAAGAATGACATACCCAGAGGAGGGTGAGCTAATTGGACTAGATTTTCATCCAAATCTTTCATCATAGCTCCTATCGCAGACATATCCCCCAAAGAAATATCATATAAGGGACTGGCTTTCTGATCGCCATCATGGTCTGGGCCTTCACCCTGATCATCCCTTTCCACAAACCTTACAACTGAAGAAGAACCGCCTTCATCTATCGGTTAAGGACGAGTAGGGGACACTATTGTTATGTCCACCTCTTCAGACGAAAAAGCACCTGTCGCGGTCGAGACTTCAACGTCCTGCGCAAAGGACAAACGTAAAGGTGAGAAAGCTTCCAACGGTTTGACCAAAATGGCTATGGAGTCTAAGAAGGGATCTACCTCCCGAATGGTAACGGCCAGCGACGTCGTTCCACCTCTCACGGTCTGCCGGGAAGATCTTCTGGGATAAGGCAAGCCGGTGCTCACATCCGTGACCTTCTTTCTCTCTCTGGAGACAACAACCTGTTAGTCCAATGATTATATCATATTTTTGAATATGGCTAATTAATTTAGTTTAACATAATGACATCACTAATATTCTTGTAATCACTATCATGTTGCTACTTAAACTTAGCATTGTCCTAAATGTTCTATATCATATTTCTATGTTTGTATCATAATACAGCATACTATTTTGTTTGCCTAACATCGATTTACAGACATGCAATAAGTATGATCAAGTTTTGTCAAACCAGGACATATGCAATAGAGAATTATTGATGGGCCAAAGACGGTGTTGGCGAAGCCACCGAAAGGTATTCAGATTTCCAGATCTGTTTATCTTTGGACAACCACCGTCAAATAAAAAAGGCGTCTTCAAGTTTGCTCAAATTTTAGAAGAAAGGCGTCATCAAAGGGCTCTTGGTTTTCCTATTTGATCAAAGTATTTACCATATTTATTGAGTCTAGGAATACGATGTAAACTGTATCGTACTGGCAAATAGGCTACCCATGAAACGTTTTCAAAATACCCTTTCATTTTGAAAACAAGCCCACTTACAAAAGCCTAAACTACTTCCTAACTGTTTGACTTTTCAAAAAACCCAAAAACTAATTTACAAAAACCCTAACAGAACCCTAGCAGAACTCGGCCAGAATTCGGCCAGAGTTCGGCCAGAGTTCGGTTAGTAAACGTTGCTTTTTGAACTTGGTCTTTCTGCAGTTACGGATCCCAACGAGATTTTCTCATAGAGTTCTGCCCGAATTCTGTTCGAATTCTGTCAGAATTCTGCCTTTGGAAAAACTATAAATAGAGAAGAATTTCGATCATTTTAACTCACTCATACATTAATTCACTTTTATATCTCTTCTTTAAAAGCCTACTACTTCTTCCAAAGTATTCTGAGCTATTCATTTTCAAATTCCAAGCAGTTACAATCCTCTAGTCGATTTGCCAGTACGGTACGGTCTGGAAGTTTCAGAGTGGTTGTAATCAGAGGCTTGATTGAAGGTAGATACTTCACAATTGAAGTTGGTCGAGTACTTTGGATCAAAGCTCGTATTGTAGAAGTTACAAGAATTTCGGATGAAACTTATGGTGATTTTCCATAGTGGATTCAACTGGAAGCTAGAGTTCTTCCGACTGGACTAGTCCTCACAAGAGAGAAACTAGTATATATCCTTGTGTTTGCGTTTGCTCTCTACTCTCTACTTTTTATTTACATATCTGTGATATATTATCTATGATCTTGTTACTAACATTTTTTAAATAGTTAATTTCCGCTGCCTACTCTATTCACCCCCATCTAGAGTATTACGCTTTACAACTCATTCCTACAATCGGTCCTACAATTGGTATCAGAGCGGGTTATACAAGTAAAGCGAGGTAATATTGTTATTATATAACTGCTATTACATAGGTCACTATATCACATATGGCAAGTATGTACTTCACAACTGAAGAGCAATCCTCAAATAGACTCCCACTATTTGATGGAACAAACTATAGTTATTGGAAGACACAAATGAGCTTCTACTTGAAGTCTCTAGATTTTGACATATGGTCAATTGTTGTCAATGGCTACAAAAAGCCAACTATCACTTCTATTCTCACATCCTCTATAATCAACAAGCCTTATTATAGTTACACGGAGGAGGAGAAGAAGTTAGCTAGCCTTGATGCAAAAGCTATGCATATCTTTTATTGTGCTGTAGACACAAATGTATTCAATCTTATTAATACTTGCACAACATCTCATAAAATTTGGAAAGTTCTTGAAGCTACTTATGAGTGCAGGTATGAAAGTAAAGCTAACAACTCAAGAGAGAAGGATAGTCTTCATAATGATGCAAATATGTACATGACAAAATTAGGATTTAAGGTACAATATAATCCTTTATACGAAGAACAGATTGTATGTGACAACTGCAAGAAGATAGGCCACATCCAATAAGATTGTACTACTGCTAGAAAGGAGAATTACTACGAACGATCAAAAGAAGAAAGATCATCATCTCACAAGTACACTAGCACGAGCATATGGTGTATAAGCGAACCAAAAGATTCTGAAGAAGAAAAAGAAGAAGAAGAAGAAGAGAGACCTCATAAAGCTGCAAATTTATGCTCATTGGCACTATCTAACGAGGTACAGAATAATTCCCTTTTTGAAGAGAATAAATTTTCTTATGATGATTTATCTGATGCTTTCAGTGATCTGTTAGAAGAACACAAGAAAGTATTAGATAAGTATTAGCAAACTAGAAAGGATATTCTATCCTATAAGCGTGAGATTGAAAAGCTTACTTGCTTATTGAATGATGCTAGAAATAGTTCTCCTTTTGATAATTCTACTGAGATTTCCACACTGAAGTTTAGATTGCATAAGGCACTTGATTGCATTGAGAAAAGTACTCAAGAAAATGCTAAACTTAAGGAGGAACTAGAATCAGAAAAGAAAAAGTATTCTATTGCTTCATGTAGAATTGATGCTCTTTCTGCTAAGTATGATGAGATCTGTGCTAACTCTAAAAAGTTAGAGATTAGACTGGGAAAGCAGGTAGTACAACCTATGACTCAGTCTAACACAAGACACTTAGCACATCACAAAGTCACACACATCAGATCTTTTACAAAGGAAGCAAGCAAAGCTAAAGCTTTACACAACCATGCTTTCTATTACAAATATCCACGCACATCATATCACACTACTGCACGTTCTCATACTGTTGCACATAGTACTAATATTAATTCTTTCTGTCATTATTGTGGTATGAATGGACATGTTTCTAATCATTGTCAGATTAGAAAACTTGTTGATATGAACTTGTGTAAATGGGTTCCCAAAGCTAACAAATGTGGATCCAAGTATTGGATACCAAAGTCTTCACCTAATATTACAGGTGAAGCTTCTGATATCAAATAGAACCATGGAACATGTTGGTGATTACAAAGCTACAAAGGTCATCTTCCAAGCAATTGCACCAACATAAGTGTGGTCACTAGAACCACTTCGGTACATGCTTACTAAATAGTTCTAATATCTAGTATGTTCTTTTTCATGTCTTGCTATTAGCTTTCATTGATATCTTTTAAATTGTTTATTGTTTGAATCAATGTTTGATATAATCCTAGTATGACTAATCGTCTAACTCGAATGATAAGTTCACACTATATAGTATTTATTTTCTTGTAGTGTGACACATTTATCTATATATGCTATTTATTTTAGTTTTATCCTTGAAGCATGCATACCACTCTAGTCCATAGAAGCTTTTGTTTTGGTGAATATGTTTTTGACTCTTCGTCTTTAATTTTTTTTAATGGCCACTTCTTACCGATTTGTCTTTAATATGTCGTATTTACTTTGATCAGTATTTTGTGAGTATGTATGTTTAGCACAAGTCTCCTGTTTACTTGAAAAGTATATAAATATATTTTTATGTTAACCTTGTGCTTGCATAATATACTTCACTATTGATTCGCATATTTTATTTTGATTAACTTCTTATGAATCAATTACATCTTTGTCTGATAAAGTTTATTTATGCATATTTTTGATCTTGTGATATTTTTTTTTTGCTTATTAAGGATACATGAATAATTCATTTTCATTTATATATTGCTCATGTTTCTTATATTTTTGTATAAATATCATTATGGGGATATATGAGTTAAGTTCAAGTTCTATATTATTTTAAAAAGTAGTTTTTAAACTTGTGCTTATCTCATACTTAAGCTATTAATTTCTTTGAACAAATTTATATTCTTCTCTTATTAGCTTCTTCCTCAAAGCCTTTTTTAATTATATTTTTCTTGGCTTTTTGGTAGACATTTTAGATACATGACTCTTATTGAAATTTTTTTTTATTATCTTTATCTTGATAAACTATTCCTTGGGTATTTACTTTTAGGGATTCTGGATTTCGATGTTGTTCGATGATAATGCATATATTCCTTTGAATCTAAGTTTTTAAGAGTAGCGATCATTTTGGAAACAAGCCGAAAGGGTCCTTCTGTCATACAGGTGTAAATAACCTGAAGCGACATGGTATACTAGTCTTCAGACTACCTCTAGCTGGGAACCGGCCCCTACAGCTAACCCGAAGTGATCATTGCTTTATAGACTTAAGATTTATTAAGGTGTACTTGCAACTATCGTCTAGTTCTGGATCCAAGGTACTGAACCCAGTCCCCTAGGTTCCAAAATACATCAATGTATCTAGGCCCTATATTTTGATTTACAAATGTTTTATATTTTATTGTTACCCAATAATTTTTTAACACATATGGATAAATGTAATTGATACATCTTATGATGTATGTTACATTGTTCAAAGATTTTTAAGTCCATAGAATATAATTTTTTTTATATTGCACTAATTCTTCTTAAATCCTCGGTTATTAAAGAAGAGATTTATTTTGGGTACAAGCCTACAAAGGGGCTATCTGTCACCACAACTATGGTCGAAGAGAAGCGATACTTAAGTGTTCCCTGGTGAACCTCCGTTCGCTGGGACAGTACCTCTACAGCTAACCTAAGATTGATCAACGCTTTATAAACTAAAGATTTATTGAGATCTAGTTGCAATTGTTATCTGATAGATTTTGGATTTTAGATTTGATGGATAATATTATTTTACAAAAGGTAACATACATTGATCTTTCATAGGTTAATGTTTGTCATCTTTTGATATACTCTTTTCTGTCACACTTTTCGATATTCAGACTAAATAATTTTGTGACTACTCAGTGAATATTATGATCTTGTGATTTCGTCTTTAGCTTGTATAATATTCATGATTTTGAGCTTTATATTATTATCTTCTTATCCAGGTTACTTACTGTCTACAACAGTAACTCTTTGCAGGGAAGAAGTTATGCATATTGAATATCTCTCTCTCAAAGCATTTTTTTTCTTTAACCTCACGGTTGTCAGGTGGACACCGTGCTAAGGCTTTAAAAGGGAAAAAATAAACTTTGATAAGAAGACCTAATATTTTTGAATTAATTTTCTACTTCTGGAAATATGTCTCTGAATTTTATTTTTAAAAATTTGTCAATACTATTATTTTTTTTGGATATAGCCATGTAAAGGTGGAGCAGTTAATTGTTTCAAATCAATTATTTTCTTGCCATGCCATATATCTAGAATACACTTTTTTTTGGACATTTATCTAGTTATGTCTATTTGTTCAAATGGATATATTTATGATTTATGGATTCTTTTATTGAAATTATTTTCGTGATTCAAATCGCCAGCTTTCAGTCTAAGGACTAAATGGACGCATTCGAACATTACTAAGACAGTTTTTCGTAATAAATTCCACATTTTTGAAAAGCCTTTTGGATTTCTTTTTGATTTATTGAATATGTCCATTATTCGCATTAAAGACACTCTTAAAAATCTTTTACTTACATGAATTGATTTGTGTTATATTTTCTATTGAAGACATATTTTCTTCATCTTTAAGCGTTTATTTATTGGATATTTCTTTTTCTTGCCTAAAAATGATATTTGTTTTGAGTTTGGAATTTTATATGCATTTGATCAAAGGAAAGAAAAGATGCATATCTTGGATATCCCTTAGATCTTGTGATTATTTATTTTATCTATTTTATGCATTTTTGAACTATATACGCATATTTTAAGGGGGAGCAAATTTAATTGTTTCAATATTTTTATGCCCTTAATATGTGGTATACGTAGTTCACCATAGACTTATATTTTCTTAGTTAAATATATTGCTGAGTTATTAATGATATTTGGATTTGTATTGTTTTTATGATAGAATATATGATTATTATTTTTAATTATCTCATTTTATTTGAGTTTCTAAAAGTTACCTTGCCAAATATATTTAATCATCCTTATTTGATTATTCTTTGAGTTTAAACTGATTTGGCATTTCTTATTGAGATTTTATCTCAAAGTTCATGATTATCTATATTTAGACTGATCATAATTTGCGGGGGAGCATTCAAGTCGACTGGATTTCTCCTTCTTAAGTATTTTGTCTTCATTACCTTCATGTTTATCTGATGGATATATCATGCTAAGGTAATTGAATTCAAACGCATGAACTTTGGTATAGATTTTGAATAGAATCTAGTATATTTATTTTGATTTCTTTTTCGATGATTATACTCTTTATGGAATTGATTCACTAATTTGTATGGGAAAATTATGAATCATATTTTTTTGTGATCATTGTTAAAAGTCTCATTATATTTTTGATTCTTTTATATATACTATATCTGCAAATTTCTATTCCTCATGATTTATTTATGACCAATGATTGATTCCTACTATACTGATATATTTTTTTTGGTCTATTTCAAAACACAATATGATGAACAAAATGTGTTTTGAATGTCAATTTTAGATTTCTAGTTGGTAAACTATGTATTGCTTGATTTCAGTGTTCTTTGTTAAAGTTCAACCAACTATGTTGTGTTTTTGATAAGTTTTTATACCTTAGTTTAGTAATTTTCTAAACTTGTCGTTACACTGTTCTCCTTATCCTTGATCATGATTATTTTTACTTTTCTCCTTTACTTATGCTTGAGTTCATTTTAGCTCTAATTACGGGGGAGCTTATTTTTGATCATGTCAAAGGGGGAGAAATAAGTTTAAGTCAGTATACAATATTCTAGTATTATGTGTTTATTAGTGATACATGCATCTATTGTCAGCATACAATATTCTAGTATTATGTGTTTATTAGTGATCATGCATCTATTGTATATATATTAAACTTAAAGGATTTGCCATAATCAAAAATGGGAAGATTGTTAGCCCAATGATTATATCATGTTTTTTTATGGCTAATCAATTTAGTTTAACATAATGACATCACTAATATTCATGTAATCACTATCATATTCCTACTTAAACTTAGCATTATCCTAATATTATCATTGTCCTAAATGTTCTTTATCATATTTCTATGTTTGTATCATAATACAGCATACTGTTTTGTTTGCCTAACATTGATTTGCAGACATGCAATAAGCATGATCAGGTTTTGTCAAACCAGGACATATGTAATAGAAATATATTGATGGGTCAAAGACGGTGTTGGTGAAGCCACCGAAAGGTATTCAGATTTCCAGATCTGTTTATCTTTGGACGACCGCCGTCAAGTGAAAAAGGCGTCTTCAAGTTTGCTCAAATTTCAGAAGAAAGGCGCCATCAAAAGGCTCTTTGTTTTTCTATTTGATCAATGTATTTTCTATATTTATTGAGTCTAGGAATACGATGTAAACTGCATCGTACTAGCAAATAGGCTACCCAAGAAACGCTTTCAAAATACCCTTTTATTTTTAAAACAAGCCCACTTACAAAACCCCAAACTACTTCCTAACTGTTTGAATTTTCAAAAAGCCCAAAAACTAATTTTGCAAAAACCCTAATAGAACCCTAGCAGAACTCGGCCAGAATTCGGCCAGAGTTCGGTTAGTGAACGTTACTTTTTGAACTTGGTCTTCCTGCAGTTACGGATCCAAACAAGATTTTCTCATAGAGTTCTGCCCGAATTCTGTCAGAATTCTGCCTTTGGAAAAACTATAAATAGAGAAGAATTTTGATCATTTTCAACTCACTTATACGTCAATTCACTTTCATATCTCTTCTCTAAAAGCCTACTACTTCTTCCAAAGTATTCTGAGCTATTCATTTTCAAATATCAAGCCAGTTACAATCCGCTAGTCGATTTGCCAGTGCGGTACGGTCTAGAAGTTTCAGAGTGGTTGTAATCAGAGGCTTGATTGAAGGTAGACACTTCACAATTGAAGTTGGTCGAGTACTTCGGATCAAAGCTCGCGTAGAAGTTGCAAGAACTTCAGATGAAAACTTGTGGTGATTTTCTATAGTGGATTCAACTGGAAGCTAGAGTTCTTCCGACTGGACTAGTCCTCACAAGAGGAAAACCAGTATACATCCTTGTGTTTGCGTTTGCTCTCTACTCTCTACTTTTTATTTACATATTTGTGATATATTATCTGTGATCTTGTTACTAACATTTTTTAAATAGTTAATTTCCGCTGCCTACTCTATTCACCCCCCTATAGAGTATTGCGCTTTATAACTCGTTCCTACAATCGGTCCTACACAACCTTCTTTCTTTTGGACCGTTGAACCAGCTCAGTGGAAGCTTTCATCTTATGAGGAATATTAGAAAGAGGTTCCACAGTATCCTCTCTCTGAGGTGCTGTAACAATCGGCTCCTCAAGAGTGACTCTCTGCTGTGGCGCTGCAGCCGGCTCAGCTAAGGGTGCGACACCTTCCCTTCTGTGACCCCCTATTGCGCGCACTCGTCCTATATTGGCAATAGTGGGGGCAAGCCTAGTCCCTGATATTAAACTATGCTCACAGTCATACCGAGAATGATGGGTATTATCCTGAATGTAGAACTTGGCAGTAGCAAAGAGCATGTGGGTTTCAGGCTTATCTTCTGGCAAGGTAAAAATTGCCCCCGTACATCCAGCATTGTAGTAGCCCCATGCACGTGCTCTATCGATCAGGCCTCCTATCGACTGTAGATAAGGGCTGGGGTTGCCCAAAAGAAGCTGGCTATAGCCGAACTGTCGTGCAAAACGACTCGACAGATAAGGTTCCAGGAAAGTGTGGTTCCTATTCCTGAGCACCAGATAGGAAGGCCTGATAGACTGGAGCCAATGAAATCCCCCAAGAGGAAGGCTAGTAGTGAGTCCTCCCTCATCTACTATAGTGTCTCCTGCACGGCCACTACCAGACGGAGGCGACACTCTAAAGAATTCATAATTCTGTAAGAAACTCAAAGCCTTCCTGTAAACAGGCACCCCTACGATAGTCCAGTCTGCATCTTTGAATCTTCGAAGAAAGGCATCTCCCGCCAAAGAGTCTGCCATCAGCCCGACATTCATTAATCTGGGATAGTGCAGCACTAGCCATACAATCAGGTAATGAAAGAAAAATTTAGTCCTGACAAAATCTTTTCTTCCATCGGGTGTCACCGCGTTAACAATAAAGTGTCGCAAGCCTTGTTGGATGGCGCAGACCATCTCATGAAACAGGGCAAGCTGGTATCCAAATGCCAGCTTTATAGCTGGAAGTATCATACCCCGGCTTATCCTTTCAATAGACCCTGAACCACCAGGGACTACACAATCGCGGAGCCATGTTATCAGAAAGGCGGCTAGCACAGCCATTTCCGACAGCTTAAAATCAGCTTGTCTAAAGAAATAATAAACCGGGAAGTTTCCTTCGGGATCATCACTACCTTCAGTGTCCACTGCCCCGTGATCTATCATCAGTTGCTCTATCTCAGATTTTGTCGAGGGCTTGGGAGTCGAAAAATAGACTAGGTCGTCTCCTTCTTCTCTAATGAAGATGTAGTTGGTCCAGGCTCTCGTATGGGGAAGGGACCCATCATTATTACCCTTCTTGGTGACCTGGTGACAAATGAAGTGGTGACAGAGTAACTCTTTGTTCACCTCCATCATCACAGAGTTCTCTCTCTCCAAATCTAAGAGCTCCTCATCACAGTGGACGTATTCTTCGTATGGCTTGGTCCCCCAGGGAAGTTTTGATATCGCCTGCATCTCGTGAAGAGCTAGATCCATCTCCCCACCTGGAGTGAAGAAGGTACATATGTGATAGTTGTACAATTCCACCAACGAGATAAACATAGTCTAATTAACCTTGATGCCATATTGGGTGGCTCTAACGGCACAAAAAGGCAGGTAGCTTTTAGGGTGGCCTCATAAGTCGAGAGCACCCATTCAGTAAGGTCGCTCCAGAACGGGACAGAGTATCTCCAACCTTCCATCCGCAGCTTCCCTCCCAGATACGACTCTTTCTTTGATAGCATCAGGTTGGAGAGAGTCTCAGCAGTGTAATAATGAAGATCAGTCGGGACATCGTTTATTATGGCCCCAGAATACAGCCCTTGTAGAGCTTAAAAATTAAAAGGCGCCATTCATTAAAGCTTCAATCATCTGATGGCGCCAAACAAATTAAGTTGTACCGAATCATCAAGGTATGCAGCTTCAGATTGCGCCATCGCCAGGTTGCACCGGAGTCAGGGTGTGCGGAGCGACACGTGGCGCACTTCCTCGAAAAGTTGTAACGACGTCATCATTACCTAATAACTGACAGCATGGAGATTAAAGAAAATCCTTTTGAATCTCGTACAACGCGGCGCTCGAGAAAACTTTGTCAGCATGTAATTAATACTGACAGCTGGTTGGCACAAGTCACTGAATGGCACAGGGATTAATCAGCACAACATAGAAGACCTAGTCAAAGGGTGCTAGTCGTTAAGTTGTGCCTATGCGCTGCATGACAAAGTGGCACCACTTGATCAACTCCTAGTTTAAAACAGGGTGACGTGGCGCACAAGCCATCAACTTTGCAGAGCATGCCCACTACACTACCCACGAATATGCGCATCTCAATCAAATGATACCACGCGTCTACGCCAGTTAGTGAAAACTGCTCGCGTAGGTTGTTGTATTGCGTACTCATGTAACCTGATGAAGCACGCACAAAGTGATCAAATGGTGTTCAAAATAGAGTGACGTGGTGCACAAGCCACTAACTTTGCAGATCATGCCCACTACACTGTCCACGACCACGTGCATCTCAATCAAACAATGCCACGTGTCATTAGCAGTTAGTACAACCGTTTGCGCAAGCGAACAGGAGGCGCACAATCTGAAGCGCACGCAATCCAGAATAACTACTAAATAATTATTTTAAAAACTCTATAAATAGGGTTTCAAATCATTCTCAAAGCATCAAGAGTGATCATCATCTCCTACTAAAGTCCTGCTGCATTCTCCAGAGGCTCGTGTCTTCGATATCACATCGTCCAAGGGATAAAGTGATCGTCTTCTGACCAGATTCCTATAGTTATACTTCCCCAGAAATCAATTGTACTCCTGTACCCTTTTTCTTAGTTTGTAATAAAACTTTTGTTCTTTGCAAACAAAATGGCGACTCTGCTGGGGACGACTTCTCCTTTGACGAGAAAGTGACAACTTAATGTGATATTGCGTCAATTGGCAAGACGCCGAAGACTCTGGTCGTTAAAGTCGACCAGACAGTCTATGAGACTATGATCAAAGCTGGGGGTCCCAAGCGCACTTTTGTCGTTGTTAAGAGCAAGACTCGCTCTGGTTGGACTCCTAAGTCCTCGGCGGCACAATCTCCTGCCTCTGCACAACTTGCGCCCATCAATATTTCGGCACAACCTAAGGAAAACAGCCTTTTGGCTAATCCATCTTCTTCTCCTATTCTAAAATCGAAGGAGACTCTGTCTCAACACACTGCTGTCCAAAATAAGGAAAAGCGCCCTTCAGCCCTCTCTTTCCTGGAACAACCTGCGCATGTTCCTACTTCTGCACAACTCGCGCCCATCAATGTTTCAGCACAACCTAAGAGAAACAACCTTTTGGCTAATCCCTCTATTTTTCCGACTCTGAAATCAAAGGAGACTCTGTCTCGACAAACTGCTGTCCAAAACAAGAAAAAGTTCCCTTTGGCCTTTTCTTCTTCGGCACAATTTGCGCGTGTTCCTGCTTCGGCGCAACTTGTGCAGGTTCATGCCTTGGCGTAACCTGCACAAACTTGTGCATTAGCGTAATGTAAACAGAAGTACTCTCTTCTACCAAATCAGAAGTTTAGTGAGAAATCACAAAATCAAGGAAAAGGTTCTTTAACTTTTCCTCATTCTGCTCGAGTCATTGACTGGGTGGAAAGTACTGCTCTCTTTAATAGAGACAACCAAATCTCTATCGGGAAGATGAGTTCCATTCAGAACAAACCTTCTATGCAAAAGGGCATCATGCCTACTCCAAAGAGATCTGGGTAGGATCTACCAACCTTATGTATTTCAAGATCTCGACGAGGCAAACTACTAGTATCTCAAGTAGATACACAAGTAGCTCCCCTGTCAGACTTGCGTACCTATATCAATAGGTGCCAATTAGGCTCAACCTCGGAAGATCATAAGATTCATCAAGCGCAACCCGCACCAGTTGCTAACTTACACCAGAGGAAGAATGCTGAGGTAAAAGATCATGTTATGCTAACCAGCTTAGCACGTCCTTATACACTCAAGGTACAGGACATCTCAGGAATAGGAACCATGTCCCGAATATCATCAAGGACTACGTTCCTGTAACTTCTTTCCATCCTGTTAGCGACCTTCGTGAACTCTTAATGCAGAAGTGGAAGGTTGCAGATCCATCCCATCCAACGGTGGTCCAACAACAAGAACATCATTGCAACCACCATCATGAAGTTGTCATCAAATGCTGCTGTCAGTCAGCCAAGCGGTCCATCTTTCATCGATTGAATTATGTTAAGACTTCCAAACCAATCCTAGTAGACGAAGATGAACTTCTCTATGCTTCTATCAACATGGCATCTCGAAGCACTGGGGTGGAAAATATCCAAGACGTAATGCGTCTCGCAATCCTAGTCAGCAATACTTAGATCGGATTCATAAATCCGGTGAAGGACTATACCAATATACCAGATCAAAAATCAGAGACACAATCGGTCAAAGGAATCTTTTTGATTCAAACCAAGATTCCTTCAGTCAAAAAGATATCCCTATTACTTATTCTGGGGATAGTTCTTTATGTGATTTTGATGCTGACAGTAAAAGTTCTGAAAGGACCATTCTTTCTACTAGCTCGTCTTCAAAGGCTAAAGAAGTTACTTCTTATGCCGTCACAGAAGCTCAAGATACCTCCACTGAAGGAACTAGGGATTCCCAGGACCCTTACTTTGGTGTGCGTATTGATCGATAGAAAGTTAAACAGATTTAATACGTGTTCTAACCCTTCTTAGACAGAAACTAGGGTTCACGAATTATACCTACGGCGGAAAGAAGACAAGTAATTCCTGGCAATCTCGAACGGATGACCCTAAGATCTTCTGCACGTATTCCTTCCTCGAGTTGGACATCGTGTGGGCGACGATCTCCCAACATTTTCTTCTCCTTGGCAGCCCTCTTTTTCTCTCCTTACGTGAATCACGAATTTAGAGAAAGCTTCAGATTTATGATCAGTAATATGGCGGCCAGAGAATAAAGGATATATATAGGCTACGGCAGGGACCATGAGGAGAAATTAGGGTTAGGCCTCCTAACGGATCTGGATATCCCGTGTTCAGCCCGAACACACAATCTAGGCCTATAAACAATTGCCCGGTCAACTAATGATCTATTATTGCACTACCGTCCTAATCCCAAATTATGATTGTGGGCTCCTTTTACTATATGCTCATTTGGCTCCCCATGTTAAGAAATCGTATGTCCGTCGATCAAATTAAGTTACTGACAACTATATTGATTCAACATCTTTTATTATTAAGTAGTACCGCTCAACTTTATTTGTCATATCGGATATAATCCAACTATAGGGTTTACGTGACAATACTTATGAGCTCCTTAAGGGGACATCATCAACCCGATTTATTGGGACATGTATTCTATTTATAATCAACATTCCATCATACATACAATATTATTACCCAATTCATAGAGGTTGTTGATCCATAAGGAATCTCACTCTTTCATGAGTCAAAGTAATGCATACTGCATATACATGTCTGTTATTATATCAGGATTAAGAGCACAAGTATCCATAATAACATAGGTGTTTGTTCTCTTATGTAGTCAGTACAAAGAGAACAACCTCAAGTGGTCATGTTCAATACACCCAAAGTGTACTAGTGTAAATCTATAGTCAAGATAGACTAATACCAGATTACACTACAACCTTACCAATAGATTGTCCATGTCCATCTAGGTTGTGAACTATTTATATACTCCATAGGGAACTGATAATATGATCTTCTGTGTGACACCACACACCATATTATCTACAATATAGAATATTAGACATTTGGATTGACACTTGCAATAAATAAAATATGCAAATATTTACCCATATGATTCCAAATTTAAGGAAATAAGGTTACTACCAAAGTGATGCTTTTATTATATAACCCTAACATCCACTTCTTCCAGTCAAGAGCAGAGAATTGCTGCTTTGGAGGCTAGTTTAAAGAGCATGGCTGAGATGATGGCAGACATGCATACTGTGATTATGGCAAAACATACAGTTCCACTAGTCGTGAATCTGATTCCGACTCAAGAACTTGTGACGACATCAGTTCTCGCCAATATTGATTTGGGGGTACAATCTCCTCACACTGCTTCCATTCCTGCACAGGCTATTCTAAGTCAATCTGGTACAGGGGGTGGTACTTATCATACGGTACCCCCTCCTAACACATTGAATCAATCTACTACACCGTAATCAACAGGAGGTACCAATGAGGTCGTAAAACTTTTACGTACTCAATTTGAAGCTTTCAAACAGAAGGATGGCCTGCATAAGCTTGGGATCAAACAACCATATCTGATAGAATAGATATAGGTCTAATTTCCTCCTAAATATAAGCCCCCTACCATTATGTTATTTGATGGCAGCACGTCTCCAAGTTAATACCTCAATCACTTTGAAGTAATGACTGACCAACTTCAACCAAATGATGCTCTTCTTACCAGAGTATTTGTTGGCTGTTTAGATGGTGCAGCATATGACTGCTATCGTAGTTTACCAGATTGGTGCATAACCTCTTTCGCTGGCTTCAAACAAATATTCTTGAAATAATTTTATGAGGGAACCAACGACATGACTATGTCTGCTCTCATCAAAATCAAACAACGATATAATAAAACGACTGAACGTTTCATTGAACAGATCTGTCGTAAAGCACTCAAAATGCCTCTTGGAACTCCAGATGCTTTAACTATAGACACTTGCAAATCAAACTTGTTCCAGGATTGGCCTTCTTTTATAATGAATACCAAAGTCGCAGAAGAAAGAAAGCAATGAGGCATTCAAATGCCTAATCTTGACAATAAGGAACGTGCTACACCAAATAATAATGGCCGTCAGAACAATCGCAAGAGCAAGGAGACTTTGGCTATTAACCTCAAAGGCAAATAAGGCCTAGCCATTAATATAAATCAGCCAACATCTACCTCTTCATCACCACCACAACGGGCACCTCGTCCAAAAGAAGAATACTCTTTCGATGAAGATGACATCTTGAGTATCTTTGATTGTCTCATCAAGAGCAACAAACTCCAACTACAAGAACATAAAAGGCCAGATGAAGTTGGTAAGACTGACCATCCTAAATATTGTGTTTACCACAGGTTCATTTGACATTCGACTCGAGCGTGCTATGTGCTCAAGGGTAAAATGTTACGACCCGTACCCACCGTGAGGGTACGAGTACGTAACAGCGTCCAGCCTACGCCGCAGTATTGGCGGTAGAACGCTGTTCTAGGTCATGAACTATAACTAACTAACATAAAATACTCTCCAAAAAGGAGGCCAAACACAGAGGTACAACTCAATCACAGTCTAAGGTAGAATATAGCACGATAAAATAGATAAAGAAATCCTCAACTGAGGTACATCAGAAATAAAATAACAAGACTCACCAACTACCAGTCTCAATATCTCTAGAATATACAACTCTGAAAATAAGGACAACAACTACACATGAAAAGAAACAGTCTAAGCTATCTATACTATGCAAGGGGTATCATCCTCAGCAGCTGCCTGAACCTCCCAAGGGGTCCAGGTCGCGAGTGTCATCTAGGCAAGCTCCAAAGTACGGGGTGTAGGGTTCCTCATCATCCTCTGTAAAATTTTCAACTGGTCCAGTCAGGACGGGAGCGAGCACAATACATCTCACGCAGATCATAACAGGTTAGAGAATATAAACATGCAAGAGTATACGATACATGAAACTGAAAGAAATACATGATGTAAACAGGAAGAGAACTGTAATAGAAATATCTACTATAAGTAGAGAGCTACAAGTGACTAGTGATTTAGAGTACAAAGTCGACATGTGAACGGCTGGATTTGCACATGACTATACTAAAGAGGTGCACATGGCTATACTACTTTACAATTGTTCACATGGCTATTTATACTCCTCCATACCCCAATCAATACACAAGGATCCAAACAAGTTATGTTACGTACATGGTTTTCACGTGAAGCGCATAAATGGGTGCACATGAAGAATACATGAGAGCTCATACATGAGTGCACATGAAGTTCACACGGGGGGCCCATAAATGGGTGCACATGAAATTCACATGAAGGCTCATAAATGAGTGCACATGCAATATATGTTATACATGAGATACATGGGAAATATGACCGATTCATGGGAGCACATGAGAGTACACGAGCATGCATGAACGAGCATGAAGCACATGAGAAACATGAATAACATGAGAGCGAGGAATACATGATGTACACGAAACACATGACATAATGTATACGATGCTCCCGAGGGGGATAACATCTCAATGTAGGGATCCATATAGTACCAATCCGTGAGAATATCGTGATAGCATCAAATAAGGTAAACTAGAGCAGGAATATAATTCTAAACAAGTTATGAAATGATCAGAGAATGTACTCGCCTGGTATCTGAATAGCTGTGAAAATATACTGTCCGAGATGAGGTACCTGGCTCCTAGTTAGAGCAACACAAGTCACAATAAGTCCAGAATGGTAATAAGATGCACTACAATACGTTCTACATGAATCTAGGTCAATCTAGACCAAAGTCAACTCTTGGTCAACTCTGGTCAACCCTAGAAGTCAAACTAGGTCAACCAAGTCAAACCTAAGTCAAACTAGTCTATACTAGCCTAACAAGGCTATTCTAAGTCTAACAAGACTACACTAGTCTATTCTAGGCTCACTAGCTAAGCAGATACAACCATAGGCCATAGGCTAATAGACTATGCCATGGGCCAATAGGAAATACCATGCTTAATCATCCTACAAAACATCTATACACCTAACACATATCTAATATATAATAAACATGGATATCATTATATACTCTAATATAGGAATACACATATATTTATTTATATAAGCTAATAGGAAATCACATATTGATGTGGCTATTCAATTTAACATAGCCTACACAACTTAATATAGAAAACACATATTAGTATATAGACTAACCTACCATATACAAACACATATCAATACATATACATATACATATGTATAGAGAGGGGGGGACACATGAACATGTGTCCAAGTGTATGTGTGTGAGGGGATGAGGGTGTGTGTTAGTGAGAGGAACATGGGTGTATCAAGAGAGGATGTGTGTGTGTGAGAGTAAAAACAGTGAAGTGAGTGTCACATGGTATGCTAATGTGTGTGTGAGTGAAGTGAGGCTTGTGAGGGTAACATGTATGTGTGTGAATAGTGTGTAAAATCAGTGAGAAACATTGAGGGGAAATATATAGGTGTGTGTGAGATAGATGACATGAAAACAGTGAGAAAACTGTGTAAACAAACTCAGATTTACATAGAAAATCCCCCTCTAATTCCCAGTTAATATACAAACCTAAAAATCAGTTTACAGTTCCAACTTATCTCAGATTTCAAATATTAATTAAACAGTTCAAACCAACTCATGTTAACACATAAAAAAAACCATTTAACAGTCCCCAAATCAAATTCCAGATTTTCAGTCCCAAACTTCGCGTAATTCAGTTCATAGAAACCAAAACAACAGTTCAAACAAATACCAATCTCAGTTAACACACTAAAACATTTAAAACAGTCCCATTCAAATCCAGTTTTCAGCCTAGCACTTCATTCCCAGTTTTAAACCCCAAACCACATCCAAACAACCCAAATTTCCTCATACATTTAGAAATCAACTAGGTTAACATATTATAGGTTTAAAATTATGCAAGTAACAGTGTAAATTAGGTTAAAATAACTGACAAAATCAAAATCATAAACCTGGAATCAAAACAGGAAATAACTGATACTAAGTAAATCAGTAAATAAGGGAAAATGAGAATCAACATTGAAAATTAAATTAAAAACCCAAAACAGAGGTTGGTAAAGTATAAACACAATGTGTACATGTTAAGTGATGTTTTTGTGGACACAAACGTGTTCAATCAAACTAAATACGAAAATAGTGCAAAAATAGTGCAACACAAACCAATCGTCGTGCACGTGTTTATGGTGTCCGTGCACACGATACGACACGACACAACCCACGTGATCGTGTCCACGTGTCAACCTAGTATAGGGCTAGGGCTAGGATACCCTGCCATGTGTCCACGTCGCGTGTATGAGACACAAGATTAGCGTATCAGTGGTCGAAATGACAGCCGACTGAAACAGTGTAAAAATGGTGCACACGCTCGTGCGTGTCCGATACGACACGTGGGGCTCTGAAATTTGGGGAGCCCCGTGTCAGTGTCGGCCCCGAGCCACATGTCAAATCTCACGTGTCGGGGAGCTGTGTCCAGGGCGCTGTATCCCCCAAAGTACAGGGTATGCACAGTGCCCGTGCACGCGCGCGCGCGACCCTGTGTTCGCGTGTCCCTGTGGACTCGACACGACACTAAGACTCCACAAAAACACCAGAAACGTGTAAGCGACATTAAACCCTAATTTCCTATTCAAAAACAATCTCAAAAATCATACGAAATGCCCTTTGGGGCATTTCATCAAACACTTGGTATGTGACACTGATACGTATCCAAAAAGGACACGAAATGGACACGAATTTTAGGGCTTCCTATTCCTACAGTTAGGTTAGGTCTAGGGCTCCCTAACTATGCAATAAAATCAAGATTCTATGGAGGGGATTGAAAGTTACCTATATGTGTTAAAATCCTCAAAAAGCTCCACAAAGAGGTGTTCTTCTTGATAGCCAACTCCTCCAATTTGCTCCCAAGTTGAGATTGCTTGATACCAACAGTAACAGGAGTAAAATTAGAACCCAATGCAATTGGTTTGGGTGATAAAGGAATTAAAATAGATTTTCTATGATTTATTGAAGATGGGGGCTTACCTCTTTCTAAAACTTGGCAAAAATCCTAATGGAGGCTTGCCCTAACTTGAGGGGTATTAAATAGGATGGGGGAGATCATTATGACCAACCATGGGCTGATTAGGGTTAGGGTTAGCTACATGGTGTGGGCCTATGGGCTTTAAGTCTCAAGTCATTAGTCATGACTTATGAAGTCATAAGCCATTCTAGCCTAATCAAGTCCTAATCTCTCCAAACAAGTTCTAATGAGTTAAACCTCACTAACTTTGGTCAAATCAAGGTTACTTAACCTAACCAAGTGGTCATAACCTAGGTTAATCTCTAGGTTAGTCTTCTAGTCAACACTAGTCAAAGTCAACTATAGGCTCAAAATCAATTATACTAAAAATCACTAAAAATCATATTAATTCTAATAAATCTAAATAATCAATAATAAATCCAAATAATTCATAAAATTTCAAAAATGACCAAAATAACCAAAATACCCCTCAATCTAGAAATGATAAATGAAATACCCTAATCACATAGCTAGGCTCTAGGGTTACACTAGCAAGACACCAAATCATAAGTCATAATTTAAAATAGTTTTTAAAATGATTAAAAATCAATAAAAATCATATAAAATTTTTAATACCATAATTAAATAAATTAAAATACAAAATTTCAAAATTACCCTCATCTGGAAAAATTGGGTGTTACAATCCTACCCACCTTATAAAAATTTCGTCCTCGAAATTAAGATGGTAGCAGGCCTTCTAGGTCAAACACCCCACAATCAAAGTCTCAAACATACCGTCAGATAATCATATACGTCTGTCCAAAATCATGATACTCAGAATCTTCGTCGTGCTAGTGAACAAGGCTACGATAATCACAGAGTCCTCGACTAAGGCACATACCTCTAGAATCATGGTATTTAAAATTTTTGTATTGCCGCATGCTTGGCAGCGAAAACCTTAAATTTCCACACCTGAAAAATACGTCCTAAATCTGACTATATGCCCTCACTATGCCAGCTAAACACGACTATCGAAGATTCTAGATTCTATAACTGAGGTGACCTAGCCTATATGATTCATCTCAGAAAAAGATCAACATACACAAGAACAATAGGACATAATTGATCAACTAACAAGGAATAAAGGGAATCAAAATTTTAAGACAGTTATAAGAGGCAATTGCGAAAAGGAAATGGAATAGAACAGAACCTGCAGCAAGATCTCTACTGGCCTGAGCATCCTCGACTGTCCTGGTGAAAGCTCGCCCTCGCTGGCCTCCTCTGGCCTGCTGCTGATGCTGTATGTACCTCTGCTGCTGAGTCGGTAAGGGTAATCCCGTCTGCTGGCCTACTGGAGCCCTAGCTCCTGCTCCCTGAACTGTTTGTTCCGATGACTCGGGGCACTCTCTCAGACGATGATCGGATCCTCCGTAAAGCAAACATCTGCCCAGCCTCTTCCGACATTCGCCCCAATCGTGCCCCGGTCTCTTGCAAAACGGGCAAATGATAACAAGCTGCTGTCCCGGGGTCTACTGCTGCCTCTGTGGCTGCTGCGCCTGCTGAAGGGGTACACGGTCCTGAAACTGTCGCTGCTGAAAGTAGACCCTCGGCTGCTGGTACTGCTACTGAATCTGTAGGGGTGGCATCTGCTGCGGATACTGCGGCTGAATCTGCAAACGGGGCATCTGCTGCTGAAACAGTAGGTGGGGCCTCTTGGCCGGGCCCGCGATGCCACTAGCTCTCTGAGTATCTCGCATCCTCTTCTCCTTCAGTCCAAGATCGTCCTCCGCTGTCATGGCTCCTACCAGAATCTGCTCGAAAGTGGCGTCACGGTCGCTCTTGGTATATGACTTGATCTCTCCGATCAAACCCCTGCGGAACCTCCTCACCTTCCTGACCTTCGTAAGATCCTCAATAAATCTGCTCAAACGGTTGAACTCTCCAGCATACTCCTCAACGTTCTGGTTCCCCTGAACCAAACTCTCGAACTGCACCTCCAAAGCACGGAGTGCGGTATCGGGAAAGAATTTCTCCATGAACAGTTTCTTGAACGCTGCCCAAGTCTGACCGGCTGTACCAACCCTCTGGTCCGCCTGGTACCAGGTACGGGCTAAGTCCTGTATCTGACTAGCGGCTGCCTCGATCTGTAATCCTGCTGGTATCTGTGCCACTCGGAATATCTCCTCAATGTGCTCTATCCAATCGTCAGCGTATATGATCCCCTCTGTACCCTTGAAGTCTCGAGGTCCTATCTTCTTGAAGGAATGGATGTCTGGAGTCCTCGGCTGATACGGCTGCATCTGGCCTCCCTGTGGCTGAGCAGCCACCAGCTCCACTGTCGTCCTGACCAACTGGTGAGTATCATGTATGCTCTGTCGGATATCAGCAGACTGGCTCAGCTATATCTGCTGCTGAAACTCCATGAATCGCTGTAAGAGGGTAAACATCTGAGCCGCATCTACTGTCCCTGAAGGTAACTGATGTTGGTACATATCTGGAATGACGGGGAAAGACCTCCGGATAGGTGGAGGTGCACTCTCAAAAGCTGTAGAAGCTCCTATATGAGAAGAAATAGGGGGTGCTGTGGTCCCAGCGTCCACGATCGGGTGAGGGGTAGTAGGCCTCTCACCAGCGGCTGCTGCGCCAGAGCGATACGATCGTGTCTCAATCACTATCCTGGAGACAGACTAAACAAGGAATCAATACTGAGATAGAATCGATAATTCAAGGGAGGATAGTTATTCAAGGAAGCAATCTTCAACAGGAATTTAGATGACAGGAATCTAGTTAAGAGTTTTTCCTAATGTGATTGAGTACCTCAAAATAATCCTAATCCTACTGCAGGCTGTAGTGGTACTCTAGTTCGAATACCACTATACAAACTCATCCTGTATGGGCCACCACTAAAAATGTGTCACGACCCGCACCCACCGTGAGGGTACGAGTACGTAACAGCGCCCAGCCTACGCTGCAGTGTCGGCGGTAGAACGCTGTTCTAGGTCATGAACTATAACTAACTAACATGAAATACTCTCCAAAAAGGAGGCCAAACACAGAGATACAACTCAATCACAGTCTAAGGTAGAATGTAGCACGATAAAATAGATAAAGAAATCCTCAACTGAGGTACAACAGAAATAAAATAACAAGACTCACCAACTACCAGTCTCAACATCTCTATAATATACAACTATGAAAATAAGGACAACAGCTACACATGAAAAGAAACAGTCTAAGCTATCTATACTATGCAAGGGGTATCATCCTCAGCAGCTGCCTGAATCTTTCCAGGGGTCCAGGTCGCAAGTGTCATCTAGGCAAGCTCCAAAGTAAGGGGTACAGGGTTCCTCATCATCCTCTGTAAAATTTTTAACAGGTCCAGTCAGGACGGGAGCGAGCACAATACATCTCACGCATATCATAACAGGTTAGAGAATATAAACATACAAGAGAGTATGATACATGAAACTGAAAGAAATACATGATGTAAACAGGAAGAGAACTGTAATAGAAATATCTACTATAAGTAGAGAGCTACCAGTAACTAGTGATTTAGAGTACAAAGTCGACATGTGAACGGCTGGATTTGCACATGACTATACTAAAGAGATGCACATGGCTATACTACTTTGGAATTGTTCACATGGCTATTTATACTCCCCCATACCCCAATCAATACACAAGGATCCAAATAATTTATGTTACGTATATGGTTTTCACGTGAAGCCCATAAATGGGTGCACATGAAGAATACATGATAGCTCATACATTAGTGCACATGAAGTTCACATGGGGGGCCCATAAATGGATGCACATGAAATTCACATGAAGGCTCAGAAATGAGTGCACATGCAATATAGGTTATACATGAGATATATGGGAAACATGACCGATTCATGGGAGCACATGAGAGTACACGAGCATGCATGAACGAGCATGAAGCACATAAGAAATATGAATAACATGAGAGCGAGAAATACATGATGTACACGAAACACATGACATAATGTATACGATTCTCCCGAGGGGGATAACATCTCAATGTAGGGATCCATATAGTACCAATCCGTAATAATATTGTGACAGTATCAAATAAGGTAAACTAGAGCATGAATATAATTCTAAACAAGTTATGAAATGATCAGAGAATGTACTCGCCTGGTATCTGAATAGCTGTGAAAATGTACTGTCCGAGATGAGGTACCTGGCTCCTAGTTAGAGCAACACAAGTCACAACAAGTCCAGAATGGTAATAAGATGCACTACAATGCGTTCTACATGAATCTAGGTCAATCTAGACCAAAGTCAACTCTTGGTCAACTCCGGTCAAACTAGGTCAACCAAGTCAAACCTAAGTCAAACTAGTCTATACTAGGCTAACAAGGCTATTCTTAGTCTAACAAGACTACACTAGTCTATTCTAGGCTCACTAGCTAAGCAGATACAACCATAGGCCATAGGCGAATAGACTATGCCATGGGCCAATAGGCAATACCATGCTTAATCATCCTACAAAACATCTATACACCTAACACATATATATATCTAATATATAATAAACATAGATATCATTATATACTCTAATATAGGAATACACATATATCTATTTATATAAGCTAATAGGAAATCACATATTGATGTGGCTATTCAATTTAACATAGCCTACACAACTTAATATAGAAAACACATATTAGTATATAGACTAACCTACCATATACATACACATGTCAATACATATACATATACATATGTATAGAGAGGGGGGGACACATGAACATGTGTCCAAGTGTATGTGTGTGAGGGGATGAGGGTGTGTGTTAGTGAGAGGAACATGGGTGTATCAAGAGAGGGTGTGTGTGTGTGAGTGAAAACAGTAAAGTGAGTGTCACATGGTATGCTAATGTGTGTGTGAGTGAAGTGAGGCATGTAAGGGTAACATGTATGTGTGTGAATAGCGTATAAAATCAGTGAGAAACAGTGAGGGGAAATATATAGGTGCGTGTGAGATAGATGACATAAAAACAGCGAGAAAACTGAGTAAACAAACTCAGATTTACATAGAAAATCCCCCTCTAATTCCCAGTTAATATACAAACCTAAAAATCAGTTTACAGTTCCAACTTATCTCTGATTTCAAATATTAATTAAACAGTTCAAACCAACTCATGTTAACACATAAAATAAACCATTTAACAGTCCCCAAATCAAATTCCAGATTTTCAGTCCCAAACTCCCCTTAATTCATTTCATAGAAACCAAAACAACAGTTCAAACAAATACCAATCTCAGTTAACACACTAAAACATTTAAAACAGTTCCATTCAAATCCAGTTTTTAGCCTAACACTTCATTCCCAGTTTTAAACCCCAAACCACATCCAAACAACCCAAATTTCCTCATACATTTAGAAATCAACTAGGTGAACATATTATAGGTTTAAAATCATGCAAGTAACAGTGTAAATTAGGTTAAAATAACTGACAAAATCGAATTCATAAACCTGGAATCAAAACAGGAAATAACTGATACTAAGTAAATCAGTAAATAGAGGAAAATGAGAATCAACATTGAAAATTAAATTAAAAACCCAAAACAGAGGTTGGTAAAGTATAAACACAATGTGTACATGTTATGTGATGTGTTTGTGTCCACAAAAGTGGACACAAACGTGTCCAATCAAACTAAATACGAAAACAGTACAAAAATAGTGTAACGCAGACCAATCGTCGTGTACGTGTTCACGGTGTCCGTGCACACGACACGACACGACACAACCCACGTGATTGTGTCCAAGTGTCAACCTAGTGTAGGGCTAGGGCTAGAACACCCTGCCACGTATCCACGTCGCGTGTACGAGACACAAGACTAGCGTATCAGTGGTCGAAATGACAGCCGACTGAAACAGTGTAAAAATGGTGCACGTGCTCGTGCGTGTCTGACACGGCACGTGGGGCTCTAAAATTTGGGGAGCCCCGTATCAGTGTCGGCCCCGAGCCACATGTCAAATCTCACATGTCGGGGAGCCGTGTCCAGGGCGCTGTGTCCCCCGAAGTACAGGGCATGTACAGTGCCCGTGCACGCGTATGCGCGACCCTGTGTTCGCGTGTCCATGTGGACTCGACACGGTAATAAGACTCCACAAAAACACCAGAAACATGTAAGCGACATCAAACCCTAATTTTCTATTCAAAAAAAAATCTTAAAAATCACACGAAAATGCCTTTTGGTGCATTTCATCAAACACTTGGTATGTGACACTGATACGTGTCCAAAAAGGACACGAAATGGATACGAATTTTAGGGCTTCCTATTCCTACAGTTAGGTTAGGTCTAGGGATCCCTAAATATGCAATAAAATCAAGATACTACAGAGGAGATTGAAAGTTACCTATATGTGTCAAAATCCTCAAAAAGCTCCACAAAGAGGTGTTTTTCTTGATAGCCAACTCCTCCAATTTGCTCCCAAGCTGAGATTGCTTGATACCAACAGTAAAAGGAGTAAAATTAGAACCCAATGCAATTGGTTTGGGTCAAAAAGGAATTAAAATGGATTTTCTATGATTTATTGAAGATGGGGGCTTACCTCTTTCTAATACTTGGCAAAAATGCTAATGGAGGCTAGCCCTAACTTGAGGGGTATTAAATAGGATGGGGGAGATCATTATGACCAGCCATGGGCTGATTAGGGTTAGGGTTAGCTACATGGTGTGGGCCTATAGGCTTTAAGTCTCAAGTCATTAGTCATGACTTATGAAGTCATAAGCCATTCTAGCCTAATCAACTCCTAATCTCTCCAAACAAGTTCCAATGAGTTAAACCTCACTAACTTAGGTCAAACCAAGGTTATTTAACCTAACCAAGTGGTCATAACCTAGGTTAATCTCTAGGTTAGTCTCCTAATCAACACTAGTCAAAGTCAACTATAGGCCCAAAATCAATTATACTAAAAATCACTAAAAATCATATTAATTCTAATAAATCTAAATAATTAATAATAAATCCAAATAATTCACATAATTTCATAAATGACCAAAATGACCAAAATACCCCTCAATCTAGAAATAATAAATGAAATACCCTAATCACATAGCTAGGCTTTAGGGTTACACTAGCAAGACACCAAATCATAAGTCATGATTTAAAATAGTTTTTAAAATGATTAAAAATCAATAAAAATCATAGAAAATTTTAAATACCATAATTAAATAAATTAAAATAAAAAATTTCCAAATTACCCTCATCTGGAAAAACTGGGTGTTACATAAAATATAAGAGATGGTCAATTCTGGTACAATCACTCTCCAGCAAGACGAAAAAATTATAACGGCTAATGTCGTCACCTTACAGTTTAAAGATTTTTTAGCTCACCTTGTGCAAGACAGCATTGTCCCCATTCCAAGAGCTACTCTGGAGATTGTCAATTTTCTACCAGCTCGGATAGATGGTCTTGTTCCTTTGTCTACTAATAAAGGAGAGATCATATGGATACATCCAGATTTAGTGGCAGACTTGAAACACCATCTTCTTCCACTAAGTCTAAAAAGGCTACTAAAAATAAATTATGTCACATGATTTTATTTGGTGAGCCTTGTCTTCCACCTCTAACGGCTACCTTCATCCTGGCAGCAGATAATCCTTCTTCTTCTTCCACTGATAAGACAATATTGTCAAAATCAGAAGCCAAATACCAACCAGCTTTCCATCTGTACAGTCCACAACCTCGTAAACTCATGACAAAGATGGGATATGATCTACAAGAGGTCTCTCGTTTGGATCATGGAAAGGGATCTCCTGTACCTCTTTCTCTATGTCTTTCTTACAACCAATCTCGGGTTGGTTTGGGTTACTGGAAAAACTCTCCCTCTCGCCGTAAAAAATCTTCCAGAAACATGATCCAGGCAAAGAACTGCAATATGGTGTCCTTTGAGCCTATATCCGAGGAAGAAGTCTTGACTGGTACCAGGTCTGGGAAACCTTACCTAAGAGACTACTCAGAAGGTTAAGAAGACCCTGCTCTAGCTCTGGGGGCTCCTTAAGCATCATCTTCTCCTGCTGTCAATGTTTTGTCAACTTTGTCACCCTAGATAGAGGCAACTCTTCCCAAACTGACGACAGCCGACAAAGGAAAACAGCATGTCCGGTTTTATAAAGTATTAAAGAAAACTTCAACTTTGGGACTTGAGAAGCCATATAACTTTGATATACTAGCTCAGCTGGCTAATACTCCGGCAAGATTGTCAATATTTGAGCTACTCCGTCTTTCGAAGGAGACTTGAGAAATGTTGAGTGAAGCTTTGACACATGGTGATACTTGTCTGGCACTTCTCAAGAAACCAAAGGAAGAGCCTGTAACATGGCTTCATTGTCGTAGTGTGATAGAGCTGATACCAAAGATCACCTTCACACAAGATGATATGATGTTAGAAGATAATCGTCATGATCGACCCCTCTACATCACGGGATATGTTGATACCATGAATGTTGATCATATCCTGATCGATCCTGGGTCTGCGCTCAGCATCATGCAAAAAACTCTACTACATGCATTAAAGATTCCCGTACACAATCTTTCGACAACCATCACAATAATCATTGTATTCAATTCTGGAAGAAGTGAACCTTTGGAAAAGATTCGCATGAAAGTTCAAATAGGCAATCTTCGTACGAAGGTTACTTTCTATGTGATCGATAATCACGGCTCTTATAATGCTTTGCTAGGAAGACCCTTTTTGCTTGAGCATAACATTGTACCATCAACTTTATATCAATGCTTCAAATATGTGGATGCCAATGGAGAAGTTTAAAAAAAAGTAGCCGACCTGAATCTTTTTATGGGGTTGAAGTATATTTTACGTATTCTCGGATGTATAAAGAGGAGTTCATGAAAGTTGTATTGGTAATGGATAATGAGAAGGATCAGAAGCATACTTCAAAAGATATTCTCGTGATCCCTGTCAAAGGATGTGCCATTTGTCCTTCTTCTTCTCAGACATTGACCATACATCTTTTCTCTCATAACAAACAGCCTCCTGCTGTGGAAAAGGAACAAAGGAAGCTCATCCCTTCTGAGCCTCTTGTTATCGACCTTCGTCGTAACAAACCTCCTTCTCCTCCTCCTTCTCCTCTTCTGGTTATCAACCTTACTAAGCCATCTATGAAGGCTAAGAATCATGTTGCAAATGACGATATACAAATCAATAAAGTAGCATCTCCTTTACAGTATACTGATATCTTTTATTATACTCGATGTTATTTAAAAATGTTAGATAACTTCGAACTACTTGCCATAGGAGCAGTTGAAGCTTCCCGAAAAGAAGTATTGCTCAAGCCAATGCAGGACTCTTTCTTCTTAGTTCCTTCCAGAAAGAAAGATGAACTTCCTATACTTTTTAGTAACGGAATGGAACAAAAAATCACGTCCGATAGTGAAGAAGAAAATTAAGATAACGGAAGACTACAACTACGTCATTATAGTCAACAATCAAAAAATATCATTCAAAAGATGGGCTATAATTTTAAAGCTGGTCCCAATGGCGGAAAAGGAAGGCAAACTCCTATTCGTATTCCTACTCCAAAAGGAAGATCACAACAATACTATAGCAAATCGAAGCGGGGATTAGGTTATACTTCACCAACTCTGACTCCAGAAGCCTCTGAATCCGAAGAAGAAGAATGATCTAACTCTTTTGATTCTATCTCATGGGATTCAGACACCAGAGTAGGGTACGTCCATCGTGTGACTCAATCTTTCAATATGGTGACTGTCCACTACAAAAATAAGCCAAATTAGCGACGTCAAGATACGTCGCTAATTAAGGCATATACGTCGCTAAAGTTATTTAGCGACGTATTTAGCGACAAAAAATGAAGGTCGCAAAAAGCCTGGTCGCAGATGACAAATTTGTCGTCCTACGTCGCTGTTTGCGACGTCACCACTATGTCGCTGTATCGTCGCAACATTAGCGACAGAGGGCGACGAAAAATGATGTCGCCAAATTAACGACATAGTACGATGTATTAGCAACGTCCAGAATATTTATGTGATGACATGGCATGCCTGCCACGTCAGCATATTAGCGACGTCAGTATTCTACAGTGAAGCGACAGATTGCGATGGTTAGCGACGCAACGCCACTATTTAACGACGTACCTATACGTCGCGATCCGTCGCTATACGTCGCAGAATAATAAAAAAATATTTAAAAAAATATAATGTGTATTTTTGTTATGCTGTGTGTCTGTGTTTACAGTGTGTGTGAAGTGCAGTGTTCGAACTATCGACAGTTTCGCTTACTGTTCTATGTTTTATCTTGGATAAAAAGAGCAACAGTTCAGGGTGCACTTCTCAGAGCTTCCTCTTCACGTCCTTCACCTTCTCGGGATCCTGTACGACGTCCCGAGAGAGTGAAGGATGTGAAAATGAAGCTCTCAGAAGTACACCCTGAACAGTTGCTCTTTCTGTCCAAGATAAAACATACAACAGTAATCGAAACTATCGATGGTTCCGAACACTGCATTTCACACACACTGTAAACACAGACACACAGCATAACAAAAATACACATTATATTTTTTAAAATTTGGGCAGCACTTCCTTTGTATATCAGATCATTGCTTATAATCCAGCGTAGGTATATTTGTCATCCCCGTCGCAGATATCACAAAGTAAATATCACAAAGTTAATATCACGATAAAAATACCAACGAAGTAAATATCACGAAGTAAATATCCAACAAATATACATGTCCATAATGGAGGGAAAATAAGAATGAAAATCAGTGTACAGAACGGTCAATGGACCCATAGGGCCAATTCATACAAAGATGATAAAAAAATCTACTGGATCACTGAGGACCCCTGCCGCGCATCTGAGATAGCATGTACTCATACTGCTCCTGTGTGAGCTTCACCGTAGGGGCAGTAGGAGACAGTGCAACGTCTGGAGTCGGCACCGTCGATGGACCGGGAGGACGTATTTGCTTCAACTCTCGTAGTCGGTCACCATGCGCAGCAAGGGTACTCACCATCCTCTGAGTACTCTCCTCAAGAGAAGTATGTAGCTGGGTGAGTGAGGCAGCCATGGTCCTTTGCGATCCCTCCAGCTCGACCTGTCTATGCTCTGTGCGTTGCGTAGACTCGGTGAGCATATGCAAGCTGGCAGCTGTAGCCTGCTGCAGACTCATCAACTCCTGTATACTGCACTTGACTGTATCAAATCGTCCGGTGATAATCGGATCGTCGCTCTGTCCCAGCTGCCTCAGAAATCTGCTGCTGCAACTCGCAACGCAGCTCATGGAGCTGTCTGCACACATCCTGCGCTCGTGATGATGCCTGCGAAGCTAGAGACTGTGCACTGACAGAGGGGGCCCGGGATGACTCTGAAGCCAAATAGGCCTCGTAGGATCCCGTACCGTAGTACGTACCCTTCTGAAGACCGCCAACGGCGGTCATCAAGAGCTCGTCCGGCGATGGAGGTGTAGGCGACTGGGAGAAAGTACCAGCCACTCCCTCTGCTGGCGCACTAGCAGCAGCAGCAGCGTCCTCTTGTAGCCGAACAAACTTGGCCTAGAATAATATTTGCTAACATATAAGTGTTTGCTAAAGTTTATATTGATATCTATTTTTTGTTTTCTAAATTATAGTAAATTAATAAAAAGGAATAGAACGTATATATGCCTGCGTCGCCCTCTCATCAATGAACTCTCCAGCCCTACGATGGGTGACCAGAAAGACGGTCACCATGTTGGGGTCCTCAACCTTTTTTACCTGTTAAAATATATTATCTAATATTAGTATTAAACATTCTATCTAACTATATATAAAATAATGTCCGTCATAGGAAACATACCAGACGATGAAAATGCTCCGTCATCGGAATGGAGCTACCACACTACTTACCGGCGCTCGACAGCGCCACCTTGGCCTTGTCAGACCGCTCCTGGTACCTGGGCTCGCCGAATCTAGACTTCATCGCAGTACACTGCTCTGGCGTGATCCAACCATGGATCGGCTTTCCGGAGCGGTCACGAGACTTCTGGTCGTGGATCGCATCACGGATGAGCTTGCCTGCGACGGTAAAAAATTGGGCCTCGATCTTCGCCGCCTGGTGTGGTGGATAGAAATAGGTCCTCTACAAGAAGTAAAATAGAAAAGTTGTATAATATAGACAAATAATAATTAAAATTTAAAAATAAACAAATTTTTTACCTTTAAGTGGGCGAACCAAAAGGCCTTCCTATCTGCGGGAGCATCTGAGTAGTTAATCCAAGGCCCACCATAGTTCTGCCTCAGAAATACCCCCAGTTGTTTCTGTACTGCAGGAGGCCGATATCTATACAATAATAATTTTCATGAATATATATGTACATATAATCATTTGAGAAATATATATTAACTAATTAACTTACTTCGTAGGCCCGTCCGTCTAAATCTCCATACGCGTTTCGCCCGGGAGAGCGCATGGATGGTCGCTCTCACCTCCTGCCTGGGCAGGAGCAGTCTGATCGCCGTCCTCCATATGCTCGGCGTCGGCTCCCCCCATGGAGCCGTCGGCAGGAGGAATGCTGGACGCGAGATTAGGAATGCTGGACGCGGGATCAGGAATGCTGGATGCGGGATCAGGAACGCTAGACGACGAGGGAGGAGTCGCCAACCTGCTAGAACTGCCCTGTCCCGATAATGGATCGGGAACAGAACGGTACAATGGCGTACTCGGAGATGATGATGAGGGTACGGAATCTCCATCCGTAGCCCAAGGCAGACGTGACTGCCTAATATAAAATCCTTCGCGTCGTCCAGATGGTCTAGTCATAACTGATAATAACATATGACAATAAAACAAAAATACATATTTATATTATAGACATCACATATTTTTAAAAAATATCATAGTCACAGATAAAAGTGTCACTAAAGTGTCATATATTTATATGATAAAAGTGTCACTAAAGTGTCAAATATGATGATAAAACAAACATACAAATTTAATCCTATTCTGAAAATTCATCTAGTTCGTTTAGCTCATCTTCTTCTTCTTCTTCTTCTTCTTCTTCTTCTTCTTCTTCTTCTTCTTCCTCATCTACATCTTTACTTTTATCTGCATCTTCCTCTTCAAATAATTCTACTTCTTTTATACAATTAGATGTGTAATGAGAAACTTCTGTCGTGTCCACTTCTATAATATTTGTTACAAGAGGTAGTTCATCCTCTTGATAAGCTATATCGTCAACCTTAAAGGTATTTCTATCTTTGGTCTTGCATATTGCCCACCATTCCGACCTTGTTGTTCCACGTTTAGGATAACTTGTGAAGTACACGAGCTGAGCCTGACTTGAAAGGACAAATGGTTCATAGGCTTGATATTGATGCCGATAGTTTATATCCACAAGACCGTACTTGTCTACTTTACAACCTTGAACTTCAATCGGATCGAACCAATCACACCTGAATAACACAATCTTAGCAGGCTCTATTCCATAACTATATGTCAGCTCCACGATCTCCCGTAGCACGCCATAGAAATCGTTGCCTGCATCAAGATCTTTATAGTTAGAAGATCTGAGACACAAACAACTATTTTTGGTGGAGTCGAGATCCGCAAAGTTGTCTCTGATCGGGCAAGTTGTTGACTTGAACCTAAACCTATTAACACAGTAGCTTGGCCATATTTTTGCAGCATAAATTGGTCCCTTGGCTAGCATTCTAATAGACTCATTCTCAAGTCTTGTGTATGGACGATCGACCTAAATACCACAAAAAAAGAAATTAAGCTCATTCTCAATCAAGTGCATATACAGAAAGGTAATTACAGAGTTCTCAAGTCTTACATATGCACTCAACTATGATGGAAAATAATGCCTCATTTTTTTCTAGTTCTTCTTCTGTTATGTGTGGCCTACCTGACCTCATATCATCATTAAATATACTGAAAACAACAACGTTCAATTAATGTAATAGTATAATAATCAACACTATTAAAATAATGTAGATGTATTAATTACTTACCCCTCCAGTTTCTCTACTTCCTTCTCGTCGCAGTTGAGTAATAAATACACCTGAGCAGCCCTTAGCTCATCATCGTTCAGATATCTCTTCTTCATTTTACCCAATGGCTTTCCTAGAGCATTGAATACCTTCAGTATTGTATCATTACATTTATGATCTCCGTCGTCATTTCTGGAAGCTCTCGTTCTATTAGTTGCAACATGAGGCTTGAAATACATCGAACAAAGTTTGTAATCTCCTTGAGAACATAGGCTTCACAAATAGAACCCTCAACCCGTGCCTTATTTTTCATCTTTCTTTTTAGGTGATTTAAATGTCGCTCGAACGGGTACATCCATCGATATTCGATGGGTCCACCAATACGTGCCTCATAGGATAGATGAATCGGTAAATGCTCCATAGAGTCGAAGAATCCAGGAGGAAACACCCTCTCTAGCTTGTACAGTGTTACCGCAATGTCCTTCTCTTGCTTTTCTAGACGATCAACGAGCAATTTCTTAGAACAAAGATCCCTGAAGAATATGCTAAGCTCCGTCAATGGATCCCAAACTGCCTGCGGTAAGAATTCCCAAAATGCAATCAGAATTAACCTCTCCATGAATACGTGACAGTCGTGGCTCTTCATACCCGTCAATTTGTTTTCCTTCGGATCGACACATCTTCTCAGATTTGACACATATCCGTCTGGAAATTTTAGGCCCTGGATCCACCGACAAAGTCTCACTTTATCCTCCTTGTCCAGCAAGAAAATTGACTTCGGCAAAAACTATTTTCCATTCTGCTCTATCAAATGCAACGCAGGGCGTTTGCATATATCTTCTAAGTCCAACCTGGCCTTGGGATTGTCTTTCGTTTTTTTCTTTATGTCCATTACAGTATTAATTATGTTATCAAATACATTCTTCTCAATATGCATGACAACAAGATTATGTTTGATCAGATTGGTACTCCAGTATGGCAGATCCCAGAATATGTACCTCTTTGTCCAGTTATGATCTCTACCAAATCCATCGCACTTGTATCCAGTTGTAGGATCTTCGATAGCACATGGAAAATCTCTAACCTCCTTCCATAGCATAGCTCCGTACCACCTTGGCGGTGGATCATCCTTCTCTACAATGTCGGCACGGAATGCATTCCTGTTCCTTCTGAACGGATGATCTTTTGGCAGAAATTGCCGATGACAATCAAAGAAGCACGATTTTCCTCCGTGTTTCAAGCGGAAAGCCTTACTACGGTCCATGCAATATGGACATGAGAGACGGCCATGAGTGCTCCATCCAGATAATATTTTATAGGCCGGAAAGTCATTGATGGTCCACATAAGGGTTGCCTTCATCTGAAAATTTTGCTTCCTGGAAACATCGTACGTGTTAGAGCCTACTTCCCATAACTGATTCAACTAATCTATCAAAGGCTGTAGTACACATCAATGTTCCTCTTGGGATTGTTCGGACCAGGAATTATAACGGTTAGAAACATGTACTGAGTCTTCATGCACATCCAAGACGGTAGGTTATACGGAATGACAATCACAGGCCAGCACGAATACTAGGATCCCGAAAGACCAAAAGGAGTAAAACCGTCAGAAGATAGCCCCAACCTGACATTACGCAAATCTGAAGCAAAATTAGGACACACTCGATCAAAGTGCTTCCACGCTTCTCCATCGGATGGGTGATCCAACACTTCTTCAATCTGTCCTCACATGTGCCAACTCATATTTTTGGCCGTCTCTTTCACCATAAATAATCTTTGCAACCGCGGCGTTAAAGGCAAGTAGTGCATTGAATCGGTCGGCCTTCTTGCACCGGTAGACCTTCCTGTACTATTTATTTATAGT
Source organism: Iris pallida (assembly GCA_029216955.1). Classification (NCBI taxonomy): domain Eukaryota; kingdom Viridiplantae; phylum Streptophyta; class Magnoliopsida; order Asparagales; family Iridaceae; genus Iris; species Iris pallida. The sequence goes on along the minus strand of JANAVB010010193.1, from coordinate 12,961,282 downwards.
GATCAGCACTATAAAATCTGCACACATCTGCGTCCTTGTCGTCTTTGTAGTACAGCATGTACTCATTGTGACAAGAATCAATTTTCTCGTATCCCATCCAGAGCGATCTCACCATCCTCTTAGACCGATAGAAGTCTTTAGGTAACTTAGAAACCTCCGGCAAGATCCCTATAATCAACTCCAACACTCAGTTGTAGCATTCTTGCGACATATTAAAATCTGACTTAATGCTCAACAGTCTTGTAACCACCTCCAGCGGTGAATGATCCTCACAACCAGGAAACAATAGAGTCCTTGCATTCTCCAGCAACTCCATGAACTTTACAGCATCGACATTCGATGCCTCCTCAGCTGCATCATGAACGAAACTAGGCCCCGCAGCATCGAAAACTATGTTCACACACCCGTCGTCGTATACATGATTATCTGAAACAAAATTAGGTCCCGTATGCATATACGGCTCAACATAAGGCTCCGGCTCTGATGCTAAAGACACAAGTTCTCCGTGTGCGGTCCACTGATAGTAATTAGGCGTGAAACCCCTCGAGTACAAATGATATGTCACTTCTATTTCTGGATAATATTTCACGTTATGACATTTCACACACGGACACTTAATTTTGGTGCCATCCATGTACTGAGGGAACGCCTTAGCAAACTGCAGGAACTGCTCTACTCCCGCTATGTATTCATCCCGAACACCACACATATAATCAGGACGATGATTGTACATTCATGAACGATTCCGCAAGTAGTAATTCATATCCATTTGGAAATAATTCTGCAAAGATGGACACACATTATCCAATAGACACAAATTCATATATTATGTCTTATTATGGGACACACATTAGTAGCGGACAGTTACTAATAACCATGCTATATCGCACATAAGTTCTTGTGCATCCAACGTGCACACATACGCTATCGATTCTTACTGATGCCAATCTCATTTAGACACACTAGATTCGTTTCGATATCGCCTGGGTCAATTTTCAAGACTTGAATATAATGTCACCTACATGCGATATCTAAGACCCCACTACACCAAATTGGCAAATTAGAAACGCTAGGTATTTTTCAATCTGAAACACTTATTTTTTGTTCCTAGATTTTGGAACATATTAAATATGTTTCGGAGCAAAAAACCGTTCCTAATATATTTTATTTTATATTTTTAGAAAAGATATTTAATTAGATACGTTTTTTTAGTGTTCTAAATATGTTTCAAATTGAGATAACACCATATGCATATTAAGTAATTACCAAATAAAGCATACGTCCAAGCAAACAAATATTTTTCTCCTATATGTACAGCCAAACATAAGCGTTCCAAAACCTACCAATCCTTTTTTCCCTTTCGTAAAATTTTCTTCTCCCTCCAGAACATCTCAATCTCCCTCCAAATTAAAGTTTCACCTCCCTCTATTTTCTTGTTCGATCGCCAGAGGAAGGTTTCAAGACCTTACCGTCATCCACCGATTTGCATCTCAGGAGAAAAGAGTTTGATTTGCAGGGATTTCCCGTCATCCATCTATTTGTCGTCATCCATCTATATTCTTCTCCGGAGAGAGGATTGATTTGCATCTCAGAAAGAAAGGGTTTGGAGGACATCCATCGAGGAAGGTTTATTCTTTCTATTTCCTCTATTTTTTGTTTAATTTTTCGATTTCACCATGCCTCTCTCTCTCTCTCTCTCTCTCCGTATGTTCATATGCATAATTTTTCCACATATTTAAGTAGTGTATTTTTGTTTTCTTATTTTCCCAATTTATAAAAGTGATTTTGATTCTCCCTATGTGCACAGATCCTAGAAAATTATACACCATAGGAAATTTTTCTCATAAGCAAAAGGAACAATATCTCCTTATGGATATGGATGGCAATTTTCTTCGAACCCTACGAGACCCGATTTTTTTTTCCAGACAGGAGCAGATTTGGGGATTTAAAAATTGGGACCGGGACGGGGATGGGGATTACAAAATTCTCCGGTCAGGTTCGGGGCCGTGTATAGGTGTAGTACATCCCATCCTGATAAATCTCTTACCCTGATTACTTATACCCATATGTGCAACCCATTAGTATTGGTTCATGATAATTGAAGGTTCACAGTATCGGTATCAGACAATTCCTATAAGTATTGGTATCGGCAATATCGGTAATATCGGCGGTATCGTATCGGAGTATTGAATTTTTTGGCATCGGAAAACAAATAATTATTAATAAATTATTTACATTTAAAAATATATATTTTATACATTTACGCATAATTTTAAATATTTTCAGTGTTATTTCTTAGTAGTTTTGAAATTAAATGAAAAAGTAGACACCTTTACCGATTGGTTTACATACAAAATATTGAATTTTTTTTTCTTTTGCATGCTTTTACAACTTTATTATGCTTTAAACCCTTGCTGATTTATTTTGTTTAATTTTCTTTGTCGAATTGACCGAAAAAGGACCCCCAATGTCGGTAACGGTCAGTATCGGGTATCGGTCGGTATCGGATCGGGACATGCCAAACCGTATCGGTATCGGCCGTATCAGATCGGTATCGGCCGATACTTTAAACCATGGAGATAACCATATTGTTAGGTACATAAACTCTAAGAAGAAATATAAAAGCTTGCTATGTAGCAAACTTTCGCATCAAATAAAAAAAAATTGCTTTAACAAGACTAGAGAAATTCTTTCGATTTTGTCAACAATTCATTTATTCCAAGCAGAATTTACACCTATAAAAGATAATGTGTGTCCCAATGCCCAAACTTTCACCCATTTCCCGAAGAGGCTATTTCCACAACTCTATTCCTTATCTTCCATAAAAGCAAGTATCAAGCCTTACCTCTACACCAAGCGCTAGATTCATTAACTCGTAAAGTATAGTTGTAGAATTTTAACATACCAAGATATTTAGATTTTAATAGGCTTATATTGAGCACGTATAAATTATAAGCAACACATATTGAAACTATTCACCTCTTATAAGCAAATTGATAAAATTAAATCGAATGTGGCCATGAGTCAGAAGGAAAACCTCAAGCAAATAACATGGACTCCAGACTTTCCTATTTTGTTCCAGTCACCAGTTATCTCAATAAAACTGTCTGAACTATTATTGGGAGAGGAAACCCACAACCCAGAATGCAATAAATCTGACTGCTTGAAGGGTGCACGAACAAACAGTTTTCCATGAAGAGTAACCACAGCTGAAGTTTGATGTGGATCAATTCATGAGGGCATGGTAATCACCTGTATACAAGATCCACTTTATTTATCAAGAATTAGGTTTGAAGTGAACATCAAAGGTCGAAACTAAGTAGCATATATAATACAAGATCCACTTTATTTATCAAGAATTAGGATTATCAGGCTGCTCTGGTTCGCCTAATATAATCAAACGAACTACAGGATCTGACTAAACATGTAACTGGTTCAGCCAAGAACAAACCTATTATTATTAAAAAAATTGAAGACTAGAAATAATACTGTTCTTACCAATGTGTAAGCAAGGTAGGTTTCAATCAACAGTTGTATAATTTTATTTTATTACGCAGAACCATGTTTCGAGAATTCAGCCCGCCTCAAAATTCAGTAGCTAGAGATCGGTTGGCTCAGCCAACCAAGCTCTTGAACAAAAAACATTTCTACACATGCTGATAAATTATCACATAGCAGTTCTATGCATTTTAGTGTATTACGGTTTTATATTTAACTTTGGAGTGGATATTTGTTTGACAAACACTCATCATCGTCATCCAATCCTCCTCCCAGGGGGGGCGTCTGTGGAGCATAAGAAAAGTCCATAAAAGAACTGACAATGTTTTTGGGACAAGCTATTGGCCAGAGTCAATCCTCTATTTGATCATAAATACCCGGACATGAAATTTATTACAAGGATAACAATGACAAATTATTTATGTTTACTTGAAAGCTTCATGTACACAAAAATTATGAAATTGCTCCCTCAGATGTTAAGACTCTAGCATGGCCAAAGTGACCAATAATTTGAACTGAATGAAATACATATATTAGAACTGTGTCAATAAATACATTTTGATGGGCTCATTTGTGCCTTAGAATGCGTACAAACATATTTGAATTTACTATTTGGCATATAAATCATAAGAATGTATACTGACTTGGTTGATTTCATAGTAACTTTACGTATTACAATATTCCAAGTGTTAGTTTTACTGCAATTTGTTGATCTAACACTTTCACAACATTACAATGGAAAATGTTTACTCCATGTGATACATCACTGAATTCACTTTGCCCAAGAAACAAAGAATATTACTCTCTTGTTCAAGCCAGCCTCAGTAGCCAGTATAAGAAGTTGAAAACAAATTGAAGCTTTTACATTAGTAGGATAGAAAATGACATCACAAAGTAATAGATAGAAAAGGATCAAAGAGCACCAAAACAAATCAGAAGTAAAATTACATCCAAGCAATACCAATTCCAAGCAACCACCATTAGTCATAGTATCAGTATCAAAATTGGTATCGGACCATTCCTATGAGTATCGGTATCGACGATATCGGTAGTATCGTCGGTTTCACGTCGGAGTATCGGATTTTTTGGTATCGAAAAACAAATAATTATTAATAAACTATTAATATTTAAAAAATATATTTTATACATTTAGGCATAATTTTAAGTATTTTAAGTGTTATTTCTTAGTAGTTTTGAAATTAAATAAAATAGTAGCCACCCTTACTGATTGGTTTATATGCAATTGATTTATTTCTTTTATATGCTTATATACAACCTTATTATGCTTCAAACCCTTGTTGATTTGTCTTTTTTCCTTTAATTTTCTTTGTCAAATTGATCGAAAAGAGACCCCCAATGTCGGTATTTGCTCACCTATTTTGTTATAGGATTCAAGAGACTTCTTATTATTTATTTATGAAATAACCCATTATTTATTTTTTTTAATTGAGATTTTCTTGCATAAATAATTAAGAAATCTTCAAATAATTTATTTATTTGACTCATGTCATAATTCTTGGAGATCCTTAATTTAATTGAAGTGTATTCCTATGACTTATTGAGTATTTACTTCATTTGTTTCAATTTTTCACAGATCTATCTTATAAAATTAATTTTTTTGGTTAGAAATGTCTTTGGACAAGTCATGGATGAGCAAATGGGGGGACTTAGAATATATTGAAGGAGTCCAACAATTTGTGAATTTTTTCAAGGAGAATGCTAATGGAGAAGACCGTTTTTATGCCCATGTGTTCGATGCAGAAACTCGAAGGGACACATAGAGCTTGATTTAATCAGCTTTCATTTGTTGTCAAATGGTATTGATCAGAGCTATGTGCTATGGGATCAACATGGAGAAAAATCGATGGGCCATAAGTCTACAACAATACAAACCGACCCAATCAAAGAAGTTGACCAGACTATGATAGAGGAACTTGTTGATGCTGTTTTCAATGTAAATAATTTTAGAAATGAGCTCGAGTTAGAAGATATGAATATTACACTTGAAGGTGGAGTAGGAGGCGATCAAACTGTTGTTTTTGATACCGAGATGAATGAGAGTAGAAAATACAAAAAGTATCGGGAGATGGCAATACAACCTCAATACAATGGTTGTCCTAAGGGTAAGACAATGTTGTCTACCATTATTGAGTTACAGAATTTGAAAACACGATACAGTTTGACTGGAAATAGCGTGACTGCTACATTGGATTGGGTAAAGTCTTTATTTGTAGGAAACTGTAATCTTCCCAAAAATTACCCACAAATGAAGAACATGATTAAGGATTTGGGAACAGAATGTAAAACCATCCATGCATGAAGAAATGGTTGCATCCTATATTGGAAGGAATACAAGCAACATCATATGCGTCCAAAGTGTGGAGTCAGTAGGTATAAGCTTGTCTTTGAAGATGACTCTGAGGTAAAAAAAAGGTGTCAGAAAAGAGCCAGCAAAATTTGTCAAATATTTTCCATTGATCCCAAGGCTAAAGAGATACTTTAGCATTCCTTGGATTGCAGATGCAACGACTTGGCATAAGCAGGCAAAAACCGATGGAAATCTAATGAGACATCCATGCGACTGAGGTCAATGGGATTCAATCAATATGAATTGGCCAGATTTTGCTGTTGAGGCTAGAAATTTACGACTTGCAATATCAGTTGATGGCTTTAACCCACATGGTACTCAAAGCAGCACTTATAGTTGTTGGCCGGTGATTGTAGCGCCTTTAAATCTTCCACCATCTTTGTACATGAAAAAGGAGTTCTCATTGTTGACTTTATTAATATCAGGGCCCAAATCACTAGGCAAACACATCGATGTCTTTCTAGAACCACTTATAGATGAGTTGAAAGAGCTATGGGTAAATGGTGTACCGACGTGGGATGCATTTACTAAAACCTCTTTTATAATGAAAGCAATATTGATATGGGGGTCCACGATTTACCTGCATATGGAACACTATCCGGATGTAATATTCATGGCTATAAGGCTTGTCCTGTATGCGCGGATGATGTTGACTCTGAGCATCTTGAAGACTCAAATAAAATATGTTATCGAGGCTATCGTCGATTTTTAAGGCCTGACCACAAGTTTAGAAATGATAAAAGATTCAATAAGACCGTAGATCATCGGCCAACTCCACGACGATTATCTGGTGAAGAAGTGGAACGACAAATTTATGATATTCTTAAAAGTAATGATGGGCAAGATCTTAGTAGAGTCTCCGGCAAAAGAAAAAAGAGTAAGAACATTGGTAAAAAACATAATATTAGGGTCGGTGAAGATGTCAATATGGATGCTAATTCTACTATTGCACCTCCATGATCGAGAAGGTCAATTTTGTGTGATTTACCATATTGGAAGTTTCTTGAGGTTCGTCATAACATTGACGTCATACATACCGAAAAGAATGTCACCGATCACTTATTAAGCATGATGATGAATGTCACTAAAAAACAAAAGATGGGTTGAAGGCACGAAAAGATTAAAGAAATTGGGCATCAACAAGAAATTGTGGTTAGTAGAAGAAAAAGATACAGAAAAACTTCAATGCCAAAGCCGTCATATGCCTTAACTAAGAAGGAAAAGGAAGAATTTTTGCGTTGCTTGAAAGATTTAAAATTGCCTACAGGATTTTCTTCTAACTTAAGTAATTTGGTGACTATCCAACCTCCAGAGCTAAGGGGGCTCAAATCGCATGACTATCATGTGATTAGGCAACACTTGCTTCTAGTTTATTTAAACATGCTTTTTAAAAGGAGAAGGACTTGAGAATTGCTATTCACATAATTAGTTTATTCTTTAATGTCTTATGTGCTAAAGTGATAAATAAGAAGGAACTTCGTAAAGCAAAGAAAGCATTGGTGGAAGCAATATGTATTCTTGAAAAGGAATTTCTCCTCTCCTTTTTTGTCATAAGTGTGCATTGTATGGTTCATTTGGCAGATGAGGCTTTGGCATGTGGTCTAGTCAGATTGGATGTACCCATTTGAAAGGTATACAATATTTTTTAGAAAATACGTTTTGCATTTAATGCAATTTCACTTATTCTATTTAATAAAACTTTTAGATTATTTTATGGCAGATTAATGAAGGGGTATAAAGAGTATACTCTAAATAAAAGGTACATAGAAGGCTCTATAGCAGAGTCTTACCTTGCAGATGAATCTGTGATGTATGTAATGGTATTCAAAAGCATCATGGGTTGTCTTCAGGAACTTCTTTCCTTGTCTAGCTGCTTTAAGAACTTGCTAAATAATTATTTGGTGTTGCTTATTGATCTGTATAATTTTAACTGCTGGAACCAAAAAAAGATACTGTGTTTGGTCAGTAATTCCAGATACAAACTGATTGCTAAAAACAAATTTGTTTCGCTATCTAGGTCACGGGTCATAAGATGGTCATTCTATCACGACCCGCACCCACCATGAGGGTACGAGTACGTAACAACGCCCAGCCTACGCCGCAGTGTCGGCGGTAGAACGCTGTCCTAGGTCTCAATGCATATAACAGTATAAGACTAAACAGTTTATACTCCCCGAATGGGGGTGACATAGCAGATACAGTCTCAATCACATCTAAGGTAGAGCATGATAAAGATAGATAAAATATGAAATCCAAAAGAGATACAGGAGATAGAAGTCTAAGTGTCTATGATACATAAACCCATAAATACATCTCAAAACTCAATACAGTATTCCACAAAGTAAAATACAACTCCAGACAAAATGAAATAACTACCTAAACAACCTCTAATGTGTCTCCTCTAGGCTAGCAGGCACCTCCAGGCTATCTGTAAAATTTATCAACAGGTCCAGTCAGGACGGGAGCGAGCACAAAACATCTCACACAGTTCATATCGAGTTAGGAAATATAAAGCATGCAATAGAGTAAAGTACATGAAACGCTGGAAGAAGAATGTATAGAAAACAGTAGAGATTTAATAACAGAAAATATCTAAATATGATAAGTAAGAACTGTAAGGAACATGTGATTTAGAGTACAATCTGGTTATGTAAACGGGCTAGGAAAATGCAATGGTAACTCCATTGTACGTGGGTGTACAATAGACATATACAATAGTTATACAATGTTGTACAATAGGATTTGAGTACATAACCAATTCTACTCTCCCTCCCCAATCAATACACAAGGATCTACTCCAGTTACATTATCTTATACAATAGTGTACAATGTTATACAATAGATGTACAATGTTATACAATAGTGTACAATGGTCTATCCCTGGGGCTCATGTGATAATGAGAGTACAATATGCACAATGAGTATACAAGGATATGGGTATTCAATAAATACAATATGGAAGTGAAACGCACGTCACAATATGTATTTAGTGAATACAAGGAGATAACATCTCAAAAGAAGATCCATATAGTACCAATCCGTGATAACAGTCGTGTCAGCATCAAGTACAGTAATCTAGAGCAAGAATGTAAATCCATACAAGTATGAAACGGTCAAAGAATGTACTCGCCTGATGTCTGAATGTCCAAAGTAAATATACTGTCCGAGGAGAGGTGTCTGACTCCTAATTAGAACAGCACAAGTCACAACATGTCCAGAAGGGTAATATAAAGCACTACAATGCATTATACATGAATCTAGGTCAAGCTAGGCCAAAGTCAACCCTTGGTCAACTCTGGTCAACTGCACTAGTCAAACTAGGTCAAACTAGGTCATGTCCTAACCCTGTAAGTCTTACTAGGCCTAACCAAGACTATTCTAGCAAGCACACATCAATACAAGGCTATACAAGCCAACATACACCCAACTCTATATAGCATGCAATTATTCAATACTCAAACAGGCAAGAATTTACATTGGATATACACTAGGTAATCTATTACTTTAAGCTATATATGTCTACACATATATAAACATGCATATATTAGTATTCAACATTAGGTCTATAATCATGGCATTTCAAATGGTTATATAAACTTATATATTACAACACAATATGCTAACATATATATAATATACATACATAGCTAAGTTAACTATATTCATAAATACTTATTTAAGAGGCTATGTGTGTGTATGTGAACATGGCAAAGGGGCAAGTGAGGGTTAAATGGGCATACATAGTGTATACATATCAAAGAGTGTCAAAGTGTAAGTGAACAATGTGTCAAGTGTGATAGTGTCAACATAGTGTAAGGGGGTACATAAGGTAATATAGGATTTGTGTTAACATAGAACATTACATCTCATTAACTTGTATATTGCATACATTACATCTATTATTACATTACATTCATGCTTGCATTCATTCATCATTCATTTATTCTCTTGCACTACTATATGCACCATACATTACATACTATGGAACCTACATATTCATTACAAGCCATACTTATACATGCTTACATTAGATAGGATACTTACACCTCATACATCATTTATTTAAACATTTACTCATACTTGCATTCTCTATTTAGTTACATAATGTATATACATTAACATGGGTTAAAATCAAATAGAACATTATATTACACACAAGGGTGCACAAAATGCATATGCCGAATAGTAACTCCTACTAATAATGAATACTGTACCATCTCAGCATGAATTAAACTCTATGATTAAAGTATGTTATAGATCTATGTGTTAGCTTTCCAAAACTTTAAACAGATCAAGTTTTCGTTTCCGGAAACTCCCGGAATCGCGAAAACACCGAGAACGCGTTCATTTTTCGTACAGCTGACACTCAAATAATTCTCCAGAAAGTTACAGAAAGAATTAGGCCTATTAATACATGTTTTTGGAAATCTAACTTCAATACGCTTCTTTTAAAAAAAATGGGAGATTAAACCGAGCTTTGAGCTAGAAGTTATGACATTTCGAAGTTAGGGCTGAAATTAAAAACGTGGATAAAAATCATGACGGATTTAGATAGTTTGAGCCAAAAGAATACACAATATATATCCTAATTATCCACAACAATAATAGCAATAATAATATGAGAAACCACACTCACAAACTTGATTATATAATCATCATGAACCATTTATTACATATATAAATATAGATACACTCTCATTACAATATATATATATATATAAATCTATATATGTAACATGAACACATCCACAACACAAAGGACACTCCTATGACCTTCAAATGGACACAAAATAGACACAAATGGAGATACAACCATGGGGGTCATTTCTATGGGTTCAAAATAGACCTATATGCATGAGGAAATAAAAAGGAGAAGGGATTTATACCTTCCGGTAGATCGAATCGAAGAAAAACCTTCCCGGAGCGACACCGACACGTAGAGATTCCAAAAGGACACGAACGAGCTCCGAATCCTCCCAAACTTGGGTAGCTTCCTCCTTGACTAGAATGGAGAAGGAAAGAAGAAGATTTGGTGGTGAAATGGAAGGATTTGGTGGAAAAATTGCTAGGGATTGCTCTCTAGGAATTTGGGGAAGAACAAGAGAGAGAAAAATAGATGGATAATGACAAATGGGAGGCTAAACCCTATCCTTATTGTGGCTGGCCATAAAGGTAGTTTTTATCCTATTAGGAAAAGTCCAAAAGGCCCGACTAACCTATTCTATGAGTATTAGGAAAGGGCTAATTGGTTGGGGCTAAATTAGTCATTCTAAAGTCTCTAATCACACTAACCTTATCCATAATAATTAGTCTAAACTCTAACTAAAATATTTCTATCATGTGGACTAAAATTAATATCATGTGGGCCATGCCTAACTAGTGTGTGGGTCCCACTAGAGTCAAACTACCCCCGGGTCCCCGTTTCAAGTCGGATTGAGTTGAAATTCGAACCCGACTCAAATAACCCCAAAACAATATCATAAATAATAAAATAATATCAAAATAATTCAAAGAGGTCAAATGCAAAAATATCCTTAGGCCAAAAATGATATTAAAATATCATAATCACATGGTTAGGCTCTAGGTCAAACAGTCTCTAGGGTTTCACTAGCAAAACGTCAAAACCACAAGTCATTGATTTAAATAATGTTAAAATGATTTAAAATCACCAAAAATCATATCATGAATTAAATATCATTATTAAAATAATTATAAACATGAAATTTCAAAATTACCCCCAATCAGAAAATTAAAATAAAATGAAAAAAAATCAACCCAAAATTTAGGGTGCTCACATCCTACCCACCTTATAAAAATTTCGTCCTCGAAATTAAAATGTTCGTAATCCTTCTAGGTCAAACCCCCACAATCAAATCTCAGAACTTAAATAAATTATACCATCAAAAGGACGACATACAGGGTCATGGCATACGGTGGTAGTGAAAGTCTCATCTAGGTATTCTAGTCATGCTAAACCAAAACGGTCATAGGGTATCAAAACACACAAGCAATCTAGGGTGCTAAACAAAAGTTACAAAAACAACAAGCCATCAAAACTGTAAGGCACTCTACCATCCTATATGAAAATTGATACTTATCATAAAAGTAAAGAAAAGTAACTACCTATTATCTTTAAAGGGTTCAGAAAAAAAAAGAAAATCAAAATCAAAGTTAAGGAATGAAAGCCAATTCCATGGAAAATTTTCAATCACAATACGTATTAAGAATATTTAGTCTTGATACGATCTAAGTTGATCAAATTGGGGGAAATCAAGATTTAGGCAATATGGAGGACAGGTTCAACAAAGTCTGAGATCGAGCATACAAGGATAGAGATTAAGGTCACAATCAAATTTAATTCAATTAAGTACAACCCAAGATATAAATATGATAAGAAAAGATAATCGAAGTCGATTTGGTCGGATTAAGGAAACTAGGATTCAATGATATTGAAAAACTTCTTTTAGAGAAAACAGGAAAAGATTTCATACGAAGTCAGCAAATCATCCCTCTCTAATACTATCAGTTTATCATTTGCTAAACCATATTCTTTTTTTTCTCACAAGTCCCAATATGAAAATCAACCTCTATATAACTATCATCGAAATTTTATAACCTTCAGTCATCTAAACCTTTACCACAATCACCATAGACAAAATCTTTAAGTTCCAAAACATTTTCCACGAAACATACCCCTCTTTTTAGGAGTCAACACTTATTCATTTAATCAAAATTTCAAATTCTTTCACCTCGTTTTAAATTAGATCCAAAATCTCTAAATCCAGTTTATGGAATCCTTGGGCTTGTTTAAATCGAGTCTCGTATTCACTAAACTCCACTACCACTATGTCACACAAAATTTATTCTTTTTTTTATAAATCAACCTTCATATTTCCTTCAACGTTCACCTTCAAATATTTTTTTTTGAATTCTACAATTTTCTTCCAATCATCTAAAATAATTTCTATAACGTAAAATCCTTGTGTTCTCTCTGTCTCTAGTCACCATCTTACAATATCTAGTTCAATTTCACATAATCATTTTATTCGATTAAATTCTCCTTTCCATCTCTAAATTTCTACATAGCCTTGTAATAGTTCCCAAGAATCAATAACAAAGATTTTTAAGTTCTCAAAACTAGGTTGACCTTAAACATCCTCATTAGTTTTGAAATACATCCATGAATTATTGATAACCCACTTTCTGTGATTGTTTCTAAATTGATAACATTTATCCCTCGATTTCATTTTAAACCTTTACCACATCTCCATTTCAAAATTTTCATATTTGACATCCAACACTCTGATTCCTACAAAATCATCATATGATAACCAATTACATCATTTCCAAACTAGATGATTTATATCACTTCCTCAACATTTCTCAGATAAAAATGATATAAAGATTCAAGAGTTTTCAAGGTATAGCTGACAGAATTATATATGAGATAGGGAATTGATATAATCAGGACAGGTATATAAGACAAGGAATGATGGTAGTAAAAATATTGGCAGGAAAAGAATGATAATAGAATCTGTTCTGCTTATCTATTTAAAAGAGGGACCCATTTTTTTTGAAACAAGAATTATAATACCAAATCCAAAATAAGGCCTAGCAAAATTATTGGTTTATTGTATTAAGAAGAAATAAATTTTTGTAAGAAGTTACATAAAGTTTATAAAAATAGCTAAAGCTACATCCTAAGTAAACAATGAGAAACAAAACAAAACAAAACAAAACAACAATAATTCCTTCTCTTTTTTTTGAATGACCGAAACAAAAGTAGCAAAAACATGTTCGAAAACATTTAAGGTACAATCTGATAATCATATACGTCTATCCAAAATTATGGTACTCTAAATTCTCGTCATACTAGTGAGCAAGGCTACGATAATCACAGAGTCCTTGACTTATGCACATACCTCTAGAATCATTATATTTAACATTTTCGCGATGCCGCTAGCTTGGCTGCGAAAACCTTAAATTTTCACACCCGAGAAATATATCCAAAATCAGACTATATGTCCTCACCATGCTGGCTAATATGACTATAGAAGACAAGATTTCCATAACTTAGATGACCTAGCCCATATAATTTTATCTTGCCAAAAATTAAATTAAATCAACAATGAATACCAAAAAAAAATCAAATTTATCAACGAACATCAAAATTCAGAAATGAACAAAATCCTTCAAATCATAAAACTACAAACTCGGATGCTATAGCTAACATCAAGATTCAAATTTCAACAATCTTCATCAAAATCAATAAATACAAACTCAAATTCAATAATAATCCATCAAAATCAAATTTAATAGCAAAAAGTAAAGATAAATCAAATCAAGAAAAAAAGAAAAGAGTTTTCAAATCGGAGTTAAACAAAATTCTCAAGGGTCGTCCCAGGAATCTCTCAAGGGTTCCTAACTGTGATTGAGTATCTTCAAAATATATCCTATTCCTAGTGCAGGCTGTAGTGGTACTCTAGTTCGAATACCACTACATAAACTCGACCTGCATGGGCCACCACTAAAAATGTGTCACGACCCGCACCCACCGTGAGGGTACGAGTACGTAACAACGCCCAGCCTACGCCGCAGTGTCGGCGGTAGAACGCTGTCCTAGGTCTCAATGCATATAACAGTATAAGACTAAACAGTTTATACTCCCCGAATGGGGGTGACATAGTAGATACAGTCTCAATCACATCTAAGGTAGAGCATGATAAAGATAGATAAAACATGAAATCCAAAAGAGATACAGGAGATAGAAGTCTAAGTGTCTATGATACATAAACCCATAAATATATCTCAAAACTCAATACAGTATTCCACAAAGTAAAATACAACTCCAGACAAAATGAAATAACTACCTAAACAACCTCTAATGTGTCTCCTCTAGGCTAGCAGGCACCTCCAGGCTATCTGTAAAATTTATCAACAGATCCAGTCAGGACGGGAGCGAGCACAAAATATCGCACGCAGTTCATATCGAGTTAGGAAATATAAAGCATGCAATAGAGTAAAGTACATGAAACGCTGAAAGAAGAATGTATAGAAAACAGTAGAGATTTAATAACAGGAAATATCTAAATATGATAAGTAAGAACTGTAAGGAACATATGATTTAGAGTACAATCTGGTTATGTAAACGGGCTAGGAAAATGCAATGGTAACTCCATTGTACGTGGGTATACAATAGACATATACAGTAGTTATACAATGTTGTACAATAGGATTTGAGTACATAACCAATTCTACTCCCCCTCCCCAATCAATACACAAGGATCTACTCCAGTTACGTTATCTTATACAATAGTGTACAATATTATACAATAGATGTACAATGTTATACAATAGTGTACAATGGTCTATCCCTGGGGCTCATGTGATAATGAGAGTACAATATGCACAATGAGTATACAAGGATATGGGTATTCAATAAATACAATATGGAAGTGAAACGCACGTCACAATATGTATTTAGTGAATACAAGGAGATAACATCTCAAAAAAAGATCCATATAGTACCAATCCGTGATAACAGTCGTATCAGCATCAAGTACAGTAATCTAGAGCAAGAATGTAAATCCATACAAGTATGAAATGGTCAGAGAATGTACTCGCCTGATGTCTGAATGTCCAAAGTAAATATACTGTCCGAGGAGAGGTGTCTGGCTCCTAATTAGAACAGCACAAGTCACAACATATCCAGAAGGGTAATATAAAGCACTACAATGCATTATACATGAATCTAGGTCAAGCTAGGCCAAAGTCAACCCTTGGTCAACTTTGGTCAACTGCACTAGTCAAACTAGTTCAAACTAGGTCATGTCCTAACCCTGTAAGTCTTACTAGGCCTAACCAAGACTATCCTAGCAAGCACACATCAATACAAGGCTATACAAGCCAACATACACCCAACTCTATATAGCATGCAATTATTCAATACTCAAATAGGCAAGAATTCACATTGGATATACACTAGGTAATCTATTACTTTAAGCTATATATGTCTACACATATATAAACATGCATATATTAGTATTCAACATTAGGTCTATAATCATGGCATTTCAAATGGTTATATAAACTTATATATTACAACACAATATGCTAACATATATATAATATACATACATAGCTAAGTTAACTATATTCATAAATACTTATTTAAGAGGCTATGTGTGTGTATGTGAACATGGCAAAGGGGCAAGTGAGGGTTAAATGGGCATACATAGTGTATACATATCAAAGAGTATCAAAGTGTAAGTGAACAATGTGTCAAGTGTGATAGTGTCAACATAGTGTAAGGGGGTACATGAGGTAATATAGGATTTGTGTTAACATAGAACATTACATCTCATTAACTTGTATATTGCATACATTACATCTATTATTACATTACATTCATGCTTGCATTCATTCATCATTCATTTATTCTCTTGCACTAATATATGCACCATACATTACATACTATGGAACCTACATATTCATTACAAGCCATACTTATACATGCTTACATTAGATAGGATACTTATACCTCATACATCATTTATTTAAACATTTACTCATGCTTGTATTCTCTATTTAGTTACATAATGTATATACATTAACATGGGTTAAAATCAAATAGAACATTATATTACACACAAGGGTGCACAAAATGCATATGCCGAATAGTAACTCCTACTAATAATGAATACTGTACCATCTCAGCATGAATTAAACTCTATGATTAAAGTATGTTATAGATCTATGTGTTAGCTTTCCGAAACTTTAACCGGATCGCGTTTTTGTTTCCGAAAACTCCCGGAATCGCGAAAACACCGAGAACGCGTTTGTTTTTCGTACAGCTGACACTCAAATAATTCTCCAGAAAGTTACAGAAAGAATTAGGCCTATTAATACATGTTTTTGGAAAGCTAACTTCAATACGCTTCTTTTAAAAAAATGGGAGATTAAACCGAGCTTTGAGCTAGAAGTTATGACATTTCGAAGTTAGGGCTGAAATTAAAAACGTGGATAAAAATCATGACGGATTTAGATAGTTTGAGCCAAAAGAATACGCAATATATATCCTAATTATCCACAACAATAATAGCAATAATAATATGAGGAACCACACTCACAAACTTGATTATATAATCATCATGAACCATTTATTACATATATAAATATAGATACACTCTCATTACAATATATATATATATATATATAAATTTATATATGTAACATGAACACATCCACAACACAATGGACACTCCTATGACCTCCAAATGGACACAAAATAGACACAAATGGAGATACAACCATGGGGGTCATTCCTATGGGTTCAAAATAGACCTATATGCATGAGGAAATGAAAAGGAGAAGGGATTTATACCTCCCGGTAGATCGAATCGAAGAAAAACCTTCCCGGAGCGACACCGACACGTAGAGATTCCAAAAGGACACCAACGAGCTCCGAATCCTCCCAAACTTGGGTAGCTTCCTCCTTGACTAGAATGGAGAAGGAAAGAAGAAGATTTGGTGGTGAAATAGAAGGATTTGGTGAAGAAATTGCTAGGGATTGCTCTCTAGAAATTTGGGGAAGAACAAGAGAGAGAAAAATAGATGGATAATGACAAATGGGAGGCTCAACCCTATCCTTATTGTGGCTAGCCATAAAGGTGGTTTTGTCCTATTAGGAAAAGTCCAAAAGCCCCTACTAACCTATTCTATGAGTATTAGGAACGGGCTAATTGGTTGGGGCTAAATTAGTCATTCTAAAGTCTCTAATCACACTAACCTTATCCATAATAATTAGTCTAACCTCTAACTAAAATATTTCTATCATGTGGATTAAAATTAATATCATGTGGGCCATGCCTAACTAGTGTGTGGGTCCCACTAGAGTCAAACTACCCCCGGGTCCCCGTTTCAAGTCGGATTGAGTTGAAATTCGAACCCGACTCAAATAACCCCAAAACAATATCATAAATAATAAAATAATATCAAAATAATTCAAAGAGGTCAAATGCAAAAATATTCTTAGGCCAAAAATGATATTAAAATATCATAATCACATGGTTAGGCTCTAGGTCAAACAGTCTCTAGGGTTTCACTAGTAAAACGTCAAAACCACAAGTCATTGATTTAAATAATGTTAAAATGATTTAAAATTACCAAAAATCATATCATGAATTAAATATCATTATTAAAATAATTATAAACACGAAATTTCAAAATTACCCCCAATCAGAAAATTAAAATAAAATGAAAAAAAATCAACCCAAAATTTAGGGTGCTCACACATTCAATCTACAGGCATATATTGGAATAATATAAATATATAATTCGCAATTCTTATCCCAACTCTAGTATGTAGTTAGGTTTACTTGTCTATGGTTCAGATGTGATTATCGGTCAAATTAAACTTGACATACGTAAATGGGCTTGTAGGAATGTATTTTTTTCTTTTTTTGCTTCTCAAGTTTCCTACATTTTAAATGTGTCAGATTCTTCATTCATATTGCATTGATTTGATTCAATTTGATCCATGGCTTTCTTGGCATATCCTGTATTGTTCTTCTTCACTTGTGTGCTTGCTAGATTCTAGAAAGCAAAAATATGTTAACTGGGAACAAATTTTGTATTGATCATTGGAACAAATTCTGTTATTTCTATGACCACTATTTGATGTCAACTCTATTACTTTGTATCCTTCTAAGCACATGTCATCACATAGGAGTTGGCCATTTCCTTCCTATTTTACTTTCAATTGGAAAGCAAAAATATATATGGAAAATGACCATTACTTTGTATCCTTCCAACCTTTCATATCCTGGGTACACTAGAGATTGTTACTATAGTTATAAACAATACAGATTATTATTTTGTCCTGTTGTAGAGCAGTGTGTTGCTACTGATGCTCCTTCATGCACTGATACATCTCTCTATTATGACATCTGCTACACAGACACACAGAAAATCCATTGTACCATAGACTCGAGGTACATCTCCGTATCGTAAAGGAATTGTTGGGTCTTTGCCGCCCCCAATGATGATGAACATGAATCTAACAAGGAAAAGACATTCCTTAGCTAAAGGAGACTCGATGACATCTGCATACAATGAAACTATTGAAATGGCATGCAATAAAACTGTTGAAGTGGCACACAATGAACCTACTAAAGTGGCAGGCAATGAACCTACTAAAGTGGCATGCAGTTAACCTACTAAAGTGGCATACAATCAATCTACTGAAGTTACAAGATTGTGTGAGCTGCTTGACTGCGATGGCAACTGACTTGCAATTACGAAAGAGGTAGTAGATCCAATCCATCGGGGTATATGCCATGGTTATGTCTTGGAACCTGATGAATTAAAGGTGAGCATGGTTACACGAAAGATGTTCTCTGCAAAGCTTTACAAGGCTGATAAAAATCTAGAATTAAAGAAAATTGGAGAAGTTAGCCTCGGCGATTTCCTTGTGTGGAACAAGTCCTTCATCAAATACATGGAGCCATAGTAAGTGCTTTATCTCTTCATTATAATTCCGGTATTACAATATATTTTTTTCTAGATATTTTATTCTCTGAAGTTGATCCTGATTCTAAATATGAAGTCGGTTGCTCAGGCAGTAGATCTGAATTTATTTGCCTTGTGGCTCTGGCACTAGATTGCAAATTCTACATTCAAAAATATATCTTGACATATGAATTTGATAGTATTTAAAGGTGCAGGTAGAATTAGAGAGAGGCCTAAAATAACATACTAAAGTTTAAAGTAATAATATGGAGGTCATTTTTTTCCTGGCATATGAATTTGATAGTACATAATATGGCATTATTTTGTGCTAAAACACATGTTAGACAAGAAAGAGGAAGGTATGAATTTGTTCTTCATGTGTTATCTGAGTGCTTTATATGGCATTATTTTGTCATGTTTTATATGAGATTATTTATCTATGGGATTATATATGAGATTATTTATCTATGGGATTATATATCTATGGAATTATTTGTCATGCATTATCATGCAGTTTAAGGCTTTCAGCTATATTTTCATGTGTGTCCTCCTTGAGTTTTATCCCTTCAATTCTGTCTATTCATCGACCAAAAATCAGGAAAGTTTGGTGTTGGTACCAGGATGAGTTATAAACAAGTACACATGAACTTGCACAAAACATATTACCTTGACAATGAGTGGGATGTTTTTAGTTTTTCTGTTTCAACCAGTACAACTATTGTATTTCAACCACCACCAATGGAGTTTCCACTGTGTAATTCAAACAAAAAGACAAGGATATCTGTTCACATTTACTTATCAAACCACCAATTTAATATTTCAAGTATGTTAAGAAATAGCATGCTAGTGACTGAATAGAGTTAAAATATGAGACATAACTCGATGTCAACTAGGAAGATAAGGTCCAGTGTCTGCAACCTTGTATGCATGTAAATTGATGTATACACTTCACTTATACTGTTCAGGTGCTCAGATTATGTTGATTTCTTGTGCTTCAAAATTTGTAATGTTAGGTTTACTTTGGTTAGAATGACGAGGTTTCAATGTCTCTAATCGTACATGTATGTGAGTTCAATATACACTTCATGTAAATTGTTCTAGGTGCCAAAGTAATTTGATTTCTTGTGCATCAAAATTATGAAATCTTAGGAATTTTTCCTATGAAGAAATTTGGCTTGGAAATAGTTCTTGCAATAGAGGTATTATGTCACAACACTAATTTTTGAACGAGGATATAGTGCAATTCTCGTAGCCCTAATTTGTTTGCACTGCTGTAATTTTTTTTGAGGATTTTGTTAAGAGGTATATAGCGCACTGGTGTATGTTCTGAGCCATTCTGGAAACTTGTCTATTTAAATTTTGTTTCCTAGCATTATAGTTATTTTAAGATTCTACTACCATTTAAAATTGTGCAACTCCGTTATAGTGAATTTAGAAACCTATTTGTCAATTTTTTGTGTGTGTTTAAGCTGTTGGTTTTAATTTATTCTCCAATATCCTGAATTTTTTTGTTCAACTTAAGTCTTTTAATTTATTCTCCAATATCCTGATTTTAACTTAAACTTGTTTCATAATGTTGTATGCAGGTGTTGCCAGTTGCTGCTATTTGAGTCTTTATCATTCGGTTGGAGAACAACTTATGGAATCATCTTTCGAACAACTACATTTTGTATACAAATTATCTTTTATGGTCGATCAAGCTAGAGTTTATATAATATTTGTAACTTTTACATTATATTTACTTTTGATGATGTTTTATAAATATCCAACTTTTGGGGTATGTTATTGGTTGTTTAATTTATATTAAATTTACATGTTTGGTTTATTTAATAGCTCTCTTGCTGCAATGCATACAAAATTTTGCACCCTTTATTATGTGTTTTAATGTTCTGTATCTTTATAATTGTGGTTCAAAATAAAAATTGGCTACAAAAGTGAATTTAGAAGAATATGTTGGAACGTTAAAAAAATGTTTCAGAACAAGCCATGAGAACGATATGAAAAATGTTACAAATTACATTTAGGAACGGATGCAAATGTTTCAAAATGGCATTTAGAAACATTTTAAAGGTGTTCCCAAAAATACTTTAGGAACGTATTGTATGTGTTTCAAAATCTAATTTTAGAAACACAACATAAATGTTCCAAACAATAATTTAGAAACACATTTTGTGTGTTCCAAAATCAAATTTAGGAACGTTTGAGAACCGTTCCAAACTAAATTCTGAAACGCTTTTTAATTGTTCCAAATATTGCAACGCCACTTTTAGGTACGGTTTTCATATGTTCCTAAAAATATTAGATACATAATAAAACTGTTCCTAAATGCCTTTTTTGGTGTAGTGCCCCATGACAAAGTCAAGTAGACCCCATGAATATAATGACACCTGCAAACAATATCTCATTCAGACGCACTAGATTCGTTTCGATATCGCCAGACCATATATATATAATGTCACCTATAACCGATATCTAAGACCCCATGACAAAGTCAAAGATATTAGACTTGAATATAATATCAACCAATATCCTAAGATACTACTTAGAATCCTAGGATACTATCTTAACTCTAACATGTTAACTGGCTAACTTAGGATACTAAACGTATCCTCTAACATCTTATGTATCCTAGATATTCTAACATCTATCTCTAACACATATATATAGGAACTAGCCGCTGCCGCTACCTATTGCACTAACATACTGTTAGTATCCGTCTATGAATTGGAATATGTGATACATGTATTTGTCTTCAAGAATTAAATATATGCAATTACCTATCACATACATATTCCTTCCTTTGTATATAGTGAGACACACATCTCTCCATGAGTTGTGGCCAAGGTAAGCTACTGTCCTGCTGCCTTCATGGCTTCTGAACTCTACTACACTAATCTAACACTCACACCACTTGGGCAATCACCAAAAAGGAGGGTGTTCCCTACTACTGTCACTGCTCTGTGGCAGAGCCAAGGGCAATGCAGTAGCCAAAGCAAACTCTACTTTTCCTTGCCTCATGCCTATTGTCTGCAGTGCCTAGCCAAGGACACTGCTCTGCGACTTCTAGCAAATGCAAGGCAAATGCCTAAGCCAAAATCTATCAAGACAAACCATGCCAACCCAAGCACTGCAGGCCACACATGCATATGGTTCCCTATAAACCAACCCATCTAAACACCTACACTCGACCATGGGGCACTCTCCTATGCATCCAATGCACAGGTCTAATGGCCCCTAAACCTGTCAAACCCCATCCTGCCATTAAGTTGCTGCCTATTAACACAGGTAACTCCCCTATACATTCACACTTCCCATACTTTCTTCCTCTGTGATACATGTATTTGTTATATCTGTTACATCCGCTGCCGCTGCCGCTGCCTATTGCACTAACAGTATGTTAGTATCCCTCTACTAATCCTATTGGGCATAAACCCATCCTAGCCACTCTCGAAATTTCTCCATGGGTGATATCAAACCCATCCTAATTTCCTAATGAGGACTCAAAAGAGCCTCAAAATCGAACCTATGGATTCAAAACACACACAATAGCTGTGTGTGTCAGTGTGTGTCTGTGTATGTGTGTGTCCGTGTGTCCGTGTGTCCGTGTGTGTGTGTGTGTCTGTATGTCCGTGTGTGTATGTGTGTCTCTATGTGTGTGTGGGGGGGAGAGAAGGAGGAGTGTTAGGGTTTACCGGAGAGAAGGAGGAGCAGCTCGGATTGGGGGAGGTGGAGCTCGAGGAGGAGGAGCTCGGGGGGGATTGGGGTCGCTGGGGGAGGAGGGAGTCGTCGGGGGGGAGGGAGTCGCCGAGAGCTCCGCACGAAAATGAAAATTATGAAATTTTCGAGTGAGGAGGATAAAGGAAACAGGCGACGTCAACAGTCGACGTCGCTAAACATCTTAACCTTTTATTATATGGCGACATATTTTAATAATATGTCGCTGAATGTCGCAGAATAGCGACGTAATTTATCTACTGTCGCTGAACGTCGCTATTCAACGACGATTTGCTATGTCAATAGAAGGGCGTCGCTATATTACATATTTAGCGACGGTATTTTGTTCCGTCGCTAAACAACGTCGCTAATGTAGTATATTTTAGTAGTGGTCGAGTTCTCGGAAGATGAAGAAGACTTTGTCGAAGCCTCTAAATATGATTCTTGGGCACAAAGGATGGATACTCATTGGAAACTTCGCTTGGAGCAACGTGAACTACCTACTGAAGATCAGCTGGTTCAAGTCAATATTGGAGACGAAGTTTCTCCAAAACTGATATTTGTCAGCAAAAGCCTCCCTGAAGCAGATAAACCAGAGTTCTGGTATTTCCACAATCAGGAACACCTTTTCTCTCAAAATCCTCAATAGATTCTATCCAAATCATCAATTCCATCTTTTGAAACCTAGCTATTTTCAAAGATATCTTTTTATGATAAAATCGTACTATCATAGATATCTTGTCTTCTTAGACATGATATCCCGTCTTTAAGTCTTAACCGATTTGAAGATCATCAATAGAAAGAAAAATGAGTTCATGTCCATATTATCTTTGAATTCTATTTTATATATTAATAGATTCACGTCCACATTATCTCTGAATTCTATTCTGTATCAGCGACTTGTTACGTCCACATTAACTCTGATAAAGTCGTCTTTTGAAATGACAATATTATGAGTTATATTCTGTCATGTCCACATTACCTCTGAACAGATATAATTAATATTGTCATTTTCTCTTAGAGGATATGTCATTTCCGGTACCTCTGAACATATTTTTTTATCCTTATCTATTACTTATATCTACTATAGTTATATAATAAGTAATAGAACCACAAAAAGAGCATTATTTTATTACCATAATGTCAAAAAGAAAGGTACATCATTTTGAAAGACAAAGAAGATAAAAGATCCTATAGATTGCTTCAATGGAGAGGCTGAGTGCTGAGATCAATGATTAATCTTTTCAAATTCTTTGCCTCTCTACCCTGGAGTCAAGCACCCTTTGCCTTGCAAGAGCTCTCCCGGATTCTGGATCAAAAGGTTGAAGCATTTTTGCTCGACATTCCAATTCTGCATCCTCAGTCTGAAAAAGAGCATCCTGTTGCCTCCTCAGGTCATCAAATTGGATCGTAGCGATTTGATGCATCTCTAATACTTCTTCTTTACGTCGTCGAGTTGCTTTAACTGCTTCTCGAAGCCAATCCATTTCAATTTCTAGTTCTTGGAGACGAACTTGATATTCAGTAGCTTCTTTTTTTTTCTCTACAGCTTCAGTTTTATAACGTTTAACAGAAGAAGTTGTCTCAACAATACGAGATTCCAACTCTGTGGAACGTCATGAGAAAGCTACCACGAAAGCTTCAAATTATGCACTCCGTATTTCAGCTTCACGAGCCATCACCTCACACTCGGTATCTACAAGCTTCTGGATGTTTCCTCTTGTTAGATCTTTGTAAGACTTGATTGATTCTTCAAGTTCATTCAAAATATGATCTAAATAATTGACTCTATCCAGATCTCCAATCCTGCGGATAGCTCCGATGATGAAGGAGGAAGGGCCCCTTACTGATTCAAAAGGTTGATCATTTTCCATGACCATTTGAATTAGAGGCTTTAAAGAAGTGAAGAAAGCGTTAGTATCAGCTTCAACCACAGCTCTATTCATTGCTGAGTTCCCCAGGGTAGCCACTTCGATTGGAATTCTTACTTCTGAAGTAACTGGAGGTTGTACACTAGCAGATCCGAGTACTGGCATCATAGAAGAGCTCCCCTCTCCAGTTTGGATCCCCATATCCAGAGGAGCCATAGTCGAGCTGAAGCTGAATGCAGTCGACGCAGCTTTCGCAAGTGTCCCCACAGGACCCACTGTAATCAAGATGCACAGTTATTACATATAAATTACAGGAATTGAGGTAAACAAAAGTCAAATAATTTCCTGATCCTGACAATACATATGGGGTTTCACGCGACATGTCTAAATCAGAGCGGAGTCTGGCATTGGTCGTTTCAGATACAGCTGCCTGACTACTCCCAGCGTCAGAACTGCCTGACAAGAAATGGCTACTTCCGACCCCTGATTCTGCTTGTTCAGTTGGGGCAATCACTTCTGCATCCTTGACCGTAAAAGCTTGTTTGATGGGAGTTTGAATATCTGCAGTTTCAGTGTTGAGAATTTCATTGACCCCAACATCATTAGGGGCCATGGTCTGATTTTCATAATCTTCAGCTTTATCTTGGCTTTTAGGATCATCAATTTTTGGACTAGAAAGCCCTTTTTCAACAACAAGATGCTCTTCACCTTTAACAATAGTATGGCATTCTTCAATTGGCGATACTTGATTCGGTAGGATTTTTGCTAAAGTCTGTTCTTCTTCAACGGCGCTTGTAGAATCATCTTCAAATGCATCATCGTAATCACAGTCTGCAAGAGCCGCTATCATTTCTTGATTCTCTTGAGAGTGAGTAGGAGCTTGGGGAATAACGACATCAGGATTAGATCCTTTGAAGGGCAACTCCTTCTCAGGGGGTGTAGACTTTGGGACTCCTAGAGTTTGAGATGATATCATAAATCCTGCAGCAGCTAACACAGTCACGGGAATCGTCATTTGTGTAACTATGGGCCCCGATATCCTTTCTATAACGATCGGAGCTGGAGTGCTATCCTCTGCAGATAAAAAAGGGGGGAAGTCAGTGTTAATATGTTACTCGATCAAGATTATATTAAAGGAATATCAAAATTTACCTGGCGGAGGTGGTATGTCTTGCGAGGGTAATGTTTCTTGATGATCTTTTAGAGACACTAATAATCTCCTTTTGGCCTTGCGTACCAGAGGTGTTTCATGTTCTTCTTCAACCTCATCAAGGTCAACTAGTACATTGGGCTCTCTAATAATCTCTTCCTCGACAACTGGACTGCTTCTTGGAACTGAAGAAGGAGTTGCCTCTTCTCCTCCAGATGATGCTCCGGTATGCATCTGTTTTGTCTGGGACAGTGTGGTCCTAGTGGTGGGCTGCTCTGCAATAACCAGTGTAATCTTCTTTCTCTTCCCTACAGCCATAGGTGAAGAAGGAAGATCAGGAGGATGAGAAGGGGCTGATGATGCTCCAGTCTTTTTTTCTTTCAAGTCCTTTTGCAGGGGAATTCTTCTTCCGTATCTTCAAAGATACATCCACCGGTGCATTGACTTCATCATAAAAACCTACGAGAGAGGCTTCTAGAGGTTCGTCAGCGGGTTCGTGATTCTCTTCATCTCTGAAGGAACGTACGGTATGAACTCCAGCTCTTGAACGTCTACCACTGGCAAAGCTGTCAGCCATATTAAAGTTTTCGGTAAATGTGTTGGCTAAAGTAGAAAAATTTGCATATGTATATAACATATGCGGGCCCATAGGAGAGACACGATACATCGAGAATATGGCCTTTAGTCCCTCTTGCATTGTAGTATCTCGAAGCTCTGGTCCCGTCTATTAGGTAACCCTTAACCTGTAAACAGGTGGTGGCATTACCTACATGCAACTGGTCATAACCAAACTGTCGAGCAAACCGGCTTGGTAATTACGGTTCTAGAAAGCACTCGCCTTCAAACTGGTAAACTAAAAGTGAAGGCCGAATTGTCTTTAACCACGTGAACTCAATCGAAGACAGACGGAGAGATGCTGCTTCTAGGTCCATTAGTTGTGGAGGGAGATTTTCATATCGTGGAGGAGGAGAAACACATTAAAAACTCCATCCGGACCCTCGATTTAAAGCCCTTCGGCATTCTGACTGCGCATTGATGTTCCATCGAGCATTGGAATACCGCCTGATGAAGTCACCGCCGACTGCACCTATATCAGTGTCCATCAAATCAGGATAATATAACAGCAACCACCGAAATAGATACGTGTATGGCATTTTGGTACGAGGGAAGGCGTCCCGAGAACTTTTATCAAACACCATGGTGTCAACAAAAGAACGCAAGCCTGCATTCAAGCGACATGTCATCGCCAAAAGAAGATCCATCTTGTAGCCGAATACCAGACGTACTGCGACAAATAGCACACCTCGATGGAATCGGTCAACGACACTGGCTCCAGGTATCATAAACTGCCGTAACCATAAAGAGAGGAAACCCGCCAGCTAGGTTTTTTGAGACATGGTTCTATAACCTTGTCTGAGATAAATTTCGATCTTAGTACCAGCAGTAAAGGGGTACCAATCTATATTCAAGATATTATCATGGTGCTTCATTTTCTCTATTAATTTTTCTACATCGCTGAGGTCGAGCGGTTTGAAGAAACAAAAATTGCAGGCTTGACTTTCAACAATCTTTTCCTTATGACGATGTTCGAGAAATAAATATGGCAGCCATTTGGTAATGTAGCAAGTCCCTTTGGAAGTACTTTTGTAATAAAGGGAACAAATCAGATAGTGGCATAACAGTTCTTTGAACACAGCCACCATTTTAGGGTTCTCTGCAGAGAGAGTATCCAACTCCTCATTCGTTGGCACATATTCTTTATGGGATTTTCACCTATTGGCAAATATGAAAGATACTTCATTTCATGAAGAGCGAAACCTATTTCGTCGCGAGGTATCATGAAGGTACCGGTCCTCTCATTATATCTTTCAACCAGAGCTAGAAGCATGTGAGCATTTGGACGGAAGCCATGAGCAGTAGTCCAAATCGGATCATAGAGTTTTAATTCAAGGAGTTTATCCTTAAAGTAATCCAAAGCCTAAACCACTACACTATTCCAGTGCTTCATGTCAGGATTCACTAGGCCCGTTAAGCGCATAGTCTGATCGGGGTAACTTCCATCAACCTTCGCAAACATGTTCGCGAAAATAGGTACTCGAACGGAAAACAACATTGATGAGTCTTCAGGAGGTATACAGCTTGGTCTCAAACCTCTCAGATGGGAGCTGTATCTCTTCGAAGTATTGTAGAACAAATCCTTGTTCTGTGGGCCCAATCTATAGCATAGCATCCAGACCCTGGCCTGTTGAATCGAGATCAGGTCCCATCCCATACGGCGGGGATAACTAGAAAATACGTATCGAGACAAAGACAAGTATCTCGGCATTTCCGGAAGGGACATGATCCTATCCCCACATTGATAAACTCTGTCTTCTCTCTTCGCTTTGGGCTGGAATGTTTTCTTGATCGCCTCTCCAACAAGAAAGCTAGTTTCTTATGGACGACATTGTCTAGACTCTCCAAAGGCTCACTGTTAATTAAGCATAATAAAGTAGAATTATCCTGAGACGTAAGCATAGCTCTTCGGGATTCAGGATGATCATACTGAGGAAATTGAACGTGGGACAAGTCCACCCAGTACTCCGACACGTTGAAGGCCGAAGCATAGATTTCAGCATTTGGGTCTTGTCTAAGATCAACTATATAAAGAAGAGTGAACAAAAGTTAGTCTCAAAAAGTGCCTAATTTAATGAAGCCGAGTATACAACATCACAGGTTGTGCCACATCTGTGTTGCGCAACATTGTATGTTGTGCTACACTTGTGTTGCACGATATTATGTGTTTCGCCACATCTGTGTTGCATAACATTTTTGAGTTACGCCACATCTGTGTTGTGCGACATTTCTAACGAACAATATCTGTGTGACACAACATCTCAAGATTACGCCAAACTAATTGCACAGAATCAGAAAGCATAAATCTGGAAAAGTCGCACAACACAGTTCGTACAAAACGAACACTGTGTAGATAACGACCAAACCCTAAAAAGGGAGGTACAAGTTATGAAGTGTGCCTAACTCTAAAAAGAGGAGGCACACATTGTACAAATCAAACCAAAACCCTAAAAAGGGTTGGTCGATGCTCGGTTCATTGTCAAACAGTCACCTTCCATGGCTGGGTTGGTTGTTTCTTATCGTGACGAAGGCGAAGCGTAATGAGGCACGCGCGTGGATGGGGCACGAGATGAAGGCTCGACGATGCCTTTTCCTTTGTCGATGGCGGATCTCTTGGGCGCCATTGATGCTCGTTGAAGATCTCGAAAAGAATAAGAGGAGATAGGGTTTTTGAGAAATATCAACTTTGGTAAAGAATGAAAAGTTCAAAGAGAATGGCTATTTATAGCCTAAAAATTGAAAATTGATCGCACAATTTGCGCTCAAAAAGTGGAGTCAATTGAGCATTGACTTGCGCAATCCAAACAAAACTAGTATAATTTAAAGTATTTCAAAACTATGAAGTATTTTCAATCTTCAAAAACTTTGAAAGGGGTTTTGTAGAGCCTAAAAATTAAAAGGCGCCACTCATTAAAGCCTTCAATCATCTGATGGTGCCAAACAAATCAAGTGGCGCCGAATCATCATATAACACCCAATTTTCCAAATGAGGGTAATTTTGAAATTTTATAATTTTAATTATTTATTAATGTATTTAAATCATGTTATGATTTTTGGTGATTTTTAATTTTGGTCATTATGAATTATTTTAAATTATTTTATAATTGTTTGATTGGTGATTGCTATTTTTGACTTTTGATAGTTGTGACTTTAGAGACTAACCTAGACGTTGACTTTGACTTTGGTGACTTGATTAGCATGGTGTGGAC
Organism: Iris pallida; assembly: GCA_029216955.1. Taxonomy (NCBI): domain Eukaryota; kingdom Viridiplantae; phylum Streptophyta; class Magnoliopsida; order Asparagales; family Iridaceae; genus Iris; species Iris pallida. Next base: position 12,931,348 of record JANAVB010010193.1, on the reverse strand, counting down.
CCTAGTCTAACTTAAGTCGACCCAAGTTGACTTGTATTAGACTAAGTTGCATGGAGAGATTAAGTGCTTTAGGTGTTTGAACTAATGGCTAAGGGTTTGAACCATTTAACATTTAAACTTGGCCCATCGCCTACTAGCCATCAACCTTAACCCTAATTTCCCTAATGTGGCCGGCCTAGGGCTTTCCCCCTTCCTATTTAATCTCTCATATTCATTCTTGCCTCCTTTTATACCACTTCACTTTTGGCAAGAACAAGGTTTGTCCCCTTTGTAATCTTTTCTAATTTCTTCATTGCTCTTCCTTTTTGACTCTAGTCTTTTGTATTAGGATCTAATTGATGTCTATTTACTGTTGGTGGTGAGCAATCTCAGCTTTGGTGCAATTTTGGGCTTTTGAGTTGCAAGAGGGATTCTCTTATATTGAGCTTTTTTATTGAGTTTGAAACTCAATAGGTAAACCCATCAAACCACCTCTATTTCTTGATTTTTTTTACATGGATGCATAGATCTAGGTGTCCCCTAGCTATCCCTAGAGTTTGGTAGAAAACTGTGTCCATTTCATGTCCATATCGGACACGTATATGTGTTTGTTGAAATGCCACAAAGGAATTTTATTTGATATTTTTAAAAAGTATTTGAACAGATTTGTTGTTTTATATATATGCATTGACTTCATGCTAGACTGAGTCGATTTTTGAGCCGTATCCGTGTCCAAACAGGACACGAACACTCTCGCAGCAAGCACGGGCAGTGCCCAGCTGCTCGAGGGGTTGTTTTCCTCGTACAGGCTACGTGGGCAGCTGCTACTTGGCAGTAAGATGGGGGCCATGGCTGACATGTCAGCCCCCAAGCCTCGTGTTAAGAGGATTCGTGTCAGACACGCAATCCTAAGTACACTGATTTGTACTAACCTTCGTGCACGAGAATAACCCTGTCTGATACGGGTCTCGTGTCCGCACTTGACACGTCGAGGACACCTCGTGTGGTGTCGAACGTGTAGCCCTACACGTGGGATACACGTGGGCATGTACACGAAGTATATCATGTCATGTGTCGTGTCCTAGACTGACCTGAATACGTGCACGAGACCGTGTGTCTTTGTGTGTTCCTGTGAGTGTTCGAATGGGTTTGGACACGCTATGTCCTATCATGGGGACACCATGAGACTCATGTGACATGAGGACACATGCATAACACATTTTCGACACTTGATTTTGGTTTTTCCCTTGTATTTCAAACTGAATTTACATTTCCCCTCATTATCTGATACGTACTGTCACTACCACATTTTAGCTTGAGGGTATTTTGGTCATTTTGTTAATTTTGAATTTATTTTGATTTATTGAATTGGTGATTACTATTTTTTTGACTTTGACTATTGAGACTTTGAAGACTAACCTAGATGTTGACCCTAGCTATGGTGATTTGGTTAGCATTGTGAGACCCTAGTCTAACTTAAGTCAACCTAAGTTAGTCATTTAGAAATCAAGTTTGAAATATGAGGATTAAGGATTTGGTTCATAAGCTTGAGTTTTGTGAATTGATTCCATGACTAATGCAACTAGGCCCATAGCCCATTAGACTAAACCCTAACCCTAATCCCACTCTCTATGGCCGGCCACTAGGGCTTCCTTCCCTATAAATACTCTCTTCATTTAGTTCTTGCCTCTTTTGTATTGAATCAACACTTAGAAAAAAGAAAGGTATGACCATTCTTCCCCAATCCATAGTTTTTCCATTTTAATTCCTTTTTTACTCTAATTTCTTGCATTAGAGTCTAATACTCTTCTACTTTCTGTTTATGGAGAGTAATCCCAGCTTTTGAACAATTTGGAGATTCGAGCTAGCAAGGAAGAATACTCTATTTTGGGGCTTTTCTTGCCATTGGACACCTATAGGTAAAACTCCTCAAATTGTGCTATTATTCTAATTTCTTTGCATCCTAGCCTAGATCTAGGTGTCCCCTAGATGTCCCTAAAATTTGGTTAGAAATCGTGTCTATTTGGAGTCCGTATCGGACACGTGTTATCGTGTATGTGTAAGTGTTTGATACAATGCCACTTAGGAATAGATTTTCATGTTTTGCTAAACTAATTGCATGAATCTGTAGATCTATGTGTGTACATTAGATTTTGTGAAGACTGAGTTGATCTTCGTGTCGTTTTTGTGTCCTAAATTGTACTGGACACGCTGCACGGGGACTCGGCCGGGTGTTCTGCTGCCCGTGTCCGATTCCTCCTTAGACACAGCACGTGATGACACCAAAATTGGTATGCACGTAGGAGAGTTGACTGACAGGAGGGGTATAAAATTTTATTAGATTTTATTAGGTGGTTTGTGAGATATCGAAGCCACACGAGTTGTTCACTGTCAGCGCACAGCTAACCACAGGCTACTGATACAGACTTCGTGCCTCATGAAGACACGATTTGGACACGACTCAGGGTAGTCAATCACTAGCCCTAGAGGTGGCGAACCTAGGTGCACACCCACGACATGTCTCGTGTCGTGTGTCGTGTCCTAGACACGAGTGTATGCGTGCTCGAGACTGTGTATTTGTGTGTGCACATGTAGTGTTCGTGTGATGTGGACACGCCGTATCCGGTACTGGGTGACACGAGATGACTCTATATATATGTGCACATGTGTGACTATTATTACCAACCTTTATAATTAATTACTAAGTTGATTTGGATTTCGAAATTGGTTATTTCCTAATGTTCTGATACTAGGTTGATTTATAGGTTCCTGAGAATTCAATGTGTTCAACTATTTTATTTTGTGTGATTAATTTGTGATGTTGTTCACCTGTACACAACTGAGATTAGCCTAAAATGCTAGGGTTCATATTAGCATAGGATTTGGCTTTCGAATTTATATTTGAATTGTTAAACTGATACACTATTTTGAGTATACACTGTTAATATAGGTGCACTGTTCTTTACCTGAGAATTTGAACTGCCATTTTGTTTCTCTGATTTGATTGGTTTAATGCACTGTCATAGGTATTCTAATTTAGTGGTTGTGTCTGATATTGGGTTTTCAATTTCAGCTGGATTATCAAATTGTGGGCTGCTAATGTACACTGTTACAAAATCTGAGATTGACACACTGAAAACTGTTTAAATCTGAGAACTCAACTGTTGGGTATATACTGTCGAACCTAGGATTTGTAAACAATGACTTGTGTACATTATTGAATCACATTGATGACATGTTCACACACACACTCATGCACTTATGAAACCTGTGAACCTGAGAACATAATATAGATACACACACTATGAAAAATCTGAAAATGGATACACTAGGTACACTGTTTCCTGAGAACAATGAAGACACACTACTGCTACACACACATGACCCTGGACACTCCTACACATTACACATAATCTGTGAACTGAGAATTGACACCCTAACACACACTCATCTCACTGTTAAACCTGAGAACAATGTTTACACACACATTGATTGTGTACACTGTTGTGAAATCTGAGACATTAATTCCTGTCCACACATTCGTACATATGTATGACACCCTATATCTTTATATGTGTATATGTATGTATATATGTATATAAAATATATATATATATATATATATATATATATATATAACCTTGTGTGATAAATGTAATGTAATATAGATATATGCATATTGTCTATATATTAGTATGTATATATATGTGGAAATTGATATGTGTGCATGCCTAAATCATTGTGTTTGGCATATAGCCTATGTAGTATAGCCTATGGGTATCCTAATGTGCAAGCCTATGGTATATGGAATGTATACACATAAGTTTGGTGTGTTGTTAGACTTGTGTGACTTATGAATGATGTGAGCTTGCTAGGATAGACTGGTTAGGCTTAGTGAGACTTGTTTGGGTTAGGTTTGACCTAGTTTGACTAGAGTAGTTTGACTGGAGTTGACCAAAGGTTGACTTTAGCCTAGATTGACCCAAATATCATGTAGAATGCATCGTAGCAGTTTATTTTACCAATTTGGATATGTTGTGACTTGTACTGTTTTGATTAGGAGCCATACACCACTCCACAGGCAGTATTTCATTCAGACACTCAGGATATCAGGCGAGTACATTCTTTGACTGTTTCATACTTAATAGGACTATATTCTTGCTCTAGATTACTTTACTTGATGTTGTCATGATGGAAACACGGATTAGTACTATATAGATCTTTTCATACGATGTTATCCCCCTCAGAAGCATCAGATACATCATGTCATGTGCGTTTCACTTTTATCATGTATTCCTGTGCTTTCACCATTCATGTGCACTCTCGTGATTCATGTACTCTCATGTTCATGGAGCCCCATGTTTATATTCATGTACACCCATTTATGGGCCCCCATGTGAAATCATGTACAATAATATAACTTGAACGGATCCTTGTGTATTGATTGGGGATGGGGGAGTAGAAATAGTCAGTGGACATTTCCAAAGTAGTGTAGCCATGTACAACCTCTCATATTTATTATCAAGCCGTTCACATGTCTATCTTGTACTCTAAATCACTAGTTCACTGTAGCTCTTTACTTATAGCAGATATTTCTTTACAGTCTTCTCTTTTACTTCATGTATATTCTTCTGCGTTTTATGTATCTTATTCTATTGCCTGTATTATATTCTTGTCATGATATGAACTGCGTGAGATGTACTGTGCTCGCTTTCGTCCTGACTGGACCTGTTAAAATATTACAGATGACCTTGAGGAGTTGTGTCCCACTTATTATGGAGCAGGCCTAGATGACACATGTGAGCTGGACTCTTAGGAGGACCCAGCACTTACAGAGGATATTACCCTAGTAGTCTAGGCTAGTTAGCTAGACTAGTATCTATTTATCATTCTGTCTGTTGGATATACTTGTACTTATTTGGAGATTTGTTATTCTAGATTTGTGGAGTTGTTTATCTTAGACATTTAGCTATCTCTCTTATCTTGTATTTATCATCTATGGATTCTGTTAATTTCATCTATTCTATCTTATCGTACTTTCTTCCTTAGTTGTGATTGAGTTATATTTTATATTGTCACCTCCATTCTGAGTTTGTATACTATACAGGTACCTTATAACTGTTAGATGTATGTGACCTAGGACAGCGTTCTACCGCCGACACTGCGGCGTAGGCTGGACGTAATTACTTCTCGTGCCCCTACACTGGGTGCGGGTCGAGACACATTTTTAGTGGTGGCCCATACAGGTCGAGAGTCGCATTATTGCGATATCGTAGTAGCACAACGACTAAGTTGTACTGCTACGAGCCTACATAGAATATAGAAAGTAAGGTGTTAGAATGAGAGGATACTCAACCACATTTAGGATTCTTTGAGAGATTTCTGGGATGACCCTTGAGAATCTTATTTAAACTTCAATTTGAAATCCTTTCCCTTGTTTAGTTCGCTCTCACTCCTTGATTATTGAATTTGATTTTTGATAGATCGTTGTTGATTTTGATTTTTCTATCGAGATGAATTTTATGGCCTAAGTTACGATATTTTTTGATAACATATGTTGATGGAAATAACAGGGGTGGTAAAACGTCTACTTGATTATGGAACCTGTAGTTTATCGCAGCTATATTAGCCGGCGTGGCGGAAACATAGAGACCTGACTTCGGATGTACGTATCTTGGTTATGAGATTTGGAATTTCACACAGCTATACTAGTCGGCATAGCAAGAATTCTAGACGACATGATTATAGAGGTGCATACCCCAGTTATGGAATCTATCGCTTAACGCAGCCTTGCTTACTGGCATGGCGAGGACTCTGAGTAACATGATTTTGTACAGATGCATATAATTATCAAGTTGTATCTTGAGACGGTTTTTAAACATATTATCTTTATCATACCCTTCTGTTGTTATAAAATTGTATTCCATCATCAAATAACTTAAAAGTAAGGATATTTTAATTTTGTAGAGCTTATTCATATATAGTTCTTTCATAGTGTAATGATATGATGACTTGTAGAGTGGCTGTACCCTAGAGATGATAGTTAACATTGGTATTAGAATAATAACCCATTGTAGATGATTCTCCTGTTATTTATAATACCTACCAGTTTCTATATAGGATGTTAGTATGTCTTACAGCCTTGATGATTTGTTATTATTTTTCCCTTACCCTTTCCAGTAAGGCACCCATGACCAGAGCATGTCCTTGAGTGTAGTTGTAGTTTCACCTAAGACTGAGAGGTCTCTATATATATAGATGGGTTACAGATGATATTGGCATATGGGATAGGGGTTTGGTTGGTATCTATAGGTCATTGTTGTATAGGGTATTGACATGTTGTTTAGCCTATATTTGGTCCAGATTTCTATTTTAGTTAAGTTCTCTTTGTGTTGAGTTCAGTCATGTTTGATCAACCTTTATAGGCAGTGTGCAGACCCTTCATTAGATACCATGTTCCCTTGGTTCAGACTTGTACAAGTTGTTCACTGTACTCAACATTTTATTACCTACCATGTTGCATCAAAGATTTCCCTGGACCATTGTTCAGACCCCAATTATTGACTCACTAATATAACCATCAACCCCTTAGAATATTCTACATATCTGGAGAGTTAGTATCATGCATATTAGAGGTCTGCACTCATCCTTACTTTCTGTACATGGTGACATACTGCATCTCCTAGCATTTTACTTTACTTGATAGTCTTGCAAAATCCTTCATTATAACCTGCAGTACCTACCCTACAGTGGAGGCTAAACCTTTTTGTGCATGGTTGTTCAGTCTATTTAGGACAGTTGTAAACATTGGGGATATAATGTGGATTGTTAATAAGAGTTCTCCTTGATCATTTGTTTTGTCCCTCTTTCATTCTTAGATACAGATGATACCTGTTTAGCCCATCTGTCCAGATACATGTCCAAACCCTTTCTTTTATTGTTGGTTCAGTCTTCCAAAAGCCTCTACCTGGGCATTAGTTCAATTCTCTATATGTATGTGTCCTATATATGATTGTTCTGAATCTTCATGTGCAGCCATGCTATACCACTGTTCTGTTCCAATACACCCTATAGTATCTGACCCCTTCATTGGAGTGATAGGCATGTGGTAGGGAGTGTGTGTTATTAGACTTTGAGTAGAGTTTGAGGTGATGAGAGTTAAATATATATAGCTTGTATATATGTAATGTATTTTGTTTTGGTATGTAGCCTGCACTCATTTGCAGTATACTGCCTATTGCATTCCCTGCACACCAGTTTGGTTCACTTCTTTTAGACCACTATCCTGTATGTAGTTTAGTAGATGTTCGGTCCAGACAGAGAGGAGAGGCCCAGTTTTGATCTAAAGGTATGTTTCAGTCACCATGTAGGTTTTTTTTCACTTTAATTTTACGAGTGGACCCTAATGTCCTGTCTTTTTGCTTATAAATTCAGTCACCTTAGCATCATTCCCTTTTGCCTATATTGATGTTTCAGACCATTCATCCTTAGCCTAATTTCTAAGCATTTGTTCAGTTCCTTATGAGTTTAGCCTACTTTAACACTTTGATGATCAGTTATATACATATATATAGATGATATACTTAGGACATATGTAATGGATTATTGTTCTTGAGCTTATGTATATGTGGTATTGGGATTTGTGTGCTTAGATTATAGGTATTAAGTTATGGGTGACTTGATAGGATTTGGGAAGTTAAGAGTTAATCTATTATAGAGTTTTTCTTTTGCTAATTTCTAGTTGCCAATGTCACGATCCGCTACCCATATTGTTGGGCCGGGCCGAGTCATGTCCAGCCTACGCTTGGGATAAAGCGTAGTAAGCTGTTCTAAAGATAACAAGTTAAGACTAAAATGTGCTAACATTTCTATATGTAATAAAGAGTCGTAAATGTCCCAAACACAAAAGTCATCTCGTATATATAAGTATGTCCCAAGTACAAGTCCAAAATATAAAGCTGGATACAGGTCCAATCACAAAATACATAGTCTAGTACATGACTACTCTCAAAAGTCCAAAGTAAATAGACAACTAGACGAGTTTTCTAGTAGGTACATCCTCGTAAGATAAAGCCTGGTCCTCGGCAGTAACTCCATAATATGAATCACAAAGCAACTCCTCCTCAATAAGTATACCTACAAAGTTATCCTGTCAGGACAGGAGCAAGTACTGATTCTAGCAAATTAAATATACAAAACATGAAATGAAAAGGAATGTAATAAACTGGAATCATGGCACATCATAATCTATCATGGCTGTAGAAGCATGGAAAAGAACAGAAAAGTCCATGCGGCCCAAAACAGAGGGGGTCTCATGCGGTTCAAAGAATCTCTTAAAGCTTCATGCGGCTCAAGAGTCCTTTGGAGCTTCATGCGGCTCAAAAGTCCTTCAAAGCCTCAATGCGGCTCAGAAATCCCCAATAGCTTCATGCGGCTCGGGTAAAAGCCACGTGGCCCTATGCGGTTCGCCTCTACAGCTGGCCATCAAACAGCGGCCTCATTTAATGCTCTGACATAACACGGAAGCTCTGACATAAAGGTGAATTGACAGCTCTGACATAAAGCTGCAATGATGACTCTGACATAATGGCGCGCTCCTAGGGAAACGAAGGAAATCTTTATAGCTGGCACGATCCACCAATTCCGAAGCTCACAATACGGTAACCTACTTTAATGCGGCCGCCACCTTCATGCGGCTGCCATCTCCATACGGCTGCCACCATCATGCGGCTGCTACCTTCATGCGGCTGCTACCTTCATGCGGCTGTCATCTCCATGCGGCTGCCACCCTCATGCGGCTGCCATCTCCATACGGCTGCCACCCTCATACGGCTGCCACCTCCATGCGGCTGTTACCCTAATGCGGCCCCGATTTTGGGAAGCCACACCCATGCAGCTCTGACACGTGGCCACCCTTATGCGGTTCGGTTGGGGACTACCCCCATGCGACTGCTACTCCTATACGGCTCGGATCATGGGGGCCACCCTCATGCGACTCGGATTAAAGGACTTCCATGCGGTTCAGATAAGGCCACCCTTATGCGGCTCTGACACGAGGCCACACTCATGCGGCCCAACTATGACAGTCCTCCATGCGGCTCGTAGCAGTTAGGACACGTGGCAGGAATCGATCAAATCCTAATAATCCAGATTTATGGCAATTAACATAACAGGCAGTTGGGACACATGGCAGGAGATTGGCCAAGATTTATTCACTCGGGTTTGCTGATATCAACAAATTATCACGATACAGATTTGTTGCAATCAACATTAATTGCCCATGCAGATTCGGTGCAATCAACATTAATTGCCCATGCAGATTCGGTACAATCAACATTAACTGTCCAGATTTGTTATAATTAATATTGACGGCCCAGATTAATTTTCAACAAACAAGATCAAGGCAAATCGTAACCAATCCCTAACCACCCACTTTTCAAGGAGCAATTATTGCAAACCCTACTTATCACACCCCACTCCTATAAATAGCAAGGTGTCATTCCCTTGCAGGCAGACACAGAGGTACGCACAAAGAGAGCGGCGACGCACAGAAGAATCTCTCCACGCATCCCGAGAGCATTTCTTCATCAGAGCCAAGGCTACGTCCGATCGCCCAAGGAGTAAGGCAGAGTTGATAGCACTCTCCCGAGCCTGTACCGTCACCCCCCCAGAAAAAACTAAACAATTGTACATAGATTGCTGTACCTAGGTTTTCATCCCTAGGATTTCTTTGTACGAACGAGTTTGTGTTATGAAGTAAAAGTCCAGTCCTCCCATAAAACTATTCTGTTCTTTTATAATCAATGGCAAACATGATGGCGACTATACTGGGGACTAACTTTTCCACTGCTGAGGAGTTGGTGACGCAATCGGATGCAGCCAAACTTGGCTCCACTCAACAGATGCTGGTCGTCCGCTTCGACCAGAAGGCGTTTGAAGAAATACTTTCCGACGGGAACGCTGGCCCGATCCAGAAGCGAACCCGCACGAAGAAGGCTCGCAGGGAGTGGAGGCCCAAATCATTTGCTCCTCCCCAAGCTCTGGAGGAAATGCTCTCTGCTACCCAAAATGGCAGGGAAGACTCTCTTACGGCCCCACTTCGGACCATAGAGGACTCTGCTGTCCCCAAGTCCGGCAGAAGAAAATAATATGATGCTGGACTTGCAGAGGCAAAAAGGAACTCGGTGCGGTACAAGAAGAAGCCGCATAAGGGCGCCAGCCATATGAAGACTCATGCGGCCACAGAAGCCAGCTGCAGGCAGAAGGCTCATGCGGCCAACACTTCCAGCCGCATGAAGGAGGCTCATGCGGCCAAAACTTCCACCCGCATGAAGGAGGCTCATGCGGCCACGACTGTCAGCCGCATGCAGACTCCTTATGCGGCCACCGCTTCTAGCCGCATATAGAAGGTTCATGCGGCCACACATGCCAGCCGCATGCAGACAGCCTGCACGGCCACCAATCCTAGCCGTATACCATCTGCTCCATACGGCTCACAGGCAGTCTTTGACCGCCTCTCATGCGGTCCTGACCTTAGAGTCTCTCAGGAGGTTGTGCCAAACTCTGTGACGCACCACTTGGACTCTTCCTACAATGTGCTCTCGGGTGCTAGAGAAAAGAAGTATAGGACAGTACAAGCTCGTCGAGCTCAGTCAGCTGTCCCAACTTCTGACTGTCAGGGCATCCCGCTGACTATTACGCGGGCCCCTGATGGAAAGTTGTATAAAACTATCCGTGTCCAGCCTCCGGCGGCCAACGAATAGGATAGTTATCAAGAATCTCCCAACATTGATCAGGGGTAAGCACTCATACTACCCCCACATCACGGAGCAGGCAGGATGCCAACATACTCATGTGCTCAGGACTCCCGGGCCCATAAAACGAGTAACTTGCGCAACTTGATTCTTCACAAACGCAAGAAAAGAGACAAAAACTTTGTGTGCAGAGAGTCCATTCATGGACATCACTGTACTCAAGTCGTTGTCAACTGCTGCTGCAGCAAGGCGGCCACACAAAAGGACCGGCGATCCGTCTTCCAACAACTGTAACACCCAAGCCCAGAAGATGAGGCACTTCTCGTTGCCTTCTGCAACTCTACTATGAACATCCCTGGCGACGGGAGAGGGAAGAAGACAAACGTCTCCAGTCCAAAAATCTCAACCAGCATAACCAAAAAACTCTCTTCTAAGTAGTTGTTTACCACTGTTACCGGAGGAGTTTACCAAGGTACCCGCTCGAAGACGAAATCTGCCATACTTGGAGATTCGTCGTCCACATCTCTGGAAAACGCTGGAGCCGGAGTAGCAGTCCTCCAAACATCCACGACAATCCAGTGTTCCAAGAAGATAATTCAGGAAAAGCAGTTTTCCCAACAGATGCAGCAGGTTCCGACGTCCCCGAGGACGTCCACAACTCTCAAGATGAGGCAAGCTCTAAAGCTGGGGGTACTACTCCTTCTGAGTCCAAACCAGAGGAGAACATTCCCATATACCCTGACGACTTCTCTGTACAAGGGTATGACTCAGAGGGTACGTCCTCTACTGTTCCTTCCATCTCTCCTCATGTAAGGACGGTGTTCATGACGGACAGCAACCAAGATGGTCCCAGTGATCGCCAACGCATTGACACTCCGGAAGCCATACTTCATACCTTGATCAAATCCGTGGACGAGATCAAAGCGGCCCTTCCAATTCTGTAAGGAATGACGCAAGGCCAAAAAAATTTGGGACCCGCGGTCAATGCGGACTCGAACTCAGCTGCACCAAACCCGGGTGATAATCCTCCTAAAATATCACCTTCCACCACTACAGACGAGGCCAGAGAGGCAAGACGAGAGGTCTAGGAGCTCCGAGCCATGTTTCACGCTCGAGAAACCTGCCAGGACCTCAGGATACGACAACCGTATCCTGCTGCGTGGAGAGATGTTCCCTTCCCACCAAGATATAAACCATTCAACATCAATACGTATGATGGAAAGAAATTTGTAAGCAGGTACATCACCTACTTCGAAGTCACAACCGACCATCTGCCTCATGACGACGCCATCCTTATGCGGTTGTTCATTGGAGCATTGGAAGGGGTCGCCTTTGACTGGTACCGCAACTTGCCAGACAACGGCATCCATTCCTCCGCCGGCTTCAAACGTATGTTCCTAGAGAGGTTCTACGATGTAGGACAAGACCTGATGATGTCCACCCTCATAGATGTTGTTTAAGGAGAAAATGAGCTGACAAGGAACTACATTGAGCGGTTTTGCCAAACCGCGATGAAATTGCCCTCTGGCAATCTAGATTCTTCCTTGATTGAAATCTGCCAAAAGAGGCTGCTTCCCAAAATCAGCCTCTGGATGGGCAAAAGTTAGTTTAAGGACTGGAAGACGTTCATCATCAGTGCCACTGGTACAGAAGAAAAGTTGAAAAAAGCTCGCCAATTGGGACTGCACATCTCGGAGGGAGAGGACAAGGGTAAACTCCCTAATGCCAACAACAACAACGGCGGTAGTCCCTCCAACAATCGAGACAACAAGGGCAAACAGGCTATGGTGGTCGACACAGCTTCGTAGCCCGAAACGAAGCGGCAGAGATGCAGTAGCCCCAGATGACCTACACCTTCGAGGGCGGCCATGTCAAGCCCATCTTGGACATGCTCATACAAGGAGGTCGAATTCAGCTCCCTCCCCCAATGCGTGAACCTCATCCTACAGAGATGGCGAGCCCCAAGTACTGCTACTACCATCGCTATGTCCACCATGCTACACAAGACTGCTACCAACTGAAGCGATACATCCAGCATCTCATCGATTCTAAGGCCCTGGCCATTGATTTTGAAGAGGTGACCGTAGCAGCCAACATGGTGTCAGTATAATTCAACAGCTTCCCTCCGACAAAGACCCAAGATGGAGTAGTGTCCGTCCCCAGAGCAAAGATGATGGTCGCTAACCTTCCACCTCCCCGAGACCAGGCTACTGGTCTAGTGCCCCTTACCACATCACGAGGGGAGGTCATGTGGGTCCATTCGGACTTCGTACCTAAAGTGACTCAGTCCGCATCACCGTCTACCAGCAAGAAGAATAGTGGGAAAGTCAAATCGTGCCGCACAATCTCGGTAGAGGTCGAAAAAGCTATGGCTGTTGTTACCCGATCCGGTGCACAAACTCAACCTCCACCGGGTAACTCGGCTGAAGATCATCAGCCGGCAGCGGCTGATGCTCCAGGACCTTCTCAGCCTTCGACGACCGACAATCCTAGGCCGAAGGAGGCTCACTTTGACAAATCGCTCCAAAGAGAGGCGCCTCATGGGCTGGAAAGGCCCTACAACTTTGACATCTTGGCACAATTGGCCAACACACCGACCAAATTATTATTATACGAGCTCCTGAGACTCTCCAAAGATATTCGCATCGCACTAAGCGAGGCACTCCAGAATGTCGACGCATATCTGGCTCTGTCCAATCTCACTGGGGAGAGCTCGCCTGCAGATCTCCAGGACAGAGCTTGCGCAAGCGTAATGCCCAACATTGTCTTCACTTTGCAGGATATGCTTATCAAGACCAACATGCACGATCGCCCTCTGTATTATACTGGATACATTGGCGACATCAAGGTGGATCGGATGTATATTGATCCTGGTTCTTCCATAAGCATCATCCCGAAGAGCCTGCTGCACCATCTGCGTATCCCAATGCATCGCCTGATACCGACAAGCACTGCCATTAGCGGTTTCAATTCAGGCAGAAGCTATCCGATCAGGAAGATTCATCTGAACTGCCAAATCGACGATCTTCAATCAGAAGTGACCTGTTATGTCATAGATGCGGACACTTCCTACAATATTCTCCTGGGGCATCTTTGGATACACGATTATATGATCGTACCTTCCACTCTGTACCAGTACTTTAAGTACGTCGATAAGTACGGCTTCGTGAGGACAGAATTTACTGACATTGATCCCTTTAAAGGGGTCGAATTCTACTACTCCGACTCGTGCTTGTACGAGAAGTCGAAAAGGCACCTTGTCGAAGGAGATACTCAAGCTCAAACTGAGGCGACAATCAGATCGGAAGAACCTCTGACAATCTACCTTCAAGCCCGCAAACCTGGCAGAACTGCACCACTTACAGCCATTCTGCGTAAGGATACAATCAGCCTCTCTACACAAGAAGGGCAGATGATAATCTGACTGCCAAGGTCTGGCCAAGCACCAAGACCCACGACAGTGCCACTGACAGTCAGGCTGCCTAGAGCTAGCCAGCAACAAACAGAGGAGCTCAATCCCTCCGTCAAGCCGATGACGATTCGCCTTTCCAGAATGAATCGGCAGCCGAACGCTAAGTTGGGGACTGCTAGCCAGCCAATAACTCCCCGTCCAGCACCAAGCACCAAACTGGGGGTCGCTAGTACGCCAACGACTCCATGTTCTGCTCCACCAGTGGAGCCCCTGACGATTAAGCTGCCCAAGTCATCCTCTCAGTCTTCATTGACACAGGGGGTGGCTGAAGAAGAGTCAGAGCTGGCCAAGTATGTGGCTGCTCACACTGATGTTCCATCCGCAAATGATGTAATCCCACTGGAAAAGATACCTTACTTTATTAATAAAGGGCTATCTTTGAACTACCTCGAGCTTAATAAGCTTTGTACAATGTATGCTATGGAATACAGTATAGGCACCCACCTACACACACAGGTGACAAATGTCTACACTGTAAACCAACTTACTCCAGTGGAAGACATTTACCGCATAGTCGAGGGAGAGGATCATCCAATCATCTTTGGTCGGAAGAATGATCCACAACCCTTCAGGATAGAAGAAGTTGATCTCGAACCCGACATCGGGAGACTGCCCCTTTATCTGTATAGTTCCCGATCAAAGTACCTTATGCAAAAATAGGGGTATGATCTAGAAACTATACCAGGCTTGAACTATGGCACTGGACGGCGGTTACCCTTACAGTTGCCAGTCCCGGCTAGAAAACCACGAGATTACTACAACAAAACCAGATGTGGGCTAGGTTATGTTACACCTACAACGACCCATAAAAGCTCATACGAAGAATGCGACTGGCATTTACACTCAACCGGATCACCAACTTCTGATTCAGATATCAGCATCGGAGACGTATTCAAACAAGCCTTGTCTGTCAATATGGCATTTGTCGATGCCTAGGAAGAAGATAAAGACATTCCTGAACTTCTTGAGTTAGAGCCGTAGGCACAACAGCTAGATGTACAATGGAAGAAGCGGTTCGAACAAAGAGAGCCTCCCAGCGAGGATGAGGTTGTGCAAGTTGATCTCGGTGATGAGTCCTCTCCAAAGCCCATCTTCGTCAGCAAGAATCTGACAGACGAAGAGCGGGAATCGCTACTGCAACTCGTCAGAGAATACATCGACGTGTTCGCCTGGAGCTACGAAGATAAGCCAGGACTGAACCCCGAGGTTGCACTTCACAAACTCAACATTCGTCCGGACGCAAAACCGGTCAAGCAACAGCAGCGATGGTTCCGCTCCGACATCATGAATGTCATTGAAGCTGAGGTCAATAAACTGATAGCTAGTGGCTTCATCCACGAGAAACAACATCCAGACTGGATAGCCAATATAGTACCAGTCCTCAAAAAGAACGGGAAGATCCTAATCTGTATCGACTTCCGAAACCTGAATGAGGCGTGTTCTAAGGATGAGTTCCCCTTCCCTATCACAGACATCATGATTGACAACACCTGTGGATTCGAGCGTATATCCTTCATGGATGGTTTCTCGGGGTACAACCAAATCAAGATGTTCCCTAATGACGAAAAGCATACATCATTCCGAACACTAATTGGCATATACTGCTACACAGTCATGCCTTTCGGTTTAAAGAATGCTGGTGCCACCTATCAAAGAGCTATGAGCATTATCTTTAGAGACCACTTGCGCAAGTCAGTGGAATGCTACGTCGACGACATAGCCGTCAAGAGCCTCTCTAAGGAAGATCATCTGGATGATCTGAGGATAGTGTTCGACCTGATGCGAGCGCACAATTTGAAGATGAATCCCATAAAATCCTTCTTGGGCGTATCTAGCAGGAAGTTCTTGGGTTTCATCATTACTTCCCAGGTTATCCACATAGACCCTGAGAAGACAAAGACAATCATGGAGATAGGTCCCCCGAGAAATCTTCGTGAACTTCGAGGCCTTCAAGGGAGGCTTGCATACATCAGGAGGTTTATCTCTAACCTCTCCGGACGATGTCAGCCATTCATCCACCTCATGAAGAAGGGCATTTCATTCATATGGGATGAGGAATGCCAGCGCGCCTTCGACAGCATCAAAGAATATCTATCGAACCCTCCAGTCCTGGTAGCTTCAGTTGCTGGAAGGCCATTCCTGCTCTATGTACGAGCGATGGAACATTCTCTCGGTGCTCTGCTAGTACAAAATAACGATACAGGCCATGTGCAAGCTATATAGTACCTCAGTCGAAAGATGATGGGGCCAGAGTACAGGTATACTGTCGTAGAGAAGGAGTGCCTTGCTCTAGTAGTCGCCATTCAGAAGACGCGACACTACGTCACGGGACAAACTATACACATGATATCACGAGTCAACCCTCTCAGGGTCCTCATGACCAAACCAGGGGCACTCAGCTCTTGCCTTGCTACCTGGGCGATATTATTGTCTGCATATCACATGATCTTCGTCCCACAGAAGGCTGTTAAAGGTCAAGCTCTGGCAGACTTTTTAGCAGCCCATCCAGGCTCGAAAACAACCAGAATATATAAAGAGTTACGAGATGAGGTCGCCAATTCAAATGCGGTCTCCTATGATGCCATCTAGTGAATGTTCTTCGACGACGCTTCGAGAACTGGGCCCAAGGGCAACATCGTCGCTGGAGTCAGAGTGGTGCTGATTTATCCCTCCGGGCTGGTGATCAATCGGGCTTACTCCCTCACGGAGCCCTGTTCAAACAATGTGGCCGAGTACAATGCTTTGGTCATTGGCCTTCGACTTGCAATGGAGCTGGGGGTAGAGTATCTGAAAGCATACGGCGATTCACAGTTAATCGTCAATCAGATCCGGGGTTCATACGAGGTTCGCCATGAAGATATGATCCCTTATCACCAAATAACGATCGACATTATCTCGTTCTTGGAAGGATTCTTTATAGAACATGTTCCCAGACTCTAAAATATTGAGGCCGATGCCCTAGAAGGCCTGGCCACTTCCCTAGCAGTGCCGAATTATGCTCATCATTTGGTTGACATAATAGGCCGTAAATTGGTCTGTCCCAAGAATAATGTTCAATGTGTTGAGAGTTACTCCGTTCTGATAGTCGACGAAGTACCAGACTGGAGACAATCATTTATCGACTTCGTAGTCTAAGACATCCTGCCAGAGAATCCGAAGGAAGCCACTTCTATCAGAAGACGTTCCCTAAGATTCTTTTACGATACAGAGACAAAAATGCTGTATCGACGATCATACGATGGATTATTGCTTCAGTGTCTGTCAAATACAGAAGCTAAGGAAGCTCTACGCGAAGCTTACGACGGCATCTGCGGGGCCCATCAGCCTGGCCCAAAATTACAAGACCGCCTTCGCCGAATGGGTTATTACTGGCCTACAATGGTAGCAGATGTGATAGACTATACAAAAAAGTACAAAGCCTATCAAGTCCATACAGATTTCATCCATCAACCATTCGAGTTCTTACATCTGACGATGGCATCCTGGCCATTCAAAGCATGGGGAATGGACATCATTGGTCCGATCACTCCACATTTGTCTCGAGGGCACCGCTTCATACTCGCAATCACAGATTACTTCTCCAAATGGGCGGAGGCTATTCCGCTGGCAGAAGTGAAGACTTCTAACGTGATCAGCTTCCTCAAGCATCATGTCACTATCGCTTCGGACTACCTCGAAGGATCATCCACGACAACGGTCCGCATTTCGCAAGCAACGCCTTCTATCGGTTCTGCGACAAATATCGGATCCAGAATGCTGCTTCAATGCCGTACAATCCGGCAGCGAATGGATTGGCAGAAGCATTCAAGAAAACTATAATCAAGCTGCTCAAGAAGTTTGTGTCTTCCAACAAACGCGACTGAAATGAGAAGCTTGGCGAATGCTTATGGGCATACCGTACTACAGTACGGACGGCCACCGGAAACACACCATTCTCTCTGGTATATGGAAGTGAGGCAGTTCTCCAACTGGAGACTCAAATCCCCTCGCTCTATGTCGCCCTTACCTATCAACTAACAATGGATGATAATTACTATCGCCGGTTACAAGAGTTGGAGGCTCTAGATGAGAAGCGTCTGTTAGCTCAACAACGAATCGAGCTGTACCTATCACGTATCTCGAGAGCTTTTAACAAGAAGGTTAAAATCAGAACATTCGAAGTGGGCGATCTCGTTTTGGCAGTTCGAAGGCCGATGGTTATGACTCACAAAACTGTCAACAAATTCCAGCCAAAGTGGGAAGGTCCATTTGTCATCGAGGTTGTATTCTCCAATGGTGCTTACTGCCTCGCAAAATACAACGGAGACTTGCTCATGTTGCCCATCAACGGCAAGTTCCTGAAGAAGTATTATGTCTGAAACGACATCATCCAAATCTCCTAGATTGTTGAGTTATGTACCCTCTGGTACATTCTGACTCTAAATCTCCCAGATTGTTGAGTTATGTACCCGCAGGTACCGCTGAACTTACACTCTGGTCACTCCAGATGAATTTATATCGCATCTTTTAGGTAGTAAGTCATGTATGATCATACCTCTGAACTTTTTTCCTAAAAGAGCTCCCTCCTCATGATCTAATACCCACACTTTTAGTGCATAAAAAGGGTAACAGATCCACAAATTTCCCGAAACAACCACGTCGATGTTACCTCTGAGTTGTTTTCTCTTCCATCAAAAACAAACCACCCCTCACGTAGAACTTCCACGTCCTCATTACCTCTGAGTTGTTCTATGTACCCTTCATGGAGCCCACTCCTGCCACGTCCTCATTACCTCTGAGTAGGAAGGCTCCATTGAAGAAACCCTCATATTTACCATGTCCTCATTACCTCTGAATAAGTATGTAGGTTTTCTCTCGACCTATTATCTGTAACTAAAATCGGAGTACGCCAAGGATAATAGGCCCATAAATGTCCTCTGTTGACCACAAATGTTGTACTAAGTTTTCTAGTACAGGCCCCTCATTTTTCATCATGCCCCGGAAGCCCAGCTGCTCCATGGCATTCTTTCTTCCGATACCAGAAACGTCTATGGCCACCTTACTATGGAATTATTCTAAGTATCCCCATCAAACTTGTTATCCGTACCTAAAACCAAGGTATACCAAGGGTAACAAGTCCACAAACAGTCCCCCAGTGGGGCAAATACCACAATACCACAAACACAATAAGCAATACAAATGAAGGATGAAATAAAATATACTCTTTTATTTGAAAGTTAAAAGTACTACATGTTATGGGACCACGTCCCCCTCAAAAAGGGAAAAGAAGATAAACAAAAGAAAGAAAAGGCCGATTATGGTTCGGCGATACATAATTCCATGAGACGGTCCCTCAGTAAGACCGTCGACCGCTCAAACCTCTGCTTGGCCCGACGCTCGGCCTCCTGAGTCAGCCGCTCCATATCCTCGAGATGCGCATGAGCCCGCCAGCCATCCTCAAGCTTCTTCAGAGCACGCTCCAGGCCAGCAGAAGCTCGGGTGACCTTTTCGGCCTCCTGAACGATCAGCTCTTTATCCGTACGGAAAGCTTCGAGCTCAGATTCCAAGAAAGCCAACTTCCTTTGGAGCTCGAGGATCTTCTACCTTGTATCAATTATTCTGCGAGAGGCGGCCCCTTCCCGAGCCATGCAATCCTCGCTCCTGCGGCTCAGCTCATCATACTGGAAAGATAGGTCACCGAGGTCCTTCTTTATAACCGGCTTAGACGTATCTCGTACAGCCCTTACCTTCTCTAGGACAGTGGTGAGGAAGTCACGCTCTTGATCTATGGCTGCAGACAGATCAGCTTACCGCAGCACTTGAAACTGGGCCACGAGCTGATCAACCTCTAACAATTTGGGCTCCAGAAGCGTAACTATCTCTGCCCCACCATGGAGGGTTTTAAGAATTTTAATTTGGCCACGGGTGCATTATCGAGCCAAGGCAAAGGGGGTCCCCCGCTCCACAGCAGCTTCGACCCCTCGCTTCAGGTGGCGGTAGAAACTGTCAACCATATCCTGTGATGCTTCATCCAGAACTTTCGTAGAGGACGGCGTCAAAGGAAGTATAGCTGGCAGTGTCAAAGGAGACGTACCAGAACTTGCCGCCCCTGCCAGCAGGGAAACAAATTTCGAACGAAAAGATGCGTGGATAGCAGCTAACTCCTCCTCCGCGGCCCGAAGAACTTGGATACTCGGTAAGGCGTAAAGGTCGACCCCCGAAGTCACATGAGCAGAGGAGGATGCAGGGACCATTGCTCCCTGTCCCGGCTGTGCCACCATCTGATCTCCCGAACTTGATCCAGCAGAAGGCCCTTCAATATAAGTAGGAAGGGGAGGGGGGACACTCCCTTCCACCAGATCCCCTCTGGCAAAGCCTATTCAAACAATATTCGTCATTGGCAGTGAAGGGGCAGGACCTGTATGTCCAGAGCAACCATCAAACAGCCTAACCCGAAGGATGTGATGATAGAGCAAATGGGCCTTATCACTAGTCAAGATTTGACTTATCTTACCAGGGAAGGGTTGTGGAGGCTGAGGTTCATCCACAGCCACCGTAGTCCCCTCACCAGCGACCTTCAAGCCGAATTCAGCTTGTTCCTCTGCCCCAACCACCCCGAAGGAGATACGACTGGATCAGCGTCATCCTGCTAAAATTTAGCAGTCTCGGGGATGGGTTCAGTGGAGCCCTCGTCGTCCTGGGTCGAGACCTCAGCAACGTGAGACCCCTCAGCCGCCGTCGAGAAAACCCCGACGAAAATAATCTCGGTACACATGTCACTAATCAAAGTGGTCAGGGCCAGATTGACTTCAGAAACAGTGGCCGATTCTCGAGAGTCCGACTCTTCTGACGCCTACAGAGAAGAGAAAAATGATTAGATCATAGTTCAGGAAGAGAAAGAGCTAAAGAAGGAGAGGGTTGCAATTCAAGTCACCTCCGAAATGGCGTCATCACCTTCGCCTCTCTCCTTAATGAGCAGCCCGCGGCGTCTTACCACAGCCCGCTTCACGAAGAAGGTTATGCCGCCAATAGACTAACGCCTGCCTCGCTTTCGTGAAAGGTCGGGCACAACAGGCGGCTAACCTGCCATCACCTCATCTGGCACAACAGGCGGTTGATCCGCCACCACCTCTTCCACAGAAGGGAGAGAGTTATCGGCATCATGCTCGTCATCCTCTTCGTCCGTATTGGTGGACTCCGAGTCAGGCATAGGAACCGTGTTCGTCCTCTTCTTCCTCCTCTTAGACCCCTTGGGCTTCTCCGCCAAGCCAGTACCCATAATGAAGCTGGTACTCGGGTCAAAATTAACGGAAGGATTGCTCGCCGTAATATGGTATAGGGCCGCCATATACAAAATCTCCCCTAGCACCTCAGCCTCAGGAACCGAAAAGCTGGTTCGGGTATGAACTGCGTCATAATAACGCCATACCCTGATACCGTCAAGGACGCTACCTTCAAAGCCCATGCAAGAGCTGGGACTGTCAAAGAATAGCTGGCTATACCCGAACTGGCGGAAGAACCTACTGGGCAGGTAGGGTTCCAGGTAGACATTATTGCGATTACGGTATACTAGGTGCGCTGGACGGATATTACGCAACCAAAGAAGCATCTTCTCAGGTAAGAGGTGAGGAGGTCCGGTACCATCAATATGTACGCCCCTCACTTCTTCAGCGGTAAAACGAGGAACAGACACAAAAAAGTCGTATCCGTCCACTCTCGCCAGCGCCCTCCGACAGGCTGCATAGTGCTGCAAACCCAGGGCTGATGGTGATATTGGAAAATAAAAGCATCATCAACCGTAACTTGGTGACTTAGTTAGCATGGTGTGGACCCTAGTCTAACTTAAGTCGACCCAAGTTGACTTGTTTTAGACTAAGTTGCATGGAGAGATTAAGTGCTTTAGGTGTTTGAACTAATGGCTAAGGGTTTGAACTATTTAACATTTAAACTTGGCCCATAGCCCACTAGTCATCAACCCTAACCCTAATTTCGCTAATGTGGTCGGCCTATGGCTTTCTCCCTTCCTATTTAATCTCTCCTATTCATTCTTGCCTCTTTTTTTACCACTTCACTTTTGGCAAGAACAAGGTTTGTCCCCTTTGCAATCTTTCCTAATTTCTTCATTTCTCTTCCTTTTTGACTCTAGTCTTTTGCATTAGGATCTAACTGATGTCTATTTACTATTGGTGGTGAGTAATCTCAGCTTTGGTGCAATTTTGGGCTTTTGAGTTGCAAGAGGGATTCTCCTATATTGAGCTATTTTATTGAGTTTGATCCTCAATAGGTAAACCCATCAAACCACCTCTATTTCTTTATTTCTTTGCATGGATGCATAGATCTAGGTATCCCCTAGCTATCCCTCGAGTTTGGTAGGAAACCGTGTCCATTTTGTGTCTGTATCGGACACGTATCAGTGCATGTGTATATGTGTTTGTTGAAATGCCACAAAGGACTTTTATTTGATATTTTTAAAAAGTATTTGAACAGATTTGTTGTTTTATATGTAAGCATTGATTTCATGCTGGACTGAGTCAATTTTCGAGCCATGTTTGTGTCCAAACAGGACACGAACACGCTCGCAGCAAGCACGGGCAGTGCCCTGCTGCTCGAGGGGTTGTTTTCCTCGTACAGGCCACGTGCGTTAATGCTACCTGGCAGTGAGGTGGGGGCCATGACTGACATGTCAGCCCCCAAGCCTCGTGTTAAGAGGATTTGTGTCGGATACGCAATCCTAAGTGCACTGATTTGTATTGACACACGTTCATGAGAATAACCCTGTTTGATACGGGTCTCGTGTCCGTACTGGACACATCGAGGACACCTCGTGCGGTGTCGAACGTGTAGACCTATACGTGGGCATGTGCACAAAGTGTATCGTGTCACATGTTGTGTCCTAGACCGACTCGAACACGTGCACGAGACCTTGTGTCTGTGTGTGTGCCTAATAGTGTTTGAATGGGCTTGGACACGCTGTGTCCCATCGTAGGGACACCACGAGACTCATGTAACACGAGGACACATGCACGACACATTTTCGATACCTAATTTTGGTTTTTTCCTTGTATTTTGAACTGAATTTACATTTTCCCCCATTCTCTGATACGCACAGTATCTGTCATGACCCGCATCCGTTTTTTCGGATACGAGACGTGTCCAAGCCAGCCTACGTCGCAGAGTCGACGGTAGAACGCTGTCAAGCCCGCAAGAAATAAATACTCAAAATAAAATTTATTGCTCATTCACAGTGCTAATAGATTACAACATTTACAACATTTATATTTGAATGAATACAAACTTTCACAATTTCATTTACAATAAAATTTAAACTAACTAGCTAGCTTCTAGGTTTTGGCCTGCAAAAACACCCGAATCTTCCAATGCTAAATAAGCCACGGCTAATCTGAAAAATATTGGTTTCCAGTCAGGAATGGAACAAGCACACAAACCGACGGCAATGCAAAAACAAAATAGAATTAACAAGACATGAAAATAACATATAAGGGATAAAAACTAGAAAATAACTAATGACACGGCAACTGGTGAAGAAGACAAGAAAAACAAATAAAATACAACTATCTATGTGATTTGAAATATCCGTTACGATATGTGAACGGCTAGGGGGTAAATCCGGCACCCTGCACGTGTCGTGTGCAGCTGCTATTCTCCACGAAAGACACGGAGGATAGTTCTGGGTAGTCCACATGTCTACTAAGATATTTTTCCTCCTGACTACTCCGTGTGATGAGCGTGTCAACAAGCAACAAGACATATGTATAAACATGAAATGTATAGACTAATATGAATCGAAAAGCAATCAAAAAGTGTGCTTGCCTGTGGTCCTTTGCTGGTGAAACAACCATCTTGTTGGGTCCAACATAGTCCGGTTAGCCAAGGGTCGATATGAAGGAGTCCTGATTCACAAGAGCATAAGAGTGTGATTAGTCACGATTAAGGACAATCTAATATAGAAAATGAAAGCGAATTAAGAAAAATATATTTATTTAGAAAAATATTTATAGCTAGTTAGAAGTTATATATGACAATTGAAAAAGATAAAAATAATTTAGGTAGATACGTTTGGAAATCTAGTAAATCATTATAGATAAAATCTTTAATTTCTGCCAAGTATACTTTTGAGTCAAAACGACATTCTAAAAAATAACTAAAAATACTATAATAATATTTTAAGTCTAAAAATCATATCCAAAATAACACAAAATACAATAAGATAACTTTGGAGAAATATTGTACAAATATTTTTGTGTCCTAACCCAAAAGAGGATTAAAACACAAAACCTAATTAAACTTGAAGCCTAGAATATATATAAATTTGAAGCTCATATATTCCATATTTGTTAAGGCCCAAACTAAATACAAGTATTCCAAAACATTATTGAAATAACTCAAAATATTATTGAAATAACTCAACTATTACTCTTACAGATTTCAAATATGTTAATAAATACCAACAATCCACAAATATAAGTATACTGATACATATTTCAAATACATTAATAAATACTAATAATCTAAAATATAAGTCTACTGATAATAATAATACGAAAATAAAAAAAAAAGTAAAATGAGACAGCACGGTCCTCTCTCCTAAAGAAATGGTGTAGAAAAGTAACATTGCTTCTACCGTTTGTATTTATACACAAAAGGAGCAATGACCTCCTCGATATATGTTTCTGCTTTTGTTTAGTTTACGAAGTAATATTAAAGAAAACCAAACAGGGATTTTATTGCTCTGTTCACATTTAGAAATTGGAGACAAAGAAGAGGGAGAGAAGAAATAGAGAGAGGGCTCACCTACTCCGTTGGTGACTCGGCCCGACGGTGACCCGGAGCGGAGCTGTCGCGGCGGCGCATCTGCTACTGCGGATGATGGTACCGCGCACGCGCTCCGGTGAAGCGGCAAGGATGGTCGTGACGAGGATGGCTGAAGTGGCATGGCGATAGCTTCGACGACAGTCACCGACGGAGAGGAGAAGGCAACGGCATGGGTGGTCTGGATCTAGAGGGATCCGGCGCCTGAGGTTCGAATTGGCCGGGAACGGAAGGAAAAGGAGACCGAGGAGGCGCGATCAAGTCGATCGGCGTCGATCTCGGCGGAGGGGTACACGCCCGACGGCGGAGATTGGTTTCCCGCGGCGGAGTTCGGGTCAGCAGCGAGGGACACGCGCGCGGACAGGGCGCCGCGGGGGTGCTCGCCCGCCTGCTGGTGGCGACTTCGTTGGGGCGGCGGAGACACGCATGTAGCTGTGCGGCACCGGCCGTAGAGTCGGTCGAAGGGGCTCGAGTTCTTGGCAGGAGCGCTGCTCCGGAGGTCTGCGCGATGGCAGTCCCGGCATGATCTGAGAGAGTCAGCTCTGCTCGAAAACAGCTCCGGCGAGGCGACTCGGCTGGGCGCCACTCGTGGTGTCCAAACTTCTGCGCTCAGAGGAGGCGGTGGTGACCACGAGAAGGGTCAATTTTGGCGAACGTGGAGGGACTCACCGACGAGGTATGTAGGTGGGGGTGGACGAGTTGTGATGGTGGTTTGGGGATTCTGGTGGCTCGTATCTGGGTCGGACACGTAATTGATTTGTAATGTGTAATCTTGGAATAAGATGGGAATGACACGGACGCACGGGTCCGGACACGGCAATGGTTTTGTGTGTTGAGTGGGTTGATGGTGGAGATGACGATGGTGGTTTGATGAGGATGTTGTGATGTGATGTTGTTTGAAGGAGAAGGGGAGTTGTTCATGGTGGTGGTGTGGTTTTATGGTGGCGGGCACGTTGGCGACGAGGCCAATGGCCGGTGTTAATACCTGGTTGACAGAGGGACTCGTCTGGGTTTATATTTGTTTTCCTGGAGTAATAGGGAATTGGCATAGGTATATATACACAGTGAGAGAAGGCAGAGAATGGGTCGGCCAGGAGAATGATAGGGAGGATAGGGTGGTTGTCGGTATGGCATATCTTATATTATTTAAGATTACCTGAATGGAGAAGTAATTAAATACCAATTCATAGATGAGTATCAAGGATGCTAAAGTTTAATAGGGAAACTTCCTATTAATATAAATCGACTAAATATTTTAAACTAATTTATTTAATCTTAATCTAATAATTCTAAAATAATATTCTATATTATCAACTATTTAAATCCATTTTAAATTAAATGATCAACGTAATAGGTTTAAAATAATGTTTAATATTTATCAAATCAATTTAAACCATACAATCCCAAACCGAATAGTAATTTAAAGTATACGGGTATAAATCAAACCTTAATTCAAATAGATAGTTATCATTATAATATAACCATATCATCCAAATAGTTAAAATATAATTGTTTTATTCAAATATTACTTAAAGTAATTTGACGGAAATTTTTTTTACCGATAGAACTAAATATGCCTTCCAAATAACCTTCGAAGCTTGTAGGTTTTGAAACTCAAAAATTCTAACTAAACCTTTTGTAATTAATTCAAAATAAATACTTTTATTAAAAACTAAATAGTTCTTTGGAGATGGCACATAAAAGTAAAATAATTTCAAAAGAAGATTTATTTCAAAAATAAAATAAATAATCAAAAAAATTAAATTTGGGAAGAGGAATTACAAATCTACCCACCTTAGAAATAAATTCGTCCTCGAATTTAAGGACTACCAAGCTAGATAGACTTGGTTGCTCAAATCTTTCAAAGATTTAAAATAAATATTAATCCCACTAAATCAAAATAATTCATAATAATAAAGGTAATTGTAGGTCTTATTAATAACGTTCAAAAATACTTTTAATCAAAAATATTTGATAAATAACCTTAATTGGATACTTAGAATTGTCAATTAACTCCAAAAATTCATTTGCATAGCTCTAAACAAAATTTAGTAGGACTACATCTAATAATCTGTCATGGTACAATTATAACGTAATATTAATATTATCCAAAATACGTTTATAAATTAAAATCAGAAAAGTTTTTGATAATAATTCTTAAAAGTCGACCTCCATCATTTCTTTTTAAATAGAAATGTAATAAAACTATTTTTCGATTTGGAAAAATAATTAAACTAAAATAAACTAAATAGAAAATGTAAGAAAATGAGAGTGGCTTACGACCTACAAACCTTAGAAATATTTACCCTAGAAATTTTAAAGGGCACGATTAGTCACGATTAATGATGTAAGAAATGATGCGATCATTGATCAAAATGGGTTAGGTTGTGAATATAATTGAACTTTAAGAAAAGATAACACGTGGCACGAGTATAGTCAAAGGGTCTAGTCACCAAGGTCAAGGATATAATTGAAGGATGATTTGCGAAACTAGAAAAATCGTCAGGCACGATTAACTAATGTTTGGAATAAGCATTGGTCAACAGTCAACTTCTAACCAAGTCTCGGCATGGTTAAAGTCATTGTGATGTAGCTAAGATGTAGTCGCGATTAAGGTTAATTGCACAAGTCATCCCAGCGTAATCAAACTTCTGAGAAAAATTGGCATGAGCATAAACATGATCAAAATAGTCATGATCATAGTTGTATT
This sequence comes from Iris pallida, assembly GCA_029216955.1. Taxonomy (NCBI): domain Eukaryota; kingdom Viridiplantae; phylum Streptophyta; class Magnoliopsida; order Asparagales; family Iridaceae; genus Iris; species Iris pallida. The sequence goes on along the minus strand of JANAVB010010193.1, from coordinate 12,903,624 downwards.
GGAAAAAATAAAACCTTATAATAATTTATGTTGAAATATAGCCGCGGTTATGATTTAGTCATGAACATAAATTGTTTAAGATCGATCAAAATTGGAATCATTATGGTACGAACAAATAGTTAAGCAAAATTATCTAGGCACGATTATAGAAACGAATTCTAAGATAACATACGAATTGGCACGATTGTAATAGAATCGAATAGTCTAGTCGTGATCGAAATGTCGTTAAGGATGGTCCAAAACGAAACCATTCTAATTTGATCGATTGTGTAAGCATGATCATAGAATCGTAATCTAGGTGTGATTATGAATCTAGGGGAAGGAAATCAAATTAGGTTTAAAAGATTATGATTCGAAAATAGGAAGATATGGAGGAAGAGAACAACCAGTTTATTGAGAAGCTTGTAACTAGGAATAAGGCACAAATCAATTTGAAAACTTAATAGTCACATGCCAATAAAGGACGTAGCTTCTATGGTATTCAAAAACCGTAGCACACTTGAAATCATTTAACGAGAATTCATGTCTCGTCAGTGTACATCTAGCTGCAGTAAACTCTCGGTTACATGACTCTAAATAGGATACGGTATCGAATATTCTATTAACTATTTCCAATGTTGGCATAATAATTCAAAGATTAAATAGGACAAATAAGACATAGTTTTGATAATAAACGATAACCACGCTTACTTGGAATTACTTCAACTTAGGGATCATTCCTCGCCAGTGCGCTGCTGGCTGCAGTGAACCCACGATCTCCATAAGTCAAGTAATGGCGACAATGCGCTTCTGTCTTGCCATTGTAAGTCACCGATCATTCTTTCAACTATGTCCATAAAATTTCAAAGGGGCTTTTAAAATTTTTAAACAAATTGACTACGATGGAGGAAGCTAGAAATTCGAATAAATTGATCATGATAGGTAAGGGTACATATTTGTCCTTGAAGTGAAAGTATCTGTTCTAAAATCAGACGATTGATTACGAAGGGAGTGATCGAAGATATGAGAAATACAACTTTAATTTCTGTTTCTCTAACATTCAAGATTGAGGAAAAAGAAAAATATGTATAAAGCACTACGTATACCTGCTATGAATATACATTACACAAGTATATATGTATATCCTAAATAAATTCGCAAAATCCTAAGAATCAATCTAAGAGAAGATTATACTATTTCCAAGTAAAATATAAATTTAAATAGCAATAATACATATATTATATTCGAAATAAAATTTTACAGAAATCATTCACGAGACAAAAATGGACTAGCAATAAATATATATATATATATATATCTACATGGACATCGTTGGTCGTAATACCTGACTGTTGGGTTCGGGTCCAGTCCGAGCTGAATTGGTACAACCAGATTTCCTAAAAATCATAATATTAGTAAATAATAAATTAAATTCTTTATAGAGGTCAAGTCGCAACTTAGCTTGGTTTTTCTAGTTAGGCTACACTTATGGCTCGACCTTCTCTACCATTGCTAGAACATCAGTCAAGGCACACGACCACACTATCCGTGCCATAATTTTTAGTCATCTTGTACTCTAAATCTTAACCATGACTAAATCCTTTTATAATTATAATAAAATTCCAAAAATCATAATTTAATTCAAATAAATAAAATTTCACTTTAAAATTTTTTTCGGGAAGAGGGGTTACGGTTAAAAATTGGATTTCAGGAAGGCCTAAGTTGATGAGTAAATAGTCTACTCACCTTGTGTCATATCGTCGTTTCAAAACGTAATAGTGTATCTATAAAAATCTTCCAAGTTATCTAAATTTAATAAATTGCATGGCCTAATCCTTAACTACCCAATAATCGAATTAATAAGGGACTCATATTCCTAGTCATTCTCCTAAATTAATTCAATCCTAATTGTGAATGAGCATTTCTTAGTCGCAGGCTCGCAATAGTACGACTAACTTAAGTACTATCATGAGTTTGCAATCTTTTGCAAAAATGGACCTGTATGGGCTACCACAAAAACTAGTCACGACCCGTACCAGCTTTTTCCGATACGAGAAGTGTCCATGCCAGCCTACGTTGCAGAGTCGACGGTATAACGCTGTCAAGCCCGCAAGAAATAAATGCTCAAAATAAACTTTATTGCTCATTCATAGTTCTAATAGATTACAACATTTACAACATTTATATTTGAATGAATACAAACTTTCACAATTTTATTTGCAACAAAATTTAAACTAACTAGCTAGCTTCTAGGTTTTGGCCTGCAAAAAACACCCGAATCTCCTAATGCTAAAGAAGCCACGGCTAACCTGAAAATGTTGGTATTCAGTCAGGAATGGAACAAGCACACAAATCGACGGCAATGAAAAGCACAATAAAATTAACAAGACATGAAAATAAGATATGAGAGATGAAAACTAGAAAGTAACTAATGACATGGCAACTGGTGAAGAAGACAAGGCAAACAAATAAAATACAACTATCTATGTGATTTGAAATATCCGTTTCGACATGTGAACGACTAGGAGTAAATCCGACACCCTGCACGTGTCGTGTGCAGCTGCTATTCTCCACGAAAGACACGGGAGATAGTTCTGGATAGTCCACATGTCTACTAAGATAGTTTCCCTCCCGACTACTCCATGTGACGAGCGTGTCAACAAGCAGCAAGACATATGTATAAACATGAATTGTATAGACTACTATGAATCGAAAATCAATCAGAAAGTGTACTTGCATATGGTCCTTTACTTATGAAACAACCATCTTGTTGGGTCCAACATTGTTCGGTTAGCCTAGGGCCGATATGAAGGAGTCCAGCTTCACAAGAGCATAAGAGTGTGATTAGTCACGATTAAGGACAATCTAATATAGAAATGAAAAGCGAATTAAGAAAAATATATTTATTTAGAAAAACATTTATAGCTAGTTAGAAGTTATATATGACAATTGAAAAAGATAAAAATAATTTCGGTAGATACGTTTGGAAATCTAGTAAATCATTATAGACATAATCTTTAATTTCTGCCAAGTATACTTTTGAGTCAAAACGATATTCTGAAAAATAACTAAAAATACTATAATAATATTTTAAGTCTAAAAATCATATCCAAAATAACACAAAATACAATAAGATAACTTTGGAGAAATATTGTACAAATATTTTCGTGTCCTAACCCAAAATAGGATTAAAACACAAAACCTAATTAAACTTGAAGCCTAGAATATATATAAATTTGAAGCTCCTATATTCCATATTTGTTAGGCCCAAAATAAATACAAGTATTCCAAAACATTATTGAAATAACTCAAAATATTATTGAAATAACTCAACTATTACTCTTACAGATTTCAAATATGTTAATAAATACCAATATTCCACAAATATAAGTATACTGATACAGATTTCAAATATATTAATAAATACTAATAATCCAAAATATAAGTCTACTAATAATAATAATACGAAAATAAAAGGAAGTAAAATAAGACAGCATGGTCCTCTCTCCTAAAGATATGGTGTAGAAAAATAATATTGCTTCTACTGTCTGTACTTATACACAAAAGGAGCAATGACCTCCTCGATATCTGTTTCTGCTTTTGTTTAGTTTACGAAGTAATATTAAAGAAAACCAAATAGGGATTTTATTGCTCTGTTCACATTTAGAAAATGGAGACAAAGAAGAGGGAGAGAAGAAATAGAGAGAGGGCTCACCTACTACGTTGGTGACTCGGCCCGACGGTGACCCGGAGCGGAGCTGTCGCGGCGATGCACTGCTGCTGCGGATGATGGTTCCGCACACGCGCTCTGGTGAAGCGACAAGGAGGGTCATGACGAGGATGGCTGAGGTGGCATGGCGACAGCTTCGACGACAGTCACAGACAAAGAGGAGAAGGTAACGACGTGGGTGGTCTAGATCTAGAGGGATCCGGTGCCTGAGGTTCAAATCGACCGGGAACGGAAGGAAAAGGAGACCGAGGAGGCACGGTCAAGTCGATCGACGTCGATCTCGACGGAGGGGCTCGTGCCCGGCGACGGAGATCGGTTTCCCGCGGCGGAGTTCTGGTCAGTAGCGAGTGACATGCGCGCGGACAGGGCGCCACGGGGGTACTTGTGCGCCTGCTAGTGGCGACTTTGTCGGGATGACGGAGACACACTTGCAGCTGTGCGACACCGATCGTGGAGTCGGTCGAAGGGGCTCGAGTTCTTGGTAGGAACGCTGCTCCGGAGGTCTACACGGTGGCAGTCCCGGCAGGATCTGAGAGAGTTAGCTCTGCGCGTAAACAGCTCCGGCGAAACGGCTCGACTGGACGCCACTCGTGGTGTCCAAACTTCTGCGCTCGAAGAAGGCGGTGGTGACCACGAGGTGGGTCTATTTCGACGAACGTTGAGGGACTCACTGGCGAGGTATGTAGGTGGGGTGGACGAGTTGTGATGGTGGTGTTTTCTATAAAGAAATTCTCTTTATTTGTTGTATTTCTGGGAAAATTACAACTGTAGGAATCCGATCTAGAAGACGATCGTTTTATCCCTTGGACTATGCGAAGAAGAAAACATCTCAAAATTTTGACAGTAGATATCAATGTCTCTGTACAATGAATGAGAAAAAGAACTCTATTTATAGAGTCAAGAATAATAACTGAAAAGATAACTGTCTTCACAGCCTATGCCTAGTTAAAAATCATGCAGGATTTAACATACACAAGGCTGTGAGCAGTTACTGGACGTGGCCTGTAACTGTTGGACACATGGCAATCATGCATGAGTCGTGTGCAAGTTACAGGACACGCAGGCGAGAGATCAGTGGCATGGCTGCCACATACTCCAATTTGATGAAATCCACGCAGACTTTGTTGAAGACGAAATCCACGCGAACTCGGTGTAGAAAGCTTCAAAATCGACGCAAACTTGGGGCAGGAAGCTTTAGGATCCACGCAGACTTCGAGGCAAAGAACTTCAAAATCCACGCAAACTTGAGGAAGAAAACTTCAGAATCCACACAAACTTGAGATGAAGATCACAAATACACGCAGACTTGAGATAGAACTGCCAGCTGTCTTGATTTGGCGTGTCTCGACTGACACAAAATCTCTGACAGTGATTGCTTTGTCAGTCGCATTAAATGACAAGAAACCCTTTTGATACGCCAACTCAACGAAGGCTGAGTCTTGCTGAAGAAGATTTCGAAAATCACGCAATAGACGGCGATGATCTCTCGAATTCTGTGTATACGTGGCATACGAAGAGATATTCTTCGACTGTCGTGTTGTCAGTCATAATTACTCTTTGACAAATGATGAGCTGTCTCCCAGCGTGATTTGTTTATATTGTCTGGATCAACTGAGCGTGACTTTTGACTCTGTCTTGATCAACCCAGCGTGACTTTCATTTTTGAGGCCTACAAAACCCCCTTCAAAGTTTTCGAAAAATGATAAATTATTTCAAAATACTTTGAAAATAGAGATGATAAAATGGATTTAGTCACGCTGAGATGACTTCAAAATTTTTCGGAAGTCGAAAAGACTTCAAAGTTCTTTGAAAACATCCAAATGAACTTATTAAATGTCATAATGACTCTTCGTTCTCCGAGACTGATTGTATCCAATTTATGGTGGAATATGAACCGCCGGCAAAACTCAGTTATATAAACAGGAAGAAGTTTTATTTTTAATCTTCATCTTACGTCAATATGACACCAAAGGAGAAAGCTGAGGAAGAAGCACGCAAGTTGGGCTTTTGTTCTCATGGTGACCCCACTTTTGGGGGTGAAGAGCCAGAGCCGCTTGTCTTCGAGCTCAAAGATGATCCCTTGCAACTAGCCAAGAATTTCTTGAGCTATTTTGGCTTGGATGGCTCATCCTCTTCTGATGGGCACAGCCTCATAGAGCAGCGTGAAATGTTTAAAGCTCTGTTGCACTGTCTGGGAGTTAGGAGTGTAGAAGAACTAGGCACCAAGCTCAGTCGCTCTGGGAAATAGAGCGTGACTTTTATGCTTTTGTTGCACTTTTTGTTTTGTCTTTTGTAAGGCCATCAGTGCCTGTCTTAAGAAATGAAGTACAACTTTTGTGTTTGATCTGTGTGCCTTAATGAGAAATATTAATCAGCAGTCTTTGATTGTTTCCAATGTTGCTCTGTCTTCCAAAGCACACGTGACACTTATTCCACAGTTTACGAGCGCTATTTATGCAGATCTTTTCCAAGAATAGACTTGTACTTTGCCCTTTAAATAGATGGAAGAGTTTCGCAGATACTCATCTCCCATTCCTCTTCTTCTTCTCTGAGAATGAAATTTTTGGGAGATTTCACTCTCAAATAGGAAAGCAATGTTTTCTAATGTTCGACTTCTGCACACTGTATCAAACATGAGTTTGCCAATCCTTAGCACCAAACTTGAAGGTAAATCAGTGTAATACGTGCACTTATTTTTGTTGTTGAAGATAGGCTTTCTGTTTCTTGTTTCTGATTTGAACAATACACGCCTGTCTCTGTTTGATAAATGCATACTGAATAATTTCTGTTGATCTAATTTTTTTTCTTCTTAATGCTTTCTGCAGAAACTTGGCTGAAAATTTTCTTCAGAACTGGCATTGGGGATGTGGATGCTGTGGAGAATATCCTGCTGACATCTACATCAGGGAGCTCATACGCTTTTGACGCGTAAATCAGACAACTCAGAACTCTTCGTGGGATAGAAGGGTCTTCCTTAGATGGTAGGAAGAGCCTTTATACACGAGAGTTGGATGGTGGAGTCAACTCTACTACCGAGAAATCGGGTAGTAGAGTTCCTTTCGCGGGAGAACTAGGAATTGTATCCCAAGATGGATACATTCCTGTCTCCTCTGAAAGGTCGCTCCTAATCCACCAGTTGTATTGGCAGCACCACGACTTCGGGCTGCCACACTCTGTGGTTCTCCTCTCGTCTGAAAGAGAAGACCAGAGTTTGATTCCTGCTGTTCTGGTCGTGACTGAGACCCAGACAGTCAGGAATTGCCACCAACAACGAACCTGACGGAGAAGGTCCGACGGAGAAGATCCAAAGAAGAAGATAGATCTCTATTAGATTATCGTTGTGGTATAGAATGAAAATCCAAAATTATAATAGATTTCCATTATGATTTGTAAGAAAGTCTAAGAAAATGTAATAGACTTTTTATGGTGAAATGAGAATGGAAATGACAATTCTTCTATGCTCAATGATTTGTATTTGTGGATGAATTGTGGACATGATAGATAATAAAATCATCTTTTCTGTTTTAGAGTATATGATATTATCAGAGGTATTATGGACGTAATAATATATAGGAACTCAAAAGAAAATAGATTGATTTCTATGCAAAGGTCAAAACATGACAAATGAGTAAGTAGATTCGGAATTGATTCAGAGGTTATGAAAACATGATAAATAACGAATCCCCACTTAATAAAATTGATAGAAGATTATGAACGGATGAACCGTTAGGAAATGATGAACAGATGAACTGTCGAGTGAATGTAATAAATGAACGGATGAACCGTCAAGTATTAATGAACAGGCGAACCGTTTGATGAATGTGAGAAATGAATGGATGAACCGTTAAGCATTAATGAATATGTGAAACGTCGGATGAATGAGGAACTTCTGCCTATAAATATAGCAGAAATCTGGCGAGAACGAATACTTCTACTCCTCAACATAAAAATGTCATCTGAAGAAGCATCCAAGAAGACTGAGATAGCCTCAAAGGTTCAGAAAGGCACTGAAGAACGCCCTGCTGGTCCAGTCAAAACGAAGAAGACGGAAGCAGGCGAAGGTTCGTCTGCACCCAAGCCACCAAGGGACATTCTGGATTTTCTGCTCGAACCAGGAAGGACTGAAGAAGAGGAAGCCATGAGGATGGCCGCTTGCAAATTCCTCGTGGGTTCTAGCAAGGAGGTTCTCGGCTCTTTTGCTGATCACGTCTTCGAGAAGGACGGTAGTGGCCCACGTCCAAAAGTAGAGAAGGATGATAGTGATCTTCCTTAATATCATGTATCATCATTCATGAAAATAAAATAAAATTTTTATTTTTAAACATGAATTTGTCTGATGATTACAAGTATTTACATTTATACATAGTACTTTTTAAGGATTTTGCCATTAATAGGCATCAAAACTTTTTGACCATCCAATTCTGAGAGTTGATAAGCTCCATTTGAGAAAACTTTGCTCACAATATAGGGACCTTCCCACTTTGCGTCAAATTTGCCCTTACTCATATGAGTCATAGTCATAGGACGTTCTGACTGTTAGAACAAGTTCTCCTTTTTGATATGATCGAACTCTGACTTTTTTTATTAAAAGCTCTTGAAATTCTAGCTTGATAGAATTCAATATTCTGTTGAGCAGATAATCGCTTTTCATCCAGAGCTTCTAATTCCTGAAGTCGAAGACGATCGTTATTTTCAGCAGTGAGTTCATTAGCGATTGCTATCCTTAAAGAAGGAATTTGAATCTCTAATGGAAGAACAGCTTCGCAACCATACACCAGAGAGAAAGGTGTACATTTGGTAGCATTACGAACTGTAGTACGATAAGCCCACAAACATTCCCCGAGCTTGTCACTCCAATTACGTTTGTTAGTGGAGACAAACTTCTTCAGGAGTTTGATGATAGTCTTGTTGAAAGCTTCTGCTAATCCATTAGCTGCTGGATTATATGCGGTAGAAGCCACATTATTGATCCGGTGATCGTCACAGAATCGAGTAAATTTCTGGCTGACGAACTGTGGTCCGTTATCATGAACAATGCGTCGAGGAACACCAAATCTGTAGATGATGTGGTGCTTAATAAAGCTGATGACATTAGACGTCTTAACTTCAGATAAAGGAATGGCTTCGGCCCATTTGGAGAAGTAATCGGTTATTGCGAGAATGAACCGATGACCTTTAGATGACGGTAGATTGATCGGGCCGACAATGTCCATGCCCCAAGCTTCGAAGGGCCATGATGCTGCCGTCGGATGTAGAAATTCCGAGGGTTGATGAATAAAATCCACATGGATTTGACAAGCTTTACACTTCTTTGCATATTCGATGGCATCAGATACCATGGTGGGCCAATAATAACCCATCCGTCGAATACGGTCTTGAAGTTTTGGTCCTGGCTGATGTGCTCCACAAATTCCATCATGTGCTTCGCGAATGATTTGTTGAGCCTCGTCACCGGCAACACATCGAAGGAGTAAACCATCATAAGCTCGATGATATAAGGTCTTTGTTGTATGATTGTAGTAGAATCTGAGTGATCGTCGTCTGATAGATGCTGCCTCACTCGGATCATCCAGAAGAATATCATATAATACGAGATCTAAGAAAGGAAGTCTCCAATCTTTATCCGTATTCTGATTCTCAGTCGAGTTACTGAAGATAAATTCCATGCTGGAATCGGATGAAGATGACATCGATTTACGACTGAATCCAAATCCTCTTGTTGTGTTGACGTCATGAGATGTTGATTCTTTAATGTCAACTGGAAGTCCTAGAGTCAAGTTATTTTCAAGATGAAATAATTCTCGATTACGAACAACAATCATTTGTTGCCGTCTGATTGGAATAGCCAGCACCGTTGCAAGATTAGCAAGGGCATCAGCTTCTGTGTTACATGCTCGCCTAACATGTTCAATAAAGAATTCTTCAAACGAAGAAGCCATAGATATAGCTGTTTTATGATAAGGAACCAGATCTTGATGGCGAACTTCATAAGTACCCCTGATCTGATTGACAATGAGTTTAGAGTCTCCATACGCCTCCAAATGTTGAATATTCAGATGTTTAGCGAGTTGAAGACCAATAAGTAATGCATTGTACTCAGCTACATTGTTTGAACACGGCTGATCGAGAGAATAAGCTCTTTGGATAGCAAGACCTTCTGGCGATACAAGAACAATTCCAACTCCAGCGACAATATCGCCATTAGGACCAATTCTTGATGCTCCATCAAAGAATAGACGCCAAGTAGGATCTTCTTCAGCAATTTGATTTGAATCTAGGACTTCATCTGGGATTTCATCATAGAGTTTTGAATTTTCTGGAATTGAGTGAACAGCCAGAAAATCAGCTAAAGCTTGTCCTTTGACTGATTTCTGAGGAATATAGTACATGTCATACTGAGCAAGTAGGATTCCCCAGTTAGCCAATCGAGAATTCAAAACACTGGGTTTCTTCATCATGATCCGTATAGGATTGATCCTGGAGATGACATGAATAGTCTGGCCAATGATATAATGACGTATCTTTTGGACAGCAAACATCAAGGCTAGACATTCTTTTTCAACCGGTGAATATCGAGGTTCAGCTCCGGTCATAGTGCGGCTGAGATAATAAATGGCTTGTTCATGGCCATTTTGATTCTTTTGAGCGAGTAATGCACCCAATGAATGACTCATTGCTCGAGTATAGAGGAGGAACGGTACTCCTGAGACGGAAGGTACCAATACTGGAGGGCTCATTAGATATTGTTTTATATCATCGAATGCTTTCTGACATTCATCATTCCAGACAAAAGAGACACCTTTCTTCATAAGTTTGTTGAATGGTCTGCAGCATCCTGATAAATTAGAGACGAATCTCCTGATATAAGCGATTCTTCCTTGAAATCCTCGTAGCTCTTTTAAGGTGCATGGAGGACGCATCTCTTGGATGGCTTTGATCTTCTCGGGATCCACGTGTATACCTTTAGAGGTAATGACGAAGCTGAGAAATTTACCACTAGAGACGCCTAAGAAGGACTTAGTAGGGTTCATCTTTAATTGATGCTTACGCATTAGATCAAATATAGTCTTCAAATCTTGGATATGATCCTCCTTTTGTCGACTTTTGACTGCAATATCATCAACATAGCATTCGACTGTTTTCCGCAAATATTCACGGAATATAGTGCTCATAGCTCGTTGATAAGTTGCTCCTGCATTCTTGAGACCGAATGGCATAACTGTATAACAGTATGTACCAATCGACGTTCTGAAAGAAGTATGCTTCTCGTCCTCTGGAAATATTTTGATCTGATTGTACCCAGAATACCCATCCATGAATGACATTCGTTCAAATCCACAGGTATTATCAACCATGACATCAGTGATTGGTAGAGGGAATTCGTCTTTAGGACATGCCGCATTGAGATCGCAGAAGTCTATGCATACTCTGATCTTGCCAGTCTTTTTAAGAACAGGAACAATATTAGCCACCCAATCGGGATGTTGTTCCTCTCTAATAAACCCAAAGGTAATGAGTTTATTGACTTCAGTTTCAATTGCATCCATGATGTCTGGACGAAATCGTCGCTGTTGTTGTTTGACCGGTTTAGCATTCGGCAAGATATTGAGCTTGTGAGTTACAATTTGAGGATCAAGCCCTGGCATATCTTCATAACTCCAAGCAAAGACATCGATGTAATTACGAATGAGTTTGATCATGTCTTTCTTATCAGTTTCTGAAAGACTTTCACTGATGAATATTGGTTTGAGAGATCCCTCTTCACCAACATCTATTTGAACAAGTTTATCTTCAGTCGGAGGTTCTTTTTGCTCGAAACGGAACTCCCATTGATTATCTAATCTTTGGGCCCACTGTTCTGATTCAGGTGAGATTTCAAACTCTTCTTCGTCTTCATCACTTTCTTCAGAATGGTCAATGGAAACCATGTTGGAAGACAAAATATTGCAGTAGAAGTCACCGATACTCGTATCGGAATCCCAAGAAGTGGTACTAGAAGAATCAGATCTCTTATCTTCGTCAGACTCGGGATCTTCATGGATAATATTGATAAAAGGAGTAGGAGCAGTATAATCCAATCCGCATTTCGTCCTTCCATATTTCAAAGGAGGAATCCGGACAGGTATTTTTCTTCCTTTTCCATCATTGAGGCCAGTCCTGAAGTCATAGCCCATATTTTTGATGATGTCTCTAGATTGCTGACTATAACGACGTAGTTATAATCTTCCAGTATCATCATTTTTGTCATCATCTTCAAGATCAGAAGGATTTTGAGGCCCTTTGTAGAAGAATATTGGAATGTCTCCTGGCTTTCTGCTGGGAATTAGAAAGTATGAAGATTATACAGGATCTAGAGATACATCTGTATGAACAGTCTGTACAACTCCTATGGTTATTGTGTTCAAGTCATCTAACAGATGTAAATAACTATGAACATAATTACACACATCAACGTACTACAAAGGTGGAGACTTTTCATTAAATGTAAAAGCAGCAATATTTACATTGGGAGAAGGCTGAGCCTTAGAGATTTTAGCCAAGTCAATGACTAAAGGGGGAGAAGAAGAAGAAGCTTTGTTTCGATTAAGATCGATAACAAATGGCTCAGAAGAGGTGAGCTCCCTTGAAGTTTGAGTAGGAAGAGTAGTCCGCCCTCCAACTGGAATTAGCAGAGTATCTTGTGAAGATACAAGAACTATAGTACGCTCACTGACAGGAATGATCAGTGTATTTTGAGTAGATGACTGAGGTAACGAAGAGATCCGTCCACTCACTGGAATGATAAAAGAATCTTCTCCAGAGGGTTTAGGAGATTGTTGCTGAGTAGTTCGACCTTTAACAGGGATTATTAAAGTCTCACTTTGTGCATCTTCTTTCTCCATAGCTTGTATGATCCTTGTATACTCTTCTTTGTACATTCGGGAATCGTTGAAATAAGCTTCAACCCCATGGAAGGGATTTATATCAGCAACTTCTTTTTGTACTCTTCCATTGCTATCAATGTATTTAAAACATTGATGAAGAGTAGAGGGCACCACATTATTTTCATGAAGAAAGGGCCTCCCCAGAAGAAGATTATAGGATCCCGCGATCTCGATCACATAGAAAGTGACTTTAGATCTGAAATCGCCTATCTGAAGCTTCAGATGAATCTTTCCCAAAGGCTCACTTCGGCTTTGATTGAATCCCAAGATAGTAGTAACCGTCTTGGAGAGCTTGTGAAGAGGGAGTTTTAGTTCATCCAACAAACTCTTTGGCATTATGCTTATAGCAGACCCTGGGTCAATGAGGATACGATCTATCTTCATCGTATCAATATAACCAGTGTAGTAGAGAGGTCGGTCATGTCGATTATCCTCCAGTAGCATGTCGTCTTGTGTAAAGATAATATTTGGGATAATCTCCAGTACACTGTTGCAATGTAAGCAAGTGGCAGGTTCCGTATCTGGCTTCTTCAATTGTGCAAGACAAGAGTCAGCTTGTAGAAGTGCTTCACTTAACGTCTCCCGAGTTTCTTTAGAAAGACGTAGAAGTTCAAAGAGGGACATTCTAGCTGGAGTATTAGCAAGTTGAGCCAAAATGTCGAAGTTGTAAGGCTTCTGAAGTCCAAGAGGAAGAGACTTCTTGATTGGTTTATCAAACTGAGCTTGTTGCTTGCCTTTCTCAAGAGTTGTGGGTTTGGGAGGAACAGGTTCAACTGGTGTAGTTGAAGGAACAGGTGCAGTAGATAATTCTTCTTTAGGAGGAACATTAGGAGCATCTTTAGCAGCTGAAGGGATATCAGTAGGATCTTCAGGATTTTTAGAATAATCCTTTAGGTAAGGTTTCCCCGTTCGAGTAGCACTAACAAGTGCTTCTTCTTTGTCTTTTGGCTCTGTGTCAGAGGTAGACCCAAGAAAAGTCATATGATATGACTTGATCTTTCCAGCCTTCTTGGACTTTCGAGAAAAAAATCTTTTGAGGTGAAGGAGATTCAAAGTCTGTTATTAGATCAGGATGAATCCACATGATTTCTCCAGTCTCCAAAGTGATTGGTGCTAATCCTTCAAACTGTGGAGGAGGAATATTTACTATTTCAAGAGTTGCCTTGGGAATAGGAACAATTCCGCTTTCAAGAAATTGAGGAGAGAAATCTCCAAATTGCATAGAGACGACATTAGAAGTGACAGTCTTCTCTTTTGGAGTAAGAGAGATAGCTCCAGACTTAATCATTTCTTGGATCTTTTCTTTCAGTACATAACATGTACGAATTGTGTGACCCAGCATTCTGTGGTATGGACAGTATTTAGGATGATCTGTCTTACCAGCTTCATCAGGTTTCTTGATCTCTGGTAATTGTATTTTATTACCTTTCAGCAGACATTCAAAGATACCAAGGACATCGTCATCATCAAAAGAATATTCTTCTTTGGGGCGAGGTGTTCTTGATTGTTGAGTTGTAGAGGCAGGAGTTTGAACATTTGATGCATCTTTGCTCTGAAGATTAACTTCAAGAGTTTCTTTTCCTTTGCGAGCATTATTTTTATTGTTAGCACCTTGTTCTGTTTCTTTAGGAGTCATCTGCACTCCTAAACCTTTGAAGGTTTCAGTACTGATTTCTGCAGCTTTGGCACTGACTATGAAGGAAGGCCAATCTTGAAATTGAGTGGACCCTGTCCACATACTGATGATTGGCAACAAGTTTGATTTGCACATGTCAATGGTGACAGCATCAGGAGTTCCAAGAGGCATCTTCAGAGCTTCTCTTCGAAACCGTTCAATGTATTCCTCTGTAGATTCATTATTTTTCTGCTTGATTCTAATAAGAGCAGACATAGTCATGTCATTAAGCCCTTCATAGAACCTTTCAAGAAACATCTGTTTGAAACCAGCAAATGAGGTAATGCTCCCATCTGGAAGACTCCTATACCATTCATAAGCCGTTCCCTTGAGACATCCAATAAATACTCGAGTAAGGAGGGCATCACTTGGTTGCAGTTGATCAGTCATCACTTCAAAGTGATTAATAAACTGACTTGGAGAAGTGGTTCCATCATAGAATGAGATAGTAGGAGGCTTGTATTTAGGAGGATATGATACTTGCTTCCATTCTATCGGATAAGGCTGCTTGATGCCTAACCTTTGTAAACCATCCTTCTGTTTGAATGCCTCGAATTGAGTTTTGAGATTCTTCAATTCTTCAGAGACAACTCCCGAAGATTGTGGAGTTGTAGCTTGTAGAGAATAGTTGGAAGGAGGAACAGCATTGTAAGCACTACCCCCAGCTCCAGAGAGACTAGGATTTGGTTGAGCTGGTCCAGGAGTATTGGATTGTACTGCTGGAGAAACTTGTACTGGAATTATATCAGTATCAACTGGTATGGCATCTGGTACAGTCTGTCGATTTTGCAACTGAGCTGTCATGAGTTCATATTGTGTCAGTCATAGACTTCATTTGCTATTCCAAAGAAACAATTCTTTGATCTTGAGGAGTCAAGGAAGAAGAAGGTTCATCAGTATTCCCATCAACCATGTAAGTCGTGACTGTATGAGGGATTATTGATGAACTAGTGGATGTTGTATGCTCTGAATCATTGCTTCGTGCATCAAAGTCAACTATAGGAGAATTACCCCCAGTAGGAAGAGGTGGGAAGTTAGATTCTCCAAGGAATTCAGAATCAATTTCAGGGATCAAATTTCTTTGACTAGAAGCCAGGACTCTTGCTCTGGTGTTTCTATATACTCCATCTGGACTATCAACTCTACCTCCGGTGTCCCGAGAAGTCATATTGACAGAGGCAAACAAAGGCTCATCTTTATCAGGCATAGGTTCATATTGAATCCTATTAAAGATAGACTGTCGTTTAGTTTGACATCTTCATTGCATTGTGGCTCTTGGCTGGAAGTCACATTCATGATCACCATGGTCTTGAACTGTTGATTGACATCTGCACTGAATTATGACTCTTGGATAGAAGTCACATTCAGCATGTTCCTTTGACATAGAATTACTCCTTCTCTTCTGTTGAAGATATTCCCGTAAATCTGTTTGTGAAGATTGAGGAGTATACTTCCTGTTCTTGGGTCTTGATGGCTCTTGATTATACAAAGAGTGATTAATATGAGCCACATAATTTCTTGCATACTCTGTATCTGGATCTTTTATCTTCATATCCAATTGGTATGGTTTCTTAACACCAGAAGTGCTGAGTTTTGTTCTTAAATCAGTGGAAGGTAACACATTAATTTTGGAAACATGGAGTTTTCCTTCCATTGATCTGGATATTTGCAGAGAAGGAAGAGTTGAACCACTCCTTTGATTAGGAGTTGGTAACAGACCCTCTTTAATGGACAGATTCTGTGCCCAATTTGAAGAAGTCATATGAGAAGATATTAAGGAATATTTCTTCTTAGACTCATTCAGATTTTGAGACATAGAATGTCCAGAAGGAAGAGTAGTCAAAAGGCCATCTCCTTTCCTTTGACTAACTAAAGTATCAGTCAAAGCTGTTCCTGAAGTAAAAACTACAGGAGCAGAAGAAACAACTAAAGAGTTATTCCTTTTCGAAGGTACTTTGTGTGGAAGACCACCCCCAGTTCTAGTAGAACTCGGTAAAGAAGAAGAGATAACTAAGGAGTTATTCTTCTCTGATGAAATACACACTGAAACAGATTTGGCTAAGGAACCAGTATTGTTAGCGTGACTTTTAATTTTAGAATTACACGCTGGAACAGATTTGGCTAAGGAGCCAGTACTGTCAGCGTGACTTTTAGGGTTGAATTCGCACGCTGGAACAGATTTGGCTAAGAAGCCAGTACTGTCAACGTAACTTTTAGGGTTGAATTTGCACGCTGGAACAGATTTGGCTAAGGAGCCAGTACTGTCAGCGTGACTTTTAGGGTTGAATTTGCACACTGGAACAGATTTGGCTAAGGAGCCAGTACTGTCAACGTGACTTTTGATTACTGTCATCTTCGAGCGCACAAGAGTGTGCGTGCTTGCAGTGGAGTTCTTGCCAGAGGTAGGAGTAGACACTGTGGCAGAGACTTCACCATTGACTGCCAACTGATTCTTAGGGACATAGACAGAGTGTCCCTTCGACTTGGTAGTGATGATGGAGGCTGGAGTGGGCTTGCCACCCTTAGCCCGCTGTATTTCTTCATAGGCGAGTTGATCGAATTTGATCGTCATCACCTTCTTCGTCGAGCCGATTGACGAAGTGTCGCATTGAGTTGTTACCATCTCAGAAGAGGAGATGGTTTTCCCCAGCAGAGTCGCCAATTTGTTTTCCATAAAGAAATTCTCTTTATTTGTTATATTTCTGGGAAAATTACAACTGTAGGAATCCGATCTAGAAGACGATCGCTTTATCCCTTGGACTATGCGAAGAAGAAAAGCTCTCAAAATTTTGACAGTAGATATCAATGTCTCTGTACAATGAATGAGAAAAAGAACTCTATTTATAGAGTCAAGAATAATAACTGAAAAGATAACTGTCTTCACAGCCTATGCCTAGTTAAAAATTACGCAAGATTTAACATACACAAGGCTGTGAGCAGTTACTGGACGTGGCCTGTAACTGTTGGACACATGGCAATCATGCATGAGTCATGTGCAAGTTACAGGACACGCAGACGAGAGATCAGTGGCATGGCTACCACGTACTTCAATTTGATAAAATCTACGCAGACTTTGTTGAAGACGAAATCCACGCGAACTCGGTGTAGAAAGCTTTAAAATCCACGCAAACTTGGGGCAGGAAGCTTCAGGATCCACGCAGACTTCGAGGCAAAGAACTTCAAAATCCACGCAAACTTAAGGAAGAAAACTTCAGAATCCACGCAAACTTGAGATGAAGATCACAAATACATGCAGACTTGAGATAGAACTGCCAGCTGTCTTGATTCGGCGTATCTCGACTGACACAAAATCTCTGACAGTGATTGCTTTGTCAGTCGCATTAAATGACAAGAAACCCTTTTGATACGCCAACTCGACGAAGGCTGAGTCTTGCTGAAGAAGATTTCGAAAATCACGCAATAGACGGCGATGATCTCTCGAATTCTGTGTATACGTGGCATACGAAGAGATATTCTTCGACTGTCGTGTTGTCAGTCATAATTACACTTTGACAAATGATGAGCTGTCTCCCAGCGTGATTTGTTTATATTGTCTGGATCAACTAAGCGTAACTTTTGACTCTGTCTTGATCAACTCAGCGTGACTTTCATTTTTGAGGCCTACAGGTGGTTTGGGGATTCTGGTGGCTCGTGTCTGGGTCGGACACGTGATTGAATTGTAATGTGCAATCCTGGAATAAGATGGGAATGACACGGACGCACGGGTCCGGACACGGCAATGGTTTTGGGTGTTGACTGGGTTGATGGTGTCGATGACGATGGTGGTTTGATGAGGATGATGTAATATTGTTTGAAGGAGAAGGGGAGTTGTTCATGGTGGTGCGTGGTCTGGTTTTATAGTGGCAGGCATAGTGGCGACGAGGCCAATGGCCAGTGTTAATACCTGGTTGAAAGAGGGACTCGTCTTGGTTTATATTTGTTTTCCTGGAGTAATAGGGAATTGGCATAGGTATATATACATAGAGAGAGAAGGCAGATAATGGGTCGGCCAGGAGAAGGATAGGGAGGATAGGGTGGTTGATGGTATGGCATATCTTATATTATTTAAGATTATCTGAACAGAGAAGTAATTAAATACCAATTCATAGATGAGTATCAAGGATGCTAAAGTTTAATAGGGAAACTTCCTATTAATATAAATTGACTAAATATTTTAAACTAATTTATTTAATCTTAATCTAATAATTCTAAAATAATATTCTATATTATCAACTATTTAAATCTATTTTAAATTAAATGATCAACGTAACAGGTTTAAAATAATGTTTAATATTTATCAAATCAATTTAAACCATACAATCCCAAACCGAATAGTAATTTAAAGTATACGGGTATAAATCAAATCTTAATTCAAATAGATAGTTATTATAATATAACTATATCATCCAAATAGTTAAAATATAATTTTATTATACAAAAATTATTTAAAGTAATTTGACAGAAACTTTTTACCGATGGAACTAAATATACCTTCCAAATAACCTTCGAAGCCTATAGGTTTTGAAACTCAAAAATTCTAACTAAACCTTTTGTAATTAATTCAAAATAAATACTTTTGTTTAAAATTACATAGTTCTTTGGAGATGGCACATAAAAGTAAAATAATTTCAAAAGAAGATTTATTTCAAAAATAAAATAAATAATCAAAAAAATTAAATTTGGGAACAGGAGTTACAGTATTAGTATTCAATCTCCTGATTTTTGAATGGGTTAAATTCAATTTCAAATGCAATTTCATATGCTAAATTATGTGTTATATTGCTGGGATAAGTGTTGTGTAATGATTGGGGTTTCTAGTTTACATGAAGGTTTTACTTGTTTGCACATCTTTAATTCTGCAGCACACACAAACACTACACTGCACTACACTAGATTCCGGCATTCAAATATACTATCCTGCAAATCCTTTTAGCCTTCACTGCCTTGCCACTTGGACAATTGTCCTGCACTAGGACATGGTTGCACCCCTTCATTGCATTCACACATGGCATTTCTTTCATTACATTTGCATTCAAATATCTGCACTACTTCATATCTGTCCTGCATATCAAATACCATGCTGCCATGCCATTCATTTAGTCAACCACTACATTCATCCATTCATCCATACCCTCATGTCCTCATAATACCATATCTGCTATCTTATATATATAATTCCTGATTCACTTAGATATCAACTGAAGTAGGATGTTGCATTTGAGTTAAGCCCCATAGACATTACATGTTCAGTCTTATTCTTATATATATATATATATATATATATATATATATATATATATATAAAATATATATATATATATATATATATATATATATATATATATATATATATATATATATGCCCTCTTTATATTTTATTTGTTCAGCCCTTGAAGAGATAGGATCACTAATACTTGGTTAGCCTTAAGTATCTGTCTCTACTACCATATTGATCTTAGTCCTGTTTAGATCTTCAGACCACTTGATATATGAAATGTCCTGTCCTACTTGTTTAAGTAAAAGACCAGAGTAGGATTAGTTGGGTACCATATTTGTTATGTCCTGCACCCTTCATTTGTCCATGCATTCATTCACTACCCCCTTCATTCACTGTATACACACATGTCCTGCATTAGAACATATTCTGTATCCTCTTCTTGTATTCACTGTACATGTTGACTTTGTGCACTACATATTAGAGAAATCCTTCATTCCAGTTTAACATAATACTGCATTTTGCCTTTCATTCATTTACTGTACTGTTGCATACCTGCATTGCTTGCATATTAAACATATTCAGTTTCTTTGTTTTGTTCTGTCCTATTAGTGACTTTGTCCTGCATATAGGCCCTGTATGTTTGAGTATCAGATATGCATATAGGTCCTGCATTCTCCAGAATGTACAGACCTATGAATTGGTTCTGTCTGGTTATATGTTTTCCTACATTCACTACCTAGTCCCTATCATCATATCAGGTCTTTTGTGTTAAGCTAGATAATATATAAGTGTAGCATACTGGTTAATTCACCCTATTTTCCTTGAGTTCAGACCTTTATGAACTTTATTAGTTACTCTAAGAATGGCTCGAGTATAGGTGTTAGTATAAGATTGTACATCTTGTATTGCACTGCACTCTTGGTAGTAGTGGGTTATCTTTGAGGTACCAACCAGTCCAGTCCATTGAACCTTGAGTATCATCTCCCATCTTTTCAGTCCCTCACTCTTCATGATCCAATCCTTCATGTAATGTATCCACCTTCATATTATCTTGTTCAATTTTAAACATATGAGTGTCCAGGCCCTTGTGTGCTCCGTCCTGCATCATCCTAATGTCCTGCCCTCCATATTTCAGTCCAGATCAGACTAGATATCTTCCTATTCAGTCTAGGTACTTACCTATTAGTAACAAATGATACACTTGAAATGAGTCCCTTACCCACCTTGCATCTGTGTTTCCTTTCAGTGTGTTTTTGTATAGTTCATTATCATAGGATGTTCAGTCCCATATGCATATAGGTTTCATTTGGGATAACATTTGAGTTCAGTCATTAGATTCTTGTATCAATTGTGGTTAATGTGTGTTCAGACCCTTGACTTATCCCTTGGTATCACTGTGTATTGATCAATCCTTTTGTGTACCAATTATAATTCCAAATACCCTTGGTTTAGAGTTGTATGTAACATATCCTCAAGTCTGGGCCATTCACTTCTTGAGCTCAATGCATAAAGGTATAGTATAATGTATAAATGTATGTAAATAAGCATGTATGAATGTATACATGTATGTTATGTATCCATGTATATAATATGTGGATACATGAATGCAATGTATGTGTGGATACATGAATCAAGTATGTATATAGTGATAACATGAATGAATGAATGTATAAATGCATGAATATATCTTAGCCCATGTATATATATATATATATATATATATATATATATATATATATATATAATGTGGGTTGCCTTTGTGACTTTGTGATTGTGTGATAGTATAGACTTGGTTAGGTTTAGTGAGACTTGAATGGACTAGGATTGGCCAAGTTGACCTAGTTTGACTAGTGAAGTTGACTAGAGTTGATCAAGAGTCAACTTTAGTCTAAAATGACCTAGAATTCATATAGAATGCAATATAAAGTTAATATTACCATTCTGGACATGTTGTGACCCGTGTTGCTCTGTTTAGGACTCATCTACTTTGTCTGGACATATATATTCATCGGATACTCAGGATACCAGGCGAGTACATTCTCTGACCATTTCATACTTGATAGGATTTATATTTATGCTCTAGATTACTTTACTTGATGCTGTCACGTTGTTAACATGGATTGGTACTATATGGATCCCTTCATGAGATGTTATCCCCCTCGGGAGCATTGGGTTACAGTATGTCATGTGCGTTTCACTTTCACCATGTACTCTAGTGCTTTCATTCATGTGCACTCTTGTGATTCATGTACTCTTATGTTCACAGAGCCCCCATGTATACATTCATGTGCACCCATTTATGGGCCTTCATGTGATATCATGTGCAATAACATAACTTGTCTGGATCCTGGTGTATTGATTGGGGTACGGGAGAGTATAAATGGTCATGTGAACAATTCCAAAGTAGTATACTCATGTACAAACTCTTAGATTACTCATGTGCAAATTTAAGCCGTTCAAATGTCTATCTTGTACTCTACATCACTAGCCACTGTTAGCTCTTTACTTATAGTAGATACTTCTTACAGTCATCTCTTTTACTTTATATATTTTCAGTGTTTTATGTATCTTACTCTATAGTATATTTACATATACTATCATATTATGAACTACGTGAGATGTATTGTGCTCACTCCTGTACTGACTGGACCTGTTGAAAATATTACAGATGACATTAAGGAGTTCTGTCCTACATACCATGGAGCAGCCCTAGACGACACCTGCTACTTGGACCTCCAGCAGGATCCATTAGCAGTAGATCCTGATACCCCATAGATTAGGCTTTATCTTATTTCCAGATTGTTATCTCATTTGGATATTTATTGTATATATATGAGATTTTGTGATGATTGGATATTGTGGAGTTGTTTTCTTAGACACTTAGATTCTCTCTCTTAATTTGTATTTCATTGTGGATTCAGATCTTATCTATCTTATCGTACTTTCTACCTTAGCTGTGATTGAGTTGTATATTTCTATATTGTCCTCCATTCGGAGCATATACATTGTACATGTACCTTATAATTGTTAGATGTATGTGACCTAGGACAGCATTCTACCATCGATACTGCGGCGTAGGCCGGACGTACCTACTTCTCGTACCCCTACAATGGGTGTGGGTCGTGACACATCAAGGTGCATAGCTTCAGATTGCGCCATCGCCAGGTTGCGCTGGAGTCAGGGTGTGCGAAGAAATATATGGCGCACTTCCTCCAGTAGCTGTAACGACGTCAACATTACCTGACAACTGACAGCACGGAGATTAAGGAAAATCCTTTTGAATCCCGTGCAATGCGGCGCTCGAAAAAACTTTGTCAGCATGTAATTAATGTTGACAGCTGGTTGGCGCAAGTCACTGAATGGCGCATGGATTAATCAGCACAAAATAGAAGACCTAGTCAAAAGACGCTAGTCGTTAAGTTGTGCCTATGCGCAGCCTGACAAAGTGGCGCCACTTGATCAACTCTTAGTTTAAAACAGGGTAACATGGCGCGCAAGCCATCAACTTCGCAGAGCATGCCCACTATACTGCCCAAGACCACGTGCATCTCAATCAAACGATGCCACGCGTCTATGACAGTTGGTGCAAACCGCTCGCACAGGTTGTTGCATTGCGCCCTCGCGCAACCTGATGAAGCACGCACAAAGTATTCAAATGGTGTTCAAGGCAGAGTAACGTGGTGCGCAAGCCACTAACTTCGTAGATCATGCCCACTACACTACCCACGACTACGACCATCTCAATCAAACGATGCCACGCGTCCATAGCAGTTAGTACAACCGTTTATGCAAGTGAACAGAAGGCGCACAATCTGAAGCGCGCGCAATCCAGAATAACTACTAAATAGTTATTTCAAGAACTCTATAAATAGGGTTTCAAATCATTCTCAAGGCATCAAGAGTGATCATCATCTCCTGCTAAAGTGTTGCTGCATTCTCTAGAGGCTCGTGCCTTCGATATCACATCGTCCAAGGGATAAAGTGTTTGTCTTCTGATTAGATTCCTATAGTTGTACTTCTCTATAAATCAATTATACTCCTGTACTCTTTTTCTTAGTTTGTAATAAAACTTTTGTTCTTTGCAAACAGCCCCCTCGTGGAGTAGGACGTAGAGCCCTTGACACACTTGAAAGTATCCTTCTTCCGGTCACCAAAGTTGAATTGGATCCTGCCAAAACCGACCCCATGTAGTTCAAGGGTCAGGTCCCATTTCATTTGCCTCCGTACAACTAGATCAGTAAACGCTGATAGAGGGTATTGGCGCTTCATCGATGGTAACCATATCCTTTGGTTATTTAACCTGACTACCAGAGGGTCTTCTAGACATATCGTCTCGTCGTCCTCAAATCCCAGGCTGTCACCAAACAAGAAGTATGGTGTCTTAAAGCTCCGCGCCCCTCCGAGCATGAACTCTTATAATTTATTATCTGCTTTAAGATCATTTTATCCTGCTCAAGCATAGTGATCACCCGCACCGAAGGCTGGTCATGGCTGATCTTCACTTGAGCATTTTTGACCATTGCGGTGACGAGGCTTGAATCCAGAGCATGGCAGGCAGAGCCAAGAGAAATCCCACCAAGAGCTGGGATAACCATGTCAACTGCAAAGACATAAGAAAAATTCAGACTTAGAATCTACAGATAAAAGAGCTAAGTACTGAGAAATTCTATACGCCCTGATATTATGCGCCCAATGGGCCTGTGGGCGCATAAGCACAAGTTCTGTATGGGCTCATAAGCACATATTCTGTGTGGGCGCATAACACAACAAAGTGTGTGGACGCATGACACAACCAAGTGCATAGGCGCATAACACAACAAAGTGCGTGGGCGTATGCATCTGTGAGCGCATAAGACTGCTCACAAAAGAAGTGTTTGCTTTGGGCGCATATCAATGGTTATGCGCCCAAGCAGAGAAAATTCGAGCATCACAAATTAACTCTCGAGACTTTATTTTTTGAGACATCGTCTCACCCAGGATGGAGTCTTGAACCAGATGAGACGCTGCCAATAGAGGAGAACTAGCTGATGCAGCCTTCTTGTCCTCCGCAGACTTCTTAGGAGTCGAAGCAGCCTTGGGAGACATGATTGCTCAAAAGAGAGTAAAGGAAAAAAATCTTTGAAAATTCTGAGAAAAAATAAAAGAGAAGGAACTTTCTCTCTCTTCAAGGCCTATTTATAGGCACGAACGGGGAGTTATGCGCCCACATGGCCTATGCGCCCACACGATTTATGTGCCTACGTAGAGACAGTCTTTTACAGATTATGTGCCTGCTACTTGCTGATGCAGACTACGCATAAAATAGCGGACCTTTTTAAATTCTGTTCCAAAACGAGTCTATCGCTTCAGATTTCTAAGGAAGATCTCAACAGCCACATTTCGACAACCTGGCAAACACCTATATGCCCAAAGGGGTCATTTCTATCACGCGCCCATGAAGCTGGTGGAGACAGTTTTTTCTATGCTTCTTTCAAAGTATTCTGACACTCGTTCGAGTCTCGAAAACTTCCAAGGGGGTCTTGTAAAAGCATGGAAAATACAAGATTATGTATCCCACATGAAGAAGACAAAAGGAGCTATGCGCCCACATAACAAAAAGGGGACTGTACGCCCACAGAACCAAAGGGAGTCTATGCGCCCACATGATCGAAGAGGGGCTATGCGCCCACATGATCGAAGAGGGGCTATGCGCCCTCATGATCGAAGAGGAGCTATGCACCCACATTGTTTTTATGCAGACCAAATATGTACCCAAGTGTGGGCGCATAAACTTACCCTCATACTATGCGCCCAAAGCAGCAGATCCCTACGACTCAGTCAACATCCACGATCAATCGTGCACCAAAGCATGCGGCCACGTCAGTCTCCACGAGCAATCGTGCACCAAAGCATGCGACGGCGTTAACCCATGATCTACCCACGATCATCCAATGTCCATGCGCCTACACCTCATACGCCCAAAGAGGTGTTATGCGCCCACAGTGAATCCGTATATTTTCCACCTGTGGGTGCATAACAGTCGTTTCAGTACAAAACAACTATAAATAGGGGTCTCATACCTCTTCAAAAACAGATAGAATGGAGAGCATTTCAAGTGCCAAATTGCTGCCATTCTTGCCAGTGAGCCGAGAGTTGGCACTTTTATTAGGTTATCTTCCACTTTTGTAATCGGAGTGTCAACGGAGTAAAGGAGCAACTGTCGCTCGATCTCCATCGTCCCATTCCCCAGAATTCTTTTTGTACTCGGGGATCTTCAGTGTAGGATCTCTCAGGCGTACTCGATTTGTGGTGCCTTGCGCCAATAAAAAAAGACAGCATTTCTTCTTCTTTTTTGTGTGTGCCCACACCTTGCATGGATCATGGGTTTTCCGTTTGTTCAAGGGAAAGAGTGATATTGCATGGTTAAATTCAATTGGAACAAGATAGGCATATATGGTTTGTTCTAAGGAAAAATATGTCATATCTTCGTTGTAGTTGAAATGGAGCACAGGAAGGTGCATTTGTGTGGGACATGTATGTCATGTGTGTAGCTTGACTGGTGTAGTACATGAGGGTAGAATTTGTGGGAAAGAAAAGGCTAGTGCCGTGCTCCAAATGTCAAAGTCACGGTAGAGGTTATCAGATGATATAGATAGAAGTGGATGTTACAAACCATTCTTTTATTAGTTCAATTGGAACTAATCTATACCAATCATCGTCTAATTCGAAAAACTCTACACTCTTAAACAGGCATGGAGTCTGTACACCTCAAAAATTTTTTCGTTCTCGACTTAAACTAAGAGATGACAGAATAGATTTGAAGAAATCAAGGTTGCGATCCCTTACCGTAGTTATCTAACGCACGATCAAAGAGATATAAAATCTCGCACGAAAATCGTATCACAACTTCCAACCAGATTGAAGGACGGTTACGAAGGGCATCCCATTAAAAGATTGAGTACGCTTGGTTCAAGGTTCTAACTAACTTATAGAACTTTGTTAATCATAGAAAGCACTGTCACGCCCCGACCCGAAATCACCCGAATCATCGTCCTCCCAGGGGGCGTGATGCCGCCCGAGCCTGGAGTTGCGCTCGTGCAAGGCAAGATGACAAGTTCTTAAATGGTTATCTTTAAATTGATATTAACAGCGAAAGGAAAACAGAGTATACGAAATAATTTTCTTTATTGATATTCGAACAGAGATTTACAAAGGCTTTCAATAGCCCAACTAAATTTGCCAGGTCGGCTACAACACTCAGGTTTTCTCTTACCCACAAAGGATTTAACCGTTCCATACATCATGCCTTCTATATCTCGTCCGTATCAATACTCTTGCAAGTCCGAGCGTCAATGCAATCACATGCTTCAAAGGCTACGGCATTCCAAGCCTCAACGCGTTCAAGCGAAGCTCCACTGTGAGCAATCCGTTCCCTACACCCTGCATGAAAGCTGGTAGGGGATCAGTACGTTCGTTCTCGCATGTACTGACGAAAAGACCAACTTTCTAAACTGTCACAACCCGCACCCAGTATAGGGACACGAGAAGTGGGTATGTCTAGCCTATACCGCAGTATTGGCGGTAGAATATTGTCCTAGGTCACATACATCTAACAATTATAAGGTACCTGTACAATATATACGCTCGGAATGGAGGACAAGATAGAAACGTACAACTCAATCACAACTAAGGTAGAAAATACGATAAGATAGATAGATATGAAAGTCGCTAAACGAAATACAATAGGACAAAAAGTCTAAGAGTCTAAGATAACATCTCTCCAACATCCAGAATAACAAAATCCTAAATAAGTACATAATGTATCCAAAATAAGACAAGATAATAAAGTAAGATAACTAGTCTAGCTAACTAGCCTAGACTACTGAGGTAATGTCCTCTGTAAGGACTGGGTCCTCCTGGGAGTCCAGCTCGCAGGTGTCATCTAGGCCTGCTGCATAGTATGTAGGATAGAACTCCTCAATATCATATGTAATATTTCAATAGGTCCAGTCAGGACAGTAACGAGCACAATACATCTCACGCAGTTCATAATATGATAGAAAATGTTAGCATGCTATAGAGTAAGATACATGAAATGCTGGAGAATATATATGAAGTAAAAGACATGACTGTAAGGAAATATCTACTATAAGTAAAGAACTAATAATGGCTAGTGATGTTGAGTATAAAATAGACATGTGAACGGCTTGAATTTGTACATGATTATTCTAAGAGTTTGCACATGATTACACTACTTTGTAATTGTTCACATGACCATTTATACTAACCCGTGCCCTAAATCAATACACAAGGATCCAGACAAGTTACGTTATTGTACATAATTTCACATGGAGGCCCATAAATGGGTGCACATAAAGTATACATGAGGGGCTCTGTGAATATGAGAGTACATGAATCACAAGAGTGCACATGAATGGTAAAAGCACTGGAGTACATGATGAAAGTGAAACACACATGACATGACGTAACCCGATGCTCCCGAGGAGGATAACATCTCATGAAGGGATCCATATAGTACCAATCCGTGTTAACAACATGACAGCATCAAGTAAAGTAATATAGAGCATAAATATAAATCCTATCAAGTATGAAACGGTCAGAGAATGTACTCGCCTGATATCCTAAGTATCTGGTAAGTGTAGATGTCCAGACAGAGTAGATGAGTCCTATTTAAAGCAACACATGTCACAACATGTCCAGAATGGTATTATTGAACTTTACAATACATTATATATGATTTTTAGGTCATTCTAGAATAAACTCAACTTTTGGTCAACTCTAGTAAACTATACTAGTCAAACTAGGTCAACTAAGCCATTATAGGTCTAAACTTAGTCTAACAAGTCTTACTAGGCCTAACCAAGCCTATACTAGCACTCAAACACACTTACCAACACAAACCATATGGTACAAGCCTAAATGAAAGTCATACTAGGCTAATGCTATCAAAATCAAACTATAACACTATAGGCTAAACTACTAACTCAAACTATCACAACCTATAACATAAGCCTATAGCCTAACATAGCTCAAGCCTACCAAGTCACACTATCTCAGCCCTATCCTATCACAGTCCTATAGTCTGAACTAAATCACTATCACCAAGCCTATACACATATCAAATACCATCACAGCCCCAAGGAAACATAAGCCTACACCATGCTAATCAATCTCACAGGGATATCAACTCAAAATGAAGTCTCAACTCAAAACCAACATTCCGTCCGAATTAGAATGTCAACTTGAAACCCCAAATCGAATCACACATTATAAATAAAACTTTATATCAAACCAATATAAGATATTAAACATCACAAATCCAATGTCTGAAATGAAATTAACACAAAATCTGAGAACAAAACACTAGACTGAGATTACCTTCTCAATATAAAACCTGAAACAAAAGAGAACAAAACTGTTCTCAATTGAATCACAAGGCAACCCAAATCACTATCTCAACCAATCTGAGAACTGATATTTGGAAATCAAAACCAAACCAATGATAAATGATATCCATGAATCTTAAGATCCATTCCATAAATCCCAAACCAAACTGAAACCACACTGCAAACCATATGAGAATAAAATATTGAAACCCAAATCGAAATCATTTGAACCTTGTAACAACCACAAAATCAAATTACTGAATTAAAGAAGACATTAAAAATAGATGTAAACTGGAGGGGACATCATAAATCAAGGAGCAACTGATGATTGAATCATCAACAATCATCGAATCAGTGTCCGAATCATTGAATCATATACTGTTCAAGTGTCGGAACAGTATATGTTCGAGTGTCGGAACAGTTGTTTTCCATAAATAAATTCACTTTATTTATTGTGTTTCTGGGAAAATTACAACTGTAGGAATCCGATCTAGAAGACGATCGCTTTATCCCTTAGACGATGCGAAGAAGAAAAGCTCTCAAAATTTCAACAGCAATTTAGATATCTGTGTATCTCTACAATGAATGAGAAAAGAACCCTATTTATAGAGTCAAAAATAACTGAAAAGATAACTGTCTTCACATCCTGTGCATAGTTGAAAATTATGCAAGATTTAACATACGCAAAGTTGTGAGCAGTTACTGGACGTAGCCTGTAACTGTTAGACACATGGCAATCATGCATGAGTCGTGTGCAAGTTACAAGACACGCAGGTGATAGATCAGTGGCATGGCTGCCACGTACTCCAATTTGATGAAATCCACGCAGACTTTGTTGAAGATGAAATCCACGTAGACTGGGGTCAGAAAGCTTCAAAATCCACACAAACTTGGGGCAAGAAGCTTCAGAATCCACGCAAACTTGGGACAAAAAGCTTCAGAATCCACGCAGACTTGAGACAGAAAGCTTCAGAATCCACGCAGACTTGAGACAGAAAGCTCAAAATACACGCAGACTTGAAGAAGGACTGCCAGCTGTCTTGATTCGACGTGCCTCGATTGACACAAAATCTCTGACAGTGATTGCCTTGTCAGTCGCATTAAATGACAAGAAGCTCTTTTGGTACGCCAACTTGACGAAGGCTGAGTCTTGCTGAAGAAGATTTCAAAAGTCACGCAATAGTCGGCTGTGATCTCTCGAGTTCCGTGCATACGTGGCATACGAGGAGACATTCTTCGACTGTCGTGCTGTCAGTCATAATGACACTCTGACAAATGATGAGCTGTCTCCCAGTGTAACTTTTAAATATTGTCCTGATCAACTCAGCGTGACTTTTAGACTCTGTCTTGATCAACTCAGTGTGACTTTTAGACTTTGTCTTGATCAACTCAGCATGACTTTCATTTCTAAGGCCTACAAAACCCCCTACAAAGTTTTCGAAAAATGATAAATTATTTCGAAATACTTTGAAATCGAGATAATAAAATGAATTCAGTCACGCTGAGATGACTTTAAAGAGAGATTTACTCCTAAATGATTAGACTGTTGGGATTCTGTGCAGTTAGGATCCCGTATCAAGCTCCTAAATCGAGGCAAATAATGATATTGTCGTTTGGAATTCTTCATGAGCCTATAAATAAGCTATAGATTACTTCTTTCCTTCTTTACTTGCTTTAGAGAGATAAGATCCACAGAAGAAAACTTCATCTTCCCCGACGAACTCCATCTTCCCCGACTTCTTCTTCTCCTTCTCAGCAGCAATGGCTCCCAAGAAAGCCGACTCTCAGGCCAAGAGGAAAGCCCCTCCGACTTCCTCGCGTGCCACTACTGACAGACTCCCTCGACGCGAAGTTACACATCCTCCTATACAGCGTAAATGATAGGGGAATACGAACTGTTGAATGTGACTTGATGAAGATGACTTTGATGAAGATGAACTCCACATAGAATTTTTAGGATCTTAAAATAAATAATAAATTTCAGAAATATATCCCCCCTTCTTAGGGCAAAGGATATTAATAAAGTATGCTCCCTCTTTAGGGTCGGCCATACTTCACATCTTCGTGTTTACGAAGCTCTGTATTTCACACAAAGAAGCATG
Organism: Iris pallida; assembly: GCA_029216955.1. Lineage (NCBI taxonomy): Eukaryota > Viridiplantae > Streptophyta > Magnoliopsida > Asparagales > Iridaceae > Iris > Iris pallida. The sequence goes on along the minus strand of JANAVB010010193.1, from coordinate 12,872,610 downwards.
GCTCTCATGACTCTGCGTGATTTTTCATGTTGGCAGAAATGTCCATATTGAAATAGTCACGCAGCCTTCATGATGACTCTGCGTGATTTTTCACATGTTGGCAGAAATGTCTATATTGAAATAGTCACGCAGCCTTCATGATGACTCTACGTGATTTTTCAAATGTTGGCAGAAATGTCAATATTGAAATAGTCACGCAGACTTCTGAGAGTCATCTTCTGGATAGATTAGTCTTGATCTATCAGCGTATATTTTTGTCATTTTTTACTTCAATGTGATTCTGACAATGATGCGTAACTTTTCATTCTAGTCTGTCAGAACTTTGCGTGAATTAATCACCTGCGTGAATAAATCATTCAGCATATCTTGAAAGTATATCTGTCTAAAGTCTGCTTGACTTTTGAAATTTCCTTCAACCACTGCTATACACACATAAGGCTCGTAGACATAGATTTTATTGAAACATATCTGACCTTGTCTTCTTTTATTTTCTTCAGTGAACATCCGAAGTGAAGAGGCAGATTATGAAGGGCACTTGAGTTTTTCATTTAAACATGATTTATCTAATGTACAATTTCCTCAATTTGACCTCCCAGAAGCCAGACTGTCATTGTTGGCAAATCAAGACCATACAACCTTACTCTGTTTGATGAATGGTCAACCTTTTTAGAGTCTTGACTTGGTGTCCCACAAAAAACCAGTATTTTTGTTCGGGGATACCATAGCACAGAAATCACAACCGAAGGGCATCAGAGAGAAGGTGTGCTTCTACTTCGAAGGTGATGTAAAACAGCCTATGTACTGGCCGAAGGTTTCCAGGGGCTTATCAATCATGAGATTCATGCATGCCAGTTATCCGAGAAAGATGTCCTGGCATTTAACAGAATATCAGCAGGCGAACGCGAGCCGTATAATTTACAGAAAAGAGGGATTCTTCAGTGCCCCCGAGAATCATGTATCCGTATTTCGGGGTTTGAAGCCTGGATGCATACCACCTGAAGACTCATCAATATTGATGCCATTCAGGATGCCCATTTTCATAAACGAATTCATGGCAAACAAGAATGCATTCTACCCCATCGATTCGACGCCGAGGATGAACGACTTAATGAATCAAGAGAATGTGAGGTGGAGGACTTTGGTCCACTGGGCTCTGGAGAATTTTGAGACTGAGCTGAAGAAGATAAACCTTTATGACGCCGTCGTCAATTCATCCTACGGCTTCAGGCCTAACCCCTTTCTGTTCCTGGCCTTGATTGAGAGGTATAACCACAGGACGGGGACATTTTGACTCCCAAAGGAGAGATGGGCTTTGCCCTTCATGAGATGGAATACATCTCGCATCTGCCTTCAGGCTCGCTGCCGTATGAGGAGTACGTGCCTACGACAGAAGAGCTGAACTTTTTGTCGGAGAAAAACCCAGAGATGGTACATCTATTTGAAGAGATGATGTGCCATTTTGGTACATGTACTCTGTATTACAAGAGTTCTAAAGATGAAGCCGGCAACCACATTCAGAAATGGATGTCCTACCTTTTCATGAACCGTAAAAAGGATGAGAAGAAGGTAAACGAGAAAAGATGGTACCAGATTAGCAACTTCAAGCCTCTCTCTGAGAGTGAAATTATTTATCTACTGGAGAAATATGACTGCAAGGATTTCACGATCACTGAAGACTGGTACGAGTTTAAAACTGGAACCACCTTCAGCTCGTATGTGAGACAGAGTGGAAAGATTCTGTCAAGGAACGGTCATTTGGCCGGATTCCTATCTCTGTGGTTAAGAAAATTCATTGTTCCTGGCTCCAGCTCTCTGGACAGGATACATAGAGGCGTTATCTTTACAGCGGTGCGCCTTATGTATGGTTACAAGCTAGACTTATTATCAGCGATGACCTGTAGGCTGAACGCAGGTCTTCGGAATTTTGTAACCAACATGCTATCTGATCAGAGGAGGATGACTGAGGAATTCCCGAGAATAGAGATGCCCTTCACATATCTATATGGTTGGCTTCTCCTCCATCATGACAGCTTGATACCTCCAGGGGCATGAGGGAGTGGCAGTCTTTTTCTGGAGAAGTATTCCGAAGAGACTTTCTGGAAGGTTCACACCCTTCCAGAATGCAGAAATATTCTGAATCGGGCATCACATTGGTCCATTCAATGTGTTCCTCCACCACTGGGCTATGAGAGCATGCCCTTAAATATGATGGACGGAGATTTGGGGAACAGGCTAGATGATGTAGCCTTTCAGTAGTTGCAGAGAATTCGGCCCTCTCATCTAGTATACCGTCATGAAGAAATGACGTATCTAGAGCCGTATTTACCAAGCCAATTTGCCAGGCAATTCGGATATGACCAACTTTACGTTGGGAACGCCACCACTTGCCTTTCTGCTCGTGGGGGGCTTATTGACGGAGCTCGGGCTTGGAGATACTTTGCGGCTAGAAATACAAAAGCTGTATTCTCTATGCCCAATCCTTTATCTAGCACGGGGACGAAGATGCTTTACACATATGCTCGCTTCTATGTTTCGTCAAGCACCTTCAAGCCGAGTTTCCATCTGAAGACTTTTGTGGCGGAGGACGACCCAGCGCCATCGAAGAGGTCGAAGAAGAAAATTGTTATTCAACAATTTTCTCCGGAACCCGTAGATGAGACAGCGGAGGTTGAGCCTCTATATGAATTATTTCAGGAGGGAAATTTTCCTGATGAAGTTCTTCCTCCCATATTTGTATCCCTTTCTAAGAGGAAGAGAAGTGATGAATCTTAGACCGTCTCAAAAAAGAGTACTAAGTCTCAGACATCTAAGAAGAAGAAGAAAGGGGTATCAGTAACTGCTACTTCATCTTTAGGTGGCATCTCAGTTGACGAAGATGACGCCGCAGATAAAGACGAAGAGACTGATGAAGACGACGCTCCTTTGATAACAAGGAGGTCGAGAGGCAAGTATGTCAAGAAGATCGTCAGCAAAATAAAGGGCAATGAACTCCTAGAAACGATTATGAGTGGAGGAGTTTTGCCAAAAATCAATGAAACGGCTTCTACTGAGAAAACAGAGTCTGATGATGTTCACCTCCCGGCAGCTTCAACTGAACCGACTGAGGTAGAGTCCGCTCAAGCTCAGGAAATAACTACTCCGACAACAAGTGGAGTAGCTATTGAACCCTCAGAGATGAGGATGATCCCATTTGAGCATGGGACAGAGGGCGTCATCCAGGCACTGGACGACCAGATTGATTATTCTGAAGACACTACTAAAATAACCCAGATTAGCGACGTCAGGAGACGTCGCTAAATACGTCGCAGTACGTCGCTAACACTGATTTACGACGTATTTAGCGACGAAAAACCTACGTCGCTTATAGGCAAGTCGCAGATGGTAATTTCGTCGCCGAACGTCGCTATTTACGACGCGGCGTCCATTGTCGCTAGACGTCGCCAAATGAGCGACAGAGAGCGACGTATAAGTACGTCGCCAACATTGCGACGTAAAGCGACCACTAACGACGCTTCAAAAGTTTGTAAATGATGACGAGGCATGGCATCCACGTGGCCACGTGGGCAACGTAGCGACGTATATTAGCGACGTCGAGCGACGTAACGTCGCTAGTTAGCGACGTATAGCGACGTTTGTGTGACGTCGCAGTACGTCGCAGAACGTCGCTATACGTCGCTAATATAAAAAAAATTTTAAAAAAATATAATTGATATTTTTGTTATGCTGTGTGTCTGTGTTTACAGTGTGTGTGAAGTGCAGTGTTCGAACCATCGACAGTTTCACTTACTGTTGTATGTTTTATCTTTGATAGAAAGAGCAACAGTTCAGGGTGCACTTCTCAGAGCTTCCTCTTCACGTCCTTCACCTTCTCGGGAACCTTTACGACGTCCGAGAAAGTGAAGGACGTGAAAATGAAGCTCTCAGAAGTGCACCCTGAACTGTTTCTATTTCTATCCAAGATAAAACATACAACAGTAATCGAAACTGTCGATGGTTCCGAACACTGTATTTCACATTCACTGTAAACACAGACACACATCATAACAAAAATATACAATATATTTTTTAAAATTTTGGCAGCATCTCCTTTGTATATCAGATCATCGCTTATAACCCAGCGTAGGTATATTTGTCATCCCGTCGCAGATATCACAGTAAATATCACAATAAAAATAGGAGGCAGCGCAAAGTAAATATCAAAGACACACATCCTCACAAACATCCAATAGAGTCAAATAAAAATGGAAGATGATAAAAAGTCTCCCACCAAGTGTATAAACAACAGTGTATGAATAAACAATTTGCCCATAGGGCCAATACATACAAGTCATAAAAAAACCAATAAAATCACTGCGGACCCCTGCCGCGCAACTGGGATAGAATGTAGTCATACTGCTCCTGGGTGAGCTGTACCGTAGGGGCAGTAGGAGGCAGTACAATGTCTGGAGTCGGCGCCGGAGGCAGTGCAGTATCTGGAGTCGGCGCCGTCGATGGACCCGAAGGACGTACCTGCTCCAGCTCTCGCAGTCGCTCACCATGCGCAGCAAGGGCACTCACCACCTTCTCAGTATACTGAGCGACTGAAAGAGAAAGGCTCCTCTGCGATCCGTCCAGCTCGAGCTGTCTACGCTCCGTGTGCTACGTAGACTCGGTGAGCGTCTGCAAGTTGGCACCTGCAGCCTGATGCAGACTCATCAGCTCCTGTATACTGCGCTCGACCGCATCAAATCGTCCGGTGACGATCGGAGGGTCGGATCGTCGCTCGATCGCATCAGAAATCTGCTGCTGCAACTCGCGACGCAGCTCCTCGATCTGACGACAAACATCCTCAGCTCGTGACGACGCCTGCGTAGCCGGAGACTGCGCACTGACAGAGGGGGCCCGGGATGACTCCGAAGCCAAATACGCGCCGTAGGATCCCGTACCGTAGTACGTACCCTTCTGAAGACCGCCAACGGCGGTCATCCAGAGCTCGTCCGGCGATGGCTCTGCAGGCGGCTGGGAGGAAGTACCAGCCCCTCCCTCTGCTTGCGCACTAGCAGCAGCAGCAGCATCAGCCGCCTCCTTCTGTAGCCGAACAAACTCGGCCTAGAACATGTTTGCTAACGTGTAAGTGTTTACTAAAGTCTATATTGATATCTATTTTCCTGTTTTCTAAATTATAGTCAGTAAATATTAGTTGAATAGAACTTACATATGCCTGCGTCGCCCTCTCGTCAATGAAGTCCCCAGCCCTCCGATGGGTGACCAGGAAGACGGTCACCATGTTCGGGTCCTCATCCTTCTTTACCTGTTAAAATATATTATCTATTATTAGTATTAAACATTATATCGAACTATATATAAATTAATGTCCATCATAGGAAACGTACCAGACGACGAAAATGCTTCGTCATCGGAATGGAGCCGCCACACCACTTACCGGCGCTCGACCGCGCCACCTTGGCCTTCTCAGACCGCTCCTGGTACTGGCGCTCGCTGAATCTAGCCTTCATCGCAGTCCACTGCTCTGGCATAATCCAACCCTGGATCGGACGTCCGGCGCGATCACGACGCTTCTGGTCGTCGATCGCATCACGGATGAGCTTGGCTATGACGGCAGGAAATTGGCCCTCGATCCTCGCCGCCCGGTGTGGTGGATAGAAATAGGTCCTCTACAAGAAGTAAAATACAAAAGTTGTATAATATACACAAATGATTATTAAAATTTAAAAATAAACAAATTTTTTACCTTGAAGTGGGCGAACCAAAAGGCCTTCCTATCTGCGGGAGCATCTGAGTAGTTGAGCCAAGGCCCACCATAGTTCTGCCTCACAAATGTCCCCAGCTGTCTCTGTACCGCAGAAGGCCGATATCTATACAATAATAATTTTTCATGAATATATATGTACATATAATCATTTAAGAAATATATAATAATTAATTAACTTACTTTATAGGCCCGTCCGTCCAAATCTCCATACGCGTCTCGCCCGGGGGAGCGCATGGAGGGTCGCTCTCACCTCCTGCCTGGGCAGGATCAGTCTGATCGCCGTCCTCCATATGATCGACGTGGGCTCCCTCCATAGAGCCGTCGATAGTAGGAATGCTGGACGGGGGATCAGGGATGCTGGATGCGGGATCAGGAAGGCTGGACGACGAGGGAGGAGTCGCCAACCTGCTAGAACTGCCCTGTCCCGGTAATGGACCGGGAACAGGAAGGCTGGACGACGAGGGAGGAGTCACCAACCTGCTAGAACTAGCCTGTCCCGGTAATGGACCGGGAACAGAATGGTACACTAGCGTACTCGAAGATGAGGATGAGGGTACGGAACTGCCCTCTCCATCCCCAGCCCGAGGCTGACGGGACTGCCTAATATATAATCCTCCGCGTCGTCCGAATGGTCTAGTCATACCTGACAATAAAACATATGACAATAAAACAAAAAAACATATTTATATGATAGACATCACAGATTTTTGAAAAATATCATAGTCAAAAAGTGTCACTAAAGTGTCAATAAAAGTGTCAATAGAGTGTCACTGAAGTGTCACAGATTTATATGATAGAAGTGTCACTAAAGTGTCAAATATGATGATAAAACAAACGTACAGATTTAATCCTCTTCTGAAAATTCATCTAGTTCGTTTAGCTCATCTACTTCTTCTTCTTCTTCTTCTTCTTCTTCCTCCTCTACATCCTCACTTTTATCTGCATCTTCCTCTTCAGATAATTCTACTTCTTCTACACAATTAGATGTGTAATAGGAAACTTTCGTCGTGTCCACTTCTATAATATTTGTTACAAGAGGTAGTTCATCCTGTTGATAAGCTATATCGTCAACCTCAAAGGTATTTCTAGCTTTGGTCTTGCATACTGCCCACCAGTCCGACCTTGTTGTTCCCCGTTTAGGATAACTTGTGAAGTACACGAGCTGAGCCTGACTTGATAGGACAAATGGTTCATAGGCTTGATATCGACGTCGATAGTTTATATCAACAAGACCGTGCTTGTCTACTTTCCAACCTTTACCTTCAATCGGATCGAACCAATCACACCTGAATAACACAATCTTAGCAGGCTCTATTCCATAACTATATGTCAGCTCCACAATCTCCCGTAACACGCCATAGAAATCGTTGCCCGCATCAACATCTTGGTAGTTCGAAGATCTGATACACAAACAGCTGTTTTTGGTGGAATCGAGATCCACAAAGTTGTCTCTGATCGGGCAAGTTATTGACTTGAACCTAAATCCATTAACACAGTAGCTTGGCCATATTTTTGCAGCATAAATTGGTCCCTTGGCTAGCGTTCTAATAGACTCATTCTCAAGTCTTGCGTATGGACGATCGACCTAAATACCACGAAAGAAGCAATTAAGCTCATTCTCAATCAAGTGCATATACAAAAAGGTAATTACAGAGTTCTCAAGTCTTACATATGCACTCAACCATGATGGAAAATAACGCCTCATTTCTTGTTCTAGTTCTTCTTCTGTTATGTGTGGCCTACCCGACCTCACATCATCATTAAATATGCTTAAAACAACATCGTTCAATTAATATAATAGTATAATAAGTCAAACAATGATATGCAATCTAGGTCAAACTAGGTTACTAACAACATCGTTCAATTAATGTAATAGTCTTACTAACAACATCGTTCAATTAACATCGTTCTTATTATGGGACACACATTAGTAGCGGACAGTTACTAATAACAATGATATGCAATCTAGGTCAAACTAGGTTGTACTAAGTCAAACAAAGTCAAACAAGGTCAACCTAAGTCAAACAAAGTCAAACAAGGTTAAAGTAGGTCAAGGGTTGACCTATAGTTGACTTTGTCAACTCTTAGTCCAATCTAAGTCAAATATCCTATTTCTAGTCATTACCTACCAAGGTACCCTTTACCTTATCGCTATTGGTATCCCAATACCAATACCTTATTATTTATATCTTACTAGACCCTAACTAGCCCATACTAGCTAGCACACACCAAATAATGAGCAATAGTGAGTTACCAAAGCAAACTGATCAGACTAAAGAATGCCAATTAACAGAGCAGTGGGTTATCACATTGAATGGGAAGAAAGCAAGGCAAGTACATTACTAATTTACAGTTTACAGGAACCCAATGTTAAAACATTCATTCAACTCATTAGGAAGAACAAAACTCAGGTATAGGAATTAAACCATTCACTTGGTTAACAGTCAATTCAATTTCAGTTATTTAAGGGAATCAGTTGACACATTCAGTGGATTTATCTCAGGAATAGGAAAACCAATCTCAGTCCTATTTACAGTTTAAGGAAAATGAAATCTACATTTCTTTTGAAAATAGTGTATACAAAAAGGAAAATCAGAGTCTCAGGTTTAACACAGTGAAGTGATATATGTGTCAAGAATATTACTGAATGTTAAAGAAAACAGTGGCAGACATTTGTGTTCAAGTGTCAATGCAAACAGTGAGCTAACTAACATTAAGAAATCTGGAATTATATTAACAGTTGCAAAGGAAAGAAAATTCAGTGAGCTAATGACTGGAATGGGAAACAGTGAGCTAACATGAAATCAGTGAACAAGGAAACTGAGAATACATCTCAGGAAAATAGGAAGGAAAATCAGTTTCCAGTCCTGCATGTCTTCGAGAACCAACACACACTCCAATTTCTCATACTCAAACATATAGCCTATTCTAATTAAGCAATCCTGCAGTAAACACAAACTAAAACATGTGGGGATCATTATAACTCATCAAAAGGAATCAGTTCAATTCAGTTCAAGGAAGAACAACAAACCAAATTCCTGAGTTTTCATCAAACCAATTTAAATCGAACCCCATGTCCAATATCCCATTCTCAAATCACAAGCCTAATCAGAAATAAAATTAACCAGAGAGAGCCAAGGGGAGTGGCTTGACCAGAGAGAGGGCCGCGGCGGAGGGAGCTCGACCCGGGGGAGCCGGAGGAGAGGCTCATATTTTTTTTTTGAGGCTCATATATATATATATATATATATATATTGAGGGAGGGCCCACTTGTCATATATAGAGTGTATCAAAACTTTGATACCCTCTTTTGTATAAAAGTTTTACTCGGACTAGCCACTCGCGATGGTGACATTCTTCTGGACCCACCGACATCTTTGCATGCACCATGCCTAGAACGGAGAAGAAGAGGGGTATTATCATGATAATTGGTACTGAAATTTGCTATCATTGTGAAGGGTTCCATGCATCCCTAGCTCTTTCCCCCCTTTCTTCATGTATAGAATTTTCGAACACTCAAATCTTCACAAGACGAGTATATGACAAGTAGCCATTGCACATCACAAATCGAGACTTACAACGTGCGACGGAGTCAATTGGTGTATGGGTGCAAATCGATGGATAGAATAGGAATTCAATCTCATTCCGACAGATACTTAGATATATATTTTTTAATTTTTAGTTGTGATGGCTCATCTAGACTAATTTTTTTATTACGATTAAGAGTTAGTTTTGGATTTATTTAATTTTTTTACTTAATTAATTGAAAAGTAGAGATAACGTACGTAAATTACATACCTTCCCATTAATACAATTAATAACCACTAATAATTACACACATCCTACTATAATAAATGCTCACCCAACTCAAAGTTAATTTTACTTCAAAATATTTTATACTGATTATGTCTGTGTGTGTGTGTGTCCGTGTCCGTGTGTGTCCGTGTGTGTCTGTGACTATGTGTGTGTGTGTGTGTGTGTGTCAGTGTCCGTGTGTGTCCGTGTGTGTATGTGTGTGTGTATGTCCGTGTCCGTGTGTGTCCGTGTGTGTGTGTGTGTGTGTCCGTAGGAGAGGAGGAGGAGGAGGAGGAGGAGGAGGAGGAGGAGGAGGAGTTAGGTTAGGGTTTACCTGACGAAGAGGAGGAGGAGCTCGAGGAGGAGGAGGAGGACCACGACGGGGTAGGGGTCGCCGGGGGGGAGTCGCCGGAGGAAATCACGGGGGGGCGGAGGGGAGGGGGGAGTCGCCGGAGGAGAAAATTTGGAGAGGGGGAGGAAATTTGGAGAGGGAAAAATTTTCGAGTGGGGGAAAAAAGAGCACAGCGTGCCTTAAGTAAAATAGTTAGCGACGTCACCAGTTGACGTCGCTAATAGTCGCAAAAATTTTAATATAGGCGACATATTTTTATACTATGTCGCTGGACGTCGCTGTTCAGCGACGTCGCGTTCATAGTGTCGCTGAACGTCGCTAGTCAACGACGGTTTGCGACATCAATTGTAGGGAGTCGCTATTTAATATTTTTAGCGACGGAATTTTAATCCGTCGCTACATAACGTCGCTAATAGAACATATTTTAGTAGTGAGAAGAACCGGCTCTGGCAGAAGTTACAGAACAGCCAGAAGTTCCTGAAATACAAGCTGAAGAAAACATTTCTTTAGCCAGAGGCGATGAAGACGTGCCGACGTCCGAGCTATCAGCTGCTGATGACTTATTGAAGAATGTTTGTCAAGACATCATTCTTCGAACTGATATTCCAGAGAAGACTGAACCGGCAGTCAATACTGAGCTTGCTGTCATCACTGTTCCTAAGATTCATGAAGATGTGAATATCATAGACTCCGGATCAGAGACTCATCCTGAAGCTGGGGATGAAAAAGATTCTAAAGAAGAAAAAGAAGCTGAAGGAGAAGAGGAGTGGCATGCTGGCACTTCTACTCCTTATGATGAGGATAAAGTCAAGGGGAACAGAATGGAACTTAGCCATGAACCTGCTCAATCTCCGGACAACGCTCCAGCCCCCAGTAATTCTGGAGCTGGAAACAGCCACATGAAGCAGGTGTCGGATACTATCATGGATCGGCTACGAGAAGACGCCAGACTCCCTCAACATATCGAATACGAACCTCAGCCTGGTAGAACTTTATTTCAAATTCTGTTTCTACTGTTTCTTTTTCTTTATATGCTGATTATTATTATTATTTTTGATTGTAGGAACTGCTGCAGCAATGAGTTCGACTTATGCTCCGCTTATCCAGGCTGATGCTGATGAAGGGAGTTCGTACTTGCCAACTTCTCCAGTCGCACACACTTCCGTTCCCAGGATAGAGAACATTCAAGCTTCTTCTTCGATGATGACAGCGACTCCTGGATTTGAGACTGGACTAACAAGAACTCTGGGAATGTATTCAGAGATCATTTACTCATATCTAGATACATATTCCAGACGTTTCTTGAAGGATGAAGCTATGCCCTTTTCTGATCTTCGAACTATGGTCAAGTTCCCGCTCATGGCATTGCGACATGCTGGTTGCGAATCTCAGTGCATCTTCTTCGAACATCTCCTGGATGAGTTGGAAATAACTATCCGAAAATACTGGGAGACTAAGAAAGAAGACATTCAATCTTTAACTGCGGCTGAGATCAGTCAACTAGAGCATGAAGCACAGTCTCAACAAGCTGCATTAGAAGCATTTCTTGCCTCTTCTTCTAGAAATTAGTAGAAAAGGGCGAAGAAATATTAGCTACTCGTCAAAGAGTAGAACTTCTGGAGAAAGATAAAGCAGCCAAGACTGAAGAGCTGAAGAAATTGAAAGAGGAATTGGCTCACCTTCAAGAGCGAATTACTGTCATAGAAACAGAGCAAGCTGAGGTTACTACTGCTTATATTTCTGAAGCCGATCGCTGTGAAACTTTTCAAAAAGAACGAGAGCAGATGCAGGCGGAACAGATTGAAGAAGTCAACCGTCTCCAAACTGCTATTATCATTTTTGATGAGCAAAATGTCACAGTTGAAGCAGCTGAAAGAGTTCAAAAAGCTCATGAAGAGAAACTGAATGCTGTTCTTGAACGTATCAGGGAGTTGATAACTCCTAATAAGTGAATCTTTTTTCATTTTCACTTGTATTCAATGTTTTGATTCTGAATGAAAACAAATGAAAATTCTTGATCTGATTTTTAGTTTTGCTGTTTTGGTAATGATATATTCATAGAAAATATGTTCAGAGGTAAATAATACATGACATATTTCAATAGAATAGAATATACAAACAAACTTTATAATTCTATCAGATGATATTAAACCAGAAATGATCTTAGTTTAATACGGATTAAAAAAAATAGAATTCAGACATAAAAATATCTTTGAACTCAATTTTTCATGAACGGATAAACCGTCAGGTATTAATGAACGGGTGAATCGTCGGATGAATATGATAATTGAACGGATGAACCGTCAGGCATTAATGAACGGGCGAACCGTCGGATGAATGTAATAAATGAACGGATGAACCGTCAAACATTAATGAACGGGCGAACCGTCGGATGAATGTATCGTTTCATTATTTGAGGAACTTCTGCCTATAAATATAGCAAAAATTTGACAAGAACAAACACTTCTATTCTTCAACATAAAAATGTCGTCTGAAGAAGCATCCAAGAAGGCTGAAATTGCCCTGAAGGTTCAGAAGGGCACTGAAGAACGCCCTGCCGATCCAGTTCAGCCGAAGGATGTAGAAGCAGGCAAAGGTTCTTCTGCACCCAAGCCACCACGAGACATTCTGGACTTTCTGCTTGATCCAGGAAGGACTGAAGAAGAAGAAGCCATGAGGATGGCTGCTTGCAAATTCCTCGTGGGTTCCAGCAAAGAAGTTCTCAGCTCTTTTGCTTATCACGTTTTCGAGAAGGACGGCAGCGGTCCGCGTCCAAATATAGAGAAGGATGATAGTGATCTTTCTTAATATCATGTACTATCATTCATGATTAAAATAAAATAAAATTTTATTTATAAACATGAACTTGTCTGATGATTTACAAGCATTTACATTTATACATAATACTTTTTAAGGAATTTGCCATTAATAGGCATCATAACTTTTCGACCATCCAGTTCTGAGAGTTGATAAGCTCCATTTGAGAAAACTCTGCTCACGACATAGGGACCTTCCCACTTTGCGTCAAACTTGTCTTTGCTCATATGAGTCATAGTCATAGGACGTCTGACTGTTAGAACAAGTTCCCCTTTTTGATATGCTCGAATTCTGACTTTCTTGTTAAAAGCTCTTGAGATTCTAGCTTGATAGAATTCGATATTCTGTTGAGCAGATAATCGCTTTTCATCCAGAGCTTCTAACTCCTGAAGTCGAAGACGATCATTATTCTCGGCAGTAAGTTCATTAGCGATTGCTATCCTTAAAGAAGGAATTTGAATCTCTAATGGAAGAACAGCTTCGCATCCGTACACCAGAGAGAAAGGTGTACATTTAGTAGCATTACGAACTGTAGTCCGGTAAGCCCACAAATATTCACCAAATTTTTCAATCCAATTATGTTTGTTGGTAGAAACAAACTTCTTTAAGAGTTTGATGATGGTCTTGTTGAAAGTTTTTGCTAATCCATTAGCTGCCGGATTATATGCGGTAGAAGCCACACTGTTGATCCGATGATCGTCACAGAATCGAGTAAATTTCTGGCTGACGAATTGTGGTCTATTATCATGAATAATGCGTCGAGGAACACCAAATCTGTAGATGACATGATGCTTGATAAAGTTGATGACATTGGACGTCTTGACTTCAGATAACGGAATAGCTTCGGCCCATTTGGAGAAATAATCGGCTATTGCGAGAATAAACCGATGACCTTTTGATAACGGCGGATTGATTGGGCCGATAATGTCCATGCCCTAAGCTTCGAAGGGCCATGATGCTGCCATTGGATGTAGAAACTCTGAAGGTTGATGAATAAAATCCGTATGGATTTGACAAGCTTTACACTTTCTTGCATATTTGATGGCATCTGATATCATAGTGGGCCAATAATAACCCATACGTCGAATATGGTCTTGCAGTTTTGGTCCAGGCTGATGTGCTCCACAAATTCCATCATGTGCTTCACGGATAATTTGTTGAGCCTCATCACCGGCAACACATCGAAGAAGTAAACCATCATAAGCTCGACGATATAAGGTTTTTGTAGTATGATTGTAATAGAATCTGAGTGATTGTCGTCTGATAGATGCTGTCTCACTCGGATTATCTGGAAGAATATCATACAATACGAAATCTAAAAAAGGAAGTCTCCAATCTTTATCCGTATTCTGAGTCTCAGCTAAATTACTGAAGATGAATTCCATGCTAGAATCAGATGAAGATGACAATGATTTACGACTTAAACCAAATTCTCTTGTTGTATTGACATCATGAGATGTTGATTCTTCAATGTCAACTGGAAGTCCTAGAGTTAGATTGTTTTCGAGATGAAATAATTCTCGATTGCAGACAACAATCATTTGTTGACGTCTAATTGGAATAGCTAACACCGCCGCAAGATTAGCAAGAGCATCAGCTTCTGTGTTACATGCTCGCCTAACGTGCTTAATGAAGAACCCTTCAAATGAAGAAGCCATAGATATAGCCGATCTATGATAAGGAACCAGATCTTGATGGCGAACTTCATAAGTACCCCTTATCTGATTGATAATGAGTTTAGAATCTCCATACGCTTCCAAATGTTGAATATTCAGATGTTTAGCGAGTTGAAGACCAATAAGCAATGCATTGTACTCAGCTACGTTGTTTGAACATGGTTGATCGAGAGAATAAGCTCTTTGGATAGCAAGACCTTCTGGTGACACAAGAACGATTCCAACTCCAGCGACAATGTCACCATTAGGACCTATTCTTGAAGCTCCATCAAAGAATGGACGCCAAGTAGGATCTTCTTCAATAATTTGATTTGAATCTAGGACTTCATCTGGAATTTCATCATAGAGTTTTGAATTTTCTGAAATTGAATGAGCAGCCAGAAAATCAGCTAAGGCTTGTCCTTTGACTGATTTCTGAGGAATATAGTGCATATCATACTGAGCAAGTAAAATTCCCCTGTTAGCCAATCGAGAATTCAAAACACTGGGTTTCTTCATCATGACCCGTATAGGATTGATCCTGGAAATGACATGAATGGTCTGGCCAATGATATAATGTCGTGTCTTTTGGACAGCGAACATCAGGGCTAGGCATTCTTTTTCGACCGGTGAATATCGAGGTTCTGCTCCGGTCATAGTACGACTGAGATAATAAATGGCTTGTTCAAGACCATTTTTATTCTTTTGAGCGAGCAATGTACCCAATGAATGACTCATTGCTCGGGTATATAAGAGGAATGGTATTCCTGAGACAGGAGGTACCAATACTGGAGGGCTCATCAGATATTGTTTTATATCATCGAATGCTTTCTGACATTCATCATTCCAGACAAAAGAAACACCTTTCTTCATAAGTTTATTGAATGGTCTGCAGCGTCCTGAAAGATTAGAGATAAATCTTCTGATATAAGCGATCCTTCCTTGAAATCCTCGTAGCTCTTTTAAGGTGCGTGGAGGACGCATCTCTTGGATGGCTTTGATCTTCTCGGGATCCACGTGTATACCTTTAGAGGTAATAACGAAGCCGAGAAATTTGCCACTAGAGACGCCTAAGAAGGACTTAGTAGGGTTCATCTTTAATTGATGCTTACGCATTAGATCAAAAATAGTCTTCAAATCTTGGATGTGATCCTCCTTTTGTCGACTTTTGACTGCAATATCATCAACATAGCATTCGACTGTTTTTCGCACATGTTCACGGAATATAGTGCTCATGGCTCGTTGATAAGTTGCTTCTACATTCTTGAGACCGAATGGCATAACTGTATAACAGTATGTACCGATCGGCGTTCTGAAAGAAGTGTGCTTCTCGTCATCTGGAAACATTTTAATCTGATTGTACCCAGAATACCCGTCCATGAATGACATTCGTTCAAACCCACAGGTATTATCGATCATAACATCAGTGATTGGTAGAGGGAATTCGTCTTTAGGACATGCCGCATTGAGATCGCGGAAGTCTATGCATACTCTGATCTTGCCAGTCTTTTTAAGAACAGGAACTATATTAGCCACCCAATCGGGATGTTGTTCCTCTCTAATAAACCCAGAAGCCATGAGTTTATTGACTTCAGCTTCAATTGCATCCATAATGTCGGGACGAAATCGTCGCTGTTGTTGTTTGACCGGTTTAGCATTCGGCATGATATTGAGTTTATGAGTTGCGATTTGTGGATCAAGTCCTGGCATATCTTCATAACTCCAAGCGAAGATATTGATGTATTCACGAATAAGTTTGATCATGTCCTGCTTATCAGTTTCTGAAAGACTTTCACTAATGAATATTGGTTTGGGAGATCCCTCTTCACCAATATCTATTTGAACAAGTTTATCTTCAGTCGGAGGTTCTTTTTGCTCGAATCGGACCTTCCATTGATTATCTAACCTTTGGGCCCATTGTTCTGATTCAGGTGAGATTTCAAACTCATCTTCGTCTTCATCACTTTCTTCAGAACGGTCAATGGAGACCATGTTAGAAGACAGAATGTTGCAGTGGAAGTCACCGATACTTGTATCAGAATCCTAAGAAGTAGTACTAGAAGAATCAGATCTCTTATCTTCGTCAAATTTAGGATCTTCATGTACAGTATTAATAAAAGGAGTAGGAGCAATATAGCCTAATCCGCATTTTGTTCTCCCATATTTCAGAGGAGGAATCCGAACAGGCATTTTTCTTCCTTTTCTATTATTGAGGCCAGTTCTGAAATCATAGCCCATATTTTTAATGATGTCTTTAGATTGCTGACTATAACGACGTAGTTGTAATCTTCCAGAATCATCATTTTTGTCATCATCTTCTAAATTAGAAGGATTCTGGGGCCCTTTGTAGAAGAATATAGGAATGTCTCCTGGCTTTCTGTTAGGAACCAGAAAGTATAAAGTTTGTACTGGTTCTAGAGATACGTCTGTATGGAAAGTCTGTACAACTCCTATAGTTATTGTTCTAAAGTCATCTAACAAATGCAAATAACTATGAACATGATTACATACATCAATATACTGTAAAGATGGAGACTTTTCATTAAATTTAAAAGTAGCAGTATTTATATTGGGAGAAGGCTGAGCCTTAGAGATCTTAGCCAAATCAATGACTAAAGGGGGAGAAGAAGAACGAGAAAAAGTTTTGTTTCGATTAAGATCGATAACAAATGGCTCAGAAGAGGTGAGCTCCCTAGAAGCCTGAGATGGAAGAGTGGTCCGCCCTCCAACTGGGATTACCAGAGTATCCTGTTTCATATGTGAAGATACAGGAACTGTAGTACGCCCACTGACAGGAATGATCAGTGTATCTTGAGTAGACGACTGAGGTAATAGAGAGATCCGTCCACTTACTGGAATGATGAAAGAACCTTCTCCAGAGGGTTTGGAAGATTGTTGCTGAGTAGTTCGACCTTTAACAGGGATTATTAAAGTCTCACTTTGTGAATCCTCTTTCTCCATAGCTTGTATCACCCTTGTATACTCTTCTTTGTACATCCGGGAATCATTGAAATAAGCTTCAACCCCATAGAAGGGATTTATATCAGCAACTTTCTTTTGTACTCTTCCATTGCTGTCAATGTATTTAAAACACTGATGAAGAGTAGAAGGCACCACATTATTTTCATGAAGAAAGGGCCTCCCCAGAAGAAGATTATAAGATCCCACGATCTCAATCACATAGAAAGTGACTTTGGATCTGAAATCGCCTATCTGAAGTTTCAGGTGAATCTTTCCCAAAGGCTCGCTTCGGCTCCGATTGAATCCCATGATAGTAGTAACCGTCTTGGAAAGCTTGTGAAGAGGGATTTTTAGTTCATCCAACAAACTCTTTGGCATTATACTTATAGCAGATCCAGGATCAATGAGGATACGATCTATCTTCATCGTATCGATATAACCGGTGTAGTAGAGGGGCCGATCATGTCGATTATCCTCCAGTAGCATGTCATCTTGTGTAAAGGTGATATTTGGGATAATCTCCAATACACTGTTGCAATGTAAGCAAGTGGCAGATTCTTTATTTGGCTTCTTTAATTGTGCAAGACAAGAGTCAGCTTGAAGAAGTGCCTCACTTAACGTCTCCCGAGTCTCTTTGGAAAGACGTAGAAGTTCAAAGAGGGACATTCTAGCTGGAGTATTAGCAAGTTGAGCTAGAATGTCGAAGTTATAAGGTTTCTGAAGCCCAAGAGGAGGGGACTTCTTGATTAGCTTATCAAATCGAGCCTGTTGTTTGCCTTTCTCCAAAGCTGTGGGCTTGGAAGGAGCAGGTTCAACCGGTGCAGTTGAAGGAACAGGTGCAGTGGATAATTCTTCTTCAAGAGGAACATTAGGAATATCTTTGTCAGCAGGAGGGATATTAGGAGTATCCTCAGGATTCTTGGAATAGTCCTTTAGATAAGGTTTCCCTGTTCTAGTAGCACCAGCAAGTGCTTCTTCCTTATCTTTCGGCTCTGTGTCAGAAGTAGATCCGATAGAAGTCATATGACATGACTTAATTTTTCTAGCCTTCTTAGATTTTCGGGAAGTAGTCTTTTGAAGAGAAGGAGATTCAAAATCTGCTACCAGATCAGGATGAATCCATATGATTTCTCCTGTTTCCATAGTGATTGGTACTAATCCTTCAGACTGTGGAGGAGGAATATTCACTATTTCAAGAGTTGCCTTAGGAATAGGAATGATCCCGCTTTCAAGGAGTTGAGGAGGGAAATCTCCGAATTGCATAGAGACGACGTTTGAGGAGACGGTCTTCTCTTTCGGAGTAAGAGAGATAGCTCCAGATTTAATCATTTCCTGGATCTTTTCTTTCAGTACATAACATGTACGAATTGTGTGACCCAACATTCTGTGGTATGGATAGTATTTAGGATGATCCGTTTTACCAGCTTCATCAGGTTTCTTGATTTCATGTAATTGTATTTTATTACCTTTCAGCAGACATTCAAAGATACCAAGGACATCATCGTCATCAAAAGAGTATTCTTCTTTGGGGCGAGGTGCTCTTGGTTGTTGAGTTGTAGAGGTAGGAGGAGTTTGAACAGTCGATGCATCTTTACTCTGAAGATTAACTTTAAGGGTTTCTTTTTCCTTGTTTTTATTGAATTTAGCATTATTGTTAGTACCTTGACCTGTTTCTTTTGGAGTCATCTGCACTCCTAAACCTTTGAAAGTTTCAGCACTGATTTCTGCGACTTTGGCACTGACTATAAAGGAAGGCCAATCTTGAAATTGAGTAGATCCTGTCCACATGCTGATGATTGGCAACAAATTTGATTTGTATGTGTCGATAGTGACAGCATCAGGAGTTCCAAGAGGCATCTTCAGAGCTTCTCTTCGAAACCGTTCAATGAATTCCTCTGTAGTTTTATTATTTTTCTGCTTGATTCTTATAAGAGCAGACATAGTCATGTCATTGAGCCCTTCATAGAACCGTTCAAGAAATATTTGTTTGAAACCGGCAAATGAGGTAATACACCCATCCGGGAGACTTCTATACCATTCATATACCGTTTCTTTGAGACATCCGACAAACACCCGAGTAAGGAGGGCGTCACTTGGTTGCAGCTGGTCAGTCATCACTTCAAAGTGATTAATAAATTGACTCGGAGAAGTGGTTCCATCATAGAATGAGATAGTAGGAGGCTTGTATTTAGGAGGATACGATACTTGCTTCCATTCTATCGGATAAGGTTGCTTGATGCCAAACCTTTGTAAACCATCTTTCTGTTTGAATGCCTCAAATTGAGTTCGGAGATTCCTCAATTCTTCAGTAACAACTCCGGAAGATTGTGGAGTTGTAGCTTGTAGAGAAAAGTTGGGAGGAGGAACAGCATTATAAGCACTACCCCCAGCTCCGGAGAGACTAGGATTTGGTTGAGCTTTTCCAGGAGTATTGGATTGTACTGCTGGAGGAATATGTACTGGACTTACACCAGTGTCAGTTGGTATGGCATCTGGTACAGTTTGTCGATTTTGCAGCTGGGTTGCCATGAGTTCATACATCGACTTCATATTATCAGCCATAGACTTCATTTGCTGTTCCAAAGAAGCAATTCTTTGTTCTTGAGGAGTCATGGAAGAAGAAGGTTCATCAGTATTCCCATCGACCATATATGTTGTGACTGTACGAGGGATTATTGATGAACTGGTGGATATTGTTTGTTCTGAATCATTACTTTGTGTATCAAAGTCATTTGTAGGAGAACTACCCCCAACAGGAAGAGGTGGGAAGTTAGATTCTCCAAGAAATTCGGAGTCATCTTCAGAAATCAAAGTCCTTTGATTAGAAGCCATGACTCTTGATCTGGTGCCTCTATATACTCCATCTGGACTATCAGTTCTACCCCCAGAATCCCGAGAGGTCATGTTGACAGAAGCATACAGAGGTTCATCTTCATCAGGCATAGGTTCACACTGAATCCGATTGAAGACATATTGTCGTTTAGTTTGACATCTGCATTGCATTGTGACTCTCGGTTGGAAGTCACATTCATGATCAACATGGTCCTGATCCTTTGATTGACATCTGCATTGAATTATGACTCTTGGCTGGAAGTCACATTCAGCATGATCCATTAACATGGAATTATTCCTTCTCTTCTGTTGAAGGTGTTCTCGTAAATCTGTCTGTGAAGATTGAGGCACATTAGAGAACTTTCTTTGTGTATTTTTAGGAATATATTTTTGGTTCTTGGGTCTGGATGGCTCTTGATATATAGAGTGTGATTAATCTGAGCCACATAATTTCTAGCATACTCTGCATCTGGATCTCTTGCTTTTGTTCCCGATTGGTATGGTTTTTTGACACCAGAAGTGCTTCCCAAACAGATTTGATTAAGTTTTGTTCTTAGATCAGTTGGGGGTAACACATTGGTTTTTGATACTTGGAGTTTTCCTTCTATTGATCTGGATATTTGTAGAGAAGGAAGAGTTGAACTATTCCTTTGATTAGGAGTTGGTAACAGACCCTCTTTCATAGATAAATTCTGTGCCCAATTCGAAGAAGTCGCAGAAGAAGACATTAATGAATGTTTCTTCTTAGACTTATTCAAGTTTTGAGACATAGAATGTCCAGAAGGAAGAGTAGTCAAAAGACCATCTCCTTTTCTTTGACTAACAAAATTGTCAGTCAAAGCTGTTCCTGAAGTAAACACTACAGGAGCAGAAGAAACAACTAAAGAGTTATTTCTTTTCGAAGGGACTTTGTGAGCCATTTATGGAGGAGTTCTAGCAAGACCACCCCCAGTTCTAGTAGAACTTGGTAAAGAAGAAGAGATAGCTAAAGAGCTATTCTTCTTAGAGTATGCTGGTGACAATTTGGCTAAGGAGCCAGTATTGTCAGCGTATAAAGTCTTGGCTAAAGAGTCAAATTTTGGTGAAATACATGCTGGAACAGATTTGGCTAAGGAGCCAGTGCTGTCAGCGTGACTTTTGAACTTAGAAATACACGCTGGAACAAATTTGACTAAGGAGCCCGTACTGTCAGCGTGACTTTTGAATTTAGAAATACACGCTGGAACAGGCTTGGCTAAGGAGCCAGTGCTGTCAGCGTGACTTTTGACTTTGAGATTGTACGCTGGAACAGGCTTGGCTAAGGAACCAGTGCTGTCAGCGTGACTTTTGACTGTGAGATTGCACGCTGGAACAGACTTGGCTAAGGAACCAGTGCTGTCAGCGTGACTTTTGACTGCTGTCGTCTTCGAGCACACAAGAGTGTGCGTGCTTGAAGTAGAGTCCTTGCCAGTGTTAGGAGTAGACACTGTGGCAGAAACTTCACCCTTGGTTGCCAACAGATTCTTAGGGACGTAGACAGATCGTCCCTTCGACTTGGCAGTGGTGATAGAGGCTGAAGTGGGCTTGCCACCCTTAGCCCGCTGCATTTCTTCGTAGGCGAGTTGATCGAATTGGATCGATATCACCTTCTTCGTCGAGCCGACTGACGAAGTGTCGCATTGAGTTGTTGCCATCTCAGAAGAGAAGATGGTTTTCCCCAGCAGAGTTGCCAATTTGTTTTCCATAAATAAAATCACTTTATTTATTGTGTTTCTGGGAAAATTACAACTGTAGGAATCCGATCTAGAAGACGATCGCTTTATCCCTTAGACGATGCGAAGAAGAAAAGCTCTCAAAATTTCAACAACAATTTAGATATCTGTGTATCTCTACAATGAATGAGAAAAGAACCCTATTTATAGAGTCAAAAATAACTGAAAAGATAACTGTCTTCACATCCTGTGCATAGTTGAAAATCACGCAGGATTTAACATACACAAAGTTGTGAGCAGTTACTGGACGTGGCCTGTAACTGTTGGACACATGGCAATCATGCATGAGTCGTGTGCAAGTTACAAGACACGCAGGTGAGAGATCAGTGGCATGGCTGCCACGTACTCCAATTTGATAAAATCCACGCAGACTTTGTTGAAGACGAAATCCACGCAGACTTTGTTGAAGACAAAATCCACGCAGACTTGGGTCAGAAAGCTTCAAAATCCACGCAAACTTGGGGCAAGAAGCTTCAGAATCCACGCAAACTTGGGACAGAAAGCTTCAGAATCCACGCAGACTTGAGACAGAAAGCTTTAGAATCCATGCAGACTTGAGACAGAAAGCTCAAAATACACGCAGACTTGAAGAAGGACTGCCAGCTGTCTTGATTCGACGTGCCTCGACTGACACAAAATCTCTGACAGTGATTGCCTTGTCAGTCGTATTAAATGACAAGAAGCTCTTTTGGTACGCCAACTTGACGAAGGCTGAGTCTTGCTGAATAAGATTTCAAAAGTCACCCAATAGTCGGCTGTGATCTCTCGAGTTTCGTGCATACGTGGCATACGAGGAGACATTCTTCGACTGTCGTGCTGTCAGTCATAATGACACTCTAACAAATGATGAGCTATCTCCCAGTATAACTTTTAAATATTGTCCTGATCAACTCAGCGTGACTTTTAGACTCTGTCTTGATCAACTCAGCGTAACTTTAGACTTTGTCTTGATCAACTCAGCGTAATTTTCATTTTTAAGGCCTACAACAGTATATGTTCGAAACCAACTTCAATCTCGAAAACAACTCGAACTCCAAACAATTCGAAGCCAAACTCAAATCACAATCAAACACAATCCTGTACTCAATGAAATCCATAAAACAAGGTCAAACAGGAATCAACATCACCGTTCATATCTCGAGCTAACAGTTTCAGAGAACACTGTTCGAGCTAAATTTTAAATGCCAAAACTCCAAACCCATCTCAAAATCAAAGTGCCAGGTACATGGTAACCAAGACAAGCCACACGTATTCCCACGAGTCCCCTCATGCCCATGGGACTAGACACGAGACGAAACAAAGCTCAAAAACTATACTGTGTCACAGTGCACGACTCACACGAATCCGTGTGGATCGAATAATGAGTCCGACACGAAACGAGATGAATGGCACTTGGGGACTCATGTGTCAGTCATGTCCCCAAGCCATACACCAAGTTTCACGTGTCCAAGTGACACAGACACTGCGTACTGCCACCCAAGCAGTACGGCACTCGACCGTACCCGCGTACGGCGTGTCCTAATCCCTGTGAATACGACACAGACACAAAAATTAGTTCAGTCAATCACAAAATTGAACCACACCTATAGGACTATAAATTAGTTCAAATACATTTTGAAAATAACAATAAAAATTCCATTGTGGCATTTCATCGAACACCTAAAAGCTTACACTGATACGTGTCTGATACGGACACCAAATCAACACGAATTTCCACCAAACTTTTCCTACAGCTAGGGGACACCTAGATGGATGCATCTATGGAATTAAATCAGGATTTTAAGGTGATTTATAGGAATTACCTATAGAGAGCTAATCTCCGAAAAAGCCCTAAATAGTGAAGTCTTCTTCCTCAAGCAATGTCCCGATGAGCACTCCTCCTTGCAAGCTAGCCTCATTCTTCTTCTACTCTAGATTTGGATTCAAGTGCAAAAGATTGGGATCAATTTGATGGAGGAATGATGAAATGGGGAAGAAATTAGGGTTTCCTAAAGGAAAATTTCTAAAAAAAAGGCAAGTGGTTATGAAGAGACATTATATAGGCTAAAATTTGGTTAGAATTGGGCTGTGGTGGCCAGCCATGTAGGGGATTAGGGTTAGGGTTTCATGTAAATGGGCTTTGAGCCAAGTTCATAAGGTAGCTAGCTCAACCCCTTAGCTATAAGTCCAAATACAAAACTCTCCCAATCCTCTCATGAACCCTAGCCACACTCAAGTCAACTAAGACCAACTTAAGTTACATTAGGGTCCCACACCATGCTAACTAAGTCACTAAAGTCAAAGTCAAACTCTAGGCTAGTCTTTAAAGTCACAACTAGCAAAAGTCAAAAATCAAATCACCAATACAATAAATAATAAAATAATTCACAAAAACCAAAATGACGAAATTTCCCTCAAGACTAAAATGTGGTAGTGACAAATCTACCCTCCTTAAAAGAATTTCGTCCTCAAAATTGAAAGGCAAAACTGAACTGATGAGAAGGATAGACAATCATACCTCAAGGTCCAAAAAGATATGGGTATCGCTCGCGCATCTCATCCTCTCGCACCCAGATACTCTATTGGAGAATGATGCCTCCATGCGTCGCGAACCAAGGGTATCACCTGGTTTCTCAGAACCTTCTCTCATCGATTCAGAATCTCCATAGGCTGCTTTGAATAGCTAAGAGTAGGTCCCATCTCAATCTCTGAGTGATCGAGTACGTGGCTAGGATCTGCCATATACCGTCTCAGCTGCGATACGTGAAATACATTATGGACTCCCACTTGTGTAGGTGGCAAGTCTAGCAGGTAAGCCCCATCACCGACTCTCCCGCTGATCACAAAAGGTACGATGAAGCACGGGCTAAGCTGTCCACCTCCACCAAAATGTATCGTACCACGTGTCGGAGATATCCTCAAGAAAACTAGATCTCCAACCTAATCACAAACAAGGTCTCAATTACTAATATATTCAAACATGATCAAACAAAATCACAAACAAAACAACTTATAATTCTAATCATATCTCTAAACTGTACCTTAAACTCCAAAGGTCTGCGGTGGCTATCGGCCCAGTGTCGATGTCTATCATGTGCTACGTGAATCCGGTCTCTGATGAGCTTCACCTTCTCGGCTGCATCTACAACCATCTTAGGTCCCAATAAAGATTGCTCTCCAATATTATCCCAACATAAGGGTGTACGACATCTGCGCCTGTACAGTGCCTCGAATGGTGACATCTGAATACTGCCCTGAAAACTGTTGTTGTATGCAAACTCCACTAAGTACGGGTGATCCTCCCAGGATCCTCCAAAATCTAAGACACAAGTTCGCAGCATGTCCTCGAGTGTCTGAATAGTCCTCTCTGATTGTCCGTCTGTCTGAGGGTGGTATACAGTACTAAACTTGAGCTGAGTGCCCAAACTAGTCTGCAGACTCCGCCAGAAATAGAAAGTAAAGCGACTATCCAAATCCGAGACAATGCTCACCAGAACTCCATGAATCCTGACAATCTGCCGCATATACATCTCTGCTAGCCTCTCAGAAGACGTACCCATTTTAAATAGCAAAAAGTGGACCGATTTGGTCAACCTGTCTACGATGACCCAAATTGCATCTTTTCCTCATGGTGTACGCGGCAATCCAGAAACAAAGTCCATCGTGATGTGCTCCCACTTCCACTCTGGAGTGGGCAATGGTTGTAACAAACCTCCTGGCCTCTGTTTCTCTTCTTTGACCTGCTGACAGATAAAACATCTGGCCACGAAGCGAGCTACCTCCCGCTTTATCCCATACCACCAGACGTGCTCCCTCAGATCCCTATACAACTTGTTGGCACCTGGATGTATAAAGTACTGAGATCGGTGGGCCTCGTGCATGGCCTGCTCCCGGAGCTCTCCACTGGGTACACACAGTCTGGAATCGTGCCTCAATGTCCCATCTCTAAGAGTAAACTTATCATCCACCAATCCTGCTCGACCCTGCTCTCAGATACATCGCAGAGCAACATCCTCGAACTTTGTCGACTTGATCCTCTCCATCAAGTCCGACTGAATCTGAAGGCCCAACATCTGTATCTGAACTCCTAGAACAACTACCTCGATCCCCAGGCTCTCAAAATCTGCTAGCAAATGATAATCTATAGTAAAACACATGGCTGTCGGATACCTACTCAAGGTATCGATAACCATGTTTGCCTTCTCTGGGTGACACTACAGTGAAATGTCGAAGTCCTTCATCAACTCCAACCACCGACGCTGTCTCATGTTGAGCTCCTTCTATATGAACACATACTTCAAGCTCTTATGATCTGTAAAGATCTCTACCCGCTCTCCGTATAAGTAGTGTTTCCACAACTTCAAAGCAAATATAACTGATGCCAACTCCAAGTCGTGGGTATGGTAGTTCTTCTTATGGGGACGTAACTTCCTGGAAGCAAAGGCAATAACCTTTCTATGCTGCTGTAAGATACAACCGAAACCCTTCCATAAGGCGTTACTGTAGATAGTGAAACCTCCTGATCTTGATGGCAATGTCAGAATCGGAGCTGTCGTCAGCCGCTTCTTCAACTCATCAAAAGTGACCTGACACTTCTCTGACCAGACAAACTCTATATCCTTCCAGGTCAGCCTAGTCAATGGCTCTGCAACCCAGAAGAAATCCTGCACGAACCTCATATAGTAGCTTGCCAACCCCAAGAAGATCTTGATCTCCGCTACTGAACTCGGTGCTGTCCAAGCCTCAACTGTCGTGATCTTCTTCGGTTCAACTGAGATCCTATCTCTAGTCACCACATGACCCAAGATGTCAACTCTGTCCAGAAATAACTCACACTTCGAGAGCTTGCCATAATGCTCCTCCTTCCGAAGAGTCTCCAGAACCACTCTCAAGTGCTCCTCATGCTCCTCCTTAGTCTTCGAGTACACTAGGATATCATCGATGAACACCACCACGAACTTGTCCAAGTACTGGTGGAACACCTTATTTACTAGGTTCATGAATATCGTCGAGGAATTAGTCAACCCAACCGGCATCACCATGAACTCAAACTGGCCATACCGTGTCCTGAATACGGTCTTCGGGATATCCTCCTTCTTTATCTTCACCTGATGGTAACCTGACCTCAGATCAATCTTAGAAAATACCCTCGCCCTACTCAGTTGATCGAAGGGATCATCGATCCTTGGCAACGGGTACTTGTTATTGATCGTGAGGTTGTTGAGTTTCCTATAGTTGATACACGTCCTGACCGACCCATCCTTCTTCGGTACAAAGAGTACCGGTGCACCCCATGGTGAAGAACTCTATCGGATGAAGCCCTTGTCCTGCAGCTCATCCACCTGCTTCTTCAACTCTACCAGCTCGCTGTTGTTCACCCTATAGACGTGCTGAGATATCGGCTATGCGCCAGGCACTAAGTCTATAGAGAACTCCACGTCTCTGTCCGGTAGTAGTCCTGGAAAATCCTTCAGAAAGACATCCATGAACTCCGCTATCAAAGGGTACGGCACTGCCTGCTCCTCTACTGATACTCCACAGAAAACTCTGCTGCTCTGCTCCGCCTGCCGTCAGGTGAACTCAAACTCTGGCTCTCCGGGTGCTCTATCCAGTCATCCGCATACAAAATCCCTTCAGTGTCGTGGAAGTCCCACAGACGCATCTTTTGGAAGTCCTGGATCCCTGGTGTCCTCGACTGATACGGCTGCATCTGGGCTGCCTTTGACTGTGCAATAACTTTTTCTACAATCATCAGGACAAGCTGATGGACATTCTCTATAGCCTGCTAGAAATGAGCGGACTGCTGTCGCTGGGCCTCCACCATCCTCTGAAAGAAGTCGAACAACTATGATGCGTCAACTGATCCAGAAGGTGTTTCCTGCTGAGAGAAATTAGAAATAACGGGGGACTGTACAGACGGAGGTGCACCTCCAAATGCAGCAGAAATGCCAACCTGACTTGGCACAACAGGAGCTGCGGTCTCGAGGCCCTACTGAACAAGATGAGAGGTGGCCGACCTCTCGATTGTATCCCCCGGACTAAAGCGATGAGATCGTGTCTCCATAACCATCCTAAAGACAGATCAAAACAAGAAGCAATTACTGAGA
Source organism: Iris pallida (assembly GCA_029216955.1). NCBI lineage: Eukaryota > Viridiplantae > Streptophyta > Magnoliopsida > Asparagales > Iridaceae > Iris > Iris pallida. The sequence goes on along the minus strand of JANAVB010010193.1, from coordinate 12,844,609 downwards.
ATGAAGCAAAAAATCAAAGGAGGACATATTATTTATTCAAAATAAAGCATTTAATCAATAAAAATTTAGATGGCAAGTATTGGATCGGAGTTTTTCTAATGTGATTGAGTACCTTAAAACTATATCCAATATTCTACTGCAGGCTGTAGTGATACTCTAGTTCGAATACCACTACAAATCTGGACCTGCATGGGCTACCACTAAAAACGTGTCACGACCCACACCCAGTGTAGGGGCACGAAAAGTGGGTACGTCCAGCCTACGCCACAGTGTCGGCTGTAGAACGCTATCCTAGGTCACATACATCTAACAATTATAAGGTACTTGTACAATATATACGCTCCGAATGGAGGACAATATAGAAATGTACAACTCAATCACAACTAAGATAGAAAATACGATAAGATAGATAGATATTAAAGTCGCCAAAAAAAATACAATAGGAGAAGAAGTCTAAGAGTCTAAGATAATATCTCCACAACATCCAGAATAACAAAATCCCAAATAAGTACATAATGTATCCAAAATATGATAAGACAATAAAGTAAGATAACTAGTCTAGCTAACTAGCCTAGACTACTGAGGTAATATCGTTTGCAAGGACTGGGTCCTCCTGGGAGTCCAGCTCGCAGGTGTCATCTAGGCCTTCTCCATAGTATGTAGGACAGAACTCCTCAATGTCATCTGTAATATTTCAACAGGTCCAGTCAGGTCAAGAACGAGCACAATACATCTCACGCAGTTCATAGTATGATAGAAAATATCAGCATGCTATAGAGTAAGATAACATAAAATACTGGAGAATATATATGAAGTAAAAGAGATGACTGTAAGGAAATATCTACTATAAGTAAAGAACTAATAGTGGCTAATGATGTAGAGTACAAGATAGATATGTGAACGGCTTAAATTTGCACATGATTATTCTAAGAGTTTGTACATGATTACACTACTTTGGAATTGTTCACATGACCATTTATACTCCTCCATACCACAAATCAATACACAAGGATCCAGACAAGTTATGTTATTGTACATGATTTCACATGGGAGCCCATAAATGGGTGCACATGAAGTATACATGAGGGGCTCTGTAAACATGAGAGTACATAAATTACAAGAGTGTACATGAATGGTAAAAGCACCGAAGTACATGATGAAAGTGAAACACACATGACATGACGTAACCCGATGCTTCCGAGGGGGATAACATCTCATGAAGGGATCCATATAGTACCAATCCGTGTTAACAATGTGACAGCATCAAGTAAAGTAATCTAGAGCATAAATATAAATCTGATCAAGTATGAAACGGTCAGAGAATATGCTCGCCAGATATCTGGAGTATCTGGTGAGTGTAGATGTCCATACAGAGTAAATGAGTCCTATTTAGAGCAACACAGGTCACAACATGTCCAGAATGGTAAGATTGAACTTTATAATGCATTCTTTATGATTTTTAGGCCATTCTAGACTAAAGTCAACTTTTGGTCAACTCTAGTAAACTATACTAGTCAAACTAGGTCAACTAAGTCATTCTAGGTCTATACCTAGTCTAACAAGTCTTACTAGGCCTAACCAAGCCTATACTAGCAATCAAACACACTTACCAACACAAACCACATGGTACAAGCCTAAATGAAAGTCATACTAGGCTAATGCTATCAAAATCAAACTATAACACTATAGGCTAAACTACTAACTCAAACTATCACAACCTATAACATAAGCGTATAGCCTAACATAACTCAAGCCTACCAAGTCACACTATCTCAGCCTTATACTATCACAGTCCTATAGTCTAAACCAAATCACTATCACCAAGCCTATACACATATCAAATATCATCATAGCCCCAAGGAAACATAAGCCTATACCAAGCTAATCTATCTCACAGTGATATTAACTCAATATAAAGTCTCAACTCAAAACCAACATTCAGTAAGAATTAGAATGTCAACTTGAAACCCCAAATCGAATCACACATTATAAATAGAACTTCATAACAAACCAATATGAGATATTAAACATCATAAATCAAACGTCTGAAATGAAATTAACACAAAATCTGAGAACAAAACACTAGACTGAGATTACCTTCTCAATATAAAACCTGAAACAAAAGAGAACAAAACTGTTCTCAATTGAATCACAAGGCAGCCCAAATCACTGTCTCAACCAATCTGAGAACTGAAATTTGGAAATCAAAACCAAACCATTGATAACTGATATCCATGAATCTTAAGAACCATTCCATAAAACCGAAACCAAACTGAAACCACACTACATGCCATATGAGAATAAAATATTGAAACCCAAATCGAAATGCCACTCGAAATCATTTGAACCTTGTAACAACCACCAAATCAAATCACTGAATTAAAAAAGACATTAAAAACAGATGTAAACTGGAGGGGACATCATAAATCAAGGAGCAACTGATGATTGAATCATCAACAATCATCGAATCAGTGTCCGAGCACTACTGGTGTTAGGTACGTGGTGACCAGGACAAGCCACCCGTATCCCTACGAGTCCCTTCGTGTCCATGTGATTGGATACGAGACGAAACAAAGCTCAAAAACTATACTGTGTTACAGTGCACAGCTCACACGAATCTATATGGCTCGAATAACGAGTCCGACACGAAACGAGATGACTTGGCACTTGGGGACTGACGTGTCAGTCATGTCCCCAAGCCATACACCATGTTTTTCATGTCCAAATGACACAGACACTGCGCACTGCCACCCGAGCAGCAGGGCACTCGACCGTACCCTTGTACGGCGTATCCTGCTCCCCGTGGACACGATACAGACACAAAAATTAGTTCAGTCAATCACAAAATTGAGCCACACCTATAGGGCTACAAATCAGTTCAAATACATTTTGAAAATAATAATAAAAATTTCATTGTGGCATTTCATCGAACACTAAAAGCCTACACTGATACGTGTCCGATACCGACACCAAATCAACACGAATTTCCACCAAACTTTTCCTACACCTAGGGGACACCTAGATGGATGCATCTATGGAATTAAATCAGGATTTTAAGGTGATTTGTAGGGATTACCTATAGAGAGCCAATCTCCAAGAAAAAGCTACAAATAGTGAAGTCGCCTTCCTCAAGCAATGTCCTAATGAGCTCCCCTCCTTGCAAGCTAGCCTCATTCTTTTTCTACTCAAGATTTGATTTCAAATGTAAAAGATTGGGATCAATTTAGTGGAGGATTGATGAAAGGGGGAAGAAATTAGGATTTCCTAAAGGGAAATTTCTAAAAGAGGCAAGTGGTTATGAAGACATTATATAGGCTAAAATTAGGTTATAATTGGATTGTGGTAGCCGGCCATATAGGGGATTAGGGTTAGGGTTTCATGTAAATGGGCTTTGAGTAAGTTCATAAGCTACATTAGGGTCCCACACCATGCTAACTAAGTAACTAAAGTCAAAGTCAAAGTCAAACTCTTGGCTAGTCTCTAAAGTCACAACTAGCAAAAGTCAAAAATCAAATCACCAATGCAATAAATAATAAAATAATTCACAAAAACCAAAATAACCAAATTATCCTCAAGACAAAAATATGGTAGTGACATAAACTGACATTTTTGTATTTATGTTCAATCATGCAACTTAGCTTATGATCTTGCTATATTCTGCTATATTCTCCTTAGGGTCGATTTTATGGCATATTTGAAAGCGTAAAGCATATTATAATGGCAAGCATGTTATTCGAATTGAATAGGCAAGTAGGCAAGCAATCTCGTGTTTATTTTGTGGCATGACATCTTACCAGCATAGACGTACTCGCCCTTGCACCAACGCAAGGTGAATACGCCCCATTCCTTCCTTGTCATTATATAAGTTCTTTTTAAGCATGATCTATGTGCGGGACACATACATGACTGCACTTTCAATCCATCGTTCCTTAACTATATAAAATGGTCGTTGGCGTATTCGCGCCAAAATGGACGAAAGGCATTTCTTTTCTCTCTTTTTTTCTTTCTTTCCTTTCTTTCTCTCTTTCTTTTCTTTCTCGAATTTGGATAGCCCGGCATTTCACGGGTTGGGTTGCTATCCCAAACAATCAAAATATACCGCTGTATACCATCATTTGTGGCTTTTTACATCAGTAAGCGGTTGCTAATCGTCTTACGAATGTGCGCCTATCAAAGATTATATCCCTCCTAGGACGAACGGTTCTGGTGCACCAGTGCAACCCGTTCGGAGGGAACGTTCCGTACACGAAAGATTATCACAATTATCTCAAGTCCATTCGACCATGTAATACCCTATTGTCAAACAACCAAACATAGTCTTGAGCCTGAGACTCAGACTTTATCAAACAACCAAACATAGTCTTGAGTCCGAGACTCAGACTTTATTATCTCGTATTTCTTCCACTAACTTTCTATGTTCTTACATTTCATACTTCGTTTCAATGTTCAATGGCATCATGCCTCAACTCAATGTTTGTCATCCGAACGACCCGAAGGTCCCGAACACTTTTTAAGGCATCATGCCATATCTGACAGTTCTATCACATTCATGCCACAACTGTATTCTTTCGCAACGAAGCCATCTTTTATGATCTCGTGCACGTAGGCATATTTTGACACATTTATCATCTTTTCTCTCGTATCGTGCACTTGGTGCATGCATCGAAGTCGTATTTCCATGTTTTATGACTTAGTGTTCAATGTTCGTGGCTTGTACGCTAGGGCGCTCGCCTATTGTCTTTCAATGTGCTAGCCTTTCTAACTCGTATGCGAAGGCACGGAATGACTCGTGTACGAAGGCACTCACCAAATACAATTATTCTATGTTCTTGTGGCTTGCGCACCGAGGCGTTTGCCTTTGCGATATCCAATATTCCATAGCGACTCATGCATTTGATGCACGTTTTATTTCAATTGTTCTAACTAGTTTTTGACACATACTATGATTTAGCTTTCGATTGGACCACACTCGTGGCATCGATAGGTTAACTTAGCATACAATGATACATTCTTACTTAGCATGAAGGAGTAAAAAGAAGATTCAATCCTCCCACCTTGAGTCGATAGGCCTTGTCATTTTGCCGAGCCGATGCGGCTCGATTTCATAACTTTGTTGTACGACTAACTCTCCTGACTTAGCCATTCGAGCACTTCGTGCTTTATTGAACTACTTGATCGATTTCGGCCTACCATGCCCGTCCTAGCCTGTTGCGAGGCAATAATTTGGGTTTAGCGGACCCGTTGCGAATGAGGTAAAATGTCGACCTCTAATATTTCAGTATAAACGAATAGCCTGCACATAAAATCAACTAATATCAATACTTGTATCTATTCGGACTTGCGCCTTGTTTGATTCGATTTCTTAGAATCTTCGAGTCGCCTCAACGCACTTATCCTTTGGGGCAATGCGGCACTTTACATCAATTCAACTCGATGCATACTTTAGGACAATGCAACTCTTTGCATCGACTTAGTTCGATGCTTTGCTTGGGAAAACTTAACTCTCGTATCGATTCGCATCGATATATTTTATTCGGTCAATGCAACTCTTTGAGTTAACGCCTTAGCATAATGTGCCATACGGAGCGGGGCATTACAGAATATACCACTCAAAATAAGGTTCGTCTTTGAACCAAAACCAATACTCCGATTAAGTGTTTTATAGATCGTTCCACAATCTCTTCCCAATAATGTTGTTCAGTTTCACACTATCTTGCAAGCTTTTTATTAACATTTCAAAGTTTTTCCTACAGCTCGATTTAAATTTGTATACAACTCGATTTGGATCCGTACCTATATTCAAGGCATCCCAAAGATATATGTATTTCGACCAAGTCCAGTGGAAGCAAATTGGGACAAAGATAACATGTAATTTTAATCTATGCTTGCCAGCCCGTACTCTCGATCGGACTTATCTTTAGCAACTATTCTCAAAATTTTATCGCATACGTAAATTCGATACATACGTGATTCATTCAATAAAGTTACTTCACGCGACGCGATTCAAAATCGCATTTCTCAGTTCATATATTTTGTATGGACTATCAATTCTACACGTTGCATCAAGCCGTCGTGCATCCGATCACAAAGAATCTCCACAACGCCTTGCATTCGAATTTGTCATCCAACTATTTTCGAAGTCTGGCTATGCAACTTATCTCGATACGATCTCCTTTATTGACTTACAAATGCATCAACGTTCAGGGCTACGCCCGCTAGGTTACTTACCTAGACACCGTGCTTAAATTCTCCCGACACAACTTTAAATTGACATTGCTCAAAAGCTACAATCTATCCGACACAAAATTTTACATCGAGGCAACAATGTTCAAGACAACAATTGCTTTGACTCAAAGTCTCTACGAGGCAACAGTGTTCGATTCCTAACGATTAGAAATTCACTAGCCAAATTCCCAACTCATCCGTCTCACAACATCGAATATAAGTTCGATTCATGCAAGCTCAATTGTAAGGTGAATCCAACTCTAACGACATAACTCGTAAGTCATTCTCTTATCGTTCTCTCTCGTGCATAGCACGATTCTCGTAATTGTCTATCCGAATCACCAAGTTCGTTGGTGAATTTTTAGTTCGATCGTCGACCAACATAACCATTCAAGCATTCATCCGACGAATACTCAAAATCTAACTATATCATTCTTAATAGAAAATTGTTCCAACAATTCTCGATCGCCTAGACTTATCGTCAACATGCATCACACAATATTTGTTACCGATGCAATTTTAGATGCGATATCGCATGGGTCATCTTACGGTCTGTAACATTCAATTTGATTTAGTGGTCAAGTCTTCTAGGGTCAGCTACCCCGAAGCTACGCTCGATAATTGTGGATCATTAACGAAGGACAGCTTACTACGAACTATGCTATATCTTATTTCGGAGCCAAATCACGTTCCGACGATTTCTATGCGACTACCTAATTTCGGACAAAATTATTTCTATCAACGCAACTGTTGCGCAACTATTCTCCGAGTAAAGTCATGCACTACGTTGATGATTCTGCTATTCACGACGCATCTACTCGCATTGAGTTCGAGTCTATCTTATTTGTGGTCGACACATGAGATGCTATATGTATCGAACAATCGCCGATAACTTATAATCTCGTCTTGATCAATCACAAAGTTCATGATCAACCAGTTCGTTTATTCTCGTATTATTATTTACAAAATTTTGATAGCTTGAGGCACACTCCATTTTGTATTCTCACATCGTGCTTACGTTTTCTTACGTATCGATCTCGATACGTCGTATCAATTTCGATAGCGTAAGGGTCAACTTTGATTTTTTTTCAACGTCGACAACTTGCATTGCATACGTCCAAGTTCTTCACAAATATTTTTGTACGTCTCGAATCGTTTCTCGATTCATTGCATTCCGTTATATATCGATCGCGTAACTAAGATACCGATTTTTTCGACGTCGTGCCCTCGAGTCAAACAAACATGCCCTCTAAGTTTCATACGACTTCGTCGTGCTCACAGTGAGTCTCGTCTCGACATAACCAACTATCTTTCTTACGTACGGCTATCCGAATCAACCAATGTTTTCATCGAAATCGTAAATCGTGCGATTCGATTACACTTTGCATCGGCTAACATTTCTATCGAGATCGTAAGTAATGGGATTCGATTACCATTCGTGTATTCTAATTTTTTTGTCGAGATCGCGAGTTATGCGACTTGATTTCGATTTTTCTTGCCCAATATTTCTATCGAGATCGCAAGTCGTATGACTCATTTGTAAGCTCAAGTTTTCCTTTTCCGTCGATCCGATTATTGCATCAATGCATAATCGTTCCGCTAGTCTCGGTCGTCCGACCGACTTAAAATTTTTGTCTGACGTATCATCCATTGATACGAGTCTCACCTTAACGTCCCAACCAATTTTTGAAGAATACTTGCATCAACATACCGTCATACAAATTTCCAATCGAGTCTCGGTACTCTCTCGTCCGTTGCGGACAAACCTTCCGCAATTCTCACGACACATCGATGCAATTCATGGCACAAGTGGTATATCATATGCCACTCATAATCGAGTCATTCATCGCATATGTGGTATGGCATATACCACTCGAAAATCAATTCATTTCCTTCGTATTATACTCACTATGAACCAACAATCTCTTCCGACTCACGATTTTTGCAGTGATTGTGCTTGATCACAACCGTAACTTTGATTAAATCAAATCCGACACAACTCGGCCAATGTTTTCTGTTGACATAAAGTCACAGTCAACCAAATATTGATAACATTGATTAAATAATATTTGTAATAATTCAATACGACACACGACGTCTACATTAAGCTCAAGTCAGAAGTCAGCTCAGTCTCAGCTTCTCAGTTATTTTTGAGTCTGTATTTTACACTTTTGTTGAGTCTAGACTGATGTAAACTGTGTCATGCTGAGCTCTTGAGACTTGACCTATAGCCTACCCAATAATCCTCAAACTCCACCATCCAAAAAAATACCCACTGGCCACTAGTTAGACCAGCTCTGTGCTCTGGAGACAGAGTTCGAGCCGAACTCTGCCTCCACACAGAGTTCGGGCCAAACTCTGTCCCCTAAAAATCAGCATCCCTAATTTTAGGGTTAGCTGGTTGCTAGTTGTCCAACGGCCAAATATTTGAAATTTCCTACCCGAATTCTGGCCGAATTCTGCCTACAAAAATACTATAAATAGGCCATGAATTCTCTCATTTCAAATCATCCAATCTTCTCTTCTCTTCTCTCTTATAGCTCAAATAAGCCATACCCTTCCCATCTACTAGCCACAAGCCTCCTAAGTCTCGAGTGCTCAGCATCTCTCAGTTAGGATTCTTGTGCAAGAGTTGAAGAAGTCGCTTGGACAATTCCAAGCAAATCGCCACTGCGATCCTCTGTAAGAAGTTGATGTGCTCTTCTGAAGTAAAGGCACGGGTTGTAAACTACTATTTCACAAATAGTGGATTTAATCCTGAGCTAGATTTCTCAGGCCTGGACTAGTCCTCCACGAGGGAAACCAGGTTAAAATTGCTGTGTTTGCGTATGCTTTCTTGCTCTTCATTTACTTTTCGCATTTTACTCTGATTATTTATAATTTGTGAAAGAGTTAATTTTTAATTGGTTATTTTCTATATAAACTCTATTCACCCCCCTCTAGAGTTGCCACCTGTTTTTCAATTGGTATCAGAGCTCTGTTCTCTTTACAAGGATTTACATCCTAGAGCTGATCCATGGCAACCACACAATCCTTGATTTCTAATTACGGTGAAGGACAGTCCACTCATAGGCCTCCCCTATTTGATGGAACTAACTACACGTATTGGAAAACAAGGATGAGCTTTTATCTCAAGTCTCTAGACTTTGACCTGTGGACAGTCGTCACTGACGGTTACAAAAAGCCCGCCAGGATAGTTGTCAACGGTGATCTCATTGAGAAATCACATGACAAATATTCTGACGAAGAGAAAAAACAGGCAAGTCTAGACGCGAGAGCTATTAATGCTTTATTCTGTGCTATAGACAGGAATGAGTTTAACAGGGTATCCACATGCACCACATCCCACGAAGTATGGAAGCTTCTAGAAGTGACGCATGAAGGAACCACCCAAGTCAAGGAATCAAAAATCAGTCGTCTTACGCAAGAATACGAGGCATTCAAGATGAAGTCAAACGAGACGATCACACAGATGTTCACAAGATTCCTCGACATCATCAACCCCCTGTCTTCACTTGGAAAGCAATATTCAAATCATGAGAAGATTCGTAAGTTGCTTAGTGGGCTACCAAAAATTTGGAACCCTAAGGTGACAGCCATCATAGAAGGGAACGATCTCACAACCATGTCAATGGAGACCTTGATGGGTAAGCTCATGACTCACGAGCTTGACCTCAAGGACTTCGAAGAGCCTGCTCCGAAGACTAAGGAGATCGCTCTCAAAGCTCATCGATGAAGGGCTGAGCACGATGAGACCGAAGATGACAACTCGGATGACGAAGACCAAGCTCTCATGGTTCGCAACTTCAAGAAATTCCTTCGCTTCAATAGAAGAAAGAAGGAACCACAAGAAGACGATGAAGAAGAGCCAACCTACTATGGTTGCAAGAAGACTGGACACATCCGAAAAGACTGTCCATTCTTGAAGAAAAGCAACCACTATGAGAAACCATACAAGAAGACCTCATCAAAGAAATATGCCAACACAAGCATTTGGCATGAAAGTGAAGCGAGTGACTCCGAGGAAGAAAAGGACTCTCCTCTAGATAAACCAAATGTGTGCCTAATAGCAACCTCCAACAAGGTATCTAACGAAACTCTAGACGACTTCTCTTTTGATGAACATGGCGATGCCTTCACTGATTTACTCGATGATCACAAAAAGGTCATCGGTAAATACAAACATGCCAAGGACAAAATCAAAAGTCTTGAAGACGAAATACAAAGAATTTCTCTATTCCTTGATAACATTAGAGATACGTCACCCACTGATAACACTAATAAAGTATCCAAGCTTAAATTAAGCTTACATGATGCTGAAACACGTATTGAGCAACAGACACAAGAAATCACAACACTCAACACGTTGCTTGCTGAAGAAAAGAGTAGACACAAGATTTCCATGACTAAGATATATGGCTTAAATATTAAGGTTGATGAACTGCAAGCTGTTTCTAAGAGATTAGAAACCAAATTGGGAAAACAGGTTGCTCAACCTCAAACCCAATCACATGGGCACAACACCACTCAAGCTAGTCAACCACGTCATCCTCATGCAGCATGTAACCATGCTTTTATATACACTAACTTTCATAAAACACAAAAACCACGTGCACGTAAGAATACTTCTCATACTCATCATGCTGCACAAAGACACAACCAACATCACTCTACATATAGAAATCATCACAATACAATGCCATATAGACAAGATCATCATGTCATGCCATATAGACAAGATCACCATATCATGCCATATCACCATGCTATGCCATATAGACAATATCAGCATACTATGCCACATAGACAATATCAGCATGCCATGCCACATAGACAATATCACCATGCCATGCCACATAGACAACATCACCATGATCACCATGCAAACTCTACACATCATGTCCATCCACATTATGCTGCCTATAGATATTATTCTCATGTTTCTAGTGTAAATAAAAATGCTATATGTACTTACTGTGGATCATATGGACACATTTCACCACAATATAGAGTTAGAAGACTGGTAGACAAAAAGATATATGCATGGTTTTCGAAAACTAACTTTTCAGGACCCTCAAGAACTTGGGTACCAAAGGTCACATCTACTCTTGATGTAGGTGGACCTTCCCTCCTCAACTAAGAGTAAGTGGATTCTCGATAGTGGATGCTCGCGGCATATGACAGGAGACGCAAATCTTTTCGCACCACTATCGATGAAGAGAGAAGGATATGTATCCTTCGGCAAAAACCTCAAAGGGTATATTATAGGTAATGGCAATATTGGTTATTCTCCCTCTCCCGTAATAAAGGATGTCTGCCTAGTGACCGAGTTAAAGCATAACCTGCTCAGCATTAGTCATCTTGCTGACCATGGATATGACATTAACTTTGAACAAAACAAATGCCTTATTTATGATATTTCAACGGGAGACATTGCTTTTGAAGGGGTTAGAGAGGATAACATTTATACTTTCTATTTGTCTGGAAATACTAACAATGCAGGTAGATGCTTATATGCTCACAAAGATGAACGGCTACTATGGCACCAGCGTCTTGGTCATACCAATATGGATAATATATCCAGGCTATCGACCAAGAAGCTAGTGAGAGGATTGCCCAATATCACATTCAAAAAGGACACGGTATGTACCGAATATGAAATAAACAAGGCAACCAAATCCTCATTTCATTCCATCAACTCTGTAAGTACAACTAGACCCCTGCAACTACTCCATATGGACTTATTTGGTCCCAGTAGAGTAGCTAGTCTTGGTGGTAAACTTTATGCGTTTGTTATTGTTGATGATTTTTTGAGATTTACTTGGATTTTCTTTCTTACAAATAAAAGTGATGCTATTTCTGTTTTCAAGATTTTTGTTAAGAAAGTTCAAAACGAAAAAGGCTACATGATTACTCGAATCCGAAGTGATCATGGAGGCGAATTCAAAAATTCTGATTTTGAAAGATTTTGTGATTCTAATGGTTTTGATCATGAGTTTTCTTGTCCTAGAACTCCACAATAAAATGGTGTTATGGAGCGAAAGAATAGAACTCTCGGCGATATGGCCAGAGTTATGTTGAATAAATTTTCACTTCCGAAATACTTTTGGGCAGAAGCTGTCAGTACAGCATGCCACATTTTGAATAGGGTGCTTATTCGTCCCATTACGAAGAAAACACCCTATGAACTTTGGTTTGGGAGAACCCCCAATGTTTCTTATTTTAAAGTTTTTGGATGTAGATGTTTTATCCTTAACACCAAAGACAACTTAGGCAAATTTAATGCCAAATCTGACGATGGTATTTTCCTTGGCTATGCTGCCAAGAGTAAGGGATATAGAGTCCTTAATAAACGCTCACTAATTGTGGAAGAGTCAACAAATGTGACTTTTGATGAAGATAACAGTGCAACAAGTACTCTTGATGATAACGTTGAGCCATCAACTTCTACTCCAATGAATACCTCAACCGAAACTAATTCTCTGGAGGGCTTGCCTAAGAAATTTTCTTTCAAGCCTTCTCATCTAGAAAATTTAGTGATAGGTAAAGTTTCACGTGGAGTAACTACCAGATCATCACTAAGAGACTCTATTGCTAGCACTGCCTTTATTTCACAAGTTGAGCCGAAAAACATTTCTGAAGCTTTTAATGATGAATTTTGGATTTCTGCTATGCAAGATGAACTCAACCAATTCAAGAGGAGTCAAGTGTGGGAACTAGTTCCTAGACCGACTAATCACTCGATAATTGGTACTAAATGGATTTTTAGAAACAAAGTAAATGAAGATGGTTCAGTCACACGCAATAAAGCTCGTCTAGTAGCTCAAGGATACAACCAAGAGAAAGGTATCGACTACGATGAGACGTATGCTCCGGTTGCTAGACTAGAATCCATTCGGATGCTTTGTGCATTTGCAAATTATCAAAATTTCAAATTATTCCAAATGGATGTGAAAAGTGCTTTCTTGAATGGTTTTATTAAGGAGGAAGTTTATGTAAAACAACCCCCTGGCTTTGAAAATCAAAAATTTCCCGACCACGTGTTCAAGCTAAAGAAAGCGCTATATGGCCTTAAACAAGCCCCCAGAGCTTGGTATGAAAGGCTAAGAAGTTTCTTGCTTGAGAAAGGTTTTTCAAAAGGGAAAATTGACACTACACTTTTTATAAAATCTTTTAAAGACACTATTCTATTAATTCAAATTTATGTTGATGATATCATTTTTGGTTCTACTGATGAAACCCTCTGTCAAAAATTTGCCAAGTGTATGCAGACAGAATTTGAGATGAGCATGATGGGAGAACTCAACTACTTTCTTGATCTGCAAGTGAAACAAATGGCTAATGGAACTTTCATCGGTCAGTCGAAGTATACAAAGGACATGCAGAAAAAGTTCGATCTTGACAACGTCAAACCAATCAGCACTCCAATGGCTACTTCAACCAAACTCGAACCAGATGAGAGCGGCAAACCCGTTGATCAACGTAAGTATCGAGGTATGATAGGCAGCTCACTTTATTTAACTGCTAGTCGTCCCGATATCATGTTTAGTGTTTGCCTATGTGCTAGATATCAAGCAAATCCTAAGGAATCACACTTGACCGCTGTTAAGCGTATCTTTCGATACCTTAAGGGTACGGTTACAGTGGGCCTATAGTATCCCAAGTCAACATCATTTGACCTTATTGGTTACTCTGATGCTGATTTTGCTTGATGCAAGGTCGACCGTAAAAGTACAAGCGGCACGTGTCATTTATTAGGAAAGGCTTTAGTCTCTTGGTTTAGCAAGAAATAGAATTCTGTCGTACTATCCACAACAGAAGCTGAATACATCGCAGCTGGGCGTTGTTGTGCACAAATTCTGTAGATGAAGCAAACCTTTGAAATCTATCTTTTATGCACATTCCAATTTTCTGTGACAATACTAGTGCTATTAACTTGACTAAGAACCCTATCTGTCACTCACACACAAAACACATTGAAATTAGACACCACTTTTTGCGTGATCATCAGCAAAGTGGCACGATTAACTTAGAGTTTATTAACACTGATCATCAGCTAGCAGACTTCTTTACTAAGCAATTATCCGAAGAGCGCTTCAATTTTCTTTGTCGTGAACTTGGAATTTTAGATGAAGCTGTCATAAATTAAAACTCACCTGCATAAATATCGATTATATTATGATTCTCTTACGATGAACTTGCTATGGGTACAAGCCGAAAGGGCCCTTCTGACAACAAGGCGTAAAAGCCTAAGCGACACGGTGCACTAGTCCACAGGACTACCGCTAGCTGGGATCCGGCCCCTGCAGCTAACCCATGGCAACTTCAAACTATTAAATTATGATATATTTCCTTATTTATTATATGGTTCGTTTTGATTTCTTACTGCTGATTCACTATTTTTTCAATTTCATTCTGCTATTATTCTATTTGATTGAATCTTTCAAGCTATTGTTTTTATCTAACTTGATTTCCCATACTTAATTTTTTTTCTTGCCTGTTTTCAGTTCTGGAACAAGGACCCAGAACTCGGGCCGAACTCTCTTCCCAACAGAGTTCGGGCCGAATTCGGTTATCCTATTCCAGAATCGGGGGCAGCTTCAGCCGTTTGATCAAATGTGATCCTACGGTCCAGATTTACTCCGACCAAAGAAAACCCTCCTCTTATATTCGGGTTTTCATCTCTCTCCTTCATTCTTACCATCACCTTCACCTCTCCAAACATATTTTCACAAACCCTAACCCTAGTTTTCTCTCCAAAGTGCTCCATTGCTCATCAAAATCAAGGAGAAGGGCTATTTTCTCATTCTCTTTCACTGTTCATTGTTGATTTGAGGTATAACTCCTTCTCCCTCTCTATTTCAAGTTCTCTATTTGTTTGCAAATGGCTCCTCGCTTGCCCAATCGTGGGAAGAGAATTCGAACTGAGGGTGCTTCCTCTTCGAATCCTTCTCCTCCCATTGAGCAACCCGTTGAACAACAACAATCCCTTCATCCGTTGTTCAACCCACCTCGTCCTTGCGACCTTAATACGTATGACGACCGATTGTTTGTATCGCTAGACGCATCCAACGAGTGGTTTAGCGACTTTCGGACTCGTCCGGTATTCGGGAGACATCCTATTAATTTTACCATCTTTTCTCAATATGAATCTATGTTTCAAGATCTTTGCTTAAATGAGTTAGTTGCTTCAAACTTTGTTATTTATCGTAGCGCCATACAAATGTTCTATTGCAACTTGACTCATGATGCCACTCACATCTATTCCCGCATTGTCGGTATTGATATTGCTTTTGATGCTTCTGAGTTGGGCGAGTATCTTGACCTTCAAGATCTCGATATTTGGGATAAGCTTGTGGAAGCCCGCCAATTCCAATTTGTTGGTGAAACTTCCCTTGAGAGCTTTAAGGAGGAACTATGTGCTCCTAACATATGTCCTCGTAAGCTTATGGCCAAACACCTCAACCCGTATTTCTATGAACTTCATCGAATTATTTTCAATACTATTCTGCCAAAAGCTGGCTCCACCGATGAAGTAACCTATTTTGAGATCTCTGCTTTGTATTATCTTCATTATCGCATCCCGTTCAATCTTTCACGTTCCATGATGGACTGAATGATAAATTGTAGGAAGAAACCACGAGCCCTGGTTTATCCTTTGTATCTTCCTATGGTTTTTCGTGCGTTCATTGTCCCTATCCATGACTGTCCTTTCTTGCTTGCTCCTGTATTCCTTTCCAAGGTACGACGTCTTCAGGCAGTTGTCGCCTCTCCTGAGACTTCTGAGCATTCTGATGATGAGGAGCCCGACGCCCCTCCACTTGGACAGGATGTGCCACCTCCTCCTGCTACTCTTGACTCCATCCAGACCACGCTCAGAGATCGTTTCGCATTGGAGGACGATCGCTGGACTCAGATGGACTACCGGACTACCCTGCAGATGAGTGCCCTCAGCAACTCGCTGCACGATATTCGGTATTCTATGTCCCGTCACCCTTCCATGCCCATTCCCATGGAGCGGGATCCTGGTCGAGCTGGATATCGCATTGACGACCCCTGGGTCATGCGCTACCTGGATCCGGATGCTGCTATTGTGGACCCCAGCCGTTCATTTACTGATCATTCAGATTCCGCTGGGCCTTCTCGTGCTCCATGATGGAGATAGCGTTTACTATCTGCTGCTGCTGATGATGATTCTAGTTTCTTTCTTCTGATTTCCAGTTATTTAGTTTTATTTGGATTTATGTACTTGGGTTGTACTAAAACTCTGGTAGTTTGATGACTCTGGTTTTGTGTGATGACATTTTATGCTTATCATAGTTTATTATTCTATGCTAGTTGCTCGTTTTGATCATTCATATACAGTTTCTTCTCTATTTAGTGTGGTTGCATCATTATTATTCTTATGCAGTTTATATTGCTAATGCCAAAAGGGGGAGAAATATGTATATTCTTGTCATACTACTTTTAGTATATATGTATATGTGCTATTTGGTGCTTTTGGGAGATATTATCAGGCCAACAGGTTCCATGCATAATTTATGGGGGAGCTATTGGTTCTAGCTCGGCACCGTTCACCGGTTACGGGGGAGCTATTATTTCTTCTTGGCATTGATTATGGGGGAGCTATATTTTTGTGATCAACTGTGTCCAGGTATGAATATTGAATATACATATATTATTTTGTCAATTATCAATATGGGGGAGATTGTTGACACAAAGTCACAGTCAATTAAATATTGATAACATTGATTAAATAGTATTTGTAATAATTCAATACGACACACGACGTCTACATTAAGCTCAAGTCAGAAGTCAGCTCAGTCTCAGCTTCTCAGTTATTTTTGAGTCTGTATTTTACACTTTTGTTGAGTCTAGACCGATGTAAACTGTGTCATGCTGAGCTCTTGAGACTTAACCTATAGCCTACCTAATAATCCTCAAACTCCACCATCCAGAAAAATACCCACTGGCCACTTAGACCAGCTCTGTGCTTTGGAGACAGAGTTCGGGCCAAACTCTACCTCCACACAGAGTTCAGGCCGAACTCTGTCCCCTAAAAATCAGCATCCCTAATTTTAGGGTTAGCTGGTTGCTAGTTGTCCAACGGCCAAATATTTGAAATTTTCTACCCGAATTCTGGCCGAATTCTGCCTACAAAAACACTATAAATAGGCCATGAATTCTCTCATTTCAAATCATCCAATCTTCTCTTCTCTTCTCTCTTATAGCTCAAATAAGCCATACCCTTCCCATCTACTAGCCACAAGCCTCCTAAGTCTCGAGTGCTCAGCATCTCTCAGTTAGGATTCTTGTGCAAGAGTTGAAGAAGTCGCTTGGACAATTCCAAGCAAATCGCCACTGCGATCCTCTGTAAGAAGTTGACGTGCTCTTCTGAAGTAAAGGCACGGGTTGTAAACTACTATTTCACAAATAGTGGATTTAATCCGGAGCTAGAGTTCTCAGGCCTGGACTAGTCCTCCACGAGGGAAACCAGGTTAAAATCGCTGTGTTTGCGTATGCTTTCTTGCTCTTCATTTACTTTCCGCATTTTACTCTGATTATTTATAATTTGTGAAAGAGTTAATTTTTAATTGGTTATTTTCTATATAAACTCTATTCACCCCCCTCTAGAGTTGCCACCTGTTCTTCATTTTCATTTGCCAACACAAGTTCGGTGTGCAACCGAATGATTCATTCTATTGAATTATGATTTCAGTTCCTTCCATTGCATCTCGTACAATGATTTATTTTCAATCTCCTTTACACTCCGTGCAACGATTACTTTGATATGCGTTGCACCACGTGCAACAATTTACTTCCGATACGCGTTGCACATCATACAACTATTTACTTCTGACATTGAAAGCCAATGCTCAAATCCATTTAACACATTTGATATTGACTTATCAATTCATTTCAACGCATATTCACAATCAACTCGTTGCACTTCCTGCAACGCATTATTTAAGTTTCTGAATTGGTGCAACAAATATTCACAACCCATTGCACTTCATGCATCGTTTTATTTCCCATTCAACATATTACATTACAACAATAACATCTCAAATCACATTTTACAATTTGTTGCACTTGCAGCAACTAACATTTTACGGCTCGTGCATTCAATGCAACAAATTGTTTCACGACTTTCTCCGTAACATCAAGTAAATTCGAAGTACTTACGGCAACGTTACCCAACTTTATATTAAACTTATTGTATGGAACATCCAGTGTGGCATCGAGTAGAGTCAAGAATGATTTTGATTGGTGGTGGACAACTCTTTGGAATTGAAACAAAGCAAACGTCCTGAGGAAATTGAGCCTAGAGCTCTGATACCAATCTGTCACGCCCCGACCCAGAATCATCGTCCTCGCAGGTGGCGTGATGTCTCACGAGCCTGGAGTTGCGCTCGTGCAAGGTAAGATGACAAGTTCTCAAATGGTTATCTTTTAATTGATATCAACAGCTAAAGGAAAACAGAGTATACGAAACAATTTTTTATTGATATTCGAAATGAGATTTACAAAGGCTTTCAATAGCCCAACTAAATTTGCCAGGTCGGCTACAACACTCAGGTTCTCTCTTGCCCACAAAGGATTTCACCATTTCATACATCATGCCTTCTATATCTCGTCCGTATCAATCGTGTTGCAAGTTCGAGTGTCATTGCGATCGCACGCTTCAAACGCTACAGCATTCCAAGCCTCAACGCATTCAAGCGAACCTCTGTCGCGAGCAATCCATTTCCTACACCCTGTACGAAAGCTGGTGGGGGTTCAGTACGTTCGTCCTCGTATGTACTAACGAAAAGACCAACTTTCTAAACCGACATTTTTGTATTTATGTTCAATCATACAACTTAGCTTATGATCATGCTATATTCTCCTTAGGGTCGATTTTATGGCATATTAGAAAGTGTAATGCATGTTATCATGGCAAACATGTTATTCGAATTGAATAGACAAGCAGACAAGCTATCTCATGTTTGTTTCGTGGCGTGACTTCTTACCAGCACACTACTAAAATACATTGAATTAGTGACTGCCATATCCGTCGCTAATCCGCGGTAAATTAACTTAACAATGGCTAACATATGGAATTTGGCTGAAAAATCCGTCGAAAAATAGCCCGTCGCTAAACAAAGTCCGTCGTTATTCTGTCGCCATTCGACTGCTTAGCGACGGATTGTCGTTATCATGGATCGAACATTTAGCGACGGCTTATCGACGGATTTTCGTCAAATCAATTATCGAAAAGTTTTGATACTACTTTTTAGTGACGGACAGGTCCGTCGGTAATATGTCGGTAACTTCGTATCAAAAAATTTCTGATACGAAAAATCTGACGCGAATTCGTCGCTATCCGTCGCTAATACTCGAAAGAAGAACGACGGTTTAGCGATGAAATATCCGTCGCTTAGGTTCTGGAAATCTTTATATTTCCAGAACCTTGTCGACGGATAATCCGTCTCTAATCGGCCGAAATTCGTCGCTAACTGGAAATTTTCCAGTTAGTGATGGAATATTCCGTCGCTCAGTCGTCACCTTTCGTCGCAAGTCCATCGCTAACTGGAAAATTTTTGAAAAAAATTACATAAAACACAGCATTCCCTGTTCGTACAACATCCGAAACATCGAAACATCACAATATGCATCACACATCACACAAACCCATAAACCAAGATACCTCACACACCAATATATAAATATCTATCACAAATACATCACACAAACCAACATACATCAATGAACCAACAAACCAATATACATCACACACCAATATACAATATCGATCACAAATACATCACACAAACAAACATACATCAATAAGACCCGGAGCAACCCTCCGTTGAATTTCCATATAATAAAAGTCTAGTTAATAGCATCCAAAAACATCCAAGTCTATAAAATAACCATGTCTAGAAAATAAAATTTGTCAAGAGTTGTAAAACCATCCAAGTAAAACCCATAAATAAGTCTACCGAAAACAAATCCGGCCAAAAATTATATCATACATATATATCTATTGTCCTCTATGTACGCGCAAAGAGATCTCCCTCCTCAGCTGCTGCACATAAGTAGGATCCACCCCAGCAAGTTCAATATCCATAGGAGATGGATGACTGGAACTCCCGATGCAACTGCTCTCTGGTGCCACCACCTCCTCAGCAGTAGGTAACACTACCGACTCAGTAGCAGGAGGTGGCACTACCTCCTCAGCAGTAGGTACCACTATCGACTCAGCAGCAGATACTACTACCAATTCAGGAGCAGGAGGTGTCACTACCTCCTCAGCAGCTGGAGGTGCCACTACCTCCTTAGCAGCTGGAGGTGCTACTACCTCCTCAGCAGCCATCTATGCCTCTCTCAAGCGACGTCCTGGGGTCTTGGGTTCTATCTGGTAAGATTGATGGAAACATGAAGATTAATTAGGGATTAAACAAAATGATAATATTAGACGTGTAATGTGGAAGATTCATTGTTGTATGGAAATGACAGTATTAGACGTCCTATGCGTCCTCATCTTCCTCTTCGAATACTTTAACCTCTTCGGAAACTTCAACCTCCAACGGTGAATGACCCTCAGCAGTCTTATCCAAAACTTGAAGCCATTAACGACATAGCCTGACTGTACGGAATGAGTCTCACAACCAGGATATAAAGGAGTATCCGCAGATTGGATGTAAAAATCTACGTCGCTCTACTTCTCCTACTTCTCAAGAAGGCCCCCTCTCTGACCCCCCCTCTACTTTCCTGCTTCTCATTTGACTCTCTCAGCCTCATATTCTGCATCATATGATATCCATCTCAACCAAAGAGTAGAGAAGTGTAAAAATATTAATATTAACCAAGGATCGGTATCGAAATCGGTATCACCATGAATCTCATGGCTTGTTCTACCAGAGCATAATATAAAACCAAACGTGTAAAGCAGTGCTTCATATTCAAAATATTAGAAGAACAAAATTTGCGACTGGTGGTAGGGCAAGCCAGAATCCTTTGAAAGTATTCTGGCTCGCCCTACCACCAATCAAATTTTTTTCCTTCTAGTATTGTGAATGTGAAGCTCTGCTTCACGTTTGGTTTTATATTATGCTCTGTTAGACAAGCTATGAGATTCATGGTGATACTGATTCTGATACTGATCCTTGGTTAATATTAATATTTTCAAACTTCTCTACGCTTTGGTTGAGATGTATATCATATGATGCGGAATAGGATGTCTCATGACCCGAATGAAAAGAAGGGGAGTAGGGAGGCTCACTCTATACACTCATCCGCCTACGATATACACTCTTACTTATGCAAGCCTTTTGAGTTAATCAGCATTATACTAGATTTTTGAAAAAATCTGTCTCTGATAGGCCGAAAAGACTTGGCATAAGTAAATTTAATTTTCAACACTTACCTAGCTACTACTAAGATATCTTATATGTATCCTTCTAGGCCGAAAAGACTTGGCATAAGTAATTTTCAACACTTACCTTACCTAGCTCACACTATACAGATATCTTAAATTTAATTTTCAACACATACCTACCGCCTAGACACCGCCTAGACGCCTAAGCGATCAATATTGATACGCATAGAAATAGTCTGATATCGATACCGATACTGATTTGTAAGACAAATTAAACAGATTTGCAATTAAAAATATATAGTCCGATACAGATTTACAATTTTTAACACTTACCTTCTAATTCGACTCTCTCAACCTCCTTAGCAGGTACTAGGGCGAGCCAGCACTACACCCATCGCAAAGGATTCTGGCTTGCCCTACCGCCTAGACGCCGCCTAAACGATCAATATCGATACTCATAGAAATAGTTCGATACCGATACTTCGTTGCTCTACTTCCCTTGCTTCTCAAGAAGGCCCAAAGGACTTGGCATAAGTAAATTCAATACCGATACACTTTATACACTATTACTTATGCAAGCCTTTTGAGGTAGTCAGCATTATACTAGATTTTCGAAAAAATCTATACACTCTTGTAATTTTCAACACTTACCTAGCTACTACTAAGATATCTTATATATATATATATATATATATATATATATATATATATACTTCTACGATACTCCGATCTGAAACCACCGATACTACCGATATCGCCGATACCAATACTCATAGGAATAGTCCGATACCGATTCCGATACCGATACTTTGAACCTTGATACTAAGTTTATATATATATACTAATTTATATACTATTCTATGATACTCCGATCCGAAACCTCTGATACTACCTATATCGCCGATACCAATACTCATAGGAATAGTTCGATACCGATTCTGATACCGATACTTTGAACCTTGATACTAAGTTTATATATATATATACTAATTTATATACTATTCTACGATACTCCGATCCGAAACCTACGATACTACCGATATCGTCGATACCAATAGTCATATGAATAGTCCGATACCGATTCTGATATCGATACTTTGAACCTTGATACTAAGTCTATATATATACTTATTTATATACTATTCTACGATACTCCGATCCGAAACTGCCGATACTACCGTTATCGCCGATACCAATACTCATAGGAATAGTCCGATACTGATTCCGATACCGATACTTTAGACCTTTATACTAAGTTTATATATATATACTAATATATATACCGATAACAATACAAAGTTTATATATATATACTAATTTATATAATGATACTGATACTATCGATATCGCCCATACCAATACTCATGTGTGTGTATGCGTGTGTGCGTGTGTGGCCCCGGCCCCCAACCCCTACTGCCACCACCGCCGACCGCCATCTACACCACCTGGACCCCTACCCCTACCCCCACCCCAACCCCAACCCCCAACCCCACCACCGCCGACCCGAAACGTGCCGCCCCTCGTCGCCCCGCCCCGAAACCCCCTTCCAAGTGAGCCCCACCCCCACCACCGCGACCCCCACCCCCACCACCACCGGCCCCCGCCGCCCCGACCCAAAACGCCCCCCCCGCGACCCCCACCCCCACCACCACCGGCCCTCGCCTCTCTCCGACGCCCCGACCCAACCCCCACCACCATCGGCCCCCACCCCCACCACCATCGGCCCCCACCGCCCTCCGTCGCCCCGACCACCGAGAGTGAGAGAGAGAGAGAGAAAGTCTGCGGCCGGAGAGAGAGAGAGAAAATTTGGGGAGAATGAAAAATTTTTCCTTCGTCGGCTAAATTTAAATTAGGGCTAGAAATTTTGTGACGGACTGGCGATGAATATATTCCGTCGCTATGTGGTCGCTATACCACCCTAGCTGGCCGACGGAATATCCGTCGCTATGTGGTCGTTAAATTTTGTGGGAATTTTTTTCAACATTCTCCGCCAACTTTTGCCAACTAAGTGACAACATCGCGACGGATTCTTCATCCGTCGCTATATCTCCATCGACTTAACGACGGATTGGCGACCTTTGTCCGCACTTAAAATAAAATAAAAAATTATCGGCTTTTCGACGGCAATCAATCGAAACTTTATCGGTAGTCGGTCGCTAATAGCGACCGACAGAATTCGTCGCTATATGTCCGTCGCTAAATGCCTGTATTTTGGTAGTGGCATAGACGCACTCGTCCTTGCACCGACGCAAGGTGAATACGCCCCATTCCTTTCCTGTCATGTTATAAGTTCTCTCTAAGCAGGATCTATGTGCGGGACTCCTACGTGCCTGCACTTTCAATCCATCGTTCCGTAACTATATGAAATGGTCGTTGGCGTATTCGTGCCAAAATGGACTAAAGGCGTTTCTTTTCTATCTTTCTTTTCTCTCTTTCTTTTCTTTCTTTCCTTTCTTTCTCTCTTTCTTTTCTTTTTCGAATTTGGGTAGCCCGGTGTTTCACGGGTTGGGTTGCTATCCTAAACAACCAAAATATACCGCTGCATACCATCATTTGTGGCTTTTTACATCTCGCTAAGCGGTTGCTAATCGTCTTAAGGATGTGCGCCTATCAAAGATTATATCCCTCTTAGGTCAAACTGTTCCGGTGCCCCGGCGCAGCCCGTTCGGAGGGAACGTTCTGTGCACGGAAGATTGTCACAATTATCTCAAGTCCATTCGACCATGCAATGCCCTATTTTCAAATAACCAAACATAGTCTTGAGCCCGAGACTCAGACTTTATCAAACAACCAAACATAGTCTTGAGTCCGAGACTTAGACTTTATCATCTCGTATTTCTTCTATTAACTTTCTATGTTCTTACATTTCATACTTCGTTTCAATATTCAATGGCATCATGCCTCAACTAAATATTCGTCAACCGAACGACCCGAAGGTCCCGAACACTTTTCGAGGCATCATGTCATATCCGACAGTTCTGCCACATTCTTGCCACAACTGTATTCTTTCGCAATGAAGCCATCTTTTATGATCTTGTGCATGTAGGCACGTTTTGACACATTTATCATCTTTTCCCTCGTGTCATGCACTTGGTGCACGTATTGAAGCTGTATTTCCATGTTCTATGACTTAGTGTTCAATGTTCGTAGCTTGTACGCTAGGGCGCTCGTCTATTGTCTTTAAATGTGCTAGCATTTCTAACTCGTGCACGAAGGCACGGAATAACTCGTTCACGAAGGCACTCGCCAAATACAGCGATTCTATGTTCTTGCGGCTCGTGTACCGAGGTGCTCGCCTTTGCGATATCCAATGTTCCATAGCGACTCGTGCATTTGATGCACGTTTCATTTCAATTATTCTAACTAGTATTCGAAACACACTATGATTTATCTTTCGATCGGACCACGCCCGTGGCATCGATTGGTTAACTTAGCATATAATAATACATTCTTACTTAACATGAAGGAGTAAAAAGAAGAGTCAATCCTTACTCCTTGAGTCGATACACCTTATCATTTTGCCGAGCCGATACGGCTCGATTTTATAACTTTATTGCACGGCCAACCCTCCTGACTTAGCCATTCAAGCACTTCGTGCTTCATTGAACTACTCGATCGATTTTGGCCTACCATGCCCAAGTCCCATCCCGTTGTGAGGTGGTGATCTGGGTTTTGCGGACCCGTTGCGAATGAGGCAAAATGTCGACCTCTAATAATTTAGCGTAAACGGATAGCCTGTACATGAAACCAACTAAAATTAGTACTTGTATCGATACGGACTTGTGCCTTGGTCGATTCGATTTCTTAGAATCTTCGAGTCGTCTCAACGCACTTATCCTTCAGGGCAATGCGGCGCTTTGTATCGATTCAACTTGATGCATAATTTGGGACAATACAACTCTTCGCATCGACTTAGTTCGATGCATTGCTTGGGACAACTTAACTCTCGTATCGATTCGCATCGATACATTTCATTCGGTCAATGTGACTCTTTGAGTCAACGCCTCAGCGTAATGCGCCGTACGGAGCGGGGCATTACAAGCACAGTTGTAGGGATTCTAAAAAGGTCAAATTCCAAGGAGTTGTTGAGAGTATGAGGCACTTCAGATCGTAGTCACGAACTCTATAAGAAGCCTAGGTATTACTTGTTTAACATTAATCATATATTGACCATGTCTTATCAAGGTAGTAGGTGAGGTCTTGGTCAAGCATATAACTGGGAATAAGGTGGTACAATAGGATTCCATTCATCTCATAACATAGGCTTCGAAGAGATACAGTTAAGAAAATTATGGAAGGAGAATTAGTGAGCCAAAAGGTAGGGGAATACATAATAGGTGCAGGGACCTATTTCATAAGTTTGGTTTTATAGTCCGCATATAGTGATATGCATGGATGGGTTTAAGTGGAGTTTTTAATTGGTTCCCTGATTGGACATCAACCTTTGATTGAATAAGTCTTGGGTTTAATCTATATTGGCTGGACAAGATCCATAAAACAGTTTTAACCCTTTTGATTAGGTTAGGTTAACCTAGTATAAGTTCCAACTCAAGTGTTTGAGCTAATTATCATTCGAATAGGTTAACTAAGTTTCTTAAGCCCAAAAATGTGACTTCTGTGACTTTGATGTTTAAGTAGTACATGGGGACTCCATTGAGTGGCACACTAGTGGCATGTGCGTAGAGGGCTTCAAGTAGATCACAACCATATATTGGGTCAAAAGATTTGGGTCGCAGTTTGAGCCTTTATTTGAAGTCGGAAAGTTCATCGTTATTACGGTAGCGGTTATAGTTAGCCTTTTTGCCCGGTAAGTCACATCAAAAAAATACGGTACAAGGGGACATGTTTGAGTGGGATATGGTATGCCTAGATGAAGGTGGGTTCGTCTAGGTCTTGCATATAAAATTTGTTGGGAGGTAACAGCTAGTCTCGTGCTCCGAATGTCGATGTCACGGTAGGGGACATCAAATAATCTAAATAGAAAGTGGATGTTCATGAGCCACTAGTTAACACCTTAATGTAAACTCCAATCAATCACTTGCACTAGTATATCCTAGAATTTAAAAGGCTTACAATCTACTCACCCTAGAAGCTAAGACACGATTTTTAGGATTAATGAGGTCAGGAAAATTTAAATTGCAATATCGTATCTTGACTTTGATTATAAAAGAATAATACACAGGGTAATAGATAACGAGATACTATAGATATGGATCAAGTACAAAGATCTTTCTCCAATTTTGAATAGATAGAAAACGATTGTACATATATCGCCTTCATAGTCATAGGTGGTACAACGAACTAAGGGGGACATTCTGTGTCTATCATCCCTTAATATAAGCATTTGTTTTTCCGATTAGGTGAAGGCGAAAAAACAGTAATGAGTTCAAGGAGGGGGATCGATTGCAAATACGAGCTTCCAAGGGCGAATAGAATAATTCCAAGTAGGTTGCCAATGCAGTTATGGTTGAGATCCTAGAGATATCTAATTCTCAATCCATGTAGGATAATCATATGAAGAGCGAACCATGTGCACTAAGGTTGATCAGACCATAATACACTGATTCAAATTAGACAATATGTTAGTGGACGTCTCCAATAAACACATGTCTTAAACAAGCTCGATAAAGAATAAGCTTGCAAAAACTGGGCTATAATAGCGACGTTAGTCAAGATTGTCAAAAATATAACTATGCGAGATTTATGAAATAAAAGGAACACAATTAGTTCAAGTTCATCAAACTCTAAGACTTGTCCGATAATCGTGCCTCCACAGTTGTCCTACTATTTTCTTATCTAAGGCCTAGGTTGAACTAATGGGGTATGGACCCTTGAGCTCTATAATCTAGGTAATATTATGAGCATTCTCTTTAAAGGGATCGTAGGGACAGAGAGGATGATAGGTCATGAGGCATTCTACCCAACTTATAAGAGTTCAACTAGTAGGGTGATAGAGTATTATACACGTATACCTAGTATGAATCATCTTCCTAATCTCTCTATCAAGCATGATGAGGAAAAGATAGGATTTATAGTGGAAAGGAATTAAGTAGATGGATTTCAAGGTAGTCAGACGAGAGTTCGAAATTGGGTTCAGTAGAGGAGATCAAGCATGTGGATGAGATACCTAGATTCTAATCCTATATGCAGGCTTACATCGGTACAGTAACGTAACCGAAGTGATAACTCGACCTGTATGGGCCACCACAAAAAATGTAACGCTCCAGTCCCAAAATACTTAGGACTAAGTACGTAGACATGCCAGCTGCATACATACGAAGTATACTCCAATATGTGGAATCCTCGTATGTATACATAAGCTATAAAATGTAGTAAACCATAACAACTAAGCTCATCCACAATAAAAAAATTAATGTATAATAAGATCATCTCTGAATTAATCATCTGTACAAAAGTTGGGCGAAGACAGATCCACTAGCAACCAACTATTTAAATGAGAAAAAAATTATACAAGAAAAGGATAGATAAAATGTCTATAAATGATCCAAGAGCAATCCTCCTCGATAGAAAGGGAAGACCACGATCTTAGCTAGAGCACCTATAAACATCATAAAATCACACACACCTGGAGAGATAACCAGGTCCTCAAAGGGACGTAACAAGATATAAGAAAATACTATGCCGTATAAACTGTGATATATAATAGAAAATAAAGTGATGCATGCAATAGGATTCCTAACCATTCTACTGTGAACATGCAGTTGAGATACAATCCTTCGACGCATGAGCCCTGGTTGATAATAGGATCCGGTATAGTCCCCTCTTGGGCACCAATGACCAAGCGCATAACGTTCAAGAACGTCAGTGGCCAATCTGAGGGGGTAAGCATACCCATATCTCCAGCAGAGCTTCCAGATTACAAGGAAAAGTGTAATAGAAGCCCATATGTCAGGTATTGTTCTCCCCACCTAATGCCTAGTATCGTAATCTCTATGACCAATATGAACCTCTAATAACTGCTAAGTCTACTAGCATGCAATTCCATTGGAAGTTACTCATATCTGCCGCACGTCTCAGACGTATCGGTGGCCAGCCGACTACGCGAGTACGTGTCCTACATGTGACACACAACATGTGATAAGGTAAGTGTCAAGGCCGTATGAGATATACCAATACCTTATCATTAATAGGTGGTCACTAGGCTAAGTCAATACAAGAGAAATAAACAAAAGCAAGTAAAACGACCGATAGAGTCGCTTGCACCCAAGTGTGACTTGGATGCATAGTGATATAATACTAACAAAAGATAAGTAATACAAAATATAAATAACTAAAAATAAGAATAAGTAAATCACAGAGTAAGGTGGCAAGGTACCTTGTCTAGCAGTACGGGAATAGCAACTCCAAGCAATCAATCACGTAAGCAATGAATCCAAAATCTACGAACGGCTCTGGATGGTTAAATAAACATCAAGAACATTCCTCATGTAAAAGATATATCTAGAAAATGCCTGTCCAAAAGTCTAATTCTGGAACAGGGGTAAAATTATAATTTTAGATCAAAACGATATCCGCCATTGGATCCATTTTGTATCAAAATGCGTGCCAGTATCTATGGTCTCTCAAGTCGTCAAACTATATGTCTACGGATCTGGTTTGAGGAGATGAACCCAAACGTATGTCCAAAGATGGATTCCGACGGGCCGTGCACAATTTTGCCCGTTGGATCGAGTCGTGGGCCCGCCAAATAAGCGTTCCAGTTGACCTTCTCAGAATGGGACAAAACATGACACACAGGACCAAAAAAATGATACGGTCCTACTGGTGCAAGTTTCATCTCGATATGACGAACGTACACAAAGTTATGGCCAAGTTTGCAAAAGGTCGATACGGGGGTATCTTGACGAATACACACTGATTTTGTCGCGCACACGCAACGAAATCGAGTTCCGTCAGCTTCCACACGACGGCAACATCCATACGCGCCTTTTAATGCGTATATAGTACGACCACATCTCCCAGTTTGTCGGGGCGCACGTCGTATCGAAATTTTTTATTGAAATTGATGTTTCAAAAACTAGTTTTTCCTACATGTTTGAAACTAATTTTCTAATAATTTATTGGATGAAAAATAAACCTGAAAGAGGGGTTTCCATCTTGTATATTTGGTCTGTGATCCAGTTCAATTAAATTTCAAAATCTATTGATGAATTGGCAGAAGATTGCCTACCAAATCTAGGGTTCTGATTAGTCATAACCATGTTTAGGAACAGATTTTACGTTAATGTTTGCATCGACTTTTCGGGAAATTAGAAGCTGTTGGATTAAATCTATCTAAAGGGGGTTAACTGGGGTTAGGTTGGCAACCAAAAGGAGTTGATGGTTCGAGAATTTTTAAACTAGAGAGGAAGATATTCGTCTGAGAATATAGGTACCTGGAAGTTCAAAACTGGTAAAACAGGGGAACCTTTCCGTTCTTGGGTTACTCCGGCGATCAACGAAGATGGTGGCACTCCCGGCCATATGCAGTGGGTTCGTAAGGTATGGGGGAACAAGGCGAACTGCTCTGGATAAGAACATTATTACTGACATGCGGGAACTTGGTCGTGCATGCACAAGTAACAGAGTCGATGTATCTTTATGTAAGCCCATGGCTCTGGGCCAATTATCGGAAAGGTAGTGGGAGCAATCACAGTAAAGGCTAAGAGCTTCCTCCTATGGCTGCTTCCCCTTCGTTGGCTCTATCGGGAAGATCAGTCAGAGGAGATGGCTTGGGTTCCAGCGGCTGGCTCCTCTTAACTCAAGCTCGATGAGGCTCGCTCTTGGTAACACCGTGGCTGGGTCCAGTAAGGTCAAACTATACAAGCGGTTACGACGGTGGTTGAAATCCCAGGTGTCGAGGATGGGTATTCGATGGCGGTGGAAAGTTCCCATGGTCAGGGACCGGACTAGGCGAGGCGACGTTGAAGAGATTATCGACAGGATCCATATAGGAAGGAGAGGTCGTATAACATGCGGGGAGTAGAGATATCATGAGATGATATAAGGAGATTGGATGAGAAAAGATTTGGAGGGATTTAAAATGGATTTGGATGAGCATAGATCTATTAAGGATTTTCTTTCTTTTTAACAGGGTCTTCATATGCTCGGGCTGGGTCGAGCTTCATGACGTAGCCGAAGGTGAACAGTAGCATAGCTACTGTCCACGAGTTTTTCTTTTTTTTTCTTATCCATATATATTTATATTAATGTATAATCTCAAATAGAAAGCTTCAAAAGTAAAAATCTATAATTTACATAAAATTAAAGAAGAATAATAATAATAATAATAATAATAATAATAATAATATCAACAACAATAATAAGGGTATACTAAATAGGGCGTACGCACATTACTACTTTTATTATAGTAACAAACCATTAAAATTTTATCCTCTCAAGAAAAAAAGTAAATAAATAAATATTAAAACATAGAAAAGATAACTGTAATATGATTTTATAAATTATAATGGACAAAATAATAAAATGAATACATCTAGTGATGCTTATGGCTGATAAGCTAGTCAAGGCACTCGACTGTACTAGTCGTGCCATGTTGTCTAGTCGGCATGCTTAACAATATTTAAGCATGACTACGACTATATTTATAAATAAAAATTTCAACACAAATTATTTAAGCAATAAAAATATTAAAACAAATCCTCCAAGTGTTTGGGGGATTACAATATGGCACAAGGCCAAGATTACAATACTCAGTTAACTTTTCCTCCCGTGCCTTAGCGCATCCAAGCGAGCTCCGCCTCGAGCGAGCAGGTACCTGTCACCTGTGCATGGATAATGTGGGTTGTCAATACACAACCGTACTGGAGGACGAGCATCTCGTAAGCCCAAACAAAAACTAACACGTTCATTTACTGTGTACAACTTTTATCCCTTCGATTGTCTTTCTACTCTTTCTTTAGGATCAGTTTTAGGACCTAGACCTGGCCTATTTTTGTCTCTAGACCATCATCTTGCCTCGTATCGATAAATTACTTATCTTTGTGCCTCTAGACCATTCTCGTGCCAACAATATCAATGTGTTGACTCATGTTTGCCCTTTTTTGGCTCAACACTTAGATGTAACAACATGATCGTGCCATAAACTCTGCTCGTGCTTCATTTTTGAAGTCGTGCCTCACAACTCAGTGTGACTTAACCAAACTTGCCTTACGGTCCTTTTCGACTTAAACTCGAATGACTATTCCCAAACTTGTGGAACTTGTGTTGACGACTCAAATACGACGCCACATCTCGTACCGAAGCACTTGTCTTTACGTATAACCAAATCTTAGGCTTCATAAAACTTGTAGTACAGACCGTGCACCATTTTTTGGTTCATTCGTGCAACTACCTATTTTTAAAAATGAGAGCAATTTTGTCATTTTTCATATTCCTTATTTTGTGAATATTTATTTATTTATTATTATTGTATTTTGGGGATTAGTTTAGTCGGGTTGGAGTTTCGTCTAGTTTTAACTTGTGATAGTCGCCCGGGTAGTTTAGACTCTAATCGGGACCCAAAGATTAGATACGCATTATCACACCCACTTTTTTTAATTTAGGGGTATTTTAGTCATTATGTATTTATTTGAATTCTCTTATTAATTTATTAATTAATGTGAATGCTTTGTAGCTTGATTGGTGTTTGAGTAGCATAAGGTGGTTTGACCTTAGTCATCCTTCATTAAGAGCCTAATATGGTACTTAGAATTATTATTGACCTTTAAAATTTAATTTAGAATTAAATTCCAATTTAGGAATGAATTAAATGATTTTAAGTCATTTTTTCATAAGCCTTTTTAACCCTTTTTGACATGGGCCTTTTAGAAACTCATGGAGTGCTTGGGCCATGACTTAACCAAACTCTAACACCCCCTAGCATGGCCGGCCATAAGCAGCCTCCCTTCATCTGTAAAGAAATTCCTTAACCTCTACTAGATCAAAGAGCAAACCCTAATTTCTCTTTTCTCCAAAACCCTAACTTTCTCATCCGGCGTCCGTTTCACCTCAAACAAATTTTGTTGCACTCATTGGGAAGAGGAGAACTAGCTGGAGTACTGCTAGCAAGGAGTTGGAGGCATTTGCTCGGGAGAAATCGACCGATAAAGCGCTTGAGAAATTCCTTTTATTGAGATTCCGACTCTCAACAGGTAAATCTCGTTCTACCATTGTTTCTTCTGAAATTTCTTCATGTTAGCATCCATATAGGCACCCTCGACCTGTGCATGGAGTTTGGTAGGATTTTGGTTTCGTTTGATAGCGGTATCGGACACGTATCGGTCTTATGTAGCACGTGTTCGACAAAATACCACTTAGAACTGAAAAGTGTTAATTTTTTATTCTGTTTTCACAAATTCCTTGCTAATATTATTTGTAACAACTTTCATAAAGATGTATCAGAGTCGACCCA
The DNA here is from genome assembly GCA_029216955.1 of Iris pallida. NCBI lineage: Eukaryota > Viridiplantae > Streptophyta > Magnoliopsida > Asparagales > Iridaceae > Iris > Iris pallida. The sequence goes on along the minus strand of JANAVB010010193.1, from coordinate 12,811,607 downwards.
ATTTCAGTGTCCGAAACGGACAAGAACACGCGTGCACGAGATCCCGTGCACGCCCTGTTGTCCGAGCGTCATAACTCGACGTACAGGGCTCCGTCTCGCGTGAAATTTTATGAGCACGTGGGGGCAACCTCTGCCCACATGCTTTGAAATTTTTACGATGTTTTGTCGACCGAGCGCGGAGAAATCCGATTGCACTGTCAGCCCGCACAGTGCACGTGGCTGAATTTTGCTACTGTCACGGCCTTCATACGCGGACACGGCGCATCGAAGACCCGTTCTAGGAGCACGAGCACATAGACCTATACCTAAACTACCTAGGATTCCGATCCCGAGTCACGGGGTGGCTCGAATTGCGAGCTACGAGGCCCGATACGTGCCCACGGGCACTTACGTGCACGCGCACGCGCGCAGACCGTACGGCTGTTCGTGGGTCGCTGCGTCATGTAGACACGATGTGGTGTCATGTCAGCATGTCCTAGCCCTACCCCGGGACCCTACCCAGCTGCGTGCATGAGCACAAGGCCACTTGTTGTGCGTGTGGCGCTCAATCGAGCGAGGTACGCACTCTTCGACACGCGAAATTGGTTTTCCGATACGCGTTCTGTGGACACAACACGGACACGATTTCGACTCTGTGAGTAGCCAAGCACGTCTCACATGTCGAGGCCAATGTATCTGCCAAGTTTCACGGGTTCTAGTGGTGTATTATGCGATTTGGGTCGATATGTGAAATTTTGGGTTTTCTTACAACTTGGTATTGAATAGTTTTGTAATATTTTAATTTCTGACTTTTAAGCATAAATTTCTGAGTTTACGATTTGTATATGATATTTTGGGTTTGCGAAAATTATCTTTGGTTTTATATCCTATTTATTTACCATTTACATGTACAATTTGGGTTTTCCTTTATGTATATATATGTATATGTGTATAGATATATATTTAAATTGTAAATATTATATATATATATATATATATATATATATATATATATATATATATATATATATATATATATATATATGACTTTGTGTATATGTAAATATGTTGGAATGAGAGATCAAGGTACTGATTTTCAGATTTGAGTCCACTTCTCAGATTCGAGTAGCCAAATTTTCTTTACGTATATGAGTATGTATATGTATATTTATGTATATGTCTATATATTTATAAGTTTTCCTTTAAAATAGATATATGTGTATATGTATTTATATATGTGATATATCCCCATAGTTAAGTACTTGGCTTTTAATCTCAGATTTGATTCATAACAGCAGTCCCTGTCGTCACACACACACACAACTTCCTTCAAGTCACATGTTATATATTTATATGTGTATGTATAGATATATATGTGTATGTGTATATATATATATATATATATATATATATATATATATATATATATATATATATATATATATATATATATATACATTACCTTATGAATGAATGTGTATATGTATCTATATGTAATGTTTGGTTGTGATGTAACCATAGGGAGTATTGGGACGGTTTAGGATCGACCCAATGAGCCTAGTTTAGTTGAGTTGACTAGCAAGTTGACCAAGTTGACAAAAGTCAACTTCGGGTCAAACTTGTTCCAAATCAACTCAAACGAACTCGGAATGACTTGTAAACTTGTGTTTGACCTAAGAATTAGTAAACAAACTAGTTGACTTATAGTTGACCAGGTTTGACCAGTATTGACCAAGGTTGACTTTGACCTAAAAGTACTTAGAAGCATGTAGAATTGTATTGTAGTCCTTTCTTATAATATGTTAGACCATGTTGAGACTTGTGGTTACTTTAAATAGGTTTACATCACTCCAATTCAGTTACACATCCTTACCAGAAGCTCGGATTGTCAGACGAGTACATTTTCTGACCGTTTCATTTTTTACTTGGACATATTTACTTGTTATAGACTAGTTTACTTGTTGCTGTCATGATATTATCACGGATTAGTACTATATGGATCTCTTCATGCGATGTTATCCCCTCGGATACATCAGGTATATTGTGCTCATGTACTTTATCATATGTATTGTCTACTCATTGTATTCATATTTATTCTTGTATACTCATGTGACATTCATGTACACTCATGATCATGTGAGCCTTCATGTATAACCCAGTGTGCATGTGGACTAGCTATCCATTTGACACACTACTTTCATGTGCAATAACATATCCTGGACAGATCTTTATGTACTGATTGGGGCAGGGGAAGTATTTATTTGGTTATGTGATCTACACCCTTTTCATGTATAACAACAAACTAGATTTAAGTCATGTATAACCTAAGCCGGTTTATATAACCAGATTGTGCTCTACACCACATAGTTAGTTCAGTTCTCTTATTATATCATGTATATCTATTTCCATATATCATGCTCTCTTTTACAGTCTCATTTCTTTATCAGCAGTTCATGTATATTATTCTATAGCTTGTTTCATATTTTCTTTCATGTTATGAACTGTGTGAGAGATATGTATTCGTTCCTGTCCTGACTGGACCTGTTAAAATATTACAGATGATGAGGATTGCTGTGACACTTACTATGGAGCAGGCCTAGTTGACACAGGTGACCTGGACCCTCAACAGGATCCAATAGTCCCTGAGGACTTGCCATGAGTTTAGATTGGACTTATATCATTACCTAGTTATGAGATATTGTAATTGTATTGAGATATATTTATGGTGTGGTTTACACCGAGACTTATTATTCATATTGTGACTCTCTATTGAGATTATCTTATCTTATCTTCCATCTTAGTTTGTGATTGAGATTACTTGTTATATTGTCCTCCATTCGGAGTATATTCTAGATTGTGTTAGATGTTATAACCTAGGACAGCGTTCTACCGCCGACACTGCGGCGTAGGCTGGATGTACCCACGTCTCGTGCCCTTACACTGGGTGCGGGTCGTGACATGTTTTTAGTGGTAGCCCATGCAGGTCCCCTCAGTCGCAACTAGTACGATTTCGTAGTGGTACTCGAACTAGAGTATCACTACAGCCTGCAGTATGATATAGGATATAAGTTAAGGTACTCAATCACATTAAGAAAACTCTTATCTAATTCTTGTTGTTAATTATCTTCTTTTGAAAACAAGATGTCCTCCTTTGATTATATCATTTTTTCTCAGTAATTGATTCCTTACTTGATCTGTCTTTAGGATGGTGGAGACACGATCGCAACGCTCTGGTCTAAGGGATACCGCTGAGAGGTCTGCCACTTCTCGCTCGACTCAGCAGGACCTTGGGACTACAGTACCTCTTGTTCCAGCTCAGATGGGCCCTTCTGTAACTTTTGGGGGTGCTTCTCCACCTGTTCCGAGGACTACCCAAGGAGTTCAGGGGATGCTACCACCACCGCCTCAGGGGACATTTGATATGGCACAGTTCTTGGCCTTCATACAGCAGATGATGGAGACTCGACGACGCCAGGCGGAGGATATGAGGCAGGGCATTGACAATGCCTATCAGTTAGCAATGGTGGCAGTAGAGAAGGTGGCTGCCCAACCGCAGAAAGGGCAGATCCAGCCGTACCAGCCGAGGACTCCAGGCATTCAGGACTTCCAGAAGATGTGGCCGCAAGACTTCAAGGGTACCAAGGGTATCCTATTTGCCGACGACTGCACCGAGCATATAGAGAAGATCTTTCGTCTCGCGGAGATACCAGCTAGCCTACAGGTGGAAGCTACTGGCAGTCAGATGCAGGACCTTACCCGCACTTGGTACCAAACCGACCCCAGGTTGGTACAGCAGGGCAAACTTAGAAGGCTTTCAAGAAGCTTTTCAAGGAGAAGTTCTTCCCCGACACAGCACTTGGCGCTTTGGAGACGCAGTTCGAGAACCTGGTTCAGGAGAACCAGACAGTAGAGGAGTACGTCAGAGAGTTCTGCCGCCTGGGCAGATTTGTGGAGGGCCTTAGTAACACAGTGAAGACTAGGAGGTTCAGGAAGGGCTTGGTTAAGGAAGTCAAGTCCTTAACCAAGAGCAACAGGAATGCTACTTTTGAGGAGATTTTGATGGAAGATATGACAGCGGAGGACGACCTTGAACTGAAGTCGAAGAGTGGTCATGATTCATATAGAGCCAGCGACAGTGGGGACCCGACCAAGAGGCCTTATTTTTAGCATCAGTAGAAGCCTTTTCAGCAGAAGCAGTTTCAGCAGGCACCGAGACAGCAGCAGGCCATCAGTTGCACTTTCTGCAAGAAGCCAGGACATGTATGGAATGAGTGTAGAAAGAGGCTCGGTAAGTGCCTACTTTGTGGTACAGCAGAGCATCAGTTGAGGGATTGTCCCATGGCTGCAGGACGTACAGCTCACGGAGCAGGAGCCAAGGCTCCGGTAGTGCAGCAGAAAGGGCCATTGTCGACCCAACAGCAAAAGTTTATTCAACACCAGCAGCAGGCCTGAGGAGGTCAGCAAGGGCGAGCTTTCGCCATAGCAACTGAGGAGTCCGAGCTACTAGGAGATCTTATAGCAAGTTCTGTTCTTATCGACTCTTTTACCGCAGTCATATTATTTGATTCGGGTGCTTCCTATATCTTTGTGTCTGTATCATTTTCTATTAGACATCAGCTTTCTTCTGAACTATTGCCTAGGACTTACAAGATCACGACTGGAGGTGGTATTAACCTTGTCCGTGATGTTTGCAGGGATCGGAGAGTAGTTTTGGGAGGCCGAGCACTGGATGTGAGTCTGCTCATAATGCCATTACCGAACTACGATATTGTACTCGGTATGGATTGGTTGAGCAGGCACCATGCCAGTATAGATTGTCGAGGTAGTAGAGTTCTTTTCAGAGTGCCAGGAGAGCCAGAGTTTGAATTCACCAGTCGGGAGGCGAAGCAGAGCAGCGGAGTTTTCTACGAAGTTTCAGCAGAGCAGCAGAGCATGCCACCTCTATTGATAGCTGAGTTTATAGATGTATTTTCAGAGGAGTTGCCAAGGTTACCTTCGGATAGAGATATAGAGTTCTCTATAGACTTGGTGCCCGATACAGAGCCGATATCTCAGCACGTCTATAGAGTGAACAACAGCGTGGATGAGTTGCAGGACAAAGGCTTCATCCGATCGAGTTCTTCACCGTGGGGTGTGCCAGTACTCTTTATACCGAAGAAGGATGGGTCGGTACGGATGTGTATCGACTACAGGGCACTCAATAACCTCACGATCAAGAACAAGTACCCGCTGCCGATGATCGATGATCTGTTCGATCTGTTGAGCGAAGCGAAAGTATTCTCGAAAATTGATCTGTGGTCAGATTACCATTAAGTGAAGGTAAAAAAGGAGGATATTTCAAAGACAGCATTCAGGACATAGTATGGCCAGTTTGAGTTCATGGTGATGCCGTTTGGGTTAACTAACGCCCCGGCGGTGTTCATGAACTTGATGAACAAGGTATTCCACCAGTACTTGGACAAGTTCATGGTGGTGTTCATCGACGACATCTTGGTGTATTCGAAGACCCCAGAGGAGCATAAGGAGCATTTGAGAGTGGTTCTGGAGACTCGCAGGAAGGAACAGCTTTACGGCAAGCTCTCGAAGTGTGAGTTCTTCTTGGATCGAATTGATTTTCTAGGTCATGTTATGACCGGAGATGGTATCTAAGTCGACCCGAAGAAGATCAGAGCAGTTGAGGAATAGACAGCATCGAGTTCAGTTGTAGAGATTAGGAGTTTTCTGGGATTGGCAGGATACTACAGGAGGTTTGTTCAGGATTTCTTCCGGATTACAGAGCCATTGACTAGGCTGACCCAGAAGGACGCAGAGTTTATCTGGTCAAAAAAGTGTCAGGTTGCTTTTGATGAGTTGAAGAAGAAACTGATGACAACCCAATTTTGACATTGCCATCAAGATTAGGAGGGTTCACTATCTACAGTGATGTCTCAGGAAAGGATTTGGGTTGTCTTGCAGCAACATGGGAAGGTGATTTCCTATACATCGAGGCAATTACGTCCGCATGAGAAGAACTGTCCTACCCATGATTTGGAGTTGGCGGCAGTTATCTTTGCTCTTAAGTTGTAGAAGAACTATCTATACGGAGAGCGTGTGGAGATCTTCACAGACCACAAGACCTTGAAGTATGTACTTACACAGAAAGAGCTCAACATGAGGCAGCACAAATGGCTAGAGTTGATGAATAACTTTGATATTTCACTGCAGTATCATCCAGAAAAGGCCAACGTGTCTGCCGATGCTTTGAGTAGGTACCCGGTAGCTATGTGTTTGACGATGGATCGTCACTTGTTAGCAGATTTGGAGAGCCTAGGGATCGAGGTGATCGTGCCAGGAATTCAGATGCAGATGTGGGACCTTCAGATTCAGTCGGACTTGATGGAGAGGATCAAGTCGGCTCAGTTCGACCATGTTACTCTGCGGTGTATCCGATAGCAGGTTCGAACAGGATTGGTGGATGATGTGTTTGTCATTGTAGAGGATGGCGCATTTAGGTACGGCTCCAGACTGTGTGCCTGGCGGAGAGCTTCGAGAGCAGGTTATACAGAAGGCCCATCATTCTCAGTACTCTATGCATCCAGGTGCCAACAAGATGTATAGGGATTTGAAGGAGCATGTATGGTAGTATGGAATGAAGCGAGAAGTAGCATGCTTCGTAGCCAGATGTTTAGTCTATCAGCAGGTTAAGGAAGAGAGGTAGAGGCCAGGTGGACTGTTGCAGCCATTGCCTATTTCGGAGTGGAAGAGGGAGCACATTACGATAGACTTTGTTTCTGGATTGTCGCGTACATCTGGAGAAAAAGACGTGATTTGGGTCATCGTAGACAGGTTGACCAAATCAGTCCACTTTTTGCCATTTAAAGTGGGTACGTCTATTGAAAAGCTAGCAGAGATGTTTATGTGGCAGATTATCGGGATACACGGAGTTCCGATGGGCATTATCTCGGATCGGGATAGTCGCTTTACTTTCTATTTATGGCGTTCTCTACGGACTAGTTTGGGCACTCAGTTCAAGTTCAGTACTATATACCACCCTCAGACGGACGGACAGTCAGAGAGGACTATTCAGACACTCGAGGACATGCTGTGGACTTGTGTTCTGGACTTTGGAGGATCTTGGGAGGATCACCTGTACTTTGTAGAGTTTGCATACAACAACAGTTTTTAGGCCAGCATTGGAATGTCACCATTCGAGACACTGTACGGACGTAGATGTCGTACACCCTTATCTTGGGATGATGTTGGAGAGCGAGCTTTATTGGGACCTGAGATGGTTGTTGACGCAGCCGAGAAGGTAAAGCTCATCAGAGATCGACTTTGCGTGGCGCAGGATAGACAGCGACATTGGGCCGATAGCCATCGGAGACCATTGCAGTTTGAGGTACAACGTAGACTTAGGATTAGAATCTTGTTTGTTTTATGATTTTTGTTTAATCATGTGGTTGTTATAGTTAAGTTGAGACCATATTTGTGCTAGGTTAGAGATCTAGTATTCTTGAGGATATCTCGACGCATGGTACTATTTGCTTTGGTGGAGGTGGAAAGCTTAGTCCGTGTTTCATCGGACCTTTCGTTATCAGCGGAAGTATCCGTGACGTGTCATACAGACTGGACTTGCCTCTTACGTTAGAGGGAGTCCATAATATATTTTATGTGTCGCAGTTGAGACGGTATGTGGCAGATCCCAGCCATGTACTGGATCATTCCGAGATCGAGGTGGGCCCTACTCTTAGTTATCCACAGCAGCCTATGGAGATTCTGGATCGATGGGAGAAGGTGTTGAGGAACCAGACGATAACCTTAGTTCGTGTAGCTTGGAGGCATCACTCTCCAAGTGAGTCTACCAGGGAGAGGGAGGATGAGATGCACGAGCAATACCCTTATCTTTTTCAGTCTTGAGGTATGATTTTTCTATCATTCTCATACATTCAGTTTTGTCTTTAATTTCGAGGACGAAATTATTTTAAGGAGGGCAGATTTGTCACACCCACTTTTTTTAATTTAGGGGTATTTTAGTCATTATGTATTTATTTGAATCCTCTTATTAATTTATTAATTAATGTGATTGCTTTGTAGCTTGATTGGTGTTTGAGTAGTATAAGGTGGTTTGACCTTAGTCATCCTTCATTAATAGCCTAATATGGTACTTAGAATTATTATTGACCTTTAAAATTTAATTTAGAATTAAATTCCAATTTAGGAATGAATTAAATGATCTTAAGTCATTTTTTATAAGCCTTTTTAACCCTTTTTGACATGGGCCTTTTAGTAACTCATGGAGTGCTTGGCCCATGACTTAACCAAACCCTGACACCCTCTAGCATGGCCGGCCATAAGCATCCCCCCTTTATTTGTGAAGAAATTCCTTAGCCTCCATAAGATCAAAGAGCAAACCCTAATTTCTCTTTTCTCCAAAACCCTAACTTTCTCATCCGACGTCCGTTTCACCTCAAACTAATTCCGTTGTGCTCGTTGGGAAGAGGAGAACTTGCTGGAGTATTGCTAGCAAGGAGTTGGAGGCATTTGCTCGGGAGAAATCGGCCGACAAAGCGCTCGGGGAATTTCTTTTATTGAGATTATGACTCTCAATAGATAAACCTCGTTCACCTTTGTTTCTTCTGAAATTTCTTCATGTTAGCATC